>JAFEMH010000241.1:275000-911731 GCA_022495995.1 Adenophora triphylla var. japonica | reverse complement strand
AACCTAGTCGACGACAAATCACTACTTTGGCCACAATTTAGCACAAGAAAGTAGATAAAAACAGTTTGCACTCTAACTGAATTTTGGATTAGGCAAAAACACACAAACACCTAGAGTGCATTAACCCAGAGGCATATCCTAGTACTTAGGTACATACGGCCCAGTCATTAAAACCGTCTCCACATTTTCGATAGCCACGGCCCAGTCCATTACTAGCCGTCCACCGCCCCAGTGCCCAGGCGAGGCACGCTCAGTGCTTGCTTAGACTTCAACTCTCTCTCTCTCCCTTTCTCTCTCTCTCTCGACTCTCTCTCTGCCAATTCAAGGTACGTTTCTGCCTCTTCTCACTCGCACATAGATGTATCTATATTCAATTGTTTCCCATGCTATTAATCGATCAGTTTTTTGATTCAGTTTTTATTGTTTTGATATCTAATATAGGAGAATAACAATCATGGATGGTGAAATCCGCAATATTAAGAAATGAAATATATTGTACCCAGTTTACCTAAATTTAAAGAAAACAATTGCTGAAGGCAAACGAATTAGTACTAGCAAAGCCTGCGAAATCCCTACTTGTATCGAAATTGGTGATTGCTGTAGCCACCTCAAAATCCCCTTTGCGATTGAGGTTTTCCGTTGATCATTGTATTTTAATTTCGGTCAAATTTCTTCTTGATGCATCAATCACTATAACTACAGTAACGATATTGGAGACTTTCTTTTGTAGAGATTGATGCGTTAATTGGGTTTCTTTAAATGTGTGTAATTGTGTAATGTGATATCATTGGATTGATTTTGAAGCTTGATAAGGCGTATCCCCGAGATTTCATGCAAAGAGGGAGAGTGAGATTTATGTTGAAGAAGCTGACGATGGGACATTATACAATCACGCAATCTCCTCAAGTAAGCATGTTTCATTCTCCCCAATTCCTGTTCTTTGGTTACCATTCTTCTAGTTTGCTGTTTAGGAAAGTAATGCTTTGTTTGTTGCTTTTAGAACTTATAATTCTTGCTTCTCCACAATTTGGTTGGACCTAAATGGAGATCATACATTACTTCGTGACAATTTTCATAATAAGTGCTAGTTTATCATTATACCAGTACTTTTAGTAAAAACTAAACTATAGAGCCAGCTTTATCAAGACTATTGTGCAGGAGTACTTGTTTCTATGGTGGCCAACCAGTGAATCAATTCCCTCATTAGAGGTTGTAGGTAAATGTTGCCCAGCTCCTTGTTACACTGTCTTTCGTATTTGTCAGCTAAGAAGAACTAGAGTCTTTTGGGGTTCAAAAATGGCCCAAAGAGAAGAACACAAAAATCCGTGTGATTTCAGTATAGGACTATTTGAAAACCTTAACCTGTGCTCTTTGCTTTAAATTTAAGACTTCCCTCTGGCGTAGCAAACTTCGGTACCTGCCTGCCTGATGATTTCCCTGAATATAACGATGCCCAATGTCTTTCTCTTCCATCTGTAACTCTACTGCTAAAAGGAAATTAACTGGTTCCTTGTGCTAAATCACCCCAATATCAAGCTATGATCAGGGGCCTGAGGCCCCTATGTTGCCCCAAACACCATTGAATGGATTCCTAAATCGAATGCCAGTCCAACTAATCATAATTAGGTTGTTATCATTGTTGATTCAAGCATACATTGGACACGCTTCTGCAACTTTTCTAACTCAAGTTGCATTTTACCCAAGGTGACGACTCAGTCCAGAAGTTTCTACTAGTGCATCCCAAGAACTCCACTTCTAGTTTTCACTTCTTGGTATTAATAGGTCAGATCCAATAAGTGCCAATAAAGCCATTTCTACTATGTTGGTTAGGATTTTTGTTTAAGCCCAAACATAAAAAAACCTTGTCCCTGTTACTTCTAGCATAGATTTAATTGTTGGTGTTTATGGATAAATGAGTGGAGTTCTGTACCATACTGATATTACTAAGCTTTATTCTTGGCTCAGTTATAATTAAGAGGAGGGTCCAGGTCATTTATGTCTGTGTCTGGCTTTTATTTCTCGTAAAAGATAACTGGGTTAACTAGCATTCAAGTCTCATTAGTTTTATTCAGGACTTCTAGCTACTAATTATATGCTATGGCTCTGCACATCTGCGTTGACTAGAGGGGTTGCTTGTTTATTTTTTTCAATTTCACAGGTTTATTTTCTTTTCTTTTCTTTTATATAATACTGAACTATATTCAGGGTTTTCATTCATTTTGTTTAGTTGTTTAGGTATGAGCCATATTTGGCTTGGAGCATTTTTGGGCATGATCAATCCATGAACATATTGAATTAGTAATTGAACTGGATTTAATTACTTTATGCTCTTTTTTTTTTTTTTTTTGCTTTTATATTATCTCTTACTTTAATCTGACTGGAATTATATTGCAGAGAAACAATTGATGGTCCAAGTTGCAGAATTGGTTCCTAGACACCCAGGAAGGACCAAGAAACCGGAACCTGCGTCTACCTCAAATGCTGGAGCGTCCAAATCTGGGAAGGGTGGGAAAAAGAAGAGATAACTTCATTAATACAGAATGTCTATGGCAACATCTTGTTTTTTTTCTTCATCTAGTTTGTTATAGTTTTTCTTTTCTACACACCAATTTGATAGCCAGTCTCGGCGGCCTTCTCTTATTTTCCTTTTCACTCATGTATTAACTTGCTATAGTCTAGTAGACACCCCTTTTGCCTTTTGAAATTCTCTTTTTGAGGGGTTTTTAACATGTAGAGATTTTATTATTCCTGGATCAAATGATTCATTCTTTTGTCACTCCCCATTCTTATCTATTCCAAGTTTCTGTTTGTCCTGTAACTTAGTCATCTTGTGTACCCCGTTATGCTGATGAAGTTTATTTGGTATGGAAATGAAGGGATGTATAAGCTGCTACGCCACAAAGTCTTCTCTTAAAAGGTATTTTGGTTTTCTCAAACCGTTTACTACTCGGATAATGATGATAAACAAGCTGTGAATTTTGTTTCATCCTCGAGTACATGTCAAACATACACCTAATCAGTTCAGCCAAATGGCACATTTTTATCAAGGAAATAGCTCACGACAATTGGACCTCATGGTCACGCAACGAGGCAAACTTTATACTTGAATGGAGATATCACAAGGGTAACATTTTCAATGTTGCGTACCTGTACACACAAAAATCTGCATATATTTAACGGAAGTATTTGTACACATTTATGTAGTACATTTACCACCTCTTTTCTTTAACACTAAAATAGGAGTAACACCTGAGTTTTTGAGTCGAATACTCCTACTAGCTACCTATTGGCAAAGAAAGAAAGAAACAAGAGCTCCTTCATACAGTCATGGTATAAAAGATAATCTACCGGCTGCATCACTCAGAAAAATATGATTGAAACACCCATGGTGAAGCATCCAGCAGCCACCCAAGGACTCAAGCGCTCACCTGTTTTAAACATCAGTAGAAAAGTCAACCACCTGACAGTAGCGAATGCAACACAAAAGGCAGGCATCTGAGGAAGATCAATGGTGTAAAAACAGATATAACAAGCTTGCCATGAAACAGATTGATATTTGTACACAGTTAATATAGCTTCACATGCTTGCACTTCTCGGGAACAAACTGAAAAAGAAATTCTGCGATGGAGTATTATATAAATACTGCTGGACAATTTGAGACTTCAACACTAATAATGCCCAAAGCATACTAATGCAAAAGAGTATCAACATCCCAACATACATTGCTTTTCATGAAAATACAATAATTAAAAAAAAATACTACTCCCTCCGTCCCTAATTGAATGTCCAAATTTCATTTTAAGACAGTCTGAAAATGTGTTCTTTTTATACATTTTGATAGCAAAGATCCATAAATAATCTTGCTATCCATTTTCTAAACAATTAATTTTATCGTAATAAAATGAATAGCTTAAAAAATTGGTAAAAAACATTTAGGGACAAAGTTTTTAGCAAAAAAAAGAGATTCATTTTGAGACAAAATTTTCTTGAATATTGACATTCATTTAGGGAATGAGGGAGCAGTATAAAAATCATAATATCATTTCTATGAAAATGAGTAAAATTGGGCTGCTGCAAATCAGCTTACCTATTCTAGCAGCCTTCCAGAAGAAACCACGGAATCTGCCAAATGACCAATAGGAAATGATTTAGGGTCAGATAAATACATATGAACGTACATGCTCCAAGTTAAAATTACCAAGAAACAAAGCAATTGAAGAACATAGATGATCGGGCTAATATCCTAGAACCTTGAGGTCCCTGACTACGCAGGAAAACAACCTTAAATAAGCCATCATTTGATTAATGGGGAATTAAGCAATTAAAAAAACATGTGATTGAGCTCAAAGATGGAGCCAAGAAAACACCATATGATGTTATAATCAGATCTTACAACCTTCAAGCACAACAATCTCTCTCCTGGAGCTAGTCATTTTTCTTAGCAGCATGTCACACATCGAAAGATGCAAAGACAAGGAGGTTAGCAATTATCAAGAATGTTCCGCATGAGGATTCATGCCAGCCGATCCCAAATTGTTTTGGGACTAAGGCTTTGTTGTTGTTGTTTGTTGTTGTTCCGCATAGTTCTAGGATTGCCTTAGAATATCTTTTACGAATATAGAAATGATTGCTGAACGCTCCACCATGTACTAGTAAATATCCTAGAATATTCTAGAGATTAGATCTAAGCGCAAACATGTAAATAGATTATAGTAGTCCATTGAGGAGATGGATGCCTATAAAAGGGAGGAGGCTTCATTTGGCCAAAACCATCCAAGAATTTGTAAACATCTTGAGCAATACAAGCAATTCTCTCAAACTTTCTCTTGCATTCTTTACTTGTCTTTCTAGCCAAACTTTTAGCACTCGACGAGGGGTCGACTAGGATGACTTAGCTACTGCGAGGGGCAGAAAAGGAGCTAAGGCTGCATGGTTCGTTGTTAATTGCATGTAAACGTAGCTTTACTTGATTGTGGTTCCTTGAAATTGTACAACATTTTCTAAATCATTAAGGTTTAGGGTTCACCAAGAGGACAACATCCTGATAAAGTCAATTTACTATATAACTTTAGGCACATATGATTTCTAAAATCTTAATGAGGGGTGTGCTAGTCATGACATTTTAGTTCAAAATAATATTTTACAACAAACTCTTGATCACAAGTATCTAGGATGTTCTGCAAGAAAAATACAATGACAAAGCTTGTGCAACGGTTCCATGGAGCTCCTTACAATCAATTTTTTAAAACATAGAACGAAAAGAAAAGGAGGCTTTCACACAGCAGGTTACATGAACCTAGTTAAGCTATTCAATCAGCATTGTATTTCATTCAAAACCATTAGCTGAGTAACGACATTATTTTTTGACATTACAAGACACCCACTTGTCATAATTATCAACTAATCATATGACTTTCTCGTTGACACAATAATTGGTCTTCATTATGGAGAATGAAAACTTGCCAATTCACTACAACATGTGACATGTACTTACATATGTTAAAGCTAAAATCATACTTCCCACTTTGCATCCCTTCCTCCCCTCAATGCAACGGCCAATCGCCATAACCTATCTAAGAAATCGGTATTCACAGGTCACATATTATACTCCCTTTGTCCTCGAATAAATGTCATATATGGTCATCTAAGTTGAACTTTTGACCAACAATTAATGCTAAATTATTTATCTTTATGGAAATTTAAAAATAGTTACGAATAATGTTTTCATTGATGTATCAATAACAATTTTCAGAATAGCACGAAGATAATCAAATTTTCATAACTTTTTGGTCAGAGTTCAACTTAGTTGATCATATGTGACATTTATTATGGGTCGAGGGAGTATGTGTTATCGTAGTGATTTGATAGTTATCTCTACGAATTTAGGGTATTCACAGGTTTCATCACAAACCACTCCGATTACACTCATATCCACAAACTTCCAATATACTATAACCTTAATGCTAATAATACGGCCAATACACTTTTATAGTCTACCTGAGTACCAGATTCAAATTATTTAAGTTGATTCACCTACGTAGAATAGGGACTACCGGGGATCATAAAAGACAATCCCTATGTGAATGTCGCTCCAAATATAAATGCTTAAGATCCCAACTCCCTCAAGTCTGGCATTCCTCCCCAGTCAAAGTAGTGACATTTGGGGATCTCTAGCATTACTCCTAGTGAATTTCCAAGCTTAGCCATAAAAGTTACACAGTAAACGCAATAAATCAGACACCCAATGGAGCTTAATTTTTTAAAATTGACTATGAAAGACCCACATCATATATATGGAAGCAAATCATGGGTTTTGTGTATCTAGATCGATAGAGATCAAAGCAAATTGATAGAATATATGATCAAACATCAAAAAAAAAACCGAAATTTACCCAGTTTTTTGTTCAAGGATTGTCGGAAACTGCATCCTGAGAAACGTACAAGTGCAAATCACCAGCAGCACCACCGTCAGAAACGAATGAAAATTGAACAACGCCGACTACGGTTTCATAAAAAAAAAAATAGAAATCCAAAAATTGTTAGGCGAAATTAATACTCAGAAATCGAATCGAAATAGTGATTTAGGAACGATTTTAATACCATATTAAAGGAAACGCCCAGAGCTCAGTAGGGCTTTTCTCTCGGCTCCGTTTCAGATGTGCAAACGGGAAAATACGAGCTTTTCTCCCCTTGATGCGAGAAAGAGGCAATTCCTATAGAGTCCCTTGGCCTAACACAAACGATTTAGAGACCCATTTTTTTTCAATAATGTTCTAAAGCCCCCGAGACAAAAATACCTCAAAACTCCTTAATTCCTATGCGCGTGCACTCGGACAGGTGCTCAACGTAAATTTCATCGCACCTCTGATAGTCAATTCTCAGAGGCCAAAATACTAAGTTGTCTCTAAGAGCCGAAAATATGTGAGAACGCAGGCAAAAAAACAAACATACGAAAGAGTCTGTCAAATAAGTAAAAATGTTTGCAACGGCAGTCCCACATCCATTGATATCGATTCAAGTGTAACTATTAAATTAATAAGTTTGTCTTGTTGTATAGTGTAATGGCGGAATTATGATTTTTTTAAGAGGTGCAAAATAAAATGTTCGTGTATTTTTTTCTTTCACATATGAGGACAAAGTTTAATATATTACTCTAACACCCCTAACCTTTACAAAAATTACACTAGTAATTTATTTATTTTTAGACAAATGGAGGCAACGGCCCCCATTGTACATCACACAGGTCCGCCCCTGGTTTAGTACATATAAACATTGTTTACAAAATGCAGCAAAACTTGTGCTTTATCTATACAATATTCTACCATCTTAATTTCTTGGACCTGTCTTTGCCAAGCAAGACCTTGAACATACTTCTGGTTTTCTGAGAATATACGTCAATGTCCTTTGCCTTCTCTCTTTCAGGATGATGGATATACAACCCATCTGAACTCCGTCGGTCCAATGGAAACTGTAACCAGAACATTCAATGGTTTAAGTATCAGTCCTAATTCCTCTATCTCAGAATAAATGTCGCATTTTTCAATTTGGTTTGTCCCAAATAAATGTCGCGTTTCTAAATAAGGAAAGTGACCAAGTGCAATTTTATCATTGTGCAAGCACCTTCCTTAATAACGTTAACAAGTCAACTGCCACATTTATTCCGGGGACGGAGGGAGTGCCAACTAAGGTGCTCTTTTGCTTCGTAATTCCCTCTTTCGAACAAAAGAAAAGATTGATGCTGTACCTGTTGTCTGCTGATGAAAGAATTTGGGCTGATGGATCGATTAGCAACGGCTCCTGTACGCTTGACTGGAAAACTTGGACTTACTGACCGACTAGTGACCGATCCTGAACGCTTCAGTGGAAACCGTAGTGGTGAAATTGATCGTTTTCCTGGTCCAAACAGTCGTGATCAATATGAAACAAGTTCATATAGTTACATACTTAAATCTTAAACTGAAATTTACAGTTCTATTCTACGGACCTGATTGTTTGTTGGTTTGTACTTTTGTCAAGGAGAATGTACTAGGACTTGATATAGACTCGATAGGCGCCCTTCTGTATGAGTTTGAAGAGAAGTTAATGCAAAGGTAGGCTAATAAAAGCACTTCATGTTAGTATAATGTATAGTACCCTGAAAAGGGCGAATTAGTTTGAACCTTTGTTACTTCAATAGCTTCAGCAAAGCGGGCATCTAGAACTAGAAGAGATTTGATTCATTAGAGACAATATGGAACTAGCGTCTCGAATTCTCAATATATCGGAATTGATTGGAAATGGAAAATATTGGAGAGGGGATAACTACCTGGGATAAGATAGCGCTTATGATACTTGGGGGTACCGATAACCAGTGACTGTTGGGAAATGCCCTCTTGGTCGAAATACCCATGGCATGTTCGTGCTCTCTAAAATTGTAGCACAGAAATATGACATCGACAAATATGGGGAAAGTGTGCGTGTGTGCCTGTGAGGGAGAGAGAGAGAGCACCTGCTTAATGCAGGAGACGCGAAGCTCTGTTTTAGAAGCGTGCTTGACATTTAGATCCAAAAGATTCTTAACTTTGTCTGCCACAGAGCCCAAGTGATCCACAGTGCTAATGAGAGCCTGAGTGACATAATCTTTCAAGCTCTCTATGAATCTATGAAAAGAATATAATTGATTAAGCAGAAATCAGTAAAATGGCCACCCTCTGATCTTCAAAGAAATGTACCTGTATTATTTGGAATAAAATGACGAGTGAGGGGCGCTTACAATTGGTCTTGATCATCTCTGTGATGTTGAGATTCGAAATACTCTGCAGCTGAGTATAAATGTTTCCTTATATTTCTCATGTCCTGAGCAATAAAAGCCTTAACTTAGAGAGGTATTGTGTACCCTTATCTCCATTTATATAACTAAATAAGGTTCAAGAGAGAGAGAGAGAGAGAGAGAGAGAGAGAGAGAGAAATACCTTGAGATTATCAGCAAAGAGAGCTCTTTGTTGCATGAAGAGTTCATCATAGTTGGAAGGTGGTTGAAAATCATGTACAGAACATGGTGAAGACTCAGTTGCCATGACCACAGAATAGCAGAAGAAAAAGGAGTCAAACAAAGCCAGAAATTATAAAAATGATGTCTGGAGAAAGGTAAGAGAAAGGAGATCCAACTTGGTCATTTAACTTGTGAGTTACTTCAATATGTCGATCGATCGCCACTTGATTGCAAAGGAAAAGTATAGGTCATCAAGGCATTAGCAAGCTTTTTCGCCCGAGTATAGCTGTGTGTGTGTGTGTGAGAGAGAGAGACAGAGAGAGAGCAATTATGGAAGTTTGGTAGGGAAGAGTTGAGGGTTGGGAATGATCTGATGCGTTATTTCAAAAGTGATCAACCACTTGACAAACACCCAACCAAAAAACGTGTCTTAATCGATTCTGCCCCTCCCTATCTTGTTTTATAGCAACATTTTTTTCTCGTGGTTAGACATCCGTCCCAAAAAGCAAGTCTCTGAAAACATTGTTTTGGCTGTTACTACTATAATTGAACCTGAGGGGCCATTGATGAAAATGACTGGCTTGTTCTTGTTAATAGAAGGAAGGATTTCAAGGAACAATGTTCTTTCCTTTTTTTGAGAAGAACATACAAACAGCTCCGTCATTTATCGTATATCCATCCACAATAAAATCTCGCTAAACATGCCTAAATTCATTATGAAATCTACTTCGACTGCTGGGTTATTGAATTCTACTCCCTCCGTCTCCAATTAAACAATTAATTTTGTTAAAATAGACATTTATTTTGGGACGGAATAAATAATAGTAGCAACTAAGCAAGTCCATCTTGGGAAGAACTTCGGGGAAACTTAGCACAAATGCATGCAGAAAGAGAAAATAATTAACAGCAGAATGAATAGACTGTGGAGTGGGGATTGAGGTGACTAGCTTTATTAGGAGGCCGATCTTATAAGTAAATATTAAATCTGAAAAAAGGACCACAAAAATTAATAATTTAAGAATTTTGCAGTTAGGCATGAATTATTGGTTGAGAGATCCCTATCACAATGACTCTTGTGATTTCATCTAAAATTCTTTATCGAATTGGCCAGTAGTGTGTCGGTCGGTTGTCCATTTCTGGTCTGATAGCTGACTTTATCAGACACCAAACAGATGGCCACTCTCAGAATCCTGCAATTTTCTTACTAGGTCCCATCCATCTTATATTTGGGTAGTCAAATTATTAATCCCTCCGTCCCAAAATGAATGACCAAAAAAAATTCAAATTTGCTCATTTCAAATACTTTGTCATTTATTTTGGAACAAAGGGAGTAAAAAATGTCTGGGGTTTGCTTCTCATGAGACCCAGTGAGGGAATCTGTTCTTTGCTGCAGTTTGTCCAAAAGAAGATATGCAGCTGAGAAGCAAAGTCATTCATGGAAATAAGAGTACAAAAGGCAACTTAAAATTACTGAGGGGCATTCTGGGAAACAAATAGTGGCTCAAGAACGAAGAAGCTCAACTGTTGAGAAATTACAAGCATTCTGATTACACAATTCGCTCCAATTCCCTAGCGTAACCAAGTGTTTGATTTATGAGTTGCAAAGATGGTATCTCCTTGCAAGTTGCCAACTCTTTTGCCTTCTGGAAAACAACTAATCCATTTTTCACCTCCCACTCAGGATGCTCCTGCATTTGCACATACATTTACAACACTAAGGGCTCGTTTGGTAACAAGACAAGGATAAGCATAATTATGTATCCCCGTATTAATAATATCACCCTTTTCATGGGATAAATAATAAGGGGATAACCCTTATCTCGACCTAACCTTGTAATTAATCCAAAAGTTTAAAATCATACCAAACAAACTTATCCGGTATTATTTATCCTATCCAGTTTTATTGGTTTATCAAACGACCCCTAATGATTTTATGCCAAAAATCTTTCTGTGTAAGTTGACAAATACGTTGTGTCAGCAATTTTCTAGCAAAAGCGCTATAAGGATTGGACAGTTGTAGTTTTGGAAGAGGTACCCCATCTTTTGTTTTTGTCATTGCATTTATTGAGATTTACATGAGTGTGATCAAACTGCAAGAAAATTTACCTCCTTAATGTAATCAAAAAGTTCTTGGTCTGAAGAAAAGAGCAGCATTTGTTGGGCATCTTTGATTGAAAGAGAATCATAAGCCTTCTCACTGCATCCTGCTATTTCATCTCTGTAAGTGAAGATAGCAACAACCTTTTAAGTGCAGTTCAACAGAAGTTGAATTCATGAACCACCGACACATTCTTAAACTGCCTAGGTTAGGATTTAATTGAACATCGATATTCAATTAATCATGAATATCGTTAAAAGCAAAAAGGCGCCTATATATATGAGGTCAATTTGGTAGTACCCATATATTGTCACAGAAATCCAAGTGTCCCTGGTTCCCTCCCCCCACCCAACCTGTAGCAACACCTCCCCCCCTCCCACACACACACACACACATCCTTAAATCAAATCATTCCAAATCCATGTTGCACAGAAGAATCTGAACAGTGACCCAAAAATCATAATCCATCTACAGCAGATTCAGTTCAGAAGTCTGTACTCTCTGTACCAACTTACCATTCACCCTCATTAATGAGAAATACCAAAACAGTAACCGGTGTACCAATGCTATTCCTATGCATAAAGGGTGTCTAACTTCATAGGAAAGGGAACCTAAATCATAATTAATGGCAGCAAATTGAGAAGGGTGTACCCCTTTAGCTCAACATTTTTGAAACACCGACAGAGTAATTCCATTCAATAGGACGAAAGGCTTGAAACTGACCTTTTACCCTCGCAAAATCACCAAAACTGGTAACCAATGTACTAATGATGTTTACTATTTTTTGATAACATAGCTAAACAGCAGTAGTATTAGTACATTGGTTACTACTGCTGTTTAGCTAACCAATCTCAAACATTAATAGTTTTACTTTCCCACCTTTTACCTTTTCTATGACATAGATGTCAAACTCCTACAAATAGACAAGTTTCAGGACAGATAACTCACCTGACCGTCTTTGCTAGCAGGTCCATGAAATAAACATATGTTTCATGAGGCACAGTCTGTCTCGCAGTCAACACACGGTTGTAAGCCCCTTCCATAAAGGATTGCTCGAGTTCCACTGCATGCTAGATACAAGGATTTTCTAGAGCACTGGGTGAAAGAAGTTCGAGTTCAGTGTGGAACTCAGCAATTCTATTCTGCACAAGAAGTCTCAAAGGTTGAGACCTAAGATAGGGTACTCCTGTGGGGATGGTGGGAGGCGGCTCCTGTTCCAATCAAGAGAAACAGAAGACACAGAACATCAGTTTCATTAAATGCAAAAATACACAAGCGATGAAGAAGGCGGGAAGAAGAAAACTAAGCAGGAGTATTCGCTCTAAATACGAGTACCCTGATTTATGCTTAGCTTACGCTTGCTATAAAAACTGTATCAACATGCTCAACTAGATAATGCAGAATCCTAAGAAGATGTGATGTCACCATCCTTCTCTGGTAATTAAATATAGTAAGTGTTGTACGTATAAAAATTGAGGTAGGAGAGAGAAAGTGGGGTAGGAAATAATAAGTGGATAGTTATTGTTAGTATGACAAGTGGGTCCCATGAATAAAGAAATATTAAAATGTTTCCATTTTGGGTGTGTGCCTTTTTAAATGGGACACCCAAAATGGAAATTTGTGTATTTTCGGGTGGGACGAAGGGAGTATTTCAGAACATAATATCTCATAGATAACGAAAATAGAACGATAAGCATGTATCTATTCTACTCTAGGCCAGATTATATATATATATATATATATATATATATATATATAGGAAAGAAACATGCTTATAAAAATGAACATTCAAGACCCAGCTAAAGATTTCTGATACAATATAATAAATAATGGACTCATAGCTCCTACTCATATTCCACGATTTAAAACAACTAGTTGCTACTCTCATTAGAAGCCCAACAATGGCCATCTCTTTTTCAGCTCATTTATGTGTATTCTTTACGTTATGGAGACGATACAAAATACCAGGTTAAGATATAGATCAAATTACCCTTGCATCAATATAGTAAGGTTTCAACTGAAAGAAATCCCTCTCAAAGGCCTCCTGATCTTCTGTCTTCACGCTCAGGACAGCCGCGTGCTCATAAATATCCCCTGTAATTGTCATCATGCAGTGAGAGCAAACATGGGAGTGAGTAAGGAAGTGTACGTAACTATACAGTATATCACACATAAATTATTGAACCAAAGTATAGCCATAAAAGGATCATGGAAACATCCAATATATGAAAACCCCTCGCTTCCAACTTTGCATCCACTGGAAGGCCATTGTGCATCAACCTCCACCAAAATCCACTAACTTTGGTAGGATTGTGTTTGTGCCAAATCTTTGCTCCCCAATCTACCAAAGGACTACGAGTGCGAATGTGATCCCACCAGGCTGGGGTTTCAAACTCTCCCGACTTTGTCAAAGTAAAAGAAACCCTATTCTTCACATTATTGTCAATGTAAACCCTCCGGATACTGTCATGTAGATGAAGTGGAATAGAAGGTAGCAAATTATCTAAACACAAGCAATCTGTCACGTACCTTTAGCAAATGATCTTCCGGTCTTGGACCCCTTAACCGAGCTCCACACCAATTATCCTCCCAAAACCGAATATCTCCTTAACAATCCATCTACTGCACTCCTCAAGTTGTGGCAAGAATTTTGCAGCCGCTTTCCATGCATGGGAGCTGGAATCGGCTACACGCGAGGGCCATATTTCTCCTTAAAGAAACGAGCCCACAATGAATTGCCGTGTTTGACCACCCATGCCAATTTGTGCCAACAAGGCCTCATTAACCTCACCCAAGGAACGAACTCCTAACCCACCTTCTTGAACAGATTTGCAAACCTCATGCCAATCTACCCAATGAGCCCGTTCTTCTCCACCACTACTCCACAAAAAGTTGGTCAATATACTCTCAATTTTCCTAATCACACTTTGAAAACTCCCAGAGTAGATTGGAATACTACTCAAATACCGATTTCACCAAGGTCAACTTACCACGACAACGACAACGACAGAAGACGCGTTGTCCACCCATTTACCCGCATCATTATCTTGATTTCCAATTTCGAGAAGTGCACCCGTTGTATCCTCCCTTTGAACAAAGGAATCCCTAGATACTTAAGCGGGAACCGCTGATGTGTACACCCCGACCACCGTCGAATAATTTCAATCTCAAAATTCCGCATCTTTTTACCCACGTGGAAACCGCCCTTCTCAAGATTAATGAGTTGCCCATATGCATGTTCATACCTCGATAAAACCCCTCGCAAACCCGAGCTGCGCTTCCCATAACAGATTAAAAGCATGTCGTCGGCATACAAAAGATGAGACACCGGAAACCCTCACGCCCATGCTCGCCCAAGGAGAAAAGTATGTTCCACAATAGCTCTATGTAATGCCCGAGATAAAACTTCTTGGGCAATAATATACAGTAGTGGAGATAGGGGTTCACTTTGTTTCACTTCCCTAACCGTCCATCGAAGTAATAATAGGGTTGTAACCCGGTCATCTAACCGTCCCAACTCTTTTTAAAGTAAATGATTTCTTGAACGAGATTAGTAAATTGATTTTATAAATTAGCATAAGGAGTTAGTTTTGAAACCCAATCCGTGAATCCTTGTCAATCTTGATCTCAATATTTGTTTTATTTTCATTAGTTTAATTTCTTTGTTATTCTAGTTTAATCAACCAAAATCAAACCCCTTTGTTACTTTTTACACTAACTAAACCAAATTGTTCACACACAAATCTCTGTGGTTCGACCCTTACTTTTGTATATTGCTACTTCGGTAACTTGTACACTTGCAAGAAAATTTTATTACACGAGGATTTTATCCATCAAGTTTTTGGTGCCATTGCCGGGGATTTTAATGTATTTTGTAGTATTATGAAGTTCAGGGGCCAAAGTGAAAATATGGAAAGTTCAAGGACTAAAGTGCAAAGTTGGGAAGTATAATGACCAAAAAGTAATTGCGAATCGAATCCAAGGAAGATCATGACTTGCTGTTGACTTGGGCGACCGCTGAATATTTACGGTTACAAATATTTTATCGAGAGTACCAAATATTCCAAACTTATTAAATTCACCTCATTGTAATATTTACGTTCTGACCCCGACCTCAGTATCAACAACAAATATTTATAACTTATTAAATTCACCTCAAGCTGTAATATTTATGGCTCACAACTACCCTGACCTCCGTATCAACAACAAAAGTAAATGCATTCCTCATTATAATCACCCACCCGCATTTTACCATATCCAATCCCACAATCACCCCAAATTCAAAAATTCCCTTCTTTTCATTTCTATAAATCCTTTCCTCCCCCCTCCTCAACAACAAAAGTAAATGCGAGTCCTCATTATAATCGCCCGCGCATTTTTACCATCTCGAACCGAAAATCACCCCAAATTCAAACCAAATTCCCCTCATTTCATTTCTATAAATCCTTTCCCTCCCCCTCTCTCTCGCCTCTTCTCCGATGTTCGTGAAACCCTAATTTACAACAATGGTGACATCTCTCGCTACGATGGCTTCTTCGTCTCTCTTATTTCTAATCCCATTTTGACTTTGTTTTTTTAATAGCATTTCTAGCGTTATGTCGAAATTGGGCGGGGCGGGTGGTGTTGTTAGCTATGGAAAAGATTACGGAAGGCTCGGAGTGCATCGTTGATGCCATTGCGATTCCGTATATATATATATCATAGAGACGGATGCTTGACCATCTTCGTAGCTTTGTGGAGAGTTCACAAAGAAATTAATTTTAGAGCAAAGTGAAGCCTGCGTATCATTTAAACGAGCCGGAAAATGATATCATAGCTAGGGGCATGCAGCGAGCCGAGTCGAGCTTTTGAAGTTTCGAGCTTAAGCTCGTTAACTTTTAAACGAGCTCGAGCTTTTCTCGAGCTCGAGCCCAGAATGCCTGTTCGAGCTCGGCTCGAATCAAGTTTTGAGCTTTTCGCGAGCTGGCTAGCGAGCTTTTCGCGAGCTGCTCGAACTCGAGTGATGCGAGCCGAGCTCGAAGCTTGACTTATTTTTGAAAAAATGCGAAATCAAGCGAGGAGAGCTTGAGTCGAGCTCGAAGCAGTCGATCTCGAACAGAGCTCGTCGAACATACGAACCGAATACGAATCGGGCTCGAAAAAAATGACGAGCTTGAAAATCGATTCGAGCTCGAGTTCACCTCGAGCCCACTCGAACTCGAGCTTTTTTCGAGCCGAGCCGAGCTCGAACAGGCTCGTTTCGTGTAATAGCCCTAATCATAACGACAGATTCACAAATCTGGCTCACTAAAAATTTACAAAAAATGATACATTATTTTGAATACTAAAAATTCTTGACTTATATTACACGAAGCATTTTTCTAAATACACGAAAACACACACTGACGGTGACCGTACAAAAATATTTTGCACGAAACTCTAACAACATTGAACATTATCTGACCTTGAGCTCGCACACAAAAAAAAACACCCAAAACAAAATAATATAGTATATACAAAAATGGATTTTTTTTAAAAGGGTTTAGATTTATACCCTGTTCTGGGTGATGGCATCAACGATGACCTTGAGCCTTCCGTAATCTTTTCACGTAGCTAACTGACGCTTTGCTTTGCCCCGATTTGACGGCATAACGCTAGAAATGCTATTAAAAAAACAAAGTCAAAATGTGATTAGAAATAAGAGAGAGAGACGGAGAACCCATCGTAGTGAGAGATGCCACCATTGTTGTAAATTAGGGTTTGCTGAACATTGGAGAAGATGCGAAGAGAGCGAGGAGGAGGAAGGAGGTGGGGAGGAAAGGATTTATAGAAATGAAATGAGGGGAATTTTGGGTTTGGAGATGGTAAAAATGCGGGTGGGTGATTATAATGAGGAATGCATTTACTTTTGTTGTCGAGAAGGGGGGGAGGAAAGGATTTATAGACATGAAAAGAAGGGAATTTTTGAATTTGTGTTTGGATATGGTAAAAATGCGGGTGGGTGATTATAATGAGAAATGCATTTACTGTATTTACTTTTGTTGTTGATACGGAGGTCGGGGTAGCTGTAACCGTAAATATTACAGTTGAGGTGAATTTAATAAGTTAGGAATATTTGGTCCTCTCGATAAAATACTTGTTTTTTACAAAAAAAAGTATAATGAAAAGGCTCACCTACTTCTTGGGCAAATCCAATAATCTTTTGCCTCATATTAGCTAACGTGGGATGGGGATAATATTTTTGTAAAAACACATCATGCAATTGATCCCACGTGCTTATGCTTCTAGGTGTTAACATCATAAACCATGTCTTGGTCACCCCTTTCAGAGTGTAGGGGAAGCACTTTAATCTTATTTGCTTATCGGTTACACCTATTTTGCTCGAAAAATGAGATACCGTAAATCATCGTATATAAATGCACAGGCCTACCGTAGAAGACCACTTTGACTTTCTTGCGTAAGTATATGATGATGGTATCTCATTTTTTTTTCCGGGCCAAATAGGTGTAACCGATAAGCAAATAAGATTAAGGTGCTTCCCTACACTCTGAAAGGGGCGGCCAAGACATGGTTTATGATGTTAAACCACCTGGTAGCATAAGCACGTGGGATTAATTGCATGATGTGTTTTTACAAAAATATTATCCCCATCCCACGTTAGCTAATATGAGGCAAAAGATTATTGAATTTGCCCAAGAAGTAGGTGAGCCTTTTCATTATACTTTTTTTTGAAAAAACAAGTATTTTATAAAGAGTACCAAATATTCTTAACTTATTAAATTCACCTCAACTGTAATATTTACGGTTACAGCTACCCCGACCTCCGTATTAACAACAAAAGTAAATGCAGTAAATGCATTTCTCATTATAATCACCCACCCGCATTTTTACCATATCCAAACCCAAAATCACCCCAAATTCAAAAATTCCCTTCTTTTCATTTCTATAAATCCTTTCCTCCCCCTCTCCTCAACAACAAAAGTAAATGCAGTAAATGCATTATAATCACCCGTCCGCATTTTACCATCTTGAGCCCAAAATCACTCCAAATTTCCCTCATTTCATTTCTATAAATCCTTTCCTCCCCCCCCCCTTCCTCCTCTCTCTCTCGCTCTCTCTCCGCCTCTTCTCCAATGTTCAACAAACCCTAATTTACAACAATGGTGACATCTCTCACTACGATGGCTTCTCCTTCTCTCTCTCTCTCTCTCTCTCTTATTTCTAATCGCATTTTGACTTTGTTTTTTTAATAGCATTTCTAGCGTTATGTCGAAATTGGGCAGGCGGGTGGTGTTGCTAGCTATGGAAAAGATTACGGAAGGCTCAAGGTCATCGTTGATGCCATTGCCCAGAACAGGGTATAAATCTAAACCCTTTTTAAAAAAAAATCCATTTTCGTATATACTATATTATTTTGTTAAATATTTTTGTATGGACAGCTGTCAGTTTGTGTTTTTGGTGTATTTAGAAAATGTGCTTAGTGTAATATAAGTGCAGTCTTTTTAGTATTCAAAATAAATTATCATTTTTTGTAAATTTTTAGTGAGCCAGATTTGTGAATCTGTCGTTATGATATTGTCTTCTGCTGGTTTGTTTAAATGATACGCAGGGCTTCACTTTGCTCTAGAATTAATTTTTTTTGTGAACTCTCCACAGGCTACGAAGATGGTTGGGCATCTGTCTCTATGATATATATATATATGGAATTGGCAATGGCATCAACGATGACCTTGAGCCATCCGTAATCTTTTTCATAGCTAACAACACCACCCGACCCGCCTGCCCAATTTCGACATAACGCTAGAAATGCTATTAAAAAAACAAAGTCAAAATGCAATTAGAAATAAGAGAGAGACGGAGAAGCCATCGTAGTGAGAGATGTCACCATTATTGTAAATTAGGGGTGTTTGCTGAACATTGGAGAAGAGGCGGAGAGAGAGAGAGAGAGGAGGAGGGGGGAGGAAAAGATTTATAGAAATGAAATGAGGGGAATTTGGTTTGAATTTGGGGTGATTTTCGGTTCGGAGATGGTAAAAATGTGAGTGGGTGATTATAATGAGGACTGCATTAACTTTTGTTGTTAAGGAGGGGGGAGGAAAGGAATTAAAGAAATGAAAAGAAGGGAATTTTTGAATTTGGGGTGATTTTGGGTTTGGATATGGTAAAAATGCGGGTGGGTGATTTAACGAGGAATGCATTTACTGCATTTACTTTTATTGTTGATACGGAGGTCGGGGTAGTTGTAACCGTAAATATTAATGTTAAGGTGAATTTAATAAGTTAGAAATATTTGTTGTTGATACGGAGGTCGGGGTAGATGTAACCGTAAATATTACAGTTGAGGTGAATTTAATAAGTTAGGAATATTTAGTACTCTCGATAAAATATTTGTAACCGTAAATATTCAGCTGTCGCCCAAGTCAACAGCAAGTCATGGTCTTCCTTGGATTCGATTCGCAATTACTCTTGGGTCATTACACTTCCCAACTTTGCACTTTAGTCCTTGAACTTTTCAAATTTTCACTTTGACCCCTGAACTTCATAATACTACAAAATACATTAAAATCCCCGGCAACGGCGTTAAAAACTTGATTGATAAAATCCTCGTGTAATAAAATTTCCTTGCAAGTGTACAAGTTACCGAAGTAGTAATATACAAAAGGGACGAACCACAGAGATTTGTGTGTGAACAATTTGATTTAGTTAGTGTAAAAAATAACAAAGGGGTTTTATTTTGGTTGATTAAACTAGAATAACAAATAAATTAAGCTAATGAAAATAAAACAGATATTGAGATCAAGATTGACAAGGATTCACGGATTGGGTTTCACAACTATCTCCTTCCTATGCTAATTTATAAAAACAATTACTAATCTCGTTCAAGAAATCGTTCACTTTAAAAAGAGTTGGGACGGTTGGATAGCCGGGTTACAACCCTATTATTACTTCGATGTGATGTTTTTCGCAAGGTCTACAAAAACATACAAGTAATACATTAAAAACCAAGGAACAAATGAGTTTAATTTGGGCGGTCGCCAGCTTTGGTTACAGGCGGCCGCCACTGCACGTGCAAGTTATGACTTTTGAAACTTCTTTCTGCATTCTTCTGGAGGTCATAACTTCTTGATACGGACTCCGATTGAGACGTGTCATATATGGTTGGAAAGCTCTCGACGAGTACTATCCAACGGTAATGAATGCTCTGGTCATATTCAACTTTGTCCTTCTGGAAATTCTATTATTTCCTCCTTTGCCTCTTCGTTCTTGATTGTTCCTTTTTGCATCCTTTTAGATCATGTTTCGAGACTTTCTCCTTTCATTTCCTATATGCATAAATACTCCAAAAAAATCATCAAATAACCCAAGATTGAGCGCAAAATAGGTCTAAAAATATATCCTTTGAATGAGTGAAACACCCATCAGTAATTATCAAAACCCAACTGTCTAGCTACTTTAGCAAGTCTATCCCCCAGAAGCTAGGGTTCTAAAATTGTTAAGCACCACGGTTTATGTTTCGAATCTAGTAATTTTAAAGAATCCATTTTCTCTACATTCCCAACACCCCTAGCATTCCAAATAATTATCGTCATCGGATACTATCAGAATAAGAACTTACCTTTGGCTTTACTCCTCGTCACACGTGGAGACACCTTCTTTTGCCATTTCTTTCCGAATTTATGAGCGTCCCCTCCAATAATATTAACCATAGGGTCTGAACCCGGATCATTCCCCGTATCACTTTAACCTCGCCATCCTCTTTATCCTACTTCTCGCCCAAGTCAATATCCTGACCCTTATCGTCCACAATACAGTCCCCATTACGAACCTGCTGTAAAACTAAAACAATGTCAATCAACCTTGTCACCTGCCACATATAAATCCGCCGTAGAAGCAGAATCCGAAGCATGTGCCACCTTATCCGAGCTAGAACTCAACGTGGCCTCCTTGTTTAACTGACACTCCTGCTTTTCCACATCGCCCTACTCATTTACTGCATCTTCCTCATTAATCCCCTCTAAGGCTGCAAAGGCATTCGAAGTAATAACCTTAAAATTTTTCACAACCTTGTTAGTTTCAACAACCCCCATATTTTTAATAATTGACAACTCAGCAAAAGTCAATGGTTTCGAAGCATTCCCATCAACTTTCTGAGTGGAAGGACCTGCATCCTCCTTCCCGATCACCTTCTCCCATTGCTCCCCCGCAGTAATCACATTCCCCTTACCTTTCTTGATTTGTCATTCCTATGAACCTCCCCGTTATTTGCTGCAGTAATATAACCTCCTTACGAATTTGATTCTGATTCGGAACTCGTTCTCGCCCTTGAATCCCTTTAGGCTTCATCTTCCTCTTTCTGCAAGTACCTTTAGTGTGACCCAACAAACCACAACACCCCTCACAAAAAGCAAGATTCCCCTCGAATTCAAGTTCCTGCATAAATGCATTCTCCTTCGAGGTACCCAAATAAACATGAGATGGTAAATATTGTGAAACATCCACCTCCACACACATTCGAGCAAAGTCATAATGTGTAAACCCAACCGACCTATCATCCGCTCGCAAAAAAGTCCTAAACATATTACCAATGTTCTCCAAGAACGCATACCAATGCAAGGGAAGTATATTATGGTGTTAAAATTTAATGCAGGGAGACCTTAATCGAAGGTGATTCATGACCACATCATTCAAGTATAGGGTTTAAAAGAGAAATTAAACGTTGAATTTTGGATATAAAACATGTTCTAGTATATCTCACGTATCAGGAGGATTTTACAAGGGCTCTTGCTAAGAATTCCATTGTTATTGCAAACTGCAATTTTCGTGCTTTTAGGTGGACTACGGATTTGACTATACTGTTGATAATCCATACATTGTTGTATGGGTACGTTTGCCTAATCTTCCATTGCGCTGGTATGCTTTCTTAGAGAATATATTGGTAATATGTTTCGTACTTTCTTGCGTGCGGATGATCGATCGATTGGTTTCACACATCATGATTTGCTAGAATATGTGTAGAGGTGGATGTTTCGCAAGAATTACCATCCCATGTTTATTTAGGTACTTCGAAGGAGAATGTTTTTATGCAAGAACTTAAATTTGAGGGAATCTTGCTTTTTGTGAGGGGTGTCGTTTATTGGGTCACACTAAAGGTACTTGCAGAAAGGGGAAGATGAAGCCAAAGGGATGCAAGGGAGACAACGAGTTCCTAATCAGAATCAGGTTCGTAAGGAGGTGATTACTGCAACAAATAATGGGGAGATTTATAGGAATCAACAAAAGGAATGGCAAATCAAAAAGGTAAGGAAAAGTGATTACTGTAGGGAGCAGGGGGGAAAAGGTGATTGGGAAGGAGGATGTAGGTCCTACACACTCACAAAGCTGACGGGAATGTTTCGAAACCATTGACTTTTGATGAGGTGTCAATTCTTAAAAATAAGGGGGTTGTTGAAGCTTCCAAGGTTTTGGAAAATTCCAAGGTTTTTACTTCAAATGCCTTTGCAGCCTTGGAGGGGATTAATGAGGACGATGTGGTAATTGAGCAGGGCGGTATGGGTAAGCAGAAGTGTCAACTAAACAAGGAGGTCACTTTAAGTTCTAGCTCGGAAAAGGTGGCACAGGCTTCGGATTCTATACCTACGACAGATATATAGGTTGCAGGTAACAGGGTTGATGACACTGATATAGTCTTATAGGAGGTTAATAATGGGGATTGTATCGGGGAGGATAAGGGACAGGATAATGAATCGGGCGAGAAGGAGAATAAGGAGGATGGTGAGTTTAAACGTGATATGGGCAATGACCCGGGTTCGAGTTCCATGGATAATGTTATTGTTGGGGATGCTTCTTCGGGTGGAGATGATGATACCCAAGATTCCTCTATTTCTGGAGGGGAAATGCATACACACGGAAAGAAAGGGCAAAAGAAGGTGTCTCCACGTGTGACGAGGAGTAAAGCCAAAGGGGTAAGTTCTTCTAATAGTATCCCATGACGATAACTATTCGGAATGCTAGAGATGTTGGGAATGTGGAAAAAATAGATTCTTTAAAATTACTTGTTTCGAAACATAAACCGTGGTGTTTAGCAACTCTAGAACCCAAGCTTTTGGGGGATAGACTTGCTAAAATAGCTAAGCAGTTAGGTTTTTATACTTATTTGCATGAGAATCCGGTGAACAGGTATATTTGAATTTTATGGAGTTCAGGGATTGATATAGATATGGTTTCAAGTTCAAATCAACAAATAACAGTCCGGGTTAGAGTTGGTGGGGATAATTATGGTTTGTTGTCTATTGTATACGCTAGTTGAGATAAACTTGTTTGTCTGTCTTTATGGACGAAGTTGATCCAACTTTCTTTACTGTTTGATGAGCCTTGGTTGGTTGGTGAAGATTTTATCATTGCTCGGCCGTTAGAGAAGTTAGGTAGGATTTTGACGGGATTGATGATTTTAATTACTGTATGGCATCGGCAAGAATTTCTGAGGTGGATTTTGAGGGTAGTGTGTATACATGATATAATGGGCAGGATGGGTCAAAATGTATTTGGGAGAGATTGGACCGAGTTATGGTTAATAGGGTTTTCTTTGGAAGGCGAGAGTAACGCATGCTGATTACGCATCTTCCAAGAGACGAGACAAGTCTGATCATTCTCCTCTCAAGGTAAAGTTTTTAGCAATTTCGAAACATGTCTGTGTTTAAGTTTCAAAAGATGTGGCTTGATCATTCCGATTTTCAAAGCTTTGTTCAAGGGATTTGGCAACGTTGGTACGGTAGTAATGATTTGGAGCGGTTACATAGAAAACTCCATGCTCTTCGTGAGGGACTTAGGCAATGGAATTGGGAGGTGTTTGGGAACATTTTTCGAAAGATTGACAAATTGCAGGATGACATCATGGGTTTGGATGTACAATTACAACAGGGTTGGAATGTTAATCTAGCTCACTCACTTAAGCAGAAGAAGGTGGATTTGGCTCAGGTCTTACGTTGGGAGAATGATATGAAGCAACAATTGAGACAATTATAGGTCCAAGATGGGGACAGAAATTCAGCCTTTTTTCATGCTAGTATCAACGAACGGAGACGGATGAATTCATTGAAATTACAACAGCCGGATGGTTCTTGGTGTGAAAATGAAACGGTGTTGGGTAATTTGGGTGCAGCTTATTTTGAGGATATATTTAGGTCCACTCCGCATGTAATTGATGATAGTTTATTTGTTGGTAATGGGGAGGCATTGATAGTGGAGAATAATTTGGCTTTTACAGCGATTCCGAATGAACAAGAGATATGGGAAATCATTAAGTCTTTAAATGCAGATAGTGCACCAAGTATGGATGGCTTCCCAGGTCACTTCTTCGGGGGATGTTGGCCAATTATTAAGGCTGACGTTGTTGTTGCAGTCCAAGCTTTCTACAATGGGGTGGAGTTGCCTAGAGGTTTGTCATCTAATGTTCTTGTATTGATTTCAAAGGTTGATAAGCCTTCGGATTTTAAGGATTTGAGACCTATAAGTTTGTCGACGTATATGAACAAGGTCATTTCTAAGTTCCTCACCATTCGTCAGGCTTCGGTGATTCCTAAGGTGATCTCTCCGGAACAAACTGGTTTCATTAAGGGTAGGGGCACTCAGGGAGAACATTGCTTTGGCACATGAATTGGTACATCGAAATGATCAGAAGACTACAGGGGAACGTTCTTTTTAAGTTGAGACATGTCAAAGGCATATGATCAGTTAAATGGGATTTTTTTATTACGCGATATGGCCTCTTTTGGATTCAATGATCGCTATCGTGATTTGGTTTGGAGATTGGTGCAGGGCAACAACAGGTATTCGGTACGTTTGAGGGGAGTTTCTCATGGTTTCTTTGTTTCTTCCGGGGGTGAAACAAGGTGATCCCTTCTCTCCTCTATTGTTTATTATTGCCCAAAATGTTTTATCTCGGACTTTGCATAGAGCTATTGTGGAACATACTTTTCTTCCTTAAGAGCATAAGCGTGGGGTTTTCCGGTGTCTCATTTTCTGTATGTCAATGACATGCTTTTATTCTGCAATGGGAAACGCAACTCTATTGAAGGTTTAAGAGGGGTTTTAGCGAGGTATGAATGTGCATCCGGGCAACTCATTAATCTTGAGAAGAGCGGCTTCTATGTGGGTAAAATGATGCGGAATTTTGAGATTGAAAATATTCGACGGTGATCGGGGTGTACACATCAGCAGTTCCTGCTTAAGTATATAGGGATTCCTTTGTTCAAAGGGAGGATACAACGGGTGCACTTCTCGGAATTTGAATCCAAGTTAATAACGTCTTTTGTCGTTTGGTGGTAAGTTGACTTTGGTGAAATCGGTATTGAGTTGTATTCCAATCTACTCAAGGTGCCCAAGAGTGTGAATAGGAAAATTGAGGGTATATTGGCCAATTTTTGGGTGGCTTGGCATGACCCGCATGAGGTTTGCAAACCTATTCAAGAAGGCGGGTTAGGAGTTCGTTCCTTAGGTAAGGTTAATGAGGCTTTGTTAGCCAAATTGGCATAGGTGGCCAAACACGGCAATTCATTGTGGGCTCGTTTCATCAAGGAGAAATATGGTCTGCGTGTAGCGGACTCCAGTTCTCATACATGGAAAGCGGCTGCGAATTTCTTGCCACAACTTGAGGAGTGCAGTAGATGGATTATTAAGGAGATATTCGGTTTTGGGAGGATAATTGGTGTGGAGCTCGGTTAGGGGTCCAAGGCCGGGAGATCATTTGCTAAAGGTACATGACGGATTGCTTGTTTTAGATGATTTGCTACCATCTATTCCACTACACTTACATGACAGTATCCGGAGGGGTTATATTGGCGATAGTGTGGAGGATAGGGTTTCTTTTACTTTGACAAAGTCAGGAGAGTTTGAAACCTCGGCTTGGTGGGATCACATTCGCACCCGTAGTCCTTCGGTAGATTGGGGAGCAAAGATTTGGCACAAACACATTCCTACTAAAGTTAGTGGATTTTGGTGGAGGTTGATGCACAATGGCCTTCCGGTGGATGCAATGTTGGAAGTGAGGGGTTTTAATATTCCACCGTGTTGTGTGTGTTGTTCGTCTGGCAACCATAGAGAGACTTTGGAACACCTTTTCCTACATTCGACTATGGCAGTGGCTTTGTGGCAACATTGGTCGACTTTCTTTGGGTTATGATATCAGTATACAGACTTGCATCATTTACGGGATACATGGTGTGGTGGGCAATCTCGGAGGAATCAGTTGGGTTTGGTTCGCATGGGGGTCATGATGTTTTGTCTGGGACTCATAATCCATCAATAAAGTACCCATTTTGAAACTATACTAGATTTCATTGGTACACAAGTATATACATGTCTTTTTGCACCTGTGCATTTAGAACACAGCAATATCTCATTTAAATAATCTGTACTTATAAAGCTTACAGCCGTATATAAATGTGTATGTGTGCGCGCGTAATCTCCATGTAAACTTGACGAAATTGGGAGATAAGATCTGTAATGCTTGGACCCTTCAATTTTTGCCTAAGTATGGGTGTGGCTATTTTACACTACATTTGGTGTAAAATCTTGGAGGATCCGACACTCGGATCCGTACACGTGCCAGACACTTATACCCGAGTTCAAGTATAAAAAGATAAGATGCAGCGAGTTGGACACAAACCACCATAACGATATGAATATGAGTCAAAGAAACATACATGTCTACCTCAATAATAGATTTACTAATAACATTAGATTACGAACAAATAAAAATAAAAACATAAAAAACAAAAAAGGGAAAAACAAGATATGTGATACTTACTTGCTATTGTTAACTCCTTAATTGCATTAGGAGTGTCTTCAAACACCGGAGGAAGACTTTTAAACTGTATCAGCAAGACCTGCAAGATAAGAACCAAGAGACTTCACATGGATAAATTAAAAGAACTACCTGTTGAAAATAGCTCTGGTCAGTAGAAACTCAATAACTCTAGGCATCATCGTTACTTATTAGTGTCCAAACCCCAATCATTCTATCTGGATTCCCTTGGAATAAATTTCACAAAGAAAAAGATGTCTTTTAATGGTACATGATTGTTTCTAGTAATTTATATGAATTTGAGAAGTCAAAGCAGCTGGTGCAGAAGCAGGAACAGGAAGGTGTTAGGATATCTTGGATAAATTAAGTTGTGTTATTTGTTTGTAGGATCAGTTTTCTACTATGTTCACCTAATCACTAAGGTCAAGACAAAACCAAATCACATAATATAGATCTGGTTGCTTCACATACAATTGAGATTGAGCAAATCTTAATTGAGACAAATCAGCCATGTTCAAGCTCACTCAAATGCAGTTTTAGTGATTAAAAGAGACGGAAACCAATTCAAATTTCTATATTCTGCTGTTATGCATGTGTGTGTTAAGAGGGAGAGAGAGAGTACACACACGTATCACTGTTTCCTTTGCCCGACTATAGTTGACATACTACGCAAAGCAACTAAAATCTACACTAACCAGCCACCGAATCCCAAATTCTAACCTACATTACTAAAACATACATAACTATCACTGGAAATAATGTATGTGCTTTAACCAATTTATATAACTCATATATGAATAGTAAGCTTCAAGCATCAATGAACATCCTAACATCCTTCGTAATCCTGTGAGCTAGAACAAATATCTCCGAACTGCGTTCTGATATCAGATAGGGCAAGTTGTTCATGTTACTCTCTAGGTCCCTCGAGGCTCACCACCTTATTTTCTCATTTATCCTTCCTAATAATCGCAATGCTTTCTAAATGTAGGAAGATCAACAAGCTACACTCACCAAATTAATTCCCGAAATATATTTTAAAAAATCAAATTCAAATCCAAGGCATAAATTATACAAAAGATCAACCAGTACCAACACGCAAACTTGAATCAAATCGAAACCGGTACTTGAGAAATTCAATTTTGATCCGATAAGCAATTAGGACATGGGATAAATAAAGAGAAGTAGGGTTTGAGTAGGTTACCTTAAGCTGGGAGAGGAGTTTTTCGGCGGTATCGTAATCGGTTCGTACAATGGAGGCTTTCAATCGGTCAAAAGTTTGTCCGACCTCTGT
This sequence comes from Adenophora triphylla var. japonica, assembly GCA_022495995.1. Classification (NCBI taxonomy): domain Eukaryota; kingdom Viridiplantae; phylum Streptophyta; class Magnoliopsida; order Asterales; family Campanulaceae; genus Adenophora; species Adenophora triphylla. Next base: position 883,589 of record JAFEMH010000241.1, on the reverse strand, counting down.
TAGTGTTCGATCCATCTGAAATTCTCCCTCGCTTTGTTTGGCTAGGAGTGACTTTGATTTGAGTCCTGAAATTCTCTTCTTTTTCCCCAAGCAAACATGATTTATTTATGGCTAAGTTCTTTTTTTTTTTTTTTTACCCAGAGGTTCCAAACTTACGCCGGACTAATCCTAGACCCCGGGCTCCGGCCCTCAGAATGCTAGAATGCTGGGGACTAAATTCTTTTTCTAGTTTGATGGATGGGTCGGGAGTCCGATGATTGCCAAAATGGGCCTCAGCCCGTGGTCTTTTTTGGGCCCATGCATGTGGCCCGTTAGGCCCGTAGTCCGTGGCCCGTGGTTCGGCCCGTCATTTTCACGGTACAGGCCTTTTTGTTAATATTGTCGACGGGCCGGGCTTAGCCTGCGGGCTTCCAAGCCCGTTTGACCCAAAATCCGTTTGGCCCGTTTAATTTTATTTATTTTTTGTAAAATGTCCTTAATATGTCCCTATATATATCCGTTAATAAGTTCGTTGGAGGGGCATTTTTGTCCAAAATGTATATAAAAATAAATAAATGTACATTAAAAAAACAACTTAGTCCCAATAATGTTAATTATATTTTCTAATAGGTATAATTATAAATTTTTATTTACTTAAGTAAATAAAAAATTATATTAAAAACATTATAATTATAAACTTTTATTTACTTTAAGTTAATAAAATTTTATAATTATACCTCTTAGAAAATATAATTAACATTATTGGGACTAAGTTGTTTTTTTTTTATAATATACTTTGTTTAGTTCTAAAGAATTTTGTACTTTTTTTAAAAAAATTCAAGCATTTTCAGATTTTTTTTAATTAGCATTTTCAGTTTTTTTTATATAAAAAAAGGGTTAAAATCCGTTTGGCCCGTGGACCCTTGAATCCGGGCTATACGGGAGGGCTTGGATACTTGGAAACGGACGGACCGGGTCGGGCTTAAGCCCGTTTCTCCTCACGGGCGGGCCGGGTAAAACCCGTTTGTCCGTTTGGCCCGTGGGCGACGAGCCGGGCCGGACTATCCGTATGGCCATCATCAGGTCGGGTTGACCATGTGTTGGACATCGACCCGGATTTATATACTTGTTGATTTATTTATGAGAATTGTTATTTACCCCCGCAACGTTACTGAATACCCCCGCAATACTAAGTCTATCCAACATTCAACACTAGTCACATCACCCCTCTCCCTATTTTACCCCTTTCTAGCCAAAGCTTTACCCACGCAACGCTCATCAATGAAGTTGGCCGAAAAAAATGTCTCGCCGAAACATAATTGTCGAAGTTGTTCGTTTAATCACACCGTAAGCAATAGCAGGCAAACCCGTATACTTTTGAGATCTAGGCAATCCTCCAGCTGTGAAGTTCTTAAAATTACTCACTTTTCCCGATATTTTCTCAATCCTTGTAACCGACATCTATGTCGCAGTTTCAATCTCCGACCTAGACGAATCCTTTGCCTTCACTGCCTCCTCCAACTACTTAGCAACCTCATCTCTTTGCTTCAACACCTCATCTTTAATCCTAGCAGCTTCAGCCAATTTCGCCAATAAATTCTCTGTCACGCTGAACTCTTGATTGAAATTGGCACCAGATCGTCGTCTTCGAAGTCGCTCAAGACGGCGTCTTTGTCGTCATCTCCGCCGCTCAACATTATTGAATACCAATACTAAATCAAAACTACCACACTACAACGGATGCTTCCATCGATTCATCGGAGCATATTGGACATAGACAAGAGGAATTCGCGGGATATGTGAGAACCTTGGTCAGAATCAATGGGATTCACCGACCCTCCGTCTTGCTATATCTTGAAACTTGGATTCTTAGGAGAGGGTGGCCGGTGCTGATGGAGGAAAACGGGAGGTGTTAGGGCTAGAAAGGGGTAAAATAGGGAGAATGGTTGTGTGACCAGTGTTGAATGTTGGGTAGACTTAGTATTGCGGGGGTATTCAGTAATGTTGCGGGGGTAAATAACAATTCTCTTTATTTATTTTTTCATCAACTTATCCTTATGTTTATTGATCAGGGAGTTTTAATTTTAAATATACTACTTCGTACACACATAAAATTGAATTTAAGTTGGGTATTTGGGATTCATCTTTTGACCATTCGTGTAAATCTTATATATATAAGCATGTGTATGTGTGGTGGACATAGACATTGTGTTCTCAAGATACAATAAAGTGATCCACAAAAGAGAGTTAGGAGGCCCGGGGCCTAGGAGTGCCAGAAGGGGCATTTCGGTCACACCTTGACCCGTGATGTGTATGTGTGTGTGTGAGAGAGAGAGAGAGAAGCATTGTTTATACTTATGAGATCGCATGTGCTATGATCGTAAAAAACATATATGCCGATAATTGTGAAGATTTATGTCTTGATAACGCCCTCGGTTGTAATTATGTATATTACCAATTTTTGTGTTATTTTTTGTTATATTATCTGCACACTTATTGATTATATCCCATAATTATATAATTAATACTCCCTCCGTCCCATCCGAAAAGGCACAAATTTCCTTTTTGAGCGTCCCATTTAAAAGGGCACAACCCCAAAAAGGAAAGTTTTTATTATTTTTATACTCTTCCTACCCCACTCATTCTCTCTCCTACTTTACTTTTACACTCACAACATTCTCTCTCCTAACTATTCATCCCACTCATTCTCTCTCCTATTTAATTTTTCATACTCACAACATTTAACCTTTTTCTCTTTCTTACATCACTTTCCTTATTCATTTCTTAATTTCCGTGTTAGGAGGCAAAATTGCCCTTTCGGACGGGACGGAGGGAGTATGTGCTAATGTATATGTAATCACCTAAAACTAACTGAAAGGTGATGGGGATAGACGGGATGGATTGAGGCTTTAGATTTTGTGGGTTAAGCATAAAGGTGAAGATGAAGAGGGTGGGGAAAGGAGGAGGAGCTGCTCTCATGCGAATTTGGGGGTCATGCCGTTGAACCACATGCAAGTTTTGTCGTGGTGGACGGTCGAGATACGACGAGAAGCGATCAAACGATTAGAAAATGACGAGACAAGCGAAATAATCAAAATAACATTAATAAAGGGCAAAAATGAAAACCGTCGAAATATAGAAGATATATCAATGATATGTGAAAAGGTTATGAAGAGGTTGCGGAGAGCATAGTATATTATGTATTATTGTCTCAAAGTTTACATAAGCTAGAGACTTATATTTATATTCAAAACATATGAGTCTTAATTCTTATTGGATTCTAACAAATCTCTACTTATTCTAATAGTAAATATAATTCTAATTGAAAATACTTCTAACTAAGGTAACTTTACTAAGTTGGCTTAATACTAACATAGGTAACTAAATATTTGGTAAACTTCCTTCTTTATCTCTAACATGCCCCCGCAAGATGGACGATCGTGTAGTGAGACCAATCTTGGACATAAGATCATGAAACCGAGATTTGCCAAGTGGTTTTGTTAATGCATCCACAAGCTGATCATAACCGGAGATAAAAGAAACGCGATGAGTTTTATTTTGCACATGTTGACGAACAAAATGATAATCAAGAGCAAGGTGCTTCATGCGAGAGTGAAACTTAGGATTTGCAACAATATAGCTAGCACCTAAATTATCACAATAAACAACTGGAGGTGCAACAGTCGAATGACCCAGTTCGCGGAGAAGATTATGAACCCAAATAACCTCTGCTGACGTAGAAGCAACAACACGATAGTCAGTTTCTGTCAAGGATCTAGCAAGAGTCTGTTGCTTACGAGCACTCCAAGAGATAGGATTTTTACCAAGATAAACAATATAACCAGTAGTAGAAATATAATCATCCTTATCACCTGCACAATCAACATCTGTAAAGGCATGAAGAGAGAGAGGAGAATCTCGACTAATAAGAAGACTGTTAGAAATATTGCCATCAAGATAACGAAGGAGACGTTTGAGAGCAACCCAATGATCTTCAGTTGGCCTATGCATAAATTGAGCCAACCGATTAATGGCAAATGATATATCAAGCCTTGTTAAAGAGAGATACTGCAAACTACCAACAAGAGCACGATATTCAGTAGAATTAGAGATGGCAGTCCCGCCATAGAGAAATATGAACATCCTGTGCCATATGAGTAGACACAGGTTTAGCCTCTATCATGTGAACGAATCAAAATATCCTGAATATATTTTTTGTTGACTTAGCAGAATGCCATTTGGGTAAGGAAGAACTTCAACACTAAAAAAAAAAAAGAAAGAGAGCCAAGATCCTTGAGAGAAAAGCGGGAGGAAAGTTGATGTATGAAAGAATTAAGAAGATCGTTATGAGACCCAATAATGATAATATCATCAACATATACCAAAAGATAAAAAAGACCAAGAGAATGATGTAATGTAAAAATTTGTAAATCCAAGAGATAAAAGATAGGAGTGAAACTCATTATACCACGCCCGTGGAGCTTGTTTTAAACCATAAAGTGCTTTCTTCAATTTACAATCAAAAGATGGATGAGATAGGTCAGAAAAACCTAGAGGTTGAACCAGAAATACGTCCTCAATGAGAGAACCTTGAAGGAAAGCAGTGCTATTATCCACTTGACGAAGAGACCAACCTCGAACGGTAGCAATAGTGAGAATCGTTCGAACAGTAGCAGGTTTAACAACTTGACTGAACGTTTCTGAATAATCAATACCAGGATGTTGATGAAAGCCCTTAACAACAAGACGAGCTTTATAACGATCAACAAAACCATCAGGTTTGTACTTTGTGCGAAATTCCCACTTACAACCAACAAGATTTGGGGACGGAGAAGGTGGAACAAGATCCCATGTTTTATTATGGAGAAGAGCATCAAATTCATATTGCATGGCATTACGCCATATAGGACTTTTGAGAGCCTGGGCAACGGTAGATGGTTCGGCCGAGTGATGTAAATAGAATGAACGCAGCGGAATAATAAATTAAAATAAATAATCTGGATAGACAAACAACCGAATAAACGTATTGTTTGACCTAGATCGAATCCACGAACTAGGGTTTGGCAAGAACAACACCAAGTTGATGAGATTCTTAAAGATCAGAAGAAATCAGCCCCAAAAGGGATTCAATCTTCAAACAAGTCTACGGAGACTAACAATTGCAAAAGCAATTATATTATAAAACAATAATATCAAAAGTATCCTAAAACAAAGAATGAGAGAGAGTATTTATACTCTAAACAAACCCTAAACTACTTGGAAAAGGAAAAACAAAACAATCCTAATTAAAACACTTCAAAATAGGAAACAAAATCAACCGGATTCTCTTCAGCCGCGTATGTCACGAGTCGTGACGCATCGCACGATTCGTCCCCTTGCTTGGTCACTCGTTGCACGCTTCGTGCCAACAATATCACTCGTGCAGGGAATTGGAACGACTCGTGCTTGGAAGCACGAGTCGTGCCCCGTTTCTTCACCTTTGTCGCGCGACTTACATCTCCTTCCTCCCAGGTTTGCTGCAGATTTATCTTGGGATACATCATACACCCCCACTTCAAAAGAATTCGTCCCTGAATTCTTGCCTTTATAATAAGAACATGGTTTAGCAGTTTTAGACCCTCCATTGTTGACCTTCCGCCCCGACCTCCCCTTGATCAACCCTTTAGGCTTTCGTGTACCCGAAAATAAATATGGGGGAACACAAATGGATATAATACCCTTACCCACGCCATCACGAACATTCATCCTCGTATCAAGTAATGGGGAAAGAGTAAAGCGAACACCATCCTTCACAAAACTAACCATATACGTACGACCACAATGCAATGAACCAACATCAAAGTGCCATGGTCGTCCCAGCAACAACTGGCAAGCACTCATATCAACTATATCACAAGTAACTGCATCCCTATAAGTACCAATGGAAAAAGGTACAACATATTGATGAGTTACCTTAAGTGTGCCAGTAGCATTAATCCACCCAACAACATAGGGAGTGGGATGTTTCTTCACTTCAAGATTGAGCCGATTCACCAATCCCTTTGCCACCAAGTTTGTACTACTTCCACTATCAATAATAACATTGGCCACCACACCAAGAACCATCCCCTTCGTACGAAAAATATTGTGCCTTTCAAAATCAGCCACCACATTGTCCACCACAGGAGGAGTGGACACAAGCTTGCGAACCACAAAAGAATCATGAATGTCACCCTTATCCTCATCATCACCATCAGGATCAATATGAACAATCGGACAACCCTCCTCCTCATCAAACTCATCACGATCTACCAGATTAACCCCTTTCCGACCATTAGGACAGTTACTAGAATTATGCCCCGGTTGTTGACACCTATAGCATTTATTACCAAAAGTTTTAGCATAGGTACCAGTATGAGTAGTCGTCTGACGAACCGGCTGAGTCTTAGCCGCAACTGGAGTTGGTGTCTTATCATCACTATTCTTAGAACCCGAAACTTGAGGTTTATCATGACCCACTACCTTATTCAAACCTGAAGTCTGGTTCGTGTTACCCGAAAATTGGTCAAGATTGCTCATAGCAGGAGACCCCCCAAATCGTGGAGATGGAGTAGAAGCAAGCTGTCGTTCCACTTTCTTGGCCCTTGAAATAACATCTGCTAGAGAATGGGAAGTAACCAACTCGACTTGATTACGAATAGCAACCCGAAGACCATTAATAAATCTCGCCACCTGCCTGTCTTCTGATTCGAACACATCAGTGCGACCGCTCGGGGAATAGAAATCCCTAGAATACTCCTCAATTGTGCGACTCCCTTGGGAACAAGACAAAAAATTCAAATATAATTGTTGCTCGTGATCTTCAGGAAGAAATTGCTTTCGTAACTCAAACCTCATATTTTCCCATCGATCAATTGGTCGACGACCATCTTCTATTCAAAGTATCCCACCAAGCAGACGCACCACCACGTAATTTGTAAGCGACGTATGGGACCTTCCTGTCTTCCTCAACACGCATCAAGGCAAAGATTTTTTCAACCTCCCGTAACCAATCTGTAAAATCTTCAATACCCAGCTCACCTGAAAAAGAAGGAATATCTGCACGAATTTTTGGTCGTTGGTCGACAGGCCGATCATCCTCTCTTCGTCTGTCATCCCGAAATCCTCTAACCGGCCGACGGTTGTTGTCCTCCTCCGGATCATCTCGTCGTCGTCTATCCCCATCGCCAACTTGTAATCTTCCCATTGTAGCTATGAGATCCTCATGTCGAGTTGCACTTTCAGCCACAAATTGTTGTAAAGTATTGTTTAAGGTTGTATTTGATGCGACCAATTGTTGGAGAAGTAATTTTATATCGTTGTTTCCTTGATTTTCAGCCATGATAATCCTTGGATCGTCCTTTGACTGATACCAACTGATGTAAATAGAATGAACGCAACGGAATAATAAATTAAAATAAATAACCTGGATAGACAAACAACCGAATAAACGTATTGTTTGACCTAGATCGAATCCACGAACTAGGGTTTGGCAAGAACAACACCAAGTTGATGAGATTCTTGAAGATCTGAAGAAATCAGCCCCAAAAGGGATTCAATCTTCAAACAAGTCTACGGAGACTAACAATTGCAAAAGCAATTATATTATAAAACAATAATATCAAAAGTATCCTAAAACAAAGAATGAGAGAGAGTATTTATATTCTAAACAAACCCTAAACTACTTGGAAAAGGAAAAACAAAACAATCCTAATTAAAACACTTCAAAATAGGAAACAAAATCAACCGGATTCTCTTCAGCCGCGTATGTCACGAGTCGTGACGCATCGCACGATTCGTCCCCTTGCTTGGTCACTCGTTGCACGCTTCGTGCCAACAATATCACTCGTGCAGGGAATTGGAACGACTCGTGCTTGGAAGCACGAGTCGTGCCCCGTTTCTTCACCTTTGTCGCGCGACTTGCATCTCCTTCCTCCCAGGTTTGCTGCAGCTTTATTTTGGGATACATCACCGAGGGGGTAGAGACAGAAGCTAGAAGGTTTAATTTGGTCACAGGTTTGTGTATATTATTTTGTGATAGGGTAGCAGGTTTGCGCGAAAGGGGAGGGGATAGGGAAGGTGATGGGAATGGGGCAGTGTTGGCGACAGAAGGAAGAGGTGTTGGGGAAATAGGGGCTGCTAAAGAGGGCTCGACATATGAAGGTGAGGCTGGCTCGGCAGTGGGGTGGTTTGCTTCGGCAGTGGGTTGGTTGGGCTCAGTAAGGGGAGTAGCCGCAGGCGAAGGAGTAAGAGGGTGGGTAGAGACAGTCGGTAAAGTGTGGGGAATATTAAGTAGTGGAAGAACAGAGGTACACCATTCATCACTGATAGGGTAAGAAGAAGATTGAGATTGCGAGGCAAAGGGAAACTTGTCTTCGATAAACTTGACATGCCGGGAAGTATAGATTTCGTTTGAAGTAGGATCAAGACAGTAATATGCGCTTTGTGTGGCGGAGTAACCAACAAAGACACAAGGTGAAGAGCGGGAGTCAAGTTTGTGAGATGTATATGGACGTAACCAAGAATAACACAAGCAACCAAAGCTACGTAATTTAAGGTAGTTAGGGTGATGTTTGTGAAGAAGAAAGAAATGTGAATGTAAGTTGAGGGTAGGTATTGGCGTGCGGTTTATGAGATAGCAAGCAGTTGCAAAGGCGAGAGGCCAGTGAGTTTTAGGCATAGAAGAGTGGGCGAGTAAGGAAAGTCCAGTCTCAACAATATGACGATGACGACGCTAAGAGTATCAATTGTGTTCAGGAGTATGAGGAGGAGATGTGAGGTGTTGAATACCATGGGAGGCGAGAAGAGGACGAAGCCCAATATATTCCCCCCATTGTCACTATAGATTGTTTTAATGGACCGATTGAAATATTTTTCAACTAGGTTTTTGAAGTGAGAAAATTTAGAAAAGCATCATTCTTATGCTTAAGAGGATAAAACCAAATATATTTTGAAAAATGATCAACAAATGTGATGTAGTATTTATAAGCATCAAAAGAAAAAATAGGGGACGTCCATACATCACTATAAAGCACATCAAGAGGAATAAAAGATTGAATTTGTTTGAATATAGTTGAATTGCAGCAACCTTTATTTATGAGAATTGTTATTCATCTCCACAAGTTTACTTAATACCCCCGCATTACTAAGTTTACTTCTAAAAATTAAAACTACACCCCCATTATTACTATTATACCCTTTAAAACCCTTCAATAAACACCCCATAAACAAACAAGACTTCCCACCGCCAACAACGCCCTCTGCCACCATCGTCGACCTCCGCCACCATCACAATCTCTCTCTCTTGCTCTTATTCTCCTTTTCAATGAATTAATCTTATTTCCCATACCCACCAGCCTTCTTCTTCTCCTTTTCAATTATATAAAATACAAAATTAACACCAAATAATTTTTTTTTCAAAAAAAAAAAAAAAGGGAAACATTCCTCCTCCTCTATTACTACTGTCTCCTTCCTCCCTTCTCCATTAATCATGCCGCCACCGTCGGCTCGTCACCCTAGCCCACCACTATCACTATCAGACCTTCCTTTCCACTTCTATCATCTCTCTCGTTCTTCACTTCTCTAGATCTCAACCTAGTAGTCACTTCACTTCTCTTCTTTTCCCTTTCCTTCATTGTCTTACATTCTTTCTCTCTCTCAATCTCGAAATCGAAGCAAGCAGTCAAGATCTTAGCCAAGATCTGTATTTTTCTTTTTAATTGAAAGAAGGGAAGAACCCAAATTTGGGTTTCTTTTTTAAAATAAAATTATCTTTGATTTTTAGTAATGATTATTGCTTGGGTTTACAATAAGATTAATTCATTATTTTGTTGTTTGGATTCTAAATGAATGAGGAGGAAAGAATGGGAGGGTGGTGGTGAGTAGTGGTGACAGTAGAGACGATGTCGACGATGGATGGTGGCGGTGGATGGTTGCGGGAGTCGGTGGTGGTGAGCAGTGGTGGGCAACATATTAGTTAGTGAGAGTGATAAAGTCATTTCAATTAATTACATTTTTTTGAAAATAGTAATGCGGGGGTATTAAGTAAACTTGCGCGGTGAACAATTCTCTTTATTTATTTATGTTTTTTTTTTTTTTTGTTCATAAACCATAAAGCCTACATCTATTGGCCAGTGGCCACTCTTTCGACACGCAAAATTTCAGAATTTCCCCTTATCCGTTATCCTTCATTTCTCTGATACAACGTCCCCATTTTCCCAAAATTCCACCCATCCATCGCACCCTCAAAATGTTTGCTTCATTTTCAATCGCCACCGCAACGCCACTGTCCCACACCCACTTTTCCTCTTTGCGTAAAACCCTTCCTATATCCTCCTCCACAGTTTCCTTCTTCCCGAGAAAATTCACCAGAAGGAACCCATTGGGCCTTTCAATCAGAGTCCAAACTATCGACTTCTCCGACACATTCTTTGAAGGAGGACTTGATGGGGATGACGAATCGTCTAATTTTCTTGACCCATTCATTCCTAAAACTGAGGAGGAGGTGGAGAAGGAGGAAATCCCATGCCCGCCTGGTCTCAGACAGTACGAGACTATGATTGTTTTGTTACCTGAGTTGTCTGAAGAAGAGCGTCTTGCTGTTACCCAGAAGTATGAAGAGGTAAAGCATACACTCAATTATATCACGTTTCGCTTAGTATGTATCCTTTCCTCAATTTGCTTATTGGGTAGTGGGTATAGTTGATTTTCCCCTTTACTTTCCCTGATATAGTATTACATTATAAGTTACTCCATCTGTCTGGTCGAAATTTCATTTTAAGGGACACTCTGAAATTGTGTGTGTGTGTTTTTTTAGTTATTTCAATGACAAATATGCATAAATATTCTAGTTTTCCATTTTCCAAACATTTAGTTTTGCAAATATAAAGTGATTAGTGAAAAAAATTTGTTAAAAAAACATTTTGTGACAACTTTATTTTCAAAAATGACATTCATTTTGGGACAAAAATTTCTTGATAATCGACATTCATTTAGGGGGACAGAAGGAGTAATAAGCTGCAGTGGCTCGGACTTGACTTGGTTAAACTGCATTTCTTTTCCCCGAGTTGGCTGGTGCAGTGGCGCCTAACTTGTATTTTTAACTTGGGCAAGAACTCTGACACGATTTTGGACTTTACTTACAGAGGCCATGCCCAATTAGGCATCATTACCAGCAAAAACTACTGATGGACTTAAGAGTGAACATGTCAATCATAAACTAGAGTGTACAAATTAGGCATAGTTTGTTTCACTTAGTATTGAGAAAAGGCTAATTTATAGCTAGATTCATAAGGTTGTGACTTAGGTTTCCTGGCTTGATTCAAGATCCAGAGCAGCTTGAGTTCGATAGAAGATACAAGTGCAGAAAGTATCATACACTCAAAGGCTCGGTTTGCCTCGGTCACTTCACATCGTTACCTGAATTCCCCAAATAAGTGGTCAAGTTTGTCCTCAAAATTTCAAGCTGACCATTTAAGGACAACAAGCTGAGTAGTATACATTGGATGTTCAATCCAATGACAAAAGGGAGGGAGTATTTAAACCCAATCATCACCAGCAAAAGCTACTGATGGACATAAGAGTGAAATAATCTTTTCAAGTTGACCACTTCACAACGTGCTGTGGATACATTTAAGGATAAAAGGGAGGGAGAATTCAAACCTACTAGTCAAAATAGCAATTTTTCTGTTTCCAATCCCATGTTGTATCCAATCGAATGGGTTAGATCTATGTAAGATGATTGAGATCCCAATCTGCTGCTTGGGGTTGTGGGATTGCTGAGATGGGATCTGTTAAGTTTCATTGTAGGGGTGAAAACGAGTCAAGTAGTATACTCTGAATGTTCAAGCCTGTTGATTATATTGTTGAGCTTGTAATGTGTTAAAAGATTGACTTCATTATCTTGAGCCGATCTCAAATGAGCTTTTAATCAAGCAAAGCTCAAGTAGCTTGAAATGTGTTCAAGTAACTTGATTTCAATCCCGTGTTGATAATCTAAGAGCTCCAATTTTGTTGTTCATTGCATATATATGAACGTTGCAAGGGAGGTTGATCCAGCATTTGGAGGGAAAAGGTAGGTGAACATGTTAACTGAAGCAGAGATATCCGTATGTGCATAGTTTCTTCCAGAGACTCTCATGTATTAACTGTTAACTTGGAAGGATCTTCCCACGAGCATAAAATAGGAATACTGGTGGATAGTGCTCTTGGAAGCCCCACCTGGGCTATTTTTGCTCTAGACTTTGCATCACATTTGAGAAGATGCTAAATAGCGATGTGCAAAGTATTTTTTATGACTATGACTATGACCATGTAGAGACCCTAAAGTTTTGCCCTGAGGCACTCACAGACAGCTATAGGTCTGATGGTGAAATGAGCTGAGCCTATGTCTGGTTTATGAAAAGGTTTCATGGAATGGATAAATTATACTCCCTCCGGCCTCCGTCCCATATAAAGATGTTTCCATTTGCCATTTTTGTTTGTACCGAATAGATAGTCCCATTTTCATAATGGTTAGGTTAAAATCATTATTGCCAACCGGGGAATAAGATGGAGAGAGGAGAGGATGAGATACCTCATTTAAGTTAGTGATAGAAATAAAAATAAGTTGTTAAAATGTTGAATAGTCAAATAGGAATATCAAAATGGGACGGAAGGAGAATATCTGCGGTATATGTAGCATACATCATAAATTATTGTACTTGCCTTTTCCCTAATGATATATGTGCAACACTCAACTCGGCTCATCTAACCCTAAGCATAACCGAAGGCAAATAGTACTCATTCCGTACCAAAATGAATATACAAAATAAAATGCTCAATTAAGAGCAAATTTGATGAACATTTTTTGTTGTGAAAGCATGTTAATGGGGATTTTTTTCCTACTGATTTTATTGTTACAGCTGCTAGTTGCTGGGGGTGGCATGTACGTGGAGATTTTCAACCGAGGGGTAATTCCACTGGCCTACTGCATCAAAAAAAGAAATAAAGCTGGAGAGATCGACAATTATATGGATGGTATCTACCTCTTATTTACCTATTTCTCCAGACCCGAGTCAGTCAAAGTGCTGGAGGAAGCTCTGCAAATCGACTTCAACGTTATCAGAAAATCCACCTTCAAGATAAGGAAGAGGAGGTATTAACTTAAATTCACATCGTATCTTGTTTTCTAACTCTGAGAAAAAGTGCAGATTAGAAACTATGTGTTACTACAAAGTTATGTCGAAGTTTTCTCTTCTTGGAGTTCTGTAAAATTACTTTTGTATTATTGATTTATCGACTACAAGAAAATGAAAAATTGTTTGTAGTTGCTAGAGTTTGCTCAAGAGGGTATTTTTGCGCTTTTATGTAAATCTTTACCTAAATTTAATGGGAATTTTTGACAGCCAGATTAAGGCCATAGTTCCTTTCTCAGTTTTCACCTGAGCCTGAGATCAAGTTCAAGCACGGTTAGAGGATGACATATCAATTATATGTAAGATTTGTGAAAACTTGATTTGTTTATTCACTAGCATGTCAATATATAGTTACAATAGGGAGAGTCATATTCTAATACAAGGATTGTGAAATCTGATCTATACAAGAAAAATATAGTTTTCTAATTTATGTATACTACAATATGTACCAAATACAAGAAGGAGAAGTAGATTAGGAAACAGTAGCAGGAATCCAAAACAGATTAGGAAACAGCCGAGCCACGAGGCGGGCGCCTGGAGCTGGCCGAGGCGGACGCCTGGCAGGCAGTGACCATGGCCGAGGAAAGTTGATGCCGAGCGGGCGAGGCTACGAGCGCAGAGGCAGTTCGTCGTTGATGCCGAGGCGACGCTTGCGCCCGAGGAGCGAAGCATCACCATGGTTCCGCAAGTGAGCCGGCGCTGACTCCGTGATGCGAGGCGGGCGCCTCATGTGTTTCTGATGTATCATCCTTAATACGCCCCCGCAAGATGGACGATTCGAGGAGAAGACCAATCTTGAATGTAAGTTGTTGGAAGCGTATGCGAGGTAGTGGCTTTGTCAGAATATCTGCCAGTTGATCTGTACCAGAAATGTGTTGTACACGGAGAGAACCGGACTGGACTTGTTCACGAACAAAGTGAAATGAGAGAGCCACATGTTTCATCCGAGAGTGGAAGACCGGGTTCGCATAATATGTTGTGGCACCTAGGTTATCACAATAGACCACATGTGTAGTTGGCAAGGAGAAGCCAAGCTCAGTAAGTAAGTTCTTAACCCAATAAGTTCAGTAGCAGTGTCAGCAATAGCCTGAAACTCAGCCTCAGTAGTGGAACAAGCAAGAGCACGTTGTTTGCGGGATAACCAAGTAATCGGGTTGTGCCCAAGATAAACAAGGAAGCCATAAGTGGACACAAAGTCGTCTTTGTCACCAGCCCAATCTGCATCACAGAAGGCATGAAGGGAGGGAGGAGACTTTGAGAAGATCTGAAGACTTAAATGCATGGTGCCATGAAGGTAGCGGAGAAGACGCTTGAGTGCAACCCAGTGAGGAGATTGGGGGTTTTGCATGAACTGAGCAAGTTTGTTGACTGAGAAGGCAATATCGGGACGAGTGAAGGACAGATACTGAAGTCCACCAATAATAGCACGATAGGGGGTAGGGTCAACAGCGGGAGTGGCAGTGGACCGAGTGAGAGGTGGTGATGTAACCATGTGAGTTGGAAGTGGTTTGCAGTCTATCATGTTGTGACGGGTGAGAAGATCATGGATGTATTTTGTTTGGGAGAGAAGGATCCCATTTTGATTCGGGACGACTTCGACACCCAAGAAGTAGGATAAGGGACCAAGGTCTTTGAGAGAGAAACGTTGTGACAGACTGGACTTGATGCGGAAAACCCATTTACATCCGACAATGTTATGAGCTGTGGTAGGAGGAACCAAAGACTAGGTGTTGTTGCGGGTTAGGGCCTGAAATTCTTCAATCATGGCATTACGCTAATGGGGAATGGATAGGGCCTGTTTGGTGGTGGTGGGAAGGCTAGTGGGAGAAGTGAGAAAGGAAAGGTTGGCATACTTGGGATTAGGTTTGGTGATGCCATGGGATAATCTTGTGGTAATAGTACGGGTGGGAGGGGGAAGGGAGGTGGGGTTGGGAGTAGGTAGGGTTGTTTCAGGCTGAGGGGGGGGATGTGAGTTCATTTGGAGTGGGATTGGGAGGCAGGTTTGGGTTGGGGGAAGGATGGGTTGAGGAGGGAGGAGTGGGGGGATGGGGAGGAGGGATGGGATTATGGGGGGAGGTGGGACTTAGGAGGTAGTGTTTAGGATAGGGAGAAATAGGGTGTGCCAGTCAAAGGGAAGGGGAGCGGAAGTTGTGGGGGAAGTGATGGTGAGGGAGTTGTATGGGAAGGTGGTTTCAACAAAGCGGACATGACGGGAGGTGTAGACTCGATGGGAGGTGGAGTCAAGGCAGTAATAAGCACTTTGTGTAGGTGAGTAGCCAACGAAGATACATGGGATGTATTTTGGGGCTAGCTTGTGGAGTGTATGGGCGAAGCCAGGGATAGCAAAGACAACCAAAGCTACGTAACTTGGTGTAGTTTGGAGGGGAGCGAAAAAGGCAAAGGTAGGGGGAATCATTGTTTAGGGTGGGAGTAGGCAACCTGTTTATGAGGTAGGTAGCAGTGGTGAAAGCATATGGCCAAAGGGTGAGGGGTAGGTTGGCATGAGAAAGGAGGGTGAGACCCGTTTCAACAATGTGACGTTGACGACGTTCGGCATACCCGTTGTGTTCAGGAGTGTGAGGGGGGGGGGGGGTGGTGGTGGTAAGATGGGTGATGCCGTTTTGACCTAGAGTGGGTGTGAGTTTGAGGTATTCACCCCCGTTGTCAAAGTAGACTTGAATGATGGGCCGTTTGAAGTATTTTTCGACTAGTGTTTGAAGCGGAGAAAGGTGTTGTAAGTGTCGGATTTGTGTTTGAGAGGGTAGAACCAAATATATTTTGTGTAGTGATCGACAAAGATGACATAGTATTTGAAATTGTTAAGGGAGGAGATATGAGAGGTCCATACATCGGAGAAGATGAGATCAAGGGGAGCATTTGAGACAAGAGAAGAAGATGCAAATGGCAGCTTGTGGCTTTTATTAATGAAACAAGAATTACATGAAGGTAAGCTAGAGGAAATAGATAAACTAAACTTGTTACGTAATAAACTAAGAACAGGGGAAGCGGGATGTCCTAATATATGATGCCACAGCTGTGAAGAGAGAGAGCTTGAATGAGCTTGAATGGGCGGAGGGTGGCAGATCTAGACGTCATCCTCAAGATTTTCATGGATAAGGGTTTGACTCGTGGCTTTGACTTTGATAAGAAAGGAAGAGTGTGAGAATTCAATGTAAGACACAGATAGAATATTACGGGTAATAAGGGGAACATGTAAGACACTATTAAAATGAAGAAGAGAAGAGGGTGTGGAGAAAGAGAAAGAACTTATGTGAGATATAGGAAGAGAAGAGCCGTCTCCGATAATGACGTCGTCACTGCCATTGTAGGGTGTGTGTAGGGCAAGGTTGGAAAGATCATTGGTGATGTGATTGGTTGCACCACTGTCGATGAGCTAAGAGGGAGGGGGGTTGAGATGGGATGCGGTGTGGGCTTGGGGGTTAGGGTTTGGATTTCTGTTTTGGCGATGAAGTGGGGGGGGGGAAGTTGACGGTGGGGTGGTCGCGCCTGAATTGGCGACATTGGAAGATAACATGTAGGGATGGCGGAACCGGACCGGAACCGAAAAATCGAACCGGAAAAGCCTGGAACCGCCATGAACCGTCACGAAAACCGGAACCGGTTTGGAGCCGGGCCGGTTAAGGGTCACCAAATTGGTGAATCGGATCGGAAAAGTCCGGAACCGGACGAAAATTCATTGTTTTTCAATAGAATCGGATCGGAACCGGACCGGAAAAAGCCCGAAATCGGACGAACCGAGGAGAAAACCGAAATCGTGAGCAAACCAGGACGGTTAAGGGTCATACATTTTTCGAACCGGAACCGGGCCCGGAACCGGTTTTGGTCATCCCTAATGACATGACCAATGTTACGACAGTATTGACACTTCCCTTTAAAGGGGAGGGTGAGGAGTTCGAGCTAGGGGATGGGGAGGGATTGGTGGTGCGGTAAGAGTTACGGTTGGGTGATGGACGGGTTTGGGCGGTGAAGGCGGTGGTGGGGAGAGGAGTGGTGGGGGTGGATTGTTTTAGGGTGAGTTCATGTTGGATGAGTTTTTCGTGTAGGGCTTCAAAGGAAATAGGGTTGTCTCGGGCTCGGGTGGAGTCTATGACGAGTTTGAAGGTTTCATAGTCTAAGCCTTTTAGGATGGTGTAGATTATATCCTCGGAATCCATGGGTTTGCCAAGGATAGCTAGCTTGTCGGTGTAGGATTTGACAACATTCATGTAATCGAAGATGGATAGTTGGTTTTTGGTAAGGTTTGCAAGGTTGTCTTTTATTTGAAGGGTGTGGCCACGGGAGGGGTTGGCATAGGTGGTTTTAAGGATGGTCCAAGCTTCGTGGGAGGTTTTGGCTTGGTGAACTAAGGGTGCAATAGCGGGATCTAAGGTTCCTATGAGGGCTCCAAGGATAAGGCGATCTTAGCGAGACCAAGTGATGGCTGCCGGATTAGGAACATTGGTGGTGGTGGTCGGTTTGGCCGGTTCATCGTCTGTTTCAAAGATGGCTGGGGTGGTGGTGATGATGTTATCCTCGGGTTTTGGGTGGGTGCCATCGACAAACTTTAAGAGGTCGAGGCCAAAGAGGATAGAGGTTATTTGGGATGCCCATGTGAGATAGGTTAGGGGGTGAGGGTGAGGCAATAAGATAGGTTGACCAAGAAAAGGGGTTGGTCGGGTTGGGCAGCGTTTGGAATGGCGGAGGAAGCTCCGACCATTGCAAGGGTGGGGAGGGGCTGCCGAAAAACAGAGAAATTTTTTTAGGGTTTTGGTTTTGAATCTTATCAAGCTCGATACCATGTAAGAATTGTGAAAACTTGATTTGTTTATTCACTAGCATGTCAATATATAGTTACAATAGGGAGAGTCTTATTCTAATACAAGGATTGTGAAATCTGATCAATACAAGGAAAATATAGTTTCCTAATCTATGTATACTACAATATGTACCAAATACAAGAAGGAGAAGTAGATTAGGAAACAGTAACAGGAATCCAAAACAGATCAGGAAACAGCCGAGCCACGAGGCGGGTGCCTGGAGCTGGCTGAGGCTGGTGCCTGGCAAGCAGTGACCATGGCCGAGGGAAGTTGATGTTGAGGCGGCCGCTTGGCGCTGGATGAGGCGAGCGCCTAGGAGGCAGTAGCCTTGGCCGAGGCCTGTTGATGCTGAGGCGGCCGCTTGTGCTTGGCCGAGGCGTGCGCCTAAGGAAGCATCGCCCGCGGTTGCTGCAATTGAGGCTGGCGCCTGACCTGTGATGAGGTGGGCGCCTCACGTGCTTCTGATGTATCATCCTTAATATTATATACCTCTCATTAAAACATAATGAATATAAATGATTTACACAAAATCAAGGAGAGCAGATGTCACAGATAATTCATTTTTTAAAAATGATTTTTTATTATTAATAAATAGTTTAATCTATTACAAGAGTGCGATTCGAAAGTGATTGTTGAGAATTCTTACCAATAATGCCCAGGATTTCACGAACTCAGAACATGCAAATGAAGCAAAACAAATGCAGAATGTTAGTAACAAAATCTGAAGAACAGAAAACTATAAATAAACTGTAAACAGAAACTGAAATTAAACAGAGTAAAAGAGAGAAAGAAATTGGCTCAGGCCCAAGTATCCGAATACTTCGAAATCAAGCCACAAACCAAGCACCGATCCAAAGTGTTATGAGAAAACAAGGCAGCAAACAAACCCAATTATCCAACTCCAGGAACACCCAAATCATAGCCTCTGTTGATCATAAAACCAACAGCCGTCACCCAAGAAACACCGGACCCACACTCTCAATTGCCTCGCCAAACAACACACACACACACACGCTGACAGATTAAATCCCTAACTGAGGAGAGCACCTAAACAGAATATGAGAGTAGAAGAAAACGACCTGAACCTCGAACAATCCTCACAAAGCTCTAAACTATACCTCTGCAATTAAATTCACTAAACCCTCTCTATTTATCACCAGAGAAGACTTCAAAGTGTGTGTAAAAGACTCGTGTGTGTTGGCTGCAGAGAGAGGGCATGGGGGTTTTAAATAGGGGGCTGAAGAACAGATAAAAAAGGGGAAGCAATTAAGAAGAGATAAAGCTTACCCGATAACAACCAACATCGACGCAACAGAGGGAGCGTGTGTTGGCTGCAGAGAGAGGGCATGGGGGTTTTAAATAGGGGGCTGAAGAACAGATAAGAAGGGGGAAGCAATTCAGAAGAGATAAAGCTTACCCGATAACAACCAACATCGGCGCAATAGAGGGAGAGAAGAAGGACGCGAAGACTCTGAAGCGATGAAGAGATCAGGTCAATCTCAAATTGATGCTGTCAACACATTGCTGGGAACAATTAAGACTTGGGCTACTTAATTAGTTGGGCTGCTCTCATTTGGGCTAAGACCCAAACAAATATAACAACAGTGATCAAATTGCAAATGGTGGGGCTTGAATCCCTGATTTATCGTGTAGAAAAGAATATTGAATGTCAATTGAGCTAGATGCGTGTGCACATGTGTACGCGAGAAAACAATTAAATGGCCACTTGAAATTGAAATTGAAATTGCATCAGTGAAGTGAAATGCAGAAAGAAAAAAATAAAGAGATAGTGGAGGAAAGTGAGTGTGGGTCATAAAATAACGTACCCCTCCATTTATCAAATTGTGACTTTAGAAATGGTGATTTTGACTCAAGTGGGAAACACCTCAACACCTGCCTTTTTTCTATATACTCCTGTTTAAAGTATCCATTTTATTCCCAAGAATATGTTTTTTTTTTTTTTTTTAAAAAAAAAATTTTCATTGTCTTTGAAAAATATAAAGCTACTCACTCCTCCGTCCATACGAAAATCTACAAATTTGTTATACTAATAATAACTATCAATTTACTATTATTTATCCCATATTCGTTCTTCTATTTCACTTTTTATACTCACAACACTTATTGTCCTATACACTTTTCTTAATTTCTGTATAAAATCTATTTTGTGCCTTTACAGGTGAGACACAGAAGAAATATATATTAATATAAAATGTATCTTATTTGATGATGTCAAAAAGTCGAATCAGCTCAAATCCAAGCGATCGGTTGTACTCCGGCGATTGCTTAGCCTGAAAATAAGACAAAACACGTAAACTAAGCCGGGGCTTCACCGGCGAAGGCCCTCCGGCGTGAGAATAAGTTCACGGTTTGTAGAGAGAGAAAATAATCTAACAGAGTTTCGAGTCCAAGAATTAACGTACCAGAATATAAAAATAATGGATTGTATTTATAGTGATGGATAGGTAGAATCCATGTTAAACTTGGACTGTAAAGAGATAAGATATAATCCTAGGAGGGTTATATTTGTTAGAGAGTCTTTATTTGACTTGAATTTATATAGGAGGTGGTTAAAATCCTGATTAGATTATAACTGCTTATTGTCCTTGTTTGAATAGAACTGCACAAGCTCCTGCCGGTATATCGAGATGCAGATATTCCCTTCCTCGTCATACATAGCCATCTCAGTCCATGATAAGCCGGGGAAGAGATGAGAAATAAGTGGAGTCCGTCATGCTGACTGATAGCCGAGAAGCTATGAGGGGATAGCCGAGGAGGCCTCCTCATTGCCAAGGGAGGGTAACTCGGCCTTGGAGGGGAGTCTCCTTGGCCCATGAGTTGGACCTCGATCAGTTCGTCCGTTAAGCCTTTGGTCGGCCTAGACAAAAGCCGAGCTGGAAAATACGAGGAAATCCAGGTCTTACCTCGTAGCTGAAACTTGATAGATTATGTTTATGACCAATTCACTTGGACCTTACCCGAACTTGTTCATATTCGTACTTAAATTTATACCGTTCATTATTTATAGTAAAAATTTAGTATACCCTAATCTACTAGATCCTAAAAGGCCACACAAGATAGATGAGTTGAAACAAAATGAAATTGGTTATTACTAATACTATCACATGGTCATTTCTAAATGCTCCGAGGCAAATGCTACCCCAAAAAATCCAATGATATAGGCCGTCTAATCAAACTTTGATTGGTAAAGTGGGGAACAACTTTTGACTTACTTTTTCAATTAAGTACACTAATTGTACCAATTAGTACTAGCTAGCTACACTGACTTTGCTTTATTATATACTAATACTATTAAAAGTTCATAAATATCTCTATTAATAAATAGACTATGATTTATCGGTGGAAAGAAAGAGAATAACGAGATAGATAGACGAGGAAGCCCAGGTCTTTCTACGTAGCTGAGACTTAATGAATTATGTTTATAATCCAATTCACTTGAGCCTCATTCAAACGAGCTCATATTCGCATCTCAATTTATACTGTTCGCATACTACTACTATTAAAACCTCATAAATATCTCTATGAATGGACTATGCTTTATCGGTGGAAAGAAAGAGAATAAGTTCTTCAATTATTCATATCGAAAAAGTGAATATATTTTGTTCTAACTATCGCTACCGCTGAATGTGCAGTATGTACCTAATTAAAGTACAAATAAAATAAAATAAATACTAAATTATATTATAAATTACGAGAAAATATCTATATTTTTACCCGTAATCAATACTACGAATAATCCTCATCCGTTGAAAATATTAAAGAGGCAAACATGCAATTTGCTTAGGGAATTTGGCTCCTCTCTCTTGGTTATACCAAGAACGATTTTTAACATAAACTTTGGAATTTGACTCAAGTTCTAAAAAGAATCAAGATGCATTGTCCTATGTAATTCATGAATGGGATGGATGAATGTGATGGTTGATTTTCTAGTGAGACTTTTGATGTTTGGCTTCTAGAGAAGACATGAATTATGAGATGTTTGTGTGCCTATAAATAGACACATGTAAAAAGAGTTCAAGTGTGTCTTGTGGTGTCAAGAGTGGCTCCCCTTAGGGGAGAGTGAGTTAGAGAGATGTGTACATTCATGAAGGAGTTGCACACTATTGCGAGAGTATTCATGAATGTTGAGAAGGATGTGGATACCTCCGTTTTTGTAATACTGTTGTGATAAGAGGTGTATCTTACCGAGTTTCTTGATTAGCATAGCCTACAATTTAGAAAGAGAAATTGTAAGCTTTTATTTTAGGGAAAATATTCAAGAGTATTGAGGGAAAGAGTCTCTATTCTTGTAATATTAAAAAAGTTATAATATTGTTTACTGGTGGAATAGCCTTTAAGCCGAATCATGTAATATTGTGTGTCCTTTTTTTTGTTTGTGCAGGTGTTTACCGTTTAATTTTTTTTGTGCAAATTTTTTTTGTGGGAGATCGATCCTAACAAAACTAAAATTGGATTAGGGTTGGGTGGTAAGTAATGAGCTAGTCTTTTGAGAGAGAGAGAGAGAGAGAGAGAGAGAGTAATAATGATGTAGTGTTTGATAATTTCAAATTCTCAGAGAGAGAGAGAGAGAGAGAGAGAGAGAGAGAGAGAGAGAGAGAGAGAGAGAGAGAGAGAGAGAGAGAGAGAGAGAGAGAGAGAGAGAGAGAGAGAGAGAGAGTAATAATGATGTAGTGTTTGATAATTTCAAATTCTCATTTACATCTCCTTTTTTACCAAAACAAATACCCAATCATTACCCCATCACATATGTTATCGATAGAGTAGTGGAGTGTTAGGATCCATGAAATATTCAATAGCATAGTACGATACAACAGTCATTTTTTTATTATTATGAATTTGATTTTTAGTAAGAAAATGATTGTTTTTTTTTTTTTACTCTTAATCATCGCATTAACAACAAAAATTATTCATTTTTGAAAGATTAAATCTAAATTATTTATACACATTAAACCGCTATATATTCGTCTAGGCGATTATTAAGAATTAGCTATCTAATAAATTGGATCCAATGATACTCAAATAAAAATCTTATGCCTTACTAATATATTTAAACATATCCGTACTCTCTCTCTCTCTCTCGCTCTCCACTTATATTTCTCTTCCCCCCTCAGCTCCCTCCCTCCTATAGATATCCAATGTAGTTAATTTTCTATAGCCAATAAGGTCTTTGGCTATTTTCTAGCTCTCCATATCTTCTCAAATCGCATATAAACTCAACAAGATCTTAATTAGCTGCTCTCTCTCTCTCTCTCTCTCTCTCTCTCTCTCTCTCTCTCTCACTCTTTTCAGTAAGACATAATATTTTGGTGTATAGCTAGGTTAATTAACGTTGGTTGAATATATATTTGCATTTGAAAATGGGGCATCCTCAAATCCCAAGCAGTGCACCTCACTTGTACTCTCAAGGAGTTCAGCTAAAGTTGTACCAAGCATTCATATTCTCAATCCCAATCCTATTCTCCATCATTCTCTTTCTCTTGTTTTACTTGTTCTTCTACCTCAAAAGAACTACAAGTTCCTCATCCCCTCAGCCAACACTACTCCCAACTACCACCTTTAATCTGGAAGGCCTAGTAAGCCCTCTCTCTCTCTCTCTCTCTCTCTCTCTCTCTCTCTCTCTCTCACATACACACACACATACACACACACACCATGCAAGGGTTTGTTTTTTCATGAAATGGTGATTTTTGCCAGTTTTTCATTTTTTTTTACTCTTTGCTTATAATTGCAGTGTGAGATGGGATCTGTAAATGGGATCAGTCTGAAAGATAAGCTTTTATTGGTCTTGTTTGATCAAGTGTTAAACTTGAAGGATTCACAGTAAGTACATTTTTCTATCACCCTGTCCCAAAATTAATGTCTAATCTCAATTATCATTTAGTGAAAGAGAATCTAAAAATGCAGGTGTTGTGTTTGTTTGGGAGAATTTATGATCCAAGAAGAGCTGCATCAGATTCCATCATGCAGACACGTGTTTCACATTGATTGCATAAGCCACTGGATCCATTCCAACTCCACATGTCCACTTTGTAGAGGCTGCGTCATTACCTCCACCCACCTGGATGCTCCACCAATAGAGCCCGATCATGACCCACAAATTTCCTCTCTACAACTAGAACTAGAACACCATTCGCTTAGCATAGGGCTAGGGGTGACATGAATTTTGCTAAGTGTTCTAGAGAAGAACATGTAATAATGATTGAAGAATCATCTGGTAAACAAGCAAAATTCGAAATTCCTGTAACACACAAGGGAGTGACCGCGCGGCAATGGCGATTGACCGCGCCAAGTTATTGCCGGGAGGGAGCGACCGCGCCGTACTTGATTTGGGAATGGGGTGATCACGCCCAAGTCCGGATTTGGGCCTTTTCAGCGGCAAGTTGGCTCAGGGTTCTAAAACTCCGCAAGGTTTGAAGTACACATATAAATAGAGTTTACCCCACCATATTTGTATTTCCTTTTCTAATCAGTTTTTTAAATCTAGAATTTGCACAGACAGTAATTATTGGCTAAAATTCGTGCACTAGATTAGAGATTCTAATATGTGACTTTCATATTGATAATAATATTCTCTCTCTCTACCGGTGGACGTAGCAAAATTGGTGAACCACGTATATATGACCATTGTGTGATTGTGCTTGTTTTCTATTTTCTATATAGTCTCTGTTCTAACACTAATATAAGTGTTAGTATTTTCAAATACGAATTTAGAAAAATTTCATCGGTACAGATAAGAAAAACGAATTCCATCAAATATTTAACAAATCAATTAACTTATATTTATTACACGATAGAAACTAATTCCATAAAATATTTGATAAATCAATTAACATATTTATTACACGATAGAGGGAGAATATCTAAGAAAAATTCATTTTCACATACTGATTCCTAGCTAGAATGCTAAAGAGGATGCCACAAGAAACAACAAATTAAAGCAAAGGCAATGGCAATGGCTGTCAAAGTGATCTTAAGAGGCATCTTTCCTTGATCACTTCTCAACACCATTGCTTCATATACTGGCCAACCATTTACCACCACAAATCCTGCTATAAATACTTGTCCAAACAATTCTTCCATGCCTCCATTCTTGAAAACTAGCAAGATGCCTACTAAGAAGGCGAATAAGTTGACGGTGGCGGCAATTGCTATAGCAAAGAACATGGGCGACGCAAGTCCGAATTCAAACATTCCTTGCTCGTAACGCTTGCCTTGTTCCTTGTCAATGACTTTGCTCGTAACATTGAATCCATATGTGCCTATGCCTAAGGACTCGAGTGTAAATTCGAGTAATGCAAATGGGAAGCTTGATACTCCAAATATCAACCACATACGTTGGCAATTCCACCACCTTTTCAATATTGGCCCTCCCTCGATTGTGAAGTCGAAAAGATGTTTACCATACGCCCCAAGGAAAAGAAATACATATAAAATGAACCAAGAATCTGAGACCTGTCATGATGTAGACGATAAAAACTGATACCTGAGTTCCAAAATGTATGTTTAATTTAGTTACAATAAAAAGAAAATACATTTTCAGATGAAATTGGACAACACAATACCTTGGGAAATATGGGGAAGGAGTTGATGAGCATTAGTTGAGGCAAGAAGGCATATATGATAATAGGGATAGACCAAAAGGGCCAGGAAAAGTAGTATAAATAACAAAAGGCTTGGAGAGGATTTTTCATGAACTTGAGACCAAAAGTTATTGAGTTGTATTTTGAAAAATTGATCTGGAGGCAGCCCATAAGCCATCGTTTTATTTGAGTAAGAAAATCATAAAGTGTAATTGGGGAGTTCCCCAAAAATGCAGCTCTTGTTGGACTGCAAAAAATAGTCCTCCATCCTTTACAATGTAGACGATAACTCGTGAACATGTCCTCAACTAAGCATCCATACTTAAACCCAATCTGCAAAAAAATAATATGTTCACGCTTTTGCTCAGGCTGGCCTCATCTCTAGGTTGTATATAAAACTATTGACAGCATTGAAATGACCAGAGAGAAAATTATACCCTCTCTCACTCTTGATTTCTAACTTGACAATAAGGTGGTACAATAAGGAAGTGATGCGGAAAGCCAACTTACCTCGGATCCCCATTTGGTATTTTCCTCGTAATAGCAACCTGCTACATGATGGGCTAACTCCATGGTATCTCTTGAAGGGCTAACTTTTAGGATATCGAAAGAGGAAATACCCTCAAAGAGAGCAGGCCTACGGAAAAAGGCCCCTGAACCCATGAATTCAGGGCCCAATAAACCATCATAGCCCAAAATATTAAGTCTGATCTCAATTTTAAATTCACTATTATAAATATCATCCTTATTAATACCATCAAAGCGGGGAGGAAATTGAACAAATGCGAGCTTTGGGTCCATAAGAGGGTCCACAAAGTAACATAGTGCTCGAAGGGGAGTCTTTGGATCATTTGAGTACATGTCACAATCCACGACTAGTAAAATTGGTGCATTCGTCATTATCCCCGATACGCGAAGCTTAAAAAATAAAGAAAAATATTTTATGAAATGAAGAAAGGATAACAATAATGCTAGAAAGCTTAAGATCATTTTGTATTTAAGGGCGTACCAGCACATTAAGGGCACCCGCCTTAAAATTATGTGGTTTGACTTTGCTTTTCTCCCTAGAAATATAAATAAGACTTGGCATCTCCGTCTTGCCATCCAAGAGAACCTATACTCAAAAAGTTATAAGCACCGATTAAGCACTAACCAATAATATATTTCAAGATTTCTAAAAAATTAATCAAGGGTAATGCATAAGTCAACAAAATAATAAATAAAACCTCAATAATGGGAGGATGATCATGACGGGTGAAATTGGTGGTCCACTTGGTAAAAGGATGGTTGTCGTCGCCGTCGTCGTGGGGACAAAACCTACCCTTCTCCACAACCTTTTCTACCCTTTCTTTCATCTTGTCGTATTTTAGCTACATCACACACAATAACAATTTTAGTGTTATGGTCCACATTATTCGGTTGAAAAAAAAATAAAATCAACCTAAAATCATTAACGATAAAAAAATAGAAATATAAATTTTGAGACCGAGGAAATATGATACAATTAATAATAAGAGCAAGTAGTACCTTAATTTCCCTAGTCTCAAGTAACAAATCATAATCATGATGTGATTTAAAATACACCTCTGGACATCTATCCATTATATTGTTCTTCTTGCAATACGGCAACCAATATTTAGCAAATTTAGCAGCCTCCATTAATGCAAAGAGAGTCAACTGAGACCCTCCGTCGTCTGATACATAAATGGAGAGCTTCTCCACCGGATAATCATAAGCCAACATCGATAAAGCGGTGTTAACCACCCCGATTGGTGGCTCTTTGAAGGGGTCTGCCGTGCATATAAACACATCCAAAGATGGATAATCGCTCTCCTCTGCAACTTGTGGTATGTTTTCCGGAAAAACTTGACGTCGAATTGGGTTTAATTGGAAAGCTTGATAGGTTATCCACATGAAAGAAAGTACAAGATCGGCTAGAATAAGGAGAATGGTGATTAACGTATTGGGAGAGTGGATTAGGTTAAGGAAATGGTGATAAAAGAGAAAGAAGATTGCGATTACATAAACGAATGCGAATACCCGATTTATCCATGCTCGTGGAAGAAGATTTCTTGTGTGGAGGGTTGGAGTTGGTGTTGCCATGGTTGTGCCTCTTACTTGCAGCTAGTGTGTGTTTGATTACGTGTGCATGTCTATTGCTCAAACAAAGTTAAACAACTCAAAATAATAACCCAATTTGTTTTACAAGTATCCATACTTATACTAAAATACTAAAAGCAGGATTGTCTAAAAAAAGAACGAAATGCATGCACTTGACAAAAATCTAAAATGTGGTTATATTTATATTTTTAGCTAATCCCAATTTTTTGGTCATTTAAAAAATTAATGTAATTTAATTTATTTAATAACAAGTACATAACACAATACTTACAATTTTAAAAGCTATAATAATTACAATGTTTACAACTAAAGTTTGCATTATACTCATAAGTCTCAAAATGTTTATGCCATTTGAGCTTTTTGTTGAGCTTTTGCACTTGAAATATATAACAATTTAATTATGTTCATGAAATTCTAAAAATTCCTATTGATTCACCATTAATAATATTATCAACAACAATTTTTAGAATTTCATGAACATGATTAATCTCTCATAAATTTGTGGTCAAAGTTCAACAAAAAAGTCAAATGAGACAAACATTTTAAGACGGAGGGAGTATATTTATTGTCTTTTTCTTCTTTGTAATAAAAATAAACCTTTTCAAACTTTTTAAAAAGAGATTAATAATTGTAAAATATCAATATTTAATAAATTTATCTTTCTCAATACACATGACAACTAGATCATTTAACATTTATTGAGATATTGATGACCTTAAGTATGTTTTCACTAATTTCATCATTGAGAAACTTCGAAATAAGTATCTATTTCATCATGACCTTTAATCACTATTTTGTTTTAGTCCGAATTGTATTTTGTCTTTCACTTCCCCTCTTTACCTCGATTTTTTTTTTTTTTTGTTGTTGTTGTTGTCGTTGTGCCATTTCGTCAGTCCTCCGCCTATTTTTCCGTTAAAGCATGCATATGTGGCATGCTAACTCATCAAAATGCTGATGAGTTGATCATAAATTTTGATGGAGGTTGCTGAGTTGGAAATATTAAGGGGTGAAAGTGTACAATGTTAAACTTTTGACATCTTAAATAACTTTTTATGTTTTTCTATAAAAATATTTCAAAAAACTATTTTATTTAATAAATTTGTTATCATCTAAATAATATTTATCATTTTAATGATATTATTTCATTTTAAAAAAAGTACTTAAAAAAAAGAAGTTTAAAAAATATTTTGAATTTTAAATTGTTGCAAAATATTTACGGTTATTAACATTGAAATTCTCTGATGATTTTTCCCCATCTTTTCTGTTATTAGTTATTATAATTGTAATAATTTTAGTAAATTTTTTCCCACAATTATTATTAGCTTAGTGTTACACCACCACCACAAATCACCGTCCATCACCATTAATGCCACCATCCAACCACCACATTTCACTAAATCTCCCACCACCCACCACCCACCATCAACAGAACCAACACAATCTCCACCAGAACCACCACCATCAACCTTCATCATTAGTCCCAACACTTCCAAAACAAAAATCATAGCAGTGTATGTTTAATAGTAAAAATAATTGTAATTATTATTATCAACATCATCATAGCCATTTAGAAAAAAGGTAAGACAATTGAATTCCAGAAAAGAATTAAAGTAATGATAATAATTATCAAAATCATCATCATTCAAGAAAAAGGTAAAATGATCAACTCAAGGAATAAATAAAGGCGCATTTGCACAATTTTTTTTTATTAACAAAAACGGCTTCGGGTTCAACACATTTCATGTGGTGATCAACTTGCAGATCTTCTCACCAAACCTCTTCCACGAGCTCGGTTCGATCATTTGCTTTTCAAGATTGGCCTTTTCCATGAAGCGTCCATCTTGCGGGGGCCTGTTAAGGAAATAGATATTTCCTAATTCCTTTGAAATATCTAGTTTCCTTATTCTCTTGTATATCTAGTTTCCTAATTGTAGTTAGTATATTTAGTTTCCTAATAATGCTAAATACAATATGAGTAGGAATAGGATTCATGTACTCTTGTATATATATGCTCTAGCATCAATACAAAGAAGCCAAGACTTTCAAGCACCAAGGTATTGTTTTCTATTATCTTATAAGGCGGACGCTCCTCATGCTTCAGCGACTTGTACATTCCTCGGCAAATTTCTGAAGGTTATAACTTCTTCATACGACTCCGATTGAGCCGTGTCATATATGGTTGGAAAACTCTCAACGAGTAATATCCAATGATAATGAATGAAATGGTCATCTTCAACTTTATCCTTCTATAAATTCTATTCTTTCCTCATTCGCCTCTCCGTTCTCAACCGTTCCTTTTTGTATCATTTTCAATCATTTTCGAGACTTTCTCCTTCCATTCCCTGTACTTATAAACACTCCAAAACCATAAAAAAACACCCAAGGTTGTGCATAAAATAGTCTAAAGATATATCCTTTGGATGGGTGAAAACACATCCATCAACAGCAGTAGGTGAAGCCAGTTTCGATTTGGCTACGGGAATTACAGTAGAAGGATGGTTCCGTAGCGCTTAGAGAGAACGGGTTTGGCGGAGAGAGTCTCAACCCAAGGACCCTAAGATAAGGGATAGATTCAGTATTATGAGGTAACATAAAGGGGGCGAGGGATTTATTGTTAAAATCGATTTCAATTTAGGGATCCTAAAGTAGAATATGAAATGTTGTATTTTAATTGGTAAATTCCACCTTATCTCATAGACTTATTGGTAAAAACCCCATATTTTAATTCCACTTTTATCAATATATTGCTAAAATCCAATTTTTCCTAAAACTATTGAAAAATGTGTTTTGAAAATATAGAGTGACATTTTTATAATTAATCAAAACTTATTAAAACACGCGGACTTGCAATGACACTTTTCAACACTAACTCTGATACATTTAATATTATCACTGACACTGTTTTTAGCAATATCGTTTTCACTATTTTAAAACGTACAATGCCATTTTTGTAAATAATCGACACTTATCAAACACATTTTTGATAATCAATTGACTGATGATTTTACTAATTATGTTGCTTCTAATTTAGGAACTCATTTTTTTTTTTTTATGATTTTAATGGAACTCCCCCTGCTTGTCTTTCAGATAAAGGTCCACTCCCTTACGTTAGACATCCTTTTCGGTGGTGCGGTTGATCCATGTTTTGTACTCCCTCCGTTTCAAAATGTTTGTTCGATTTGACTTTTTTTTATTGAACTTTGACCACAAATATATGACAATTTAATTATGTTCATGAAATTCTAAAAATTCCTATTGATTCACCATTAATAATATTATCAACAACAACTTTTAGAATTTCATGAACATGACTAATTTTTCATAAATTTGTGATCAAAGTTCAACAAAAAAGTCAAATGGGACAAACATTTTGGGACGAAGGGAGTATGTTCTTTTACGATTATATTATTTTGTATGCACCTCGGACCTTGTACAATATGAAGCTTAACAAGTAGCTTGTTGCACTATATATAACTCTATAAAATTCAACATTATTATTAAAATGATTAAAGTAATATATGTTTTTTTTTAAAAAAAAACATTCTTGGCTCTTAGCTAGATTGCTAAAGAGGATGTCACGAGAAACAACAAAGCAAAGGCGATGGATGTCAAAGTGATCTTAAGAGGCATCTTTCCCTGATCACTCCTAAAAACCATTGCTTCATAAACTGGCCAACCATTCACCACCACAAATCCAACTATAAATACTTGTCCAAACAATTCATCAATGCCTCCATGCCTGAAAACAAGTGAAATGCCTACTAAGAAGGCCAATAAGTTGATGGTGGCGGCAATTGTTATGGCAAAGAACATGGGCGACCCAACTCCAAATTCAAACATCCCTTGTTCATAATGTTTGCCTTGTTCCCTATCAATCACTTTGCTCGTAACGTTGAATCCAAATGTGGCTATGCCTAGGGACTTGAGCGTAAATTCAAGTAAAGCAAATGGGAAGCTTGATACTCCCCATATCAACCACATACGTTGGCAATTCCACCACCTTTTCAAAATTGGCCCTCCCTCGATTGTGAAGTCGAAAAGATGTTTACCATACGCCCCAAGGAAAAGAAACGCATATAAAAAGAACCAAGGATCCGAGACCTGTGTCACAAAATTTCATTAGTTCAGATACAAATGATAAATACTACGGAATTTCCTTTGTTTGATAAAAAAATAAAACACATTTTCGGATGAAATTAGACCTTGGGAAAGATGGGGAAAGAGTTGATGAGCATTAGTTGAGGCAAGAAGGCATATATGATAATAGGGATAGACCAAAAGGGCCAGGAAAAGTAGTGTAAATAACAAAGGGCTTGGAGAGGATACTTCATGGACTTGAGCCCATAATTTATTGGGCTGTATTTCGACAAATTGACCTGAAGAAAGCCTATATACCATCGTTTTGTTTGAGTAAGCAAATCATAAAGTGTAATTGGGGAGTTCCCCAAAAATGCAGCTCTTGTAGGACTGCAAAAAATAGACCTCCATCCTTTACAATGTAGATGATAACTCGTGTACATGTCCTCAACTACGCATCCATACTTAAACCCAATCTGCAAAAATTTAAACCACTATTCATTAACTAAGTCAATGGATATATAACATACTCCCTCCCTCCGCTCGTTCCAAATCAACAGTCCTACTTCTACGTCACAGACTAAGAATATATATATATTCACAATCGTTGCACCCTTCTTACTAAAATGATTATTCAAAAAATATTCTTAAAAAATATGCATAAATATTTTGGCTAAAGCTTTTTATACATTCGGTAATGCAACAAATATCAATGTATATATAAAAAGGTTAAAAGATATAGGGCGAACGAAGTGATGTGGATAGCCTACCTCGGCGCCCCAATTGGTATTCTCCTCAAAATTGCAGCCCGCTACGTAATGGGCTAACTCCAGGATATCTTTTGAACGGATGTTAGCATTTTCAGACTTGACTTGTTGAATATCAGAGGAGAAATTAGGCTCAAATAAAGCATGCCTACGAAAAAAGGCCCCAGTGCCCATAAAATGAGGGCCCAATAAACCATCATAGCCTAAAGTATCAAGTCTGGTCATCATTTTAAATTCACCACTATAAATGTCATCCTTGTTAATACCATCAAAGCGTTGAGGAAATTGAACAAATGCGAGCTTTGGGTCCATAAGAGGGTCCACAAAGTAACATAACGCTCGAAGGGGAGTCTTCGGATCATTTGAGTACATGTCACAATCCACGACTAGTAAAATTGGTGCATTCGTCATTGCACCCGATACGCGAAGCTTAAAAAATAAAGAGAAATATTTTATTAAATGAAGAAAGGATAACAATAATGCGTAAGTAGAAAGCTTAAGGCATGTTTAAGAAAAAAATTATTTTCTATTTAAGGGCGTACCAACACATTAAGGGCACCCGCCTTAAAATTATGTGGTTTGACTTTGCTTTTCTCCCTTGAAATATAAATAAGACTTGGCATCGCGTTACCATCGACATTTTTATCCGTCTTGCCATCCAAGAGAACCTATACACAACAAGTTATAAGCACCGATTTAAGCAGCAATAATATATTTCATGACTTTTAAAGCATTATTTTTATTTGGTTTTGAAACAACTATGATTTTAGAAGCAATTAAAAAATTAATCAAGGGTAATGCATAAGTCAACAAAATAGTAAATAAAACCTCAATAATGGGAGGATGATCTTGACGGGTGAAATTGGTGGTCCACTTGGTAAAAGGATGGTTGTCGTCGCCGTCGTCGAAAATATAGTCGTGATAAACACTACCCTTCTCCACAACCTTTTCTACCCTTTCTTTCATTTTGTCGTATTTTAGCTACACCACACACAATAACAATTTTAGTGTTATGATCAACATAAAATCAATAACGATAAACAAATAGAAATATTATTTTTGAGACAGAGAAACTATGATACACTTAATAATAAGAGTAAGTAGTACCTTAATTTTCCTAGTCTCAGGTAACAAATCATAATCATGATCATATTTAAAATACACCTCTGGACATCTATCAATTATATTGTTCTTCTTGCAATACGGCAACCAATATTTAGCAAATTTAGCGGCCTCCATTAATGCAAAGAGAGTCAACTGAGACCCTCCGTCGTCCGATACATAAATGGACAGCTTCTCCACCGGATAATCATAAGCCAACACCGATAAAGCGGTGTTAACCACCCCGATTGGTGGCTCTTTGAAGGGATCCGCCGTGCATATAAACACATCCAAAGCCGGATATTCGCTCTCCTTTGCAACAAGTGTTAGATTTTTCGGGAACACTTGGCGTCGGATTGGGTATAATTGGAAGGCTTGATAGGTTATCCACATGAAAGAAAGTACAAGATCGGCTAGAATAAGGAGAATGGTGATAAAGGTATTGGGAGAGTGGATTAGGTTAAGGAAATGGTAATAAAAGAGAAAGAAGATTGCGATTGTATAAACGAATGCGAATACCCGATTTATCCATGCTCGTGGAAGAAGTTTTCTTGTGTGGAGGGTTGGAGTTAGTGTTGCCATGGTTGTACCTCTTGTTTGCAGCTAGTGCCATAATTTCTAAATATTATATGTATATATATAATGTCGCATTTTCAAAATGTTGACGATTGAAATTTTTATTCCGTGACGACAGACATCTATATAATATGAGGGTAAGTTTGAATTATTGTGAACGACCCGGCCCCTACAACTTGCTTGTTATGCTTCCAAACAAAAGTCTACAACCCCACTTATATCAACTTGGCATGGACCACTCTATACCCATGATAACTACCACATGATCGTGATGGCCGGTTACTTATTCATACATTATCTAGTAAAATATGTATTTTTATATAGTATTATTTGTAATATAGTAAAGAGTTTGTCTTCTAAAAAATGCATTTTTTTAAGGGAAAAATCATTTTTCCACTGACACTTAATTATACATGCACTGACACTTTTCACACTGACACTTTTTTATACTAATACTGGCACTTTTTACCCTACACTGACACTCTTTATATTGACACTTAATATACATGCACTGACACTTTTTATACTAGCAATTTGTTACGCTAACACTGCCAATTTGTTACACTAACACTGACACTTTTTTACACTGACATTTAATATATATGCATTGACACTCTTTACACTGACACTTTGTTACACTAATACTGACACTTTGTTACACTGGCACTTTGTTACATTAACACCGACACTTTGTTATACTGGCATTTTGTTACACTAACATTGACATTAGCTTGGTTTTTTTCTAAGCTTAAGAAAAAACACGTTTTTTTGTAAGATTTTGGCTATAGTAAAACTTATCTAAATTATTTTTTATTTAAAAATGTGATACTTATTAAAGGATGATAAATAAAAAGGAAAGTGTGACATTTAGACGGATGGATAATACGATTTAGTAGGAGACTAATTGAATCATAAATCAGTTACAATATTTCTAAAATAGTACAAAATAACTTGCTGCGCAAATAGCACATGCAATCACCGTAGAAATAATAGTGACCTCACTAAAAATATTTCCTCCAAATTTTTTCCAATAAAAATATTAATAAAACCCACAAGTATCGTGATTAGATTGAGAACTGCTGCAGTTGTGAATGGGACGAACATTGGGGACGAAACCCCAAACTCAAAAGTTCCTTGATCATATCTCTTGATTTGTTCGACATCTTGTACTTTGCTGATCACATTGAATCCTTGTGAGATGATGCCTAAGTGTTTGTTTGTGTGCTCGATGAGCCCAAACATGTACGACGAAAGTTCTCTTATTAGCCACATTTCTTTGATCATTCCACCATTTCTTGAAAATATATGTAGTCTAAGCAATCTTGTCCATAGGCTCCTAGGATTAGGAAGATGTACAAGAAAAATCGTGGATCTCTTATCTGCAAGTAAAATTATGATGGATTTAAAAGCAACTTACTACCTTTAGCTAAATAAAATTATGATGGTTTAAAAGCAACTTACTACCTTTAGCTAAATAAAAGTAGCAAGTCTTATAAAATAAACAGGTTCGCTGAGAACAAAGTTTTTTTTGATTTTAAACTGTCGGTTTTACTATTAAAATTGACGATTTTGACCGGTTAAAATTCTCCGATTACTATGTTTTAACTACTAATACTCCCTCCGTCCCATAAAATCTTACCCATTTTACTATTTTGGGCGTCCCACTTTAAAGTCACACTTTCCTAAAAAGGAAATTTTTTAATACTTCTTTATTCATGGGACCCACTTGTCATACTCACAACACTTTTCAAATTTACTATTCTCTCCACTCATTCTCTCTCCTCCCACTCACAACACCTACTTTAATAACATTATTCCTTATTTTCCGTTCTCAACAGTAAATGTTCCATGTTTTATGGGACGGAGGGAGTATATTTTTACTGACGATTTGAGATGATATCCACTATAATAGTCCTCAACCAGTTATACAATTATACAAGTTAATTGTCATATTAGCCCACATACTTAAGAAAAATGTGTGGAGATTAGGATATCGTCATCTTTCGGTCCAAATTCTAGTGGATAGGCAAGTTTAATGCATTTATACTCTTAAAAAAATGTAAAGTGATATAAAAATAGCATTTGTATGTAGCTTTTTGAGAAACAAAATCATATTTATCGTCTCTCACAAGCTCAATCACATATTTCCAACTCAATCAATATATTAATCAACTCATCATTAGTATGACTTTCAAATATGTATACCTCTGAGATACCTTACCTAAAATGAATGTAGTAGACAATTTATAGGGGTAAGATTAGCACTTTCTTAAATCATACTTCTCATTCTCAAAATGAATATCTAATTTTTATTTAATTCTTAGATTGTATTTTTCACTAAATGAATGTCCAACTTACATTTCAAATTTTTTTACGAAAGTTTAAATTTAAGCAATTTAAGAACACAAGTCCATAAAACACTTTCAAAAATAGAAATGTCCAACTTTCATAGTTGTGGTACTTTCTCCGTCCCGCTATAAATTATAAATTTTTCATTTATAACGTTTCACTATAAACACTTTCAATAATACTCACTTATTATACTTACAACAAACATCTAATTAATATTTTATATCCAGTGACGAGTTTAAGAATTATTATCGGTGGGGGCGAAAAAAAAAATCTTCTTAAAATCTTATTCAAAAGAAAAATAATAACTACTTAAACTCTTGCAACCCTTTTGTTTTGTAATATTTAATGAATAAAAGAAAAATAATATTAATATAATAACTACTTAAACTCTTGCAACCCTTTTGTTGTCATTAATTTTTTTCAATCACTTAGTTAAAATAAATGTAAAATTTGCAAGTAATTAATGAATGGTGAAATTGTTTTGATAAAAAAAACATTTATGGATAAAGTATTCTGCAAAATATCAGTTATTTTGGGATTTTTTTTTTTCTAAAAATGGTTATTCATTATGAGATACAAATAAAACTCTCTTATTTTTAAATTTTATTGTTAAAATAAAGATGGAAAAATAATGTTTTTTTCCGTTTTAGTAAAAAAATATACATTTTACTGCATAATTTATCTTATAAACTCACAACATTGCATCATGAGTGTGTGTGTATATTTATATATATATGTATACATTGATTTGAAAAAAATATACTCCCTCCGTCCCACTATACTTGACACTTCTTTCCATTTTGGGCCGTCCCACTATACTTGACACCTTCCAAAAATAATCAAGTTTTTATATTTTTATATTCACTCTACCCCACCACTCATTCTCTCTCTTCATTTTCTACCACATATTTATTCAACCAACACTACTATTTACCCCACTCATTCTCTCTCTTCATTTTTCACCACACATTTTTTATTTTATTCTTTTCCTGGTTTTAACCTTGGCAGGTGTCAGTATAGTGGGACGGAGAGAGTACTTTACTATAGGAATGGATAGTGGG
This sequence comes from Adenophora triphylla var. japonica, assembly GCA_022495995.1. Lineage (NCBI taxonomy): Eukaryota > Viridiplantae > Streptophyta > Magnoliopsida > Asterales > Campanulaceae > Adenophora > Adenophora triphylla. The sequence continues at coordinate 845,944 of JAFEMH010000241.1, read as the reverse complement.
GTAATAATTGCAATTTTTGTTATTTAATGAATAAAAATCATAAAAATACAATGACTAAGAGCATGATAGTACGTGCTTTCATATAAATTACAGTTTACTTTATCCATTAAATAATACTCCATATTTTTTTCAAACCTTTCAATCAACATTACATGCCAAAAAAATAAAAAAAAACCTACTATACTACACTATCAAAAGAAAACTGTTTGTATTAACCTTGATATTCAACTTAATCCCATGGCCTTTATCCTCAAATACAAATATAAACATATACAAAATTTAAAATTTCAACACTTTAGGCTCCGTTTGTTTCGCCGTAAAACATTTTTCGGAAAACGTTTTCCGGAAAATAACTCGTTTTACGCCGTTTGGTTGAGCCCCCGAAAAATGTTTTCCGAAAAATAACTCGTTTTCCGCTTTGTTTTTCGGAAAATGGAGAAAACGTTTTCTGGAAAACATTTTACGCCCTTCCTAAGTAAAACGACTTACTGACCTTGTCCTAAGTAAAACATTTTTCGAAAAATGGTGCCCCTCATGTACAACTCATATTTCACAAGGTACAACATAATAATAATAATTAAAAAAAATAAAAAAATACCCCTACCCCACCCCATGCGTACCCCACCCCTGCGTACCCCCACCCCCCTAATTTTTTTTTTGTAACCGCCCCCCCCACCCCCCCCCCCTCCCAAAAAAAAAAAAAATTTTTTTATTTTTTTTTGTAACCACCCCACCCCACCCCTGCCTACCCCACCCCCACCCACCCCCAAATTTTTTTTGTAACCGCCTTCCCCCATCCCCAAATTTTTTTTTATTTTTTTGTAACCGCCCACCACACCCCTGCCATCCCCATCCCCCAAAAAAATTTTTTTTTTTGTAAGCCACCACCCTCCATCCCCCAATTTTTTTTTTTTTTTGTAACCGCCAGCCCCCAAAAAAAATTGTAATAATTTTTTGGGGGGTGAAGGAGGTGGGTGGGTGGCGGTTACAAAAAATAATTTTTTTTTGTTTGGGGGGTGGGAGTGAGCGAGGGTGGGTGGGGCGGTTACAAAAAAAAATAAAAAAAAATTTTTTTGGAGAAGATTTTGAGTAGATTTACCAGTTTTTAAGTTCTAATAGGTCAATTATAAGTAATTTTAGAGAAGATTTTGAGTAGATTTACCCAAAAAAAATATTTTCGTTATTAATTTTAATAGGTCAATTATAGGTAATTTTAGAGAAGATTTTGAGTAGATTTAGCAGTTTTTAAGTTCTAATAGGTTACCTATTAGGTTATGAGTTATTTTAGGATGTTATTTCTTGATTTTCAAGTTTTATGGGCACTATAAAATAGGCCTAAAGTTGTAATCCGAAAATTAGACTAGTTTTTATGATTTAATTTCAAAGGGTTTTATCCTTTTTCCTGGTGGATTCCAGTAATTTGATTTCTAGGGTTCATCGCTTGTGAACTCTTGTGTTTAGCGCTTGCTATTCGCGAATCTTTGCTTCCGTGCTGCGTCATAAAACCATGCAAGGTTTGGAGTAGGCATATAAATAGAGTCTACCCCCAATCATATTTGTATCTGTTTTCTAGATATAGGATTTGCACATACAGTAATTATTGGCAAAAAATTCGTGCACTCAATTACAAATTGTAATATGTGATTTTCATATTGATAATAATATTCTCTCCATTTACCCGTGAACGTAGCTAAGTTTGAATATATTTATACCCTTATGATTTAATATATTTACAAAAAAAATCCATTCATTATACCATTATAAAGTTAACATATTTACAAAAAAACCAATCATTAACTACTACTCCCTCCGTCCCGTTCGACTTAGGACGTTTTGCCATTTTGGACGTCCCACCCGACTTAGGACGGCCCAAAATGGAAAGTTTATATTACTTTTATATTAAATGGGACCCACTTGTCATACTCACAACAATAATTCCATCACTATTTATCCCACTCATTCTCTTTCCTATTTAATTTTTCACACTCACAACACATCCTCCACTCATTCTCTCTCCTAATATTATAATAGTATTCCTTAATCTCCATGTCGGGAGTGAATGTCCTAAGTCGGACGGGACGGAGGGAGTATTTCCTATCCTACATTTAATTTTTACATTCTCTCTCCTCTAATTTTCTACCCACTTTCAAAAAAATCAATCATTAACTACTATTCCCTATCCCACATTTAATTTTTACATTCTCTCTCCTCTAATTTTCTATCCACTTTCAAAAAAATCAATCATTAACTACTATTCTCTATCCCACATTTAACTTTTACATTCTCCCTCCTCTAATCTTCTACCCACTTTCAAGAAAATTTCTTAAGAAGCGTGAAATCCACACCAAGAAACCTTGGTGTGGGACGAAAGGAGTATTTATTACACGATAGAAACTAATTCCTTAAAATATTTGACAAATCAATTAACATATTTATTACACGATAGAGGGAGAATATCTAAGAAAAATTCATTTTCACATACTGATACTGGTTCCTAGCTAGAATGCTAAAGAGGATGCCACAAGAAACAACAAAGCAAAGGCAATGGCTGTCAAAGTGATCTTAAGAGGCATCTTTCCTTGATCACTTCTCAACACCATTGCTTCATATACTGGCCAACCATTTACCACCACAAATCCTGCTATAAATACTTGTCCAAACAATTCTTCCATGCCTCCATTCTTGAAAACTAGCAAGATGCCTACTAAGAAGGCGAATAAGTTGACGGTGGCGGCAATTGCTATAGCAAAGAACATGGGCGACGCAAGTCCGAATTCAAACATTCCTTGCTCGTAACGCTTGCCTTGTTCCTTGTCAATGACTTTGCTCGTAACATTGAATCCATATGTGCCTATGCCTAAGGACTCGAGTGCAAATTCGAGTAATGCAAATGGGAAGCTTGATACTCCAAATATCAACCACATACGTTGGCAATTCCACCACCTTTTCAATATTGGCCCTCCCTCGATTGTGAAGTCGAAAAGATGTTTACCATACGCCCCAAGGAAAAGAAATACATATAAAAAGAACCAAAAATCTGAGACCTGTCATGATATAGACGATAAAAACTGATACCTGAGTTCCAAAATGTATGTTTAATTTAGTTACAATAAAAAGAAAATACATTTTCAGATGAAATTGACAATGTCCACAACATAATACCTTGGGAAAGATGGGGAAGGAGTTGATGAGCATTAGTTGAGGCAAGAAGGCATATATGATAATAGGGATAGACCAAAAGGGCCAAGAAAAGTAGTATGAATAACAAAAGGCTTGGAGAGGATTTTTCATGAACTTGAGACCAAAAGTTATTGAGTTGTATTTTGACAAATTGATCTGGAGGCAGCCCATATGCCATCGTTTTATTTGAGTAAGAAAATCATAAAGTGTAATTGGGGAGTTCCCCAAAAATGCAGCTCTTGTAGGACTGCAAAAAATAGACCTCCATCCTTTACAATGCAGACGATAACTCGTGAACATGTCCTCAACTAAGCATCCATACTTAAACCCAATCTGCAAAAAAAATAATATGTTCACACTTCTGCTCAGTCTGGCCTCATCTATAGGTTGTATATAATACTATTGATGGCATTGAAATGACCAGAGAGAAAATTATACCCTCTCTCACTCTTTATTTCTAACTCGACAATAAGGTGGTACAATAAGGAAGTGATGTGGAAAGCCTACTTACCTCGGATCCCCATTTGGTATTGTCCTCGTAATAGCAGCCTGCTACATGATGGGCTAACTCCAGGGTATCTCTTGAAGGGCTAACTTTTAGGATATCGGAAGAGGAAATATCCTCAAAGAGAGCAGCCCTACGGAAAAAGGCCCCTGAACCCATGAAATCAGGGCCCAATAAACTGTCATAGCCCAAATAATCAAGTCTGATCTCAATTTTAAATTCACCACTATAAATATCATCATTGTTAATACCATCAAAGCGTTGAGGAAATTGAACAAATGCGAGCTTTGGGTCCATAAGAGGGTCCACAAAGTAACATAGTGCTCGAAGGGGAGTCTTCGGATCATTTGAGTACATGTCACAATCCACGACTAGTAAAATTGGTGCGTTCGTCATTGTCCCCGATACGCGAAGCTTACATAATAAAGAAAAATATTTTATGAAATGAAGAAAGGATAACAATAATGCGTAAGTAGAACATGTTTAAGAAAAAAAATCATTTTCTATTTTAGGGCGTACCAGCACATTAAGGGCACCCGCCTTAAAATTATGTGGTTTGACTTTGCTTTTCTCCCTAGAAATATAAATAAGATTTGGCATCGCGTTACCATCGACATTTTTATCCGTCTTGCCATCCAAGAGAACCTATACTCAACAAGTTAGATTTAAGCACTAAGCAATAATATATTACAAGATTTCTAAAGCATAATTTTTATTTGGTTTTGAAACAACTATGATGTTTAAAAGTAACTTAGAAAATTAATCAAGGGTAATGCATAAGTCAACAAAATAATAAATAAAACCTCAATAATGGGAGGATGATCTTGACGGGTGAAATTGGTGGTCCACTTGGTAAAAGGATGGTTGTCGTCGCTGTCGTCGGGACAAACACTACCCTTCTCCACAACCTTTTCTACCCTTTCTTTCATCTTGTCGTATTTTAGCTACACCACACACAATAACAATTTTAGTGTTATGATCCACATTATCTAGTTGAAAAAAAAATAAAAAAATCAACCTAAACTCATAAAAAAAAAAAAGGCAAATCTCCCCTGACAATCGCCAGAACTTCGTCGAGTTCGAACCGTGACCTATGTCGCGAAAGAACTTAACCGTTCTTGTGAAGCGCCCTCCAGCCTAAAATCATTAACGATAAAAAAATAAAAATATTATTTTTGAGGCGGAGGAAACATGATACACTTAATAATAATAATAAGAGTAAATAGTACCTTAATTTCCCTAGTCTCAGGTAACAAATCATATTTATGATCAGATTTAAAATACACCTTTGGACATCTATCCATTATATTGTTCTTCTTGCAATACGGCAACCAATATTTAGCAAATTTAGCAGCCTCCATTAATGCAAAGAGAGTCAACTGAGACCCTCCGTCGTCTGATACATAAATGGACAGCTTCTCCACCGGATAATCGTAAGCCAACATCGATAAAGCGGTGTTAGCCACCCCGATTGGTGGCTCTTTGAAGGGGTCTGCCGTGCATATAAACACATCCAAAGATGGATAATCGCTCTCCTCTGCAACTTGTGGTAGGTTTTCCGGAAAAACTTGACGTCGCATTGGGTTTAATTGGAAAGCTTGATGGGTTATCCACATGAAAGAAAGAACAAGATCGGCTAGAATTAGGAGAATGGTGATAAAGGTATTGGGAGAGTGGATTAGGTTAAGGAAATGGTGATAAAAGAGAAAGAAGATTGCGATTGTATAAACGAATGCGAATGCTCGATTTATCCATGCTCGTGGAAGAAGTTTTCTTGTGTGGAGGGTTAGAGTTGGTGTTGCCATGGTTGTGCCTCTTGCTTGCAATTGCTAGTGCCATAATTTCTAAATATTATATAATGTCGCAATTTTTATTCCGTGACGACGACAGACTTCAATATATTATGCTTCCAATAAAAATATTAATAAAACCCCCACTTATATTCTACTAGTAAAAGCTCGTGACGTGGTATTTTTTAATTAAAAGTGAGGGCAAAATGAGAAAGGAACAACTTAGTGAGGGTAAAATGAGAAAAATACTATATAATTCAAGTTTTAGGAGGGAAAAGTTATTTTGAAAATTAAGGGTAAAACTGAAAATAAAGAACCTTAACAGAATTTGAGGGACAAAATGAGAAAAATTAATTTAATACTGTTCATAGTACCGGTGCGATTTATACTATAGATACCCGCGACTACAGACTTCTATATATTGTGACTGTGAGGGTAAGTTTGAATTCTTGTGAACGACCGCCCCCTAAAGGCTACAACTGGCTTGTTATGCTTCCATACAAAAGTATACACCCCCACTTATATTCTATACCCGTGACGTGATAACTACCGTATGATCGTGATGGGTTACTTATTGATACACATATAGAGAATACTCCCTCCGTCCTGTCCCGTTCGAAATGACATTTTTATATTTTTGCACGAAAATTAAGAAAAGTAATGTATGAAAGAAAAAAAGTGTAGTGAAATAAATGTTGTGAGTAAAATGTGATGTAGAAAAGAGAAAGTTGAACAGGAAATAGTTAGTGAATATTTATTGTGAGAGTATGACAAGTGGGTCCCACAAATAAAGAAGTAATAAAAAACTTTCTATTTTTGGGTTGTGCCCTTGCAAATGAGACGCCCATAAAAAATTGTGTCTTTTCAAATGGAACGAAGTTTTCAAATGGGACGGAGGGAGTAGTAAAATTGGCCTTTTAATAATTAATAATGGATCCCACTTAATTAAAGTAGAAGCTGAGTGAAACAAACTATGAGAGCCCATTCTTTTAATTCAAACCAGAATTGTTTTAGACAGAATAAAACTTAAAAGTACAAAACAAACTATGAGAGCCCATTCTTTTTAGATAACCTAATAGATTGAAGAGCCAAGTGCTACAATATATTAGAGTTGTGAAATAAAAAATGGAATTGGATCTTATCAATAAAAATCGGATCGAATCAATAGTATTGTTCTTATTTTGATTTGAAAGTTCTACAAAATTGGTTATTTAGTTCGGTCTTGATTTTGAAAATATATATATATGATCATGTATCGTACAAGACCGTACTAATTATTTATATATTATAATATACTCCCTCCGTCCCACCAAAATTGATACTTATTTTCTTTTTGGTCCGTCCCAGCTAAACTGATACTTCCCAAAATGGCAAGGGAATCTTCACTATTTAGCCCACTCATTCTCTCTCCTATTTCACTTTTACACTCACAACATTCTCTCTCCTAACTATTCCTCCCACTCATTTTCTCTCCTATTTAATTATTCATACTCACAACATTTTCTTTCACTTTTTCTCTCTCTTAGTTTTTCTTAATCCGCGTGCCCAGAAATTTGGTCTCAGTTTTGGTGAGACGGAAGGAGTATATACTTATAATTTTAAATCGGGCAATGACAATTTAGGGCCTGAAGTCTACGAGGAGTACCAGGGTCTGAAGTCTTAAAACTGTCAATTTAGGGCCCAAAGTTACTATTTTGATCAATTTGGGGCTTTTTGACATTTTTCGTCCAAAAAGGCCGTTAAGTGACCATGTGCGATTCACGTGAGATTCAATGAGGACATTTTGGTCATTTCGTAGACTTCAGGCCCCAATTTGATACTTCCTCGTAGACTTCAGGCCCTAAATTGTCATTTTTTCTATAAAATAATAATTAAAAAAATATACTCCCTCCGTCCCGGAGAACTTTACCCCTTTACTATTGAAAACGGAAAATAAGAAATAATGTTATTAAAGTATGTGTTGTGAGTGGGAGGAGAGAGAATGAGTGGAGAGAATAGTAAATTTGAAAAGTGTTGTGAGTGGGAGGAGAGAGAATGAGTGGAGAGAATAGTAATTTTTTTTCCTTTTTAGGAAAGTGGGACTTTAAAGTGGGACGCCCAAAATAGTAAAAGGGGTAATGTTTTATGGGACAGAGGGAGTATTTTTTTTTACAAAAATAATTAGTAAATTTAAAATATTGAAATAAATAAAGATAATAGTTAATATGATTTAAAATAATTTAAGATATTAACTATTATAATTTTTTTTCTAATAATTTAAATTACTAAACACATAATGATTAAAAAGTTATATAAATTGAAAATATAAATAAAATATATCTTTACCCAAGAAATTAAAAAAAAGAAAAACAAAAATCAAAAAACAAAAAACAAAAAACAAAAAACAAAAAACAAAAAACAAAAAACAAAAAACAAAAAACAAAAAACAAAACCCACGCTCATGACAATATCTAGATTCATTTGAGGCTCAACCCCACATTTTTCGTCTCTTTTCATCTTCCATAATCACCCCTTTCCATCCTTCAGCCATCACCATCCACCACCTGCAACTACCACTATCCACGACCTGCAATCACCACACTACCACCTCTACCATTTTTTTTCTCTACACCGTTTCACCCCACCATCAACATCATCTGCCACCACCATCACCGGTCATCCATAAATCAGAAAAATCAGGGCCGGTCCTTAGCAAAGGCAGGTGAGGCCTGGGCCTTAGGCCCCCCAAAATTTTGCACTTTTTAGGGGCCCTAAAATTCAGGGACTTAGTGGTAATATACTAGGAAGTGAGGGGCCTCATTGAAAATTAAACTTAAAAGTCAATTGTTATAATCTGGTCAATCCACACAACACGCACAGAAAGAAATCTCACAGCCTCACAAATCACAATTTAACGAAGAAGAGACGAGGAAGAGATGGTCCAGTCCAACGCCGACGGAATTGCGATCGCCACCACCCAGCCACCGCCGTCCGCCGCACCATTTTTGACAAGGTATTTCGATTCTCTGATTCTCTCCTTCATAGAATTTTCCTCTCTCTCTCTCTCTCTCTCTCTCTCTCTCTCATCTCAAATCCTCCAAATTTCTAAATCCCTAACAAATTAGGGATTTTGATTTAGGATTAAATAATTTATTTTATCCTAGATTAGGGTTAGGACTTTTGATTTAGGGTTAAATTAAATTTATTTTATCCGAAATTAGGGCATTTGATTTTGGGTTAAATAATTTATTTAAGTGATGAATTTGTATTTATTTAAGTGATGAATTTGTATAGGAAAATAAAATTTGGAGCTTTAAGCTTATCTTGAAACTCAGAACTTTGAACAATTTGAAGCCTTGAAGTTAAAGGTAATATACTAATACTCCTATTAGATTTGTTAGAATTATTTATTGGTTTTTTGGATTATTTTGTGCTATTACCTATTGTTACTTGTGTGTATATTTTTGTTTGGTAATATCAGATTTGTTGGAATTATTATAGGTAGACAAAATGTCATCACGAAAGTATCTTTGTGGAAATGAAAAAAAGAAGAAGAGACAAAAGCAAGAACAATTAACGCAAGCTTTAAGTGGTTCTCTTAATAAATATTTTACTTCTAGATGAACATAGTTGAAAAAGTTTGAATGGGTTAGCTATGATATCTATTGGGAAGAAAATAGTTGAAAAAGTTGATTATTCTACTTTGATTACTAATTTTGCATCTAAATGTGCTAGAAGGGTGACGTTTATGTAATACTTAATTTGTAATATGTCGTATGTTATGTCCATGATTTTGTTAAACATATTTTGTCAAAAAGTTGAGTATTAATCTGTTTGCTTGTTAATTATATATCTATAAATACTTAGTTGTGCAAACATATTTGGAATTTGATATCTTAAGAAATCGGGCAATTGTATTCAAACTGTTCCAATTGCAGGGGTAGGAGTTGGCAAATGTGTTATTGCAGATGATGAAGATAGGTCTGCAAAACTTATTGCTGTGGCAACATCATCTAAGGTATGTGAACTTTCTTAAGACTTAATTAAGGTAGAGGGTGGTTAAGAACTTATTGTTGTTTCTCATGCCTCATCTTCTAAGCTTTGTAGAGTTGTGATGCTAGGTGGTATTAGTGATCAGTGGTATATCGTATATAGTACATTAAAAAGGGATAAGCCTTGCAATGTAGGACTGTGAAGGCCCCATCCAAGTTACCAGCCTAGGGCCCCGAATATCACAGGACCGGCCCTGAGAAAAATTATACAAAATGAACCCACAAATCAACATCTTTAAACAAACACATATCCAAATTAAAAACAGAATCATAACCAATATACAAACTATCTAACAAATTGGGATTGAGAAATAGAAGATGAAATTGGGATTAGAGAGAGAAGAATTAGGTTGAGAGAGAGACGAAATTTAGGGAGGAAGCTTTCTTAATTTTTCATTCATCCCCTTTTTAAAAATATTTTAATTCTCACTCTTTTTTTTTATTATTATTTGTGTATTTATGAAATAAATACACTATTCCATCTTTAAATCTATGATTAGTAATTTTTTTCTAAATATTTATTTTATTTAATCTATTTTTATTTATATATTTTATAAATTATACAATCTAAAATAATTAGTAATTTTTTTGAAGCAAAATAATTAGTAATTTAAATTATTAGAAAAAAAGATAATTGTTGATATCATAAATTATTTTATTTAATCTATTTTTATTTAATCTATTTTTATTTATATATTTTATAAATTATCCAATCTAATTATTTTTTGTAAAAAAAAAAACTAAATATTTTTATTTTTTCTTTTATAGGGAAAATGACAATTTAGGGCTTGAAGTCTACGAGGAGGTACCAGATTGGGGCATGAAGTCTACGAAATGACCAAAATGCCCTCACTGAATCTCACGTTGTCACTTAACGGTCTTTTTGGACGAAAAAAGTCAAAAAGCCCAAATTAATCAAAATAGTAACTTTGGGACCTAAATTAACAGTTTTAAGACTTCAGGCCCCAATCTGATACTCCTTGTAGACTTCAGGCTCTAAATTGTCATTAACCCTTTTAAATCCCTAATTCCCTAAGGCCCTAACGCTAAGTCGTTCGTTCAAAAAAAAAAAAAGCTAAGTTGCTAACCGAGTAAGTTAGTAACCCTTCAAGTTTTTTATATTTTTCTATGTTTATAGATAGGTTTGAAAGTGAACGATTAATCAATATTTAACGTTCTCTTTTGTTGTTTGAATATTGAATACATGTGACAATTTTGTTTAGTTTAATTTTTATTTTATTTTTGCAAAATTAATGAAAATATTTAATTGTTGTACAGTAAAACCTCTATAAATTAATAACCTCTCTAAAATAATAAAATCTTCCGGTCCCGACTTGGGCCTTTGTAAAAAACATCAAATTCGATAAGATAATATAATAATAATTTTTCGAAAAATTCCTTTATAGATATTAGGTTCCAATTAAACTCTAAATTAATAATTCATAAAAATTACAATATAAATATTATGGTAATTTGCTAAAATATGAATCTATTGGTGACGCCTTTTAAATGAGAAGACATGGTTGATGTTATGAATTATTTTATTTTCATATTGAGCTTTTTATAGCACATGTTTCATTCATCATGCATGAACATATTTAGTTGGCCATAATAATTATTTAAGTTCAATGAATTTTTGTATACATGTATTGAAATAATTCCAATAAATAGTACATGCATCCATGAATGCATAATAATTAATTGTATACAATGAATTGATATCATACATGAATATATTTAATTAGTTATAAAATAATTGGTTGATGCATGAATATAATCAATGAGTTATATATAAATTTATTTATTTTTAATATATATACTCTAAATTTGCTGAATTTAAAAATTCTCCCTTTTAATTAATAAAATATTAATTTATCGATATATTAATATCTCTCTAAATTAATAAAATTTCATGGTCCCAAGGTTATTAATTTATAGAGGTTTTACTGTATGTTTTTTAGTAAAAAAAAAATTGTACATCATGATTTATAGAATCGACGGAACCAGACTATTGGAACCGGATCAAGAAACCGATTCTATAATATATTGGTTTGGTCATGTTCCTAAATTTATACTGAACATAAAAATTTATCTAATACTAATTTTCTAAAATTTTGTTCCAACCTTAACCACAAACATGAAGTTAAGGTTCCATGGGATGCACCAACTTACTTATTGGCAGAAGTTGATACAGTATAATTAAGTGGAGTCTCGGAAGACTGGAAGTCTGGGGACTGGAGTCTCAGAAGACTGGAAGTCTGGGGACTTGGAGTCTCGAAAAACTGGAAGTCTGGGGACTTGGAGTCACGGAGACTTGGAGTCACGAAGACTAGGAGTCACGGAGACTTGGAGTCACGGAGACTAGGAATCAGGTGGAAGAGCACCATAAAATAAGCATAGATCCTGCAGGTAGTTTGAATATGTAACTCGGAGATTCCCGAGAGTAAATAAAGCGGGCATGTAGCCCGTGGATGAATAATCCAATAATAAGAAATAATGAGCCCCCGAGCTAGTTGTTGAACTCTAAATATGCATAAACCTGCATATAGTTTCAAATGTATTTGTCCAAAGGCTTATAGGCGTATAAATATTTATTAGCCCGCCAGCTTTATAGAGTTTTCTATGAGGATATCTGGCTTGATATTGGTTTGTTTGTATTTGGCCCGTTGGCTCATTTGTTATTTGATCTTTACCCGTAGGCTTATTGGATTTTTGCCCGTAAACTTATTAGATCTTTGCCCGTAGGCTTATTGGATTTTTGCTCGTAGGCTTATTGTTGGATCTTTGCACGTAGGCTTATTGGATCTTTGCCCGTAGGCTTATTGGATCTTGTAAATAACTGTTTTAAACTCAATGCTTTGGCCGCGGGCAATTTAGTGCCTTTTTTTGCTGGCCGAGTTTATGAGTTGATAACCCTTTGTTTGAAAACCCTTTATGTTCTCTTATGAGAGTTAGCCATTTTCTCTATGATCAAGAGTTCGTTATGACCTTTTTTGACTTCGAGGTTTTACCCCACTTCGTCTAGTTGGCTCTAGAATTTTTTGATCACTCTCGTCCATTTACGCTTATCTAGATTTTCAAGTCCGTGGCGTAATTCGAAAGTGCCAAGGCAAGCTTCTTTCATGCGAGCATGCAGAATGTGGCCATGAGGCTAGTCCGCGCATCAGCAGGAGTAGGCCGGTGCTGGCGTCTGTATCCACTATTGGTTGTTCACGCGGTTTGACTCTTTGGAGTCTTGTGGCGATCATGTACGGACTCATATGTTGGCCTTTGTACATACAGGCATGCGATCAATAGCCAATGAGGCCTAAACGCATTAGCAGGTTTGTGACCGGTGCTGGCATCTGTATCCACTATTGGTGGTTCACGCGGTTTGACTCTTTGGAGTCTTGTGGCGATCATGTACGGGCTCCAAATCGGCCTTTGTACATACAGTCATGCGATCAACAACCAATAAGGCCTACGCGCATCACCAGGTTTATGATCGGGTGCTGGCATCCTTGCGGGCATGCGGTCTGCGATCAAAGAGATCACCGTGCATCAGCAGGTCTATGATCGGTGCTGGCAACCATTTTTTTTTTGCGGGCATGCGGTATGTGATCACGAAGACTACCGCGCATCAGCAGGTTGTGACCGTGCTGACATCTATTTCCATGTGGATGGATTTTTGGGCATGGCCCTACGGGCATTCACTTTGTTAATTTAGTAGTGAGTAAATTATGGATTGACACAATTTGGATTTTAACCCTCTCCAATCCATGAGTTTTGCTTAGGTAGCGGGTTGCATGAACTGAGGTGAATATTCTTTTCATCCTTCTTCTGCTAACCGCGAGCACGAACATGCTTCTTTAATTGCACGAACAAATCTTTGATGGAGGAGAAATAATTTTCATCTTTCGACGGATCACGAACATGCTTCTTTATTTGCACGAACAAATCTTTGACGGAAGAGAAATAATTTTCTTTTTTTGCCAGATCACGAACATGCTTCTTTATTTGCACGAACAAAATCTTTAACGGAGGAGAAATAATTTTCTTCTTTCGCCGGATCACGAACATGCTTCTTTATTTGCACGAACAAATCTTTGACGAAGGAGAAATAATTTTTTTCTTTCGCCGGATCACGAACATGCTTCTTTATTTGCACGAACAAATTTTTGACGGAATTCGGTGAAAATATGTTAAAAACTTGACGAAGTTTTTAACGGCCGTCAGAAATTTAACGGAGGTTTTAAGTAGCAAATCTTGTGGGAGAAGCTTGGGAAGATATTTTTTCAAGAGGTGGGCTACGTGGCTTGTTTGTGGCAACTTCTCCTTTCCAACTACTTTTTTCTTTCTTCTTCCACATAAATCAACTTTACCTTTTTCCCTTTCTAACTTTGTGCCCCTTTTTTTGCTCATTCTCCTCTCTTTCTTGTTGTTATTTGGCTTTTAAGAAAATCAGTAGCACTGGTTGACGCGCCCCGATTCGTGGTTCTACTTGGCCCCACGTCCGGGACACGCTCAGAAGACGTCTAAATTCTCTTATCACTTTTGAAATGTCCTTTCTTAATTATTTAATATACAAAAACCTGTTTAAACTTAAAAACTTTCCTATATACCACTGGAAGTAACAACACATTGCTTAAAACCCAAACATCACATTTACAAACTAATTACAACTCAAGGTACATAGTTTCAAAAACTTACTCTCTTTACTTACAATATTTACAATCACTAAAAGTGTACCAAAAATAGTGCCATAACACTTAGGTCTCGGGTATACTACCTCATTGGTTATACATTTATACAATGCAAACCAATACAAAATACCTTCCCAAAATAACATACCCAACTCGACGTCCTCCCTGTGCTCAAAGTGACCTAGCCCCTGGCTCGCCCTTATCTAAGGAAAAACAATAAAGGAAGGGGTGAGATAAATCTCAGTAAGCTATTATGAATGCAACAAGATGATATGTGAAACTGTTACATATAAACATACATCAACTTAATCATCTTATACACCACAATCTTGCAAACATATAGAAGAGTGCATAAGATAAACACATAAGTGCGATAACGTAACACTTAGAAGGATACTGAGCCAAGGTTTAATCTAAAAGGATATAATAGTCTGAGCAGCATCAACAGCTGAAGAAGAGGTTCCGGAACCAAACAACAACATCAACAACAAGGGAAAAATGACACCAAATCATATCCCAAACATGTAGCTAGAATACTCACTCAATCGGGAGCTAGCAAAAACCCAACCATGGCCAATGGTAGGGGGTAAAAATGGGAAACCAGTGAATGATATTATAATGAACTTGGCTCGAGTGCCATTATAATCTCATACCACTGCTCGATGTAACAATCAAGTACCAGCTGGACTTTAAATAAAAGCACAATAATAAATACTTGCTTAAACGGTCAATATATGATTCCAAAGTAGGGAACTATACCAAACACATCATAATAAATTGATAAACATGTATTACTCATAAATAGCACAATGACTATGAATCCTTGAAACCATTCATTTTAGCTTAGGATTCCAAAGTAGGGAACCTTATCAAACACACCATTAAAGATGTCAAACAAGTCAATATTGTGTAACACATAAGATCTACACACTCAATATAACATTTCAAGGGTCTTCTATCAACCATATAAATTTGTAGAGCAATTTGGGTTTCAAGACAATCAAGTGCTCCACCCATTTTAACCAAGTATTAAACAACCTTCCCCACATCACAATTGAGATTTTAAGACATCATTTGGTAGCCCATATATTGTACTTTTATTATGGTGTTCAATTGGTTAAAAAAATGTATTAGGTATTTAGTAATGATTTCTTTAAAATTGATGCAGCTGGTCTTCAGTTCAACACAACAGAAAATAGGGCAAGGCACGACTTGTATCACGACTGGGTTATGATGGGAACGACTCGTGACATTAAGCACGAGTCGTGCCTTGAGCAGAAAATCGTATCTGGTGTTTGAACAATTAAGAAATGCTTGACAACCTTCAATTTTACCCCTACCCTTTCACCTCAAGCTAGCACCACCATACCCACACTTCATTATAACTCATCCCAAGTCCATTTCAATCCATTCCAAACTCAAGGAAAAATGTTCTAATGCTACATGCAACATTTATACTTCATCAATTTTAACTTAAAACATCATATGAGCAAGAATTAAAGGAAGGAAATAATAACTTACCTTTCGAAATAAAACGAAAGATCTCAAAATCTAATCGGATATAAATGATCTACTCTGCTTCCTGAATATTTTGACGTAGTCGGATTGAAGAACGGACTAGTATTGAATTTATGATGAATTTCTGAATGAAACATAATTGTAGCTAGGAAGGAACGGAGGAGAGGAAATTGCTGGTGTTTTTGTTCAGGAAGCTTCACTACAAAGGAAGATATATATTGAATGAATTTTTCACTTAAGCTCCTCCAAGAATTATGTTGTTGCAATTAAATTTCTTAAGTTTTAACTTTTACACTACAGCACCTCAATATTTTTATAGGTTTTTAGTTAAATTTCAACAATTACTAATTCAACTACACAACTCCTATTAGTTCCAATTAGACATTAAATAATTCAATTTAATTTATTAACATACTTAAAAATGTCAAATAAGTTATAAAAATATTAAAACTAACACAAAATAATCACAAATATAATGCAATGCATGAAATGATATGCAACACACGCCACATACACGTGGTCAAACATGTGATCAAAATAGTGTCTGATTTTGGGGTCGTTACACTTGTTCCCATCTTTTGACCTTCAGACAATAATGCTAGGGAGAGAAACAAGATATGAGATGGCTGGTGACCGCTTGTTGCCAATTTTCAGCGAAAATTACTGACGTCCATACGGTTCTTGGTAGTGCAATTGTTTTCTGTTTGTCTCGATCTTTACGTCCTTATATTTATGAAAGAAATTGAGCAGCTAGGAACAACACAAGAACGCACAGATGTCTGAAGTGAGTCCTGGTGTGATAGCACCAGCGATTAACGCGACGGAATAAAACGATTTTAAACAAAGTAAAACACAAATATAACACTTATCCACAACAACTTGCTGTAGATAATAAAACTTCTCTTATTAAACTGAATTTCGAATTGGTTATACAAAGAAATACTAAGAGAAGACAAAAATAACCAAAACTCTCTCACACAAACATACTCTACAAAAGCTATCATGCTTCAGCACTTTGAGTCTCTAAAAACTGTTTATATGCCTGAGGTATGCAGCTTGTATTTTATAGCCAAAGAGTCCTTGTTTGTAGAGATTGATTTTCTTGAGGAGATCTTCTCTAAATAGACTCCTATCTTCCTTAATCAACCCAAGCAATCATTTCCTTATCATGACTCTTTCCTTGTGTGAGAGATCCTACAAAATAATCAAAATATACTAAACATATCCAATATTTGGTTAGTAGGTTAGTCAAAATAAAAATACAATATAAATAATATTTACTTAAATTAACTTAAACTAAAGAAAGTAACAAATCTTAAGCTAAGTCAACCTTTGACTTGTCAAGTGTGTGTGTGACGCAGCACGGAAGCACGATAGATTCGTGATTAGCGCACTAATCACAAGAATTCTCAAGCAAGAACCCTCAAACACAATTGAACTGGAATCCATCAGAGAAAAGAGAGAAAACTCTTCAAATTAAAATATCAAAAGTTGCGTTTAAACATATCCTAAGTGTTTAAATACTTCCCAAACCGTAAGACACAATAATAAATCAATTACCCAAAATATCCCAAGCTTAAAGTCAATTAATCAGCAAAAATGGAATTAAATTAAACGACATAAGGAAGGACGGACGGCGTGAGGCTCCCGCCTGAAGGACAGTAGCCATGGCCGATCTAGATCCATCTTGAGGCGCCCGCTTGGCTGGTCTTCATGCGCACGCCTGGAAACCAGAAACATTGGTCGTGCTTAGCTCCTCTTGAAGCGCCCGCCTAGAGTTGGTTCAGGCGCCCGCCTCAAAGTCAGAAAGTCCCCCCCCCTCCCCCGTTACCTCCATCTGAGGCGTTCGCCTGGTGTTTCGTGGGGCAGCCGCCTGAGACCCAGTCTCCTCCTGCATCAGTGTGACATCACACACTTTCAGTTTATCTAGCAAAGAGATGTCCAGATTTTGGGTTTATTTGTTCTGTTACAGCGACGTCGTAGTCAGTTGATCTAGCCGGAATGAATGGTGTTTTGCTTGGAGCTTTACCGTGGTTGCTTGGAGCTTGACCATAAAGCATATCATTTAAATAAATATAAAACTTCTTATTCGAAATAAGAAAATTATACCCCTCATTATCCAAACAAGAAACAGAAATAATATTCCTACTCAAATCCGTAACATAGTAACAATTATTCAAAACAAGTACTAAGCCACTAGGTAAAGTTACATCATATGTCCCTACGGCTAATGCAGCAACTCTTGCTCCATTCCCAACACGAAGGTCCACTTCACCTTGTTTGAGTAGCTTCCTATTTCTCAGTCCCTGCACATTTAAACAAATGTGAGATCCACATTCGGTATCTAATACACATGAACTAGAAACAGAAAGGAAAATATCTATCATATAGATACCTGAAGTAGTAGCAATCGCATTGCTCTTCTTCGCCTTTAGGCCTTCCTTGTAAGACTTGCAGTTGCGCTTCCAATGTCCAACTTCTTGGCAATGGTAGCAAACCGCATCCTTTTGAGATGCCTTGGGAGCCTCTTTGGCTTCGGCAACTTTTGCCTTAGACTTAGCAACACTTGTCTTACCTTTGCCATCTTTCTTGAACCCTTTACCTTTGTTAACCATTAACACAGTATCGGTTTTAGGCTTCTTGATATTCATCTCTGTGGTTTTAAGCATCGCATGCAATTCCGAGAGATTCTTATCCATGCCAGTCATGTGATAGTGCATAATAAAATGACTATAACTTTCAGGCAATAAATTCAATATCAAATCCGTGGCGAGTTCCAAACTCAACGGATTTCCAAACCTATCGAGACGCTCAATGTGACCCTTCATCTTAAGGACATGAACTCCCACTGATTGCCCTTCTTGCATCTTGCATGCAGTTAGGGACTTAACCACATCATACCTCTCGTTTCTTGCTTGCACTTGGAACATTTCCTTTAAGCGCTCAGCAAGATCAAATGTTGCATCTATGTGCTCAAGGTCCTTCTGAAGAGCCTTAGACATAGTGGCTTGCATAAGGCATGCGACATCCATAGAATCATCATTATGTTTCTTATGTGCATCCCTATCAACCCTAGGAGCATTTGGAGCAGGTTGAGGTGGAATGGGATCATTGAGAACGTACAGTTTCTTCTCTTGCTTCAGAACAATTCTGAGGCTTCTGATTCAATCAGAATAGTTTGTATTGTTCTCCTCAAGCTTGTCCTTCTCAAGGATAGATCGCAGTGACAGGGGTTAATTATTGTGTGTAGCCATTCTACAATAAAATATGCAAACAATATAAACATATATCAATATCAACACATTTATCATCTAAGAGCAAATAATGTATTTCATAAATACTCCCACTAAATTATACACCTTCAAATACAAGCGTGTATCATATAATCATAGTAGACTAAGATCCATATTTCACTTGATTTTGGTTTAACTGAGTCAATGCCCGAAATCAAGCTATTTAGGTAGAAACATCAATTATATCACTATATGACTCTTAGATCTTTTATGAGATTTCCATAGATATCATATATCAAAAAGCATGTTTTATATCTCATCTATGTCTTGGGTCAAATCTCATTTGAAAGCACCAATTAAATCAAAACTCTTTTCAAACATGTGAGACATGGAACGATGCACCTAACTGAGTCAAAACTACATCAACCATTATCTCACATTGATCACAAATTAAGATATAAGATGCACCCAACTGAGTCGAAACTACATCAAATACCCTAAAATATCACAAGTGTTCTAATCAAGGAATGGCATATGATTTAAATATTTAGAAGGTTTTCAACATGTAACAAAACATCGCATGGCTGTAACATAGATCTCATGTGAACATAATCATGAACATAGGGTTTCACAAAATATCATACAAACAATTTGATTCAATTTTGAGAAATTATAAATCTAATTTAATCATATTAAAAGATTAATAACTTATGTGATAAACTAATCTAATTAATTTATCATTAATCATAAATCATGACATATCACATATACTTGTTTTTCATAGAAACAAAACACATAGGATCTAGATCTATTTCATACCACATGGTAGCAAGTAATCATATTAAATCTAGCATGCAATTTCAATCCTAATCATGGCAAGACAGGGTTTTGATACCACTGTTGGGTTTTGAGGTTATAAACGCAGCGAAAGATTTTATTTTAACATCAAAACCCTAGACCTAGAATCCGTCTAGCATGAAGAGATTAGAAATTAATATGAGATAGAATTTACATACCTTAAATGCGATGAGGATTAACAAAGTAGATCACAAAATTCAAGCCTAGAATTTTGATATCGAAACAGATCTTCTTCTTCTACCCTGTTCAAACCTGTTGATGAATCAACGAACGGAGGCTTCAAGCTCTTGGTGATTAACCTATCACCCTCTATCGGTAATCCACACACGAACGAATCCAAGAACACCTTCTTGATGGATTGCTAGATGATCCTCTTGATTATTGAATCAATATTCAATAATCAAAGCAAAAACAATGGAATAATTGGGACTTTTGATTCAAAATCAAAATCTAGAATTTCAAAAACCTTGGATTATGATGTGAGAGAGAGGAAAAATATGGCTGCAAGGCTGTATTTATATCACATATAAACCCCCTAACAATTAGGGTAGAAACCTAGCAAAAGACCAATTCCTTTCTAGCCAAGGAAAACTGTATGGACACGAAATTTGGTCGTGGCACGAGTCGTGCCATTTGGCACGAGTCGTGCCCTTTGCAAATCACTCGTGCTCACGAGTCGTTCCTTGAGCCCCAACTCGTTCTGATCAAAACGAGACAAAAATCAAGTTGTGTCTCAACCTTGATCACGAGTCGTTTTCCATGGCACGAGTCGTGACCCAGGGCACGAGTCGTGCTCCTGGTCACGAGTCGTGCCAGAACCCAAAATTTCAATTTTCAGCTCGAATCAAATTCGTTCTTTTGTGTGTGACCCTTTAGGAATTACATTTTATGTTGGCAGTGAGTTGAAACATCAACCTCACAAGACATAAGTGACTTCTAGCAAATCATTATGTCCACCAAATTAAATATAACATCAAAGCTTGATTCCTTAATAGATCCAATGTTATAATCCCTTTGTTCACGATGTCCAATTGAACATGAGTCATGGTCTAGGTCAACTCATTCCGTTCAATGCTTTCTCGATTCCGAATATGTTGATAATGCAAATGCATTTGATCTCTATCAAATCATTTGAGTGCGGCCACACATTTCATCAACATCATTCATCGAGGGGCCCAAGCAAACATCTCTTTTCATAAGAGGAACAAATCTCGTCTTGACTTATCATTATTCCCTACATGATTCCAATCGTGCTAACATAGCCCTTATTGCTATCCGATTAAAGACAGTGTTAAGCTATATTAAACACGATCTTCGTCATGTGGAAGACGATGATAATCTCAGGTGTAAGGATTCAATAACACGACTATCATGAGATTTATTCATGACACATATGACTATTGACCATGTCATAAATCTCATTAGAAGGTCATATCCAATACTTGTTCTCTAGCAAGTATCCATAAGTGTAACGTGCATCACATGCATATAATCATTATCATGATTATCCACTACCAACTTATACTAGTTGTTCTCAACAAACAGGGACGCAGTTCAATATAATAAACATGCAAAACATATAATGAATCAAATAATACTTTCTCTATAATAAATGATAAAGATGATTACATATTGGTTTAGATAATAAGTCAAATATAACTAAACGCCTAGGGCACTACACCAACAATTACAACTCCGATGGTGGTAATTTTTTCGACGTTCCTTTCGTCTATACGAGGAAAATTCAAATATGGTGTTATTTCTACCTTGTCGGAATTTTATTCCGGCCATTCTTTTATTGACTTCATTTTCCGCCAACAAAAATACTCTTTGAATGCTCAAGCTAGGTGGCGGCTATCCACTTTCGTGGAGTCGTGGCCAGCTATTTAGTTTGAACATAGGAGGCTTCTTGAAAATTCCGATTACTTGCTCTGGTGGCTAATTCCGGCTAGACGGTCGAAATTTTCATATGTTTTTCAAAGATGATTTATATGAGGTAGTGTATAGTAGAAGAAAAAGAAAATGGCTGCTCTTTACAGTAAAACTTATCTAAATTATTTTTTATTTAAAAATGTGATACTTATTAAAAGGAGGATGGATAAAAAGGAAAGTGTGACATTTAGACGACGGATGGATAATACGATTTAGTAGGAGACTAATTGAATCATAAATCAGTTACAATATTTCTAAAATACAAAATAACTTGCTGCACAAATAGCACATGCAATCACTGTGGAAATAAAAGTGACCTTACTAGGCATTCTCCCTTTATCACTCCTCAAAAACATGGCTTCATAGATTGGCAAGCTATTCAACACCCCAAAACCAGCTATCAAAACTTGCACAAACATTTCCTCCAAATTTTTTCCAATAAAAATATTAATAAAACCTGCGAGTATCGTGATTAGATTGAGAACTGCTGCAGTTGTGAATGGCACGAACATTGGGGAAGAAACCCCAAACTCAAAAGTTCCTTGATCATATCTCTTGATTTGTTCGGCATCTTGTACTTTGCTGGTCACATTGAATCCTTGTGAGATGATGCCTAAGCGTTTGCTTGTGTGCTCGATGAGCCCAAACATGTACGACGAAAGTCCTCTTATTAGCCACATTCTTTGATCATTCCACCATTTCTTGAAATTACCTCGGAAATATATGTAGTCGAAGCAATCTTGTCCGTAGGCTCCTAGGATTAGGAAGATGTACAAGAAAAACCATGGATCTCTTATCTGCAAGTAAAATTATGACGATTTTGACAAATTAAAATTCTCCGATTAATATGTTTTTACTGACGAACTAACAGTTTTAATATTTAAATCATCAGACTTAATATAGCAATTCCATACCTTGGGAAAGATGGAGAGTCCATTGAGGAGAGCTATCTGAGGCAGGAAGGAGTAAATGCTAATCGGAATGGACCAAAGGGCCCAAAACGCGAAGTGTGAATAACAAAGGCCCATATGAAGGCCCAAATATCGCGTACCATACGTTAATGGATTGTATTTAGAAAATGTAACATCAAGAAGGCCTAAAATCCATCTTTTGTTTTGGCTTAGCACATCATTAAGGGTAATTGGTACATCCCCTAAAAATGCTGGCCTATTTGGATCATAAAACACTGATTTCCACCCTTCACATTTGAGTTGATATCCGGTATAATAGTCCTCAACCAGTGATCCATATCGAAAGCCCAACTGTAGATTTTCAAAAATAATTCATAATAGGCCCAATAAATTTCATGGGCCTTAAAAAATGGCCCAGAATCAGAATGGAAAACGTTGGCTTACCTTGGAACCCCATTTGGTTTGATCTTCATAGTTGCATCCTGCAACATGGTGAGCTAAACCTGAAATAGTTTTACCCTTGATGGGATTTTCCACTTTATAATTTGGATCAAGTTCGGGGATCTCCGGCAATTTCATCAACGCGGGCCCACCAAAGAAAGCCCGTCGAAGAAAAAAACAGCCGCTTCCGACATAAGCTGGGCCTGAAAGCCCATTCATTCCCACCGGATTTGCTATATAGAGGCGTTGGTTTTCGCCTCCATAGATATCTGTTTTGTTGAGGCCATGATAGCGTTGAGGGAACTGAACATATCCCAAATTGGGACGTAAAGAAGGGTCGGAGAAGTAGCATAGCATGTGATGAAGTGTTTGGGGATCGTTGGAGTACATGTCGCAATCTTGAGTTAAAACTATTGGTGCATTTGTCATGGTAGCCGATACTCTGAGCTTGAAAAAAGAAAATAAAATAAAGATTAGAGTAAGCTAGATTAAAAAAAAAAAAAAAAAAAAAACTTAGATTTTTGGATATAATGTTTACCAACACGTTTAAGGCACCAGCTTTGAAATGGTGTTGGGTTTCCCTGCTTTTTCCTCTGGAAACATATACCAAATTGGGCATTTTATGGCCCCTAATATCCGTTTCCTCTTTGCTGTTTAACAAGACCTGTTCCCAACATAAATTCATTAAAATAGGACTACTTCCTGTCAAATAATATTCTTTAAAAAATAATACAAATAATATACTCCCTCCGTCCCACTTCAAAGGTCTAGGAAGGATAGTATTTCAAGCTTCTTAAGAAATTTTTTAAAAAATGAATAAAGAATTGCAAGTGGGTAAAAGATTAGAGGAGATAATGTAAAAGTTAAAACATTTATGATAAAACCTCTTTTTGATTGGTTTTTTTTTTTTTAAATATGTTAAACCTTATAAGAGCAAATAATGAATGTTTTTTTTGTAAATATATTTATATTATAAGGGTATAAATGTCCGAAACACTGTTCAAAATTTGTCATATAGAATGGGACTCTTAGTCCGGAACAGAGGGAGTACAACCGAAAGCATATTCTTTAAAAAAACATCAAGCAATCAATCAGTCAGCTGCACAACAAACAGTCAGTCAAAAAAATCAACTGACCAGATTTAATTTTAAAATTTTAAGAAGTTGACCTGAATTACAGGCGGATGTTCTTGACAAGAGAATTCTTTAGTCCATTTGCTGAAAGCATCATGTTGTTGTTCGTTCCTGATGTAGTCTTCGTTGACTTTACCAATCTCAACCACATTCTCTACCCTTATCTTCATGCTTTCGTACATATTCTACAGCCAACAGTACCAACACCACAATCTTAATCTTAATTTATAACACACTCCAGATGTAAATCACATAATGAACCAAAGAAACTTACCTTGATTTTCTCAATCTCAGGAGATCCAACATAGTTAGATATAAAAAACACATCGGGGCTCCGATCCATTACATTATTTTCCCGACAAAAGGGTAACCAATGTTTTCCAAATTCAGCAGCCTCCATGAAAGCAAAGAGCGTAAGCTGAGAGCCACCGTCGTCGGAAACATACACCGAGATCTTTTCCGGTGGATAATCATAAGCCATTAGTGATAAAGCCGTATTCACCACACCCATAGGTGGCTCCTTATATGGATCTGCAGTACATATAAATACATCAATGGCCGGAAAATCACTTCTTTTCAAAACTCTGTCAAGATTTTCCGGGAATACTTGCCGGAGGAGGGGGCGCATGCGGCACGATGTGGTGGTGACCCACATGAAGGCTAGGGAAAGATCAGCTATGAACATGGAAGTGGAAAGGGAAAGGGAAAGAAAAGTGTTGGAATGGAGGATTTTGTTTGCATGGTGATAGAGAAGAGCTAAGATAGCAGTGGAGTAGAGTAATGCAAATATGCGGTTTAAGGCCATGTTTGGCACAAAATGAAAAGTGTTTAGAGGAGCAGCCTTGCTGGGATTTTTGCCCAATATTTCCATTTTTTTTTCTTCACTTGTGAGTAAAATTGCAGAGAGCTTTTAGACTAGATGGATGACTATTATAGGGCCATGATCATGGAGACCCATATCTTCTGCCTGTAACTTCAACTAGTGGCTAAATAATACCAAAATAACATTATAATTCAACAGCTGACAAACTATAGGAATCATACTGACATTATGGGGCAAGTTGCACTCATGGATTGCGATGTAATGTAATCTCTATGTCATAGAAATAATAAAATATCTAACTTATTTTTGCTTTTCCCAATAAAATGTAACATATATAGATCTCGTAAAATGTAACTCGTATTAATATAAAATAAATGTAACTCGTGTAGTGTACCGTAAAAATCCAACAGCTGTGAAATTTTTGCAGCCTTGAAGTCAAAGCGTGTCGGTGTGGTTCCTTTGTCCATATCAAAGGTAGTCGAGATCGTCTTTTTACCTCCGCTCCTATTTCCATCAACAAAAACAATCCATTTGAGAAATACTTACTCTTAGCCATCGAATGCAAAGGATTATTAGTGTGCAGTCCTCAAATCCAAATCCAAGTATGAAAATCAAACATGTAAATATTGGGTCATTTGTGTTGGTCTAATACACAAAAACAGACTACTTTAAACCCCAACTACCATAGTTTAGAGTGTCAAATATATCATTGACAAAAGAAAAAACAAATACAACTCTCTCTTCACCCATAAACACCCTCTAATAATATACACAGAGATCCTAACAAACCATCGAGCTTTGGCGCAGTGGCCAGCCTCGTAGACCCTAACCCTGGAGGTTATGGATTCGATTCCCCCCCTCCCCGTAAGTTGGGGAAGGCGCTTTTTCTCCCTGTAATTTCCTGCGCGCTTCGCGTGTGTGTGACTAGTGAAAAAAAAAAAAAAAAGAGATCCTAACATATCGACAAATGACTTCACTAATCTTCCCTACTCATCAACATAAAGTCAGTATTCTTCTTCCACATCATCATCCAAAATGAATTTAATTTCAAAAGAATTTTCAATTTTGATCTCGTCTTTCGTTTTGGGACATAGGTAAAATAACCAATGCATATCATCATCCAAATTTCTTGCAGATTCCAGGCAGCCAAACAGAATCTAGAAGCACAGAAAATGTCCAAAAATTACCTAAAATAAAGAACAAGAAACATACCTTAAGCTGAATATTTACAACACTACAAAGGATCTTTGATTTGAGATTGAAAAGAGGAATCTGCTGATTAAGTTCCTGGTTTGTTGACGCCTCTAACTAAGGAACACACAAAAACAGAAGTAAATTTCGAGCCCAAAATACATAATCCCACAATACATAGTTGGCTCAATCCAACTCATACTACACATGAACTCCTTTTTGGCCAAATATAACAAAATTCATAATCCCACAACATTCCCGGGAAAAAAAAAACACAATGATCTTAGAAATTTACTTGTTCCATGTGCCCTTGTGGGAAGTAAAACACTCTCTCTCCAGTTCTTAGAACCTCCACGAGTGGGCCCGCACATGCCTTCCATAGCTCCATATACAGATCATCTGCATTTCAACCCACAAATTGACACAGTTTAATCAAATAAAACCCAACAAAATATCTAAAAAATAAACTGATCATAAGCACCTCACCCCATTAAAAGCCAGTTAATTCAAAACCCAAGCATAAATTTTTTTTGGGGGGAAAAAAAGAATTTTGGACATGTAAATTCCACAAAACACACACACACACACACACAATTTCTGCAAACAAAACTACAGAAATTAAACTATGACTAACCTTCTTCATTAGGAAAACCGGGTTGCGAAAAAGACCCTCCTCGATAAGCCATGATTAAACCAGCAATCAATCAAACGCTTGAATCCTCTAAATCATCAACCAATCAAAGCCCACAAAGATAAAAACTCTTTGAAATTTACTGCATTATTTACAATCATATTAATGATTCGCCTCCATCCCACCTCAATAAAGGTATAAAACAACCGTTTAAAAAACCCTCCTCCCTTTCTAACTTTGCAGTTCCTCCCGCTAAACCGCTCCCTGACCGTTACAAACCCGCCCTTTTCTTCGTCGGAAAACCGGAAATTTACAACTACCAAGCTTCAACTTCAGCTCAGGCTTCACAATCTCTCTCTAGAATTGGGGAAATGGAGAAAATGCAATTTTAAGAAAGTAACTCATCTTCTTGATATTAATCCAATAATATTACAAGTTTAAAAAAATTCTTTGTAGACGACATTTGTTGTTTCACTTGTAGGCTTTTCCCTCATCATCACACGTTAAAATCTTCAAGCCATTGCGATTTGTTACCCTCGACAACACAACATACCATTGACCATTGAAATTAGCAGAAGAACATACACATAACAGAGGTTTAAAAAGTGCTTTGGACTCAAAACTTAATCTCACCAGAAGCTAAAATAAGCAAGCCCATGTATGTCTCCACATATTGTTCATCAAATTTCCAAATTTCCTGTTGGACGAAAATCTACAAAAAGAAAAGGGCGTAAATAAACAAATAATTGGATAGAGCGAGGAACGTTAACTATAGAGCGTTGGAGCTCGAGTTCGAAATTGGCAAAAGGGTCGGGGCACAAAGACCATGTGAATTATTTGCTACTACACCATTCCAATGCGGATATATAAACAATATTCTACTAACTTTTCAAAGGTTCAGGATTAGGGGTTTAATATCTTGAAAGTGTGAATATTAGAACACTAACCTTGCAAAATAATGCAACCGGTTAAGGGATTTCAAGTGAGGGAAGAGATTTCGATCAAGGCGTGTTTATATCACCAGGTTACATAACCACTACCCTAAGAACATGCATCTTTGTTTCATACTTTCATGCATGAAAACATCAACAAATTTCATTGACTCTGATTTTCAGAAAGGACTGTATAATAGTTTTCTGCTGCATGTTCTAGTGATCTAAGCTTTGCCCCTATAACATAATTTAGTAATATGAGCATGTTGTTATATGTTACTAAGGTATGAACAACTTGTTTTGGGAGACGGAGAAAACTTAAGCTATCAAACTCCTCTGAATAACCCTTTTGTATTCGCAGAATTTCTTGCCTGACTGATTGGGAAGAATACCTCATTTCCTGAATGATTCCATTAATCCATGAAAAATGTAGGAAACAAGAAAAGAAAAAAAAAACTCGAAATGAGGAAAAATAAGAAAATAGGGCACTAGAAGAGCATACCCAAAGAACACCAAGTTGGAATTCAGTTAGTATTTGGTACATCTGTGCTTTCTTGTTCCACCCTTGACCTTCTGACTCGGTATATGCTTCAAGCTCTTTTACCCTTTTCTTAGATTCCATCAAATGGTTTAAAACTTCCTTCAATCTCTCCTCGAGCTCTTGCTGAGCTTTCTTTGAATCTGTTTCCATTTGTGAGCTCCACTGGTCTTGTGCTTTCCTAGCTATTTCTAGCTCTTGCTTTAGGGAAGAAATTTCATTCTCAAATTTTCTTTCTCTTTCATCATACTTTCTTTCTCTTTCATCATTTAAGTTATGTATATATTATATTGAGACATAAAAACACAACATTGCCAAATCCCAAATTTTTGTGACGTAGTATTAGTCGACTTGAAACATAAATAAATACAAAAATGGAAGATTTTCTCATAAAGCTCTCAACCTAAAGGATTTCATATCCTTACGTTATAGCAATTACAATGATAATATGTTACCCAAGTTTTATTATTTGATGGACTTTGAATCTCATCTCATCAAATATCTAACAAGTTTGATGACGAAAATGTAAAATCTAAATTCAAGTTCTGCCAGATATGTTTTGCAGCGTTATATGATTCCAAAAATGACAGGGAAGAGTCCGCTCAGGGCTTATAAGGAGCGAATGCAACCACTGAATTGTGCCCCCCAAAACCAAATGAGTTAGAAATAGCTGCAGCAATCGAAACAGAAAGTGTATAAATAATGTTACGACGGAACAGCGACCTTTCGTGTGTGTGTGTGAGAGAGGCTGAAATGTACGTACCAACATTGACTTCATGTTGCTTCTTCACGTTTGGGACAGTGTCAATATCAACGAGAGGCTCCAAGTTCTGCAAATATCGAAATAAAAGTGACATTAATTACGTGAAAATGAAAGCCAATCAAATGAAACTAAAAGGGATCGGAGAGGAGACGGAAGGTTAATTGAATATATACATCTTGGTTGATTGTTGGATGTAGCCACCCAGTGTTAATTGCTTTTATGCACGCTATGGCTTCCAGACCACCAGCAGCTCCAAGCCCATGCCCAATCATAGACTATAAAATGTTGTACAGTATAACCATCATTCAGTGCTCAAGTAATCTGCAACAGTAATATGTACTACTCCCTCCGTCCCAAAAAGTAGGAAGATCATTTTGGGACGGAGGGAGTGTAAAGGAAGGAAGAATAAAGCATCAATTCTTGCCTTAGTCCCATTCATCTTTATCTCAGATGTATTCTTGAAGACTTGCTTGATCGCATTGACCTCAGCCAAATCACCAGCAAGGGTTGACGTTGCATGGCAATTCACATAGTTCACCTACAAATCCATCAATAAACGAGTTTCCGTGTAAAAAAAAAAAAACTAATTAAATCATAAATCAATTTAAAATCTTTATATGCAAGAAATCTCTCACCTCTTCAGGAGAAACACCAGCGTCTTCCAAGCACTTGCTAATGCAAGATGAAACTCCAAGTCCATCTTTACGAGGATCAGTCATATGATGAGCATCACAAGTTATGGCACCTCCCAAATACTCGGCAACAATATTAGCTCCTCTTTTTATTGCATGCTCCAAACTTTCCATAATCTGCAGTTATCATTTAAATCGACAAGACCAATAATAATTAGAAACCAACTGAAATAATGGCAACGACTCGTGTGTGTGTGTGTGTGTGTGTGTGAGAGAGAGAGAGAGAGAGTGTGTGTGAAACATTGTTCTACTTACAAGAACACCGGAGCCTTCTCCAATAACAAAGCCATCACGGCCTTGGTCCCAAGGCCTTGAAGCCTTATGGGGTTCTTCGTTTCTCTGAGACAAAGCTCGACAAGCTATAAAGCCACCAACACCAGTAGCATTGACAGCAGCCTCGGTTCCACCAGCCACCATAATATCAGCCTCGCCCCTCCTAATATGGTTTGCAGCAGAATAAAAGCAGTAATTAGCCGTGGCACAAGCTGTCGAAATCGAGTAGTTGGGCCCCATCAAGCCTGTATCAATAGCCAACAACGCGGACCCCATATTGGTAATGGAATAAGGAATGAAAAACGGTGTAATCTTCTTGTATCCCTTCTGAATAAGAGCTTCAACTCCAGTGCTAAAAGCCGTCAATCCTCCCATTCCCGATCCAACCAAGACTCCGATCCTCGTTTTGTCCATCTGTAACATTAAAACACATAAATATACAATATTTAAAACGAGTTGGATCATTTCAAGAAACTCACAGTATCTAGGACTTGTTCACCAAGGTTGGCATCTTCGAGGGCCTTTTTGCCCGCAACCAGACAATATCTCCAGCAATCATCGAGGCGTCGGTCGTTTTTACCATCAATGTAGCCTACAGAGGAGAAATCGCGAATTTGACCTGCGAAACGGACTGTGAAAGTTGAAGCGTCGAACCTATCGATTAGGGTGATTCCACTTGTTCCCTCTAGGAGTTTGTCATAAAATGTATCTACGTCATTTCCAAACACAGAAACAACTCCCATTCCGGTAATGACAACCCTTTTCTTTGGGTCGGTTTCTCGCTTGGGAGCTGCAACCGCCGGAGAAGCCATGGCCTTGATCTTTCTGCATCTTCTACCTGATAATATAGGAATGTTCAAATTAGAAGACTACTCCGTCCCGTTCCAGAATAAGGGGGGAAAAAAATTGAAATAACCTGAAATGGAAATGGACCCATTTGAGTGCTTGCAGTTGTCAATAGCTCTGAGCCCGTTGTAATGCTGCTGCATTAAGATTGCACCATTGCTAACTGATTCTTTGGTCTTAAAAACCAAACCAGAGGAACAGGTAGTAGCAGCTGTAATCCCTGCCATCTCTCTCTACCCTAATTCCTCTTCAACAATGGAGGTATTCACAGAAATCTATATATGTATATATATATATATATATATATATAGAGAGAGAGAGAGAGAGAGAGGAACAACTTTGGATTATCAGGCAAACAGAGAGAAAAAGGTAATATACTTTGAAGGAGATAACAAAGAACAGTTTTTTTCCTGATATCTCCGCCTCCGCCTAGCTATGGGTAACGAAAATGGCGATGATCGCAAAGTAAATCAAAAAGGGGTTTAGTCGATTTTAAGTAAATAAGAATAAAATTGACAAAGATTTCTTAATTTCAACAAACTGTTTAACAACTTTTAAACAACCCATTTTTATTTGAATTTGGTCGGTAGATATCAGTTAAATCTTCTTCCCACAGCAATCTTTGGTGGACAAACTTGTTATGACTTTCAACGCATGCATACTTGTACAGTACAAGTTTTTTATATTCTGAAGAAATACCACTTTATAGCCTCCTTGTTTACCTGAATTTGTATTACAGGGCTTATATTTTCAATCTTGGCACATTTGTTGCAATCCAGAATAAACACTTAACGGCCGTTAAAAGAAATGGATGGAAACAAGAAAACATTCGAAAAATATTTGACAGACAAGGCCTATTAGGGCTTACAACAGCTCAGGTTTCATCAAATTTTATAGGATTTCCAGAACATGTTCTAAATCATTGGTTTATTAAGATTCTCAACTAAATACCTGTCTGCCCTAAACCAAATAATTTACAATAAAAACCCATCACTAATAAGTCCAACAAACTCTAACAAAAGAGAGATACTCGGGAGGTAGAGAATTACAGAGTGCAAAATTAGCTTATAACTCGTACAAACAAAGGAGAAAGAGTCTGACAAACCCGAAAATCACTCAGAAAACGGAGCAAGATTCTATTTCTGCTTGACTTGCTTTTGTTTTGGAAGGAAGCCATGAAACTGTAATAACTCGGTGAGAACGTCTTTCATAAGGGGACGGGGTACAATCATGTCAATCTGGCCCTTCTCGAACAAATATTCAGCCTGCTGCACACCATCAGGAACTTTGATTTTCAACGTTTCTTCAATCACACGCTTACCCGCAAATGCAATGTATGCCCCAGGTTCGGAAATGATAATATCACCCAACATAGCAAAACTAGCTGTCACCCCTCCGGTGGTAGGAGAAGTGAGGATTGGGATATAGAATAACTTCTTGTTTGATTGATAATCGTAAAGTGCTGCAGATATTTTAGCCATTTGCATCAAGCTCAAACTCCCTTCTTGCATGCGGGCCCCACCAGAAGCGCACACAATTATTAGAGGTAGTGAGTTTTCACCAGCGTACTCGATTAAACGGGTGATTTTTTCTCCTACTACGGACCCCATACTTCCCCCCATAAATTGAAAATCCATAACTGCTAAAGCTATGGGAATACCGTTTAGTTCTCCTTTGCCAGTTTGAACTGCATCTGCTAAACCTGTGTCTCTTTGATAAGTTTCGTAACGGTTCATATAACTGTCTCCAGCTTCTTCGTCTTCGTCTTCCACCGGAGGAAATAATTCACTTGGGTCAAAATCATCTTCGTACTTCTGATAGCTTTCTTGCTTAGTTGCGTAATTTGAAGTTGCATGAGGTACTGAGATCGAGTGAGTGGGCCCCATGAGTTTAGACCCTGGATATGAGATCAAATAAGGGGTTTTCGTCTTGTAACCTTTCTGAATCCAGGCTTCTGCTCCACTGCTCAGAGCTGTTAAGCTTCCCAGTCCTGAGCCAACCAGGGCTCCAGTCCTCATTCTTGAAACGGTCAGGGAAGCTGTTGCTTTAAATTGTCTGTATCTTTGAGCTGAGAATAGAAAATATATTGTGAATCGGTGAAAGCAATAACGCAATACAGACAAGTCTAGGCCACTATGTTGGGGTATATATGAACTTAAAGCAAATGAGAGACCTCCTTGCTTATGAAGTAGTGTCGTGATTCTGTGAACAGGATGATTGAGAAATTCCAATGAGGGAGTGATATCAAATAAAATGTCTGCCTTCTTTTTCCAATTATAACCCATCTTCGTTCGTCTATTATGCGTCTATTTTCGGCGATCCATTGAAACTCACTGATCCTTAAGCTAAAGACATAGTATGTTCAAAAGGTTTACTATAAGGGAATACAAACAATTTTTCCGTATTCCTTTCGTCCCTAAATGAATGTCCAAATTTCATTTTAAGGGACTCTCTGAAAATAAGTGCTTTTTTTACATTTTAATGACAAATATGTATAAATGTTCTTGTTATCCACTTTTTTAAATATTTAGTTATACAATAATAAAATGAATGGAGAAAACAAATTGGTAAAAAAGCGCTTAGAGACATTTATAAAAAAAAAAAAAGACATACATTTTGGGACCTTTTTTTTTTTTTTGAATTTGGACATTCATTTAGGACAGAGGGAGTATAAGTTAATATTAACACCTAATTGCGGTGTGCATTCTTTTACAATGATAGTGTTGTCTTATTTTTCAATCTATTCACTTTTAAAACATTGATTAAAAATAGACTACTAGAGTAGTTATCCGAATTCCCAATCAACACTTGTCAAAGTGTATAACTTCAGACACATATTCAGTCATCCTAACAGAGCCACACAGCATTTAACTAGTAATAAATCATCTTTGACATAGTCTGGAAGCAAATTTTCCCAATCACTGAACAAGCTTTTTCCAGAAATCAAATACTCCCTCCGTCCCATTTGACTATTCAAACATTTTAACAACCTACTTTCACTTCCATTACTAACCCTAATGAGCTTTAATTATTACTCTATTACTCCCTCTTCTTCCTTGGTTGAATCTCTTCCTCTCCTCTCTTCCTTGGTTGGCAATTTAGGAAGTTTAATGATTTAAACCTAACAATTTTGGAAATAGGATCGTCTTTTTGGGAAAAAAAAATACAAACGGGAACATCTTTATGGAACGGAAAGCAATCAAACTCTCCAATCACCAGGATTTCCATGCAATAATGATTTATCAGTATGTTCAGTAAAAGAACCTCAAAATTAAGTAAATAATGCACAGTTTAGATGTAGTAACAGGTGATTGGGAACAAAAGTATCAGGAATGAAGATAAAAGAAATGTTTCAGATAAAACTTTTAAAAGTTACAAAATAGACAGAAAATGTATTGTTCTTCTGTTAATAACCAACTTCTCAATGCAATCATCATACGATTATACCTATATTACAAATCAGGAGGGGTAAAATGAAGTCCTGTAACAAATTTTGAGAGTACTCAAATCAACCTCAGCTGTAGTTCCCAATTACAATCCACTAGATAACAAAAAGCACTTACACCACCTCACCATTTTTTTGTCTTTAAATTGACTCAATGACTTATCTTTCCAACAATAACGCAACTCTAATTCATCCTCTTTGCCATCACTTGGGCGCGGTAGATTTTCACCACTCCAATTAGTGTTCAACTTACTGCTCATATGTTCTAATTCATAGTCCACATGTTAGTTATGAGTTTCTCCCCAAAATATGAAACTCAAAAACACAAAAAGTAGCAATAATTACTTCAAAGAGTAACTAATTATGCAGGCTGGAAATTTTGATGCAATTTTCTTCATAAGTCATCCGGAAACAGCCTCTCTATGCTTTAATAGAGGGGCAAGGCAGCGTACATCCGACCACCCCTTAGACCACCGTAGGTGGGAGCCTTTGTGGCATTGGGGTAATGTTGTTGTTATTGTTGTAAAGAAAGACTCTTAAGACAGAACAAAGAAACATATTTATATTGACAAGAACAAAACCATGATCCATAAGCACCCACATAGAGGTTTAGGATTGATGTGTCTTGTTCTATGTCTCACTAACTTCAGTAACTTGTATGAAACTAAAGTGAACAGCTTTTTCTTTTTTTTCAACAACAAAGCAACTACTCCCTCTGTCCCAAACTGATTTTCCTATTTTTTTTGCCGTTACTACAAGTGAATTTAGAGCACTAATTATAGGTTGATTTGATTATACTGATGTGAAATCGAAAACTTGCAATTGATACACCATCAACAATGCCATCAATAACAAGTTTTACGTTTTCATTAGGATAATTATATCAAAGCATAACAAACCAAATAAGCATGACAACAAATTTAATTCAAATTGATCCTGAATCAGATCCTATGACAAGTTACAGAAAATCGTAGGCAAAACAGCATGAAATGAATGAGATCGAATTTGTAAACATGCAAAAAAAAAAAATCAAAATCAAAATCAAAATCGAACATGAAAACGAATCAAGAGCGAAAATTGAAAAGGTGGGGACTGATTTTGAAGAGTGAAGCAGATTACTTACAGTCAATTGATGGAAATCGATTGCATTGGAGGATTGAAGAAGAGGTTGCAGCAATGCCTGCCATTTTAATTTTGATTAATTTAGAAGAATAAAAGAAAGAGTGAATCTTGATACATTTATTTTGTTTTTGGGGGAGGGTTGGAGAATCCGCCTAAGGCGATGAGATCGAAGAGCTATTAGTTGTGACCATATTTTATTTTATTTTAGGGTTAATGACAATTTAGGGCATGTAGTATAGGGGCATTATCATATTGGGGCCCGAAGTCCAAAAACTATCAATTTAGGGCCTTAATTTACAATTTTGATCAAATTGGGGCTTTTTGACGAAAAACGTTAAAAAACCCCGTTAAGTGACCATGTGCGAGACATGTGACATTCAGTGAGGGCATTTTGGTCATTTCGCATTCATGCCCAGACTTCAGGCCCTAAATTGACATTTTTCCTATAAAATAATAAATAAAAATATTTAGTTTTTTTTTTTTTACATAAAATAATTAGTAAATTATCCAATTTATAAAATATTTTTTGGAACATTAATAAATTATTTTAGTAGCATTATTATATTTAAACTAAAGATAAATATTTCATTTTTTAAGGAATATATATTTGTTTCATTGATTTTAAAATAATCATATATAGAAATAAATAATTATATAATGAATAAAAAAATTATAAAATAATTTTTTTTTACACCCACCTTCATCCTCCATCACCGCCGTTCCACCATCTGTCTGAAATACCGACCACCAAAATCCACCCACCTTCATCCTCCATCACCGCCGTTCCACCATCTCAAAACCCATTTCCTCCATTTACTTCAAAACCTCATCTTCATCCCTAAAAATGTCATCTTTTTCATCACCCATCAAAAAAGCTTCATTATCTAATTCACCTTCACAAATCCCTAATCCCCAACAAAATTCGCCGCTCAAGACTACCCTCATCGTCGTTGTCACCGCCGCTGCCGTGTTCCTTTCCCAGTTAAACCTCAAACATGTCTGTGCTTCCACTGCCATCTCCGTACCACCACCACCCGCGACGGTGGAATCAGAATCCGAACCAGACCCAGAAACGGAGTCAGGATATGAAGCTGACCCAGAAGAAGAGGAGAAGGAAGAATCGGTTCCCAACTTTGATTGAAATCCCCAATTTGAATCGGTAGTTCCCCCAATTTCGGTGCCTGCAGATCAGGAAAGAAGTGCCCGAGGTGGGTTGCAGTGGCGGTGGTGAAGGTGGTTTCCATGGAAGTGTGGTGGTGGTGGTATTAATGGTGTGGGTGGTGGTGGTGTTAATGGTTTTGAGATTCTTCATGTGAAAGGGTTTTCTTTTGTACGAGGCATGTTAGGAGGGTATAAGAAGATTACTTTTATGGCAATGTACCCAAATTCTACTCTTATGGTTTACAAAATTTTCGGCGGTTGAAAACGATTTTGATGCAAATGTACGAGAGGATTCGGGGTGGAGAGAGAGAGAGAGAGAGAGAGAGAGAGAGAGAGAGAAAATTGTCAATTTAGGGCCCGAAGTCTGGGCCTGAACTCGAAATTACCAAAATGCCCTCACTAAATGTCACATGTTTCGCACATGATCACTTAACGGGTTTTTTTAACGTTTTCCGTCAAAAAGCCCCAATTTGATCAAAATTGTAAATTAAGGCCCTAAATTGATAGTTTTTGAACTTCGGGCCCCAATGTGATAATGCCCCTATACTACAGGCCCTAAATTGTCATTAACCCTTTATTTTAACAAATAACTCCCTCAACTATTGAATTAGTCCATTGGACTCATCCTTGCCGCAATTTTTTTTCTTTAGAAGATCAATAGCAGTTTTCCATTTACATTTAAGCGGAATCCTTAAGAGCCATATTAGAGGTGGCCAAAAATCGAACCGGACCATCTAACCGGCCCATTTTCAACCGGTCAAAACCGTGAAAATCGGTCAACGCGATTGAACTGGAACCGTTTAATCGAAACCAGGTTTTTGGCAATTCGGTTACGGTTGGAGGTCAGGAAAACCGGTCAACCGTCGGTTGAACCGGCAAAACCGGCAACTTTAAGTTTTATTTATTTCAAAATTCATAACTTTTTTTATATAACTTTTTGCAAAAAAAATCAGAACTAACCAACATCTAAAATAGTCTTCCTTATCCAAAAACAATTGAAAAAATAAAATAAAATGTTAATATACAGTATAGAACTTAACAGAAATTGTTAAAAGGTTAACTGTTTTTTCAAAAAACTGTTATAAAGTTAACTTTTTTATTAAAAAACTATTAGAAAATTAACTTTTTTTGTAACTGTTTTTAATTCTGTTAAAAAAAATTTTTAAAAACCTAATTTGAAAAAAAAATAATAAAAAATAAAAAACGGTTAACCGAATAAACCGGAAAACCGTAACCGGATTAGCCGGTTAACCGATTCGGTTTCGGTTCGTCCTCCTCCAAGGTTTAAACCGCCGGTTCGATAACCGTAAACCGCCGGTTAACCGAACCGGCCACCTCTAAGCCATATGGGGGCAAGTGCCCCCATTCCTTTTTAAAATATTTTGTTTACTAATGCAAATGTTGAAGGGGTTTTAGTGCAATTTTTTGAAACTTTCTTCCATTTGTTTGAAGAAAAAATATACTAAATTCTTTTTGACCCCTTTTAATAAGTAAAAGTGATTTTGCCCCCCCCCTTTAATTTTTTTGCCTCCGCCACTACTACTTATCCCTATAATGGTGTTTTGGGAGGCAAGAAAAGGGATCGAAGTATAGAGCTTTATACATTTTTGTTGGGATAGAGGACCAACCTTGACGTTTTTCGGAAGCAGTTTGAGGCGGGCGCCCCACCTGGATGAGGCGGGCGCCTCGCGTACCGTTGTTTTGACATTGGCAACGTTTGTCTGGGGCGGGCGCAAGGCCATGATCGAGGCGGACGCCTCAAGCTCCGAGGGACAGGCGTGTTTTTGGGGAAATTCCAGGCGGCCGCTTGGGGCACCTTGGGGCGCGCGCCTCAAGGCCGGCCGAGGAGAATCTGTTTACGGGCCTATGGGTTTTTTTTTGGGCTAAGCTAGGGTTTGGTTAGTTTATTTCCTATGCATATAAAAGCAATGTTCCGCCCCTTTTCTCATGGTAACACATATTTTACATACATAGTGCAAGATCCTGGCTTGGTAG
The DNA here is from genome assembly GCA_022495995.1 of Adenophora triphylla var. japonica. NCBI lineage: Eukaryota > Viridiplantae > Streptophyta > Magnoliopsida > Asterales > Campanulaceae > Adenophora > Adenophora triphylla. The sequence goes on along the minus strand of JAFEMH010000241.1, from coordinate 807,318 downwards.
TGCCCCCAGACGTAGCCAATCAAATTGGTGAACTGGGTAAACAATTTCTCTTGTCTTTTCTGTGCTTTTGATTTTCTTTTGCTTTGTTTGTGTGCGATTATTATTCTTGTGGTTTGCTTGGGTGTGGAGGGCTATATTCACAACAACTGGTATCAGAGCTTTTGGTTTTAGGATCAAGGGAGTTGTTTCAAGCAATCAAGAATGGGCAAAGACAAACAGGCGGTTGAGAAATTCGATGGGTCTGACTACGGATATTGAAGGATGCAGATTGAGGATCTCTTGTACAACAAGGATCTCTACAAGCCTCTGAAGGGTGTCAAACCGGAAGATGTAAGTCAGGAGGAATGGGAACTCATGGATCGGAAAGCCCTAGGGGTGGTTAGATCTACTTTGTCAAAGTGGATCGCGAAGACTACCAGGAAGGCGACAACCACCAAGGAGCTATTGGATTATCTTACTGAGAGATTTGAAACTCCGTCTGCTGCAAATAAGGTTGATTTGATACGCAAGATGGGTAGTCTCAAGATGCAAGAGGGAGGATCCTTGGCTAAGCACATCGATGAGTTTATGGATGTTATAGACTCATTGACTGCGGTGGAGATCAAGTTCGATGACGAGGTTAAATGCATGCTTGTTGCTAGCTTCTTTGCGGCAAGTTGGAGCGGAACGGTGGCTGCAATCAACGCTTCGGCGGGTAAGAAAAAATTGAAATATGATGATGTTAAAGACTTTCTTTTAGGTGAGGAAAATCGCATGAAGAAGTGGGGGACATCAAGTACTTCGGGAGCGGCTTTAGCTACTACTAGTAGGGAAGCGGGATACTAGCAAACAAGGGAGAACCGAGATCTAGGGAGAACGGAGTGAGTGGAAAGGGCAAAGGCTGATGAGACCAAGGACAAACCGAAGGTTGCGAAGGGATACATTCGGTGCTATTATTGTATGGAATTGGGACACTTGAGAGGATTGTCCAAATCGTAAGGGCAATCGGTGAATGTGGCGGTCGAAGGTGATTGATGTATCGGTTCTACGAGTGTTAGTAGTGCACTAGAATCATGGGTCTTTGGATTCGGGGGCATCATTCCACTCTTTGCGGGCACAAGGAAGAGATGGAGAACTACACTTAGGTGATTTCGGGAAGGTCTATGCGGCGGATGGCGAGCCTTTGGAAATCAAGGGAAGGGGATGTCGAGAATAGGAGCATCGAGACGGGAAGGTCTTACATCCGAACGGGGTCGGACACATTCCGGGTTTGAAAAAGAACCTACTCTCGGTTGGGCGGTTGGACGACGAAGGTTACAAGGTGACATTCGGCTGCGAAAGCTGGGTTATTACCAAGGAGGATTGTGAGATCGCTCGGGGTAATAAGGAGGGGACTTTGTATTTGGCAAATAACACCAAGGACAGTATCGCGGTGGCGCGGAAGGGTGATACTGGATTTGTGGCTTGTCGATTGGGTCACATGAGTGAGACGAGGGATGAAGGTGCTTTGTTCAAAGTGGACTACTACCGGGTTTGAAGACGATCAACGTGGGGATCTGCGAGGATTGTATGTTTGGCAAACAAGGGAGAAATAATTTCTCGAGGACGAGGTAGGGGTTTGAGGGAAGCAAAGTTGGAATTGGTTCACACGGACTTGTGGGGGCCATCTCCTAGCACATCTGCAGGTGGTGCGTCATATTACATGACTTTCATTGATGATTCTACAAGGAAGGTTTGGGTCTATTTCTTGAAGGGGAAAGATGAGGCTTTCGAGGTGTTCAAGAAGTGGAGGGCCTTGGTGGAGAATCAAACGGGACTTAAGCTTAAGTGCTTGAGATCAGACAATGGTGGGGAGTATGAGCTCGGGGAGTTTAGGGAATATTGTGCTGCGAATGGTATTCGTATGGAGAAGACTCCAAAGAAGACTCCACAACTCAACGGGGTAGCAGAGAGGATGAACAGAACATTAAACGAGCGGGATAGAAGTATGAGATTGAAGTGTGGACTTCCGAAGACGTTCTGGGCATATGCAGTTGACACGGCAGCTTTCTTGATCAATCGGGGACCATCGGTTCCATTGGGGAATGGAATTCCAGAGGAAGCTTGGAGTGGCAAGCAGGTAAATCTGTCCTTTCTTCGCGTATTTGGCTGCGTTTCTTATGTTCATGTTGATTCTGCTGAGAGAACTAAATTAGATGCTAAATCTGTTAAGTGTACATTTATTGGGTATGGCGGGGATGACTTCGGGTATAAATTTTGGGATGATCAAAACCATAAGGTTATTCGTAGTCGAGATGTGGTATTCAATGAACAGGTTTTGTACAAGGATAGAAAGGGGGCATCTGATGACACTAGTTCGGAACCGGAGGTTGTAGAGGTGGATATTCCAGACTCGGGTGGGAGCAGGACAGTTCATGTTGACCATGGTCAGGAGGTCATTGAAGATGAACCACATACTCCAGAACCGGATATTCCGCTGCGTAGATCCAGCAGGTTGCGTGGATCGCCTGACAGGTATACTCCATCCAATTATTATTTGCTATTGACAGATAATGGGGAACCGGAATGTTATGCGGAGGCTGTTCGTAGTACACTTTGTAACAAGTGGAAAGCTGCGATGGATGATGAGATGGACTCATTGAAGGCCAACAAAACTTGGGAGTTGACTAAACTACCTAAGGGGAAGAAGGCACTGCATAATAAGTGGGTTTACAGGATCAAGGAGGAAGCAGACGGTAGCAAGCGTTACAAGGCAAGACTGGTTGTAAAAGGGTTTCAGCAAAGTGCGGTATTGACTACACCGAAGTATTCACTCCGGTTGTGAAAATGACCACTATCAGAATGGTTCTGGGGATAGTAGTGGCGGACAACTTATTGCTTGAACAGATGGATGTGAAGACTGCTTTTCTTCATGGGGACTTGGAGGAAGAGATCTACATGGTACAGCCAGAGGGTTACTTGTCTAAGGGTAGCGAGGAGCTAGTTTGCGATTGACTAAGAGCTTGTATGGCCTTAAACAAGCTCCTAGGCGATGGTACAGAAATTTGATGGATTCATGCACGACATTAATTTTATCAGATGTGAGGCGGATCATTGTTGCTACTTCAAGAACACGGACAATGGGTATATTATCTTGCTTTGTTATATGTGGACGACATGTTGATAGCGGACTCAGCAAGAGAGAGAGAGGTAAACAGGTTGAAGACTCAGTTGTCAGAACAGTTCGAGATGAAGGATTTGGGAGAGGCAAGGAAAATCTTGGGCATGCGGATTGATCGGGATAGGGAGTCGGGCAAGTTGGTTCTTTCACAAGCAGAATATGTTGAGAAAGTCTTAGCAAGGTTTTGTATGGAAGAGGCGAAGCCAACAGGGACGCCATTGGGTTTGCATTTCAAGCTATCCGAGAGAGACTCGCCTAGGGACAAGGAAGAGCGTGACAAGATGGAGAGAACTCCATATGCTTCAGCTGTGGGGAGTCTCATGTATGCTATGGTGTGTACAAGGCCGGACATTGCACATGCGGTGGGAGTAGTCAGCCGGTTCATGGGCAATCCAGGAAAGCAACATTGGGAAGCAGTTAAGTGGATCCTACGTTACTTGAAGGGTACTGCTGGTAAGGCTCTGTGTTTTTCAAGCAAGGAAGTGGTGTTAGCGGGTTATGTTGATGTAGGGTTTCGAGGGTCCATGCGCAGCGGAATAAGCAATAACTCGAAAAACCCCAAGCCCTAGAATCCGTTCTAGATGAATAATTAAGAGAGATGAAATAGAATTACCAACCTTGAATGCTTTTGCCTTTGATAAACTTGACCCAATTCCAGATTGAATGATCTTGTTAATCCTTGATGAACGAACGGGAATCACGAACCAAAGATCTTGATGAACGAAGATCCTCTATGTTTATCCACGCGCGGAACGAACCCTAGAACTCTTCTAGGAGGATTGCTAGATCCAATTGATTGAAACACCTTTCAATCAATGAAGAACAATGGATTTGGTGGTGTTTGATTCTCAATTCACAATTGAAATCTCCCACTCTAAGTGTTTCTCTCAAGCCAAAACGTTCTAATCACGGCTAGGGCAACCAGGGGTAAGTATTTATACGTTATAAAACTTTTCCCCTCGCGAAAACCCTAGTTTTAAGTCAATTCAGCGTCGATCCAGGTGCCCGGGGACGAGTCGTCCCCCGGCACCCGGCCTGAATACGGCGTCCCTTAAGGGGAATAGTTGGTTACGGCACGGGGACGAGTCGTCCCACGAGAACAAAAACACCATATTCTTCATTTTTGACAATTCGTTCGATGCGTGTGACCCCATAGGACTATATTATGTTGGCAATGAGTTCGATCACATCGATCCTCATAAGACATGAGCGGACTCTAGCAAGCCATCATGCCTACCCAAATAATATAATATCAAGTTCGATTTCCTATATAGAACATATCACAATCCCATTGTCACACGATGTTATATTGAACATGAGTCATGGTCCACGTCAACTCATATTGTTCAATGCTTTCTCGTTATCAAGTAAATTGATTTAATCGAATGACATTAATCACATTAATTCATTCGGGCATGGCCATGCACTACATCAATCTTACTTACGAGTGGCCTAGCAAACATCTCTCTTTACGAGGGACAATTTCCATCTTGACTTATCATTCTTCCCAACAAGAATCATACCACGCCAATGATAGCCCTTATTGTTATCCGGTTAAAGACAACGTTAAACTATATCAAACATGATATTCATCGAGCGAAAGACGATGATAATCTCAGGTCAAAGGATATCAATGATATGACTATATGAGATCTAATTATGACATTTGACCATGACATAGATCTCATAATGGGTCAAGTCCAGTACCTTGTTCTCTAACAGTACCCATGAATCTAATGTGCATCTCCATGCATATAATCATCACATGATTATCCATTAGACTTCATACTAGTGCTTCATAAGTACTAGGGACACGATTATTATAATAAAACATGCAAACATATATAACAATCAAAGAAACAATCTCATATATAAATGAACAATGACATTACATAAAGGTCTATCTCTATAGGCCTAGGGCACTAACACCTACAGTCTCCCACTTGCACTAGGCTCAATCATTCATGTATCTTATACCCATGGACCTAACATGACATTCATGTTTAGCTTGTGGCAAAGGCTTGGTGAGAGGGTCCGAAATGTTGTCATCCGTTGGTACCTTTTGCATATCTTAACGTCTTCCCTTTCACAGATTTCTCGAATGAGGTGGAAACGTCTCAAAATGTGTTTGGATCGTTGATGTGACCTTGGTTCTTTTGCTTGCACAAATGACACCACAATTGTCACAACAAAGCTCCACCGGATTAGTGATACTTGGAACAATTCCAAAACACTAATGAACTTTTGATCCAAATGCCTTTTCTAGCTACATCATATGTTGCTAAAATTAAGCCTTAGAAGTAGAATCGGCTACGATTTTACGCTTGGAACTCTTCCAATAAAATCGCACCTCCAATAAGCATAAACACAAATCCTAATTGCGATTTTAATTAACTTTGTCGGTTTGGAAGTTAGCATCCGTGTAACCTTTACTGAACAAGATTAACTTCCAATCTTTCAAATACCAAGAACGTATCCTTAGTTCTTCTTAAGTACTTTAAGGATGCGTCTTGGCTGCCCATCCAAATGGTTCTCACTAGGATTAGATTGGTATCGACTCGTCATGCTCAAAGCATACGAGACATCGGGTCTAGTACAAATCATGGCATACATGACAAATCCAAATGCCGGAGCATATGGAACTTCATTCATTCTCTTTTGCTCATCGGTTGTCATGGGACCTTTGAGTCTCGCTAAGAGTAATACCGTGACCCATTGACAGTTACCTTTCTTAGAATCATCTAAGAACCTTATCAATACGAGTATTTTGACTCAAACCAACTTATCCTTTTAGATCTATCTCTATAGATCTTGATACGAAAAGGATGTAAGCGGCTTCGCCCGTATCTTTCATTGAGAAACCTTTCCTTGACCAAGACTTGACGGTCTTAAGTGTCGAAACTTTGTTTTCAATGAGTAAGATATCATTGTCATATAACAATAGAAATAATACTACGCTCCCATTTGAATTTCATGTATACACAAAGTTCATCTTCGTACTTGATGATGTCAAACTCTTTGAGATTCATCAAAATGAAGATTCCAACCCCTCGAAGCTTGCTTCAACCCATCTTATGGATCTTTGCAATATGCATACTTTATTAGAATTTCTTGGATCGACAAACCCTTCAGGTTGTATACGTATACATCCTCAGTAGGTTTCCGTTAAGAAAGCATTTGTTTGACATCCATTTGCCATATCTCATATTCACAATATGCGATAATGGCAATTGAAACTCTAATAGACTTCGGCATTGTAATGGGCAAAAAGGTTTCAACATAGTCAACACTATGAATTTTCCTAAATCCCTTTGCTACAATCCTTAGTCATGAAAGTATACACCTTCCATCTATGTCGGTTTTTTTTTTTTTTGAAAACCCATTTACACCCTTATGGTTTTTACACCTTCGGTGGACCAATCAAGTTCAAAACTTGATCATCAAACATGGATTACAATTCGGATTCCATGGTTCATAACCATTTATCCGAATTAGGAGTAGACATGTCGTCTCTAGGTAGGAAATAGGTCCGTCATTCTCAATGACTCTCACTTGATTACTTTCCGATATGAGAAATCCATATCTCTCGAGAGTTCGAGATCGTATCCTATCGGATCTGCGAAGAACTTGTGTATCTTGAACCGGTTCCACAACTCCTTGTGAACTTGGTTCCGTCTCTACTATTGGTTCCACGTTATTTTCAGGGTTCTTGAACTCTTCAAGATCAATTTTACTCCCGCTAGATCCTTTATTGAGAAGCTGTTTCTCAAGAAACGAATCATATAGAGCAACAAACAATTTGTTCTCATTGCGGTTGTAAAACTAATATACGAAATTAACCTGTCGGATTTGGTGCTAACTTATGAGAGACAAGTCTCTTTACATAAGATTCGCACCCCAAATCTTTATGAAAGACATTCTTTCATGCCACATCTCATGTGGGGACTTAGGAATCGATTTAGTAGGGACACAATTCAGTGTATCCGCATTATTTCTAATGCATATCCTCAAAAGGAAATAAGAAAGTCAACTTGACACATCATCGAACGAACCATGTCATACAAGGTTCAATTCCTCCTCTCAGACACACCATACAATGTGGTGTTAGGGTGGAGTCAACTGAAAGCGATTTCACGGTTTTGAGATGATTGTCAACCTCTTGGCTCAAATATTCATTACCTCAATCTAATCGAAGTACTTTAATAGTTTTGCCAAGATTGGTTTTTGTACTTCATCTTGAAATATTCGAAATATCTCAAACGATTCACCTTTGGACTTCATCAGATAGACATAGTCATATCTAGATAAGTAACAGGTGAATGTGATGAAATACCGAATTCCTCCCCTAGCAATGCTACTTAATAGTCCATATACATCTCATGTATAAGGGCCAATAAGCCACTACCCTCCCACTACTCTTAGTGTAGGGTGGTTTGGTCATTTTACCAAATAAACGAGATTCACATACCTCAAATGATTCATAATCATATGAGTCTAAATGTCCATGTTAATGGAGTTTAGATTATACGTTTCTCATTTATATGACCAAGCCGGCAATGCCATGTGAACGTGTTGTTCACATCATTCGGTTTAGATTTCACACTTATATTATAGATATCTTCAATATTATTTTGTATCTTAACATCAAGGATATGAAGACCATTTAATGACATATGCATTACAATAATGCATATCATTAAATAAATATAAGGCTTCTTATTTTCAATAAGAGAATTATATCTTTCATCATCCTCATAAGAAACAAAATAATACTCCTACTCAAATTCGGAACGTAGTCACACTTGTTCAAAACAAGTACTAGTCCACAAGGTAAAGTGACTTCATAAGTCCCTACGGCTAATGCAGCAACTCTTGCTTCATAACTACGCATAGGTTTAATTCACCTTCTTTGAGTAGCTTTCTATTCTTTATTTCTTGCACATTTAGACAAATGTGGGATCTATATCCGGTATCATATACCCAAGAACAAGAAGTCGAAAAGAAAATATCTACCATATAGATACTTGAAGTAGTAGCAATCATATTGCCCTTCTTCACTTTTTAGGCCTTCCTAATAAGCCTTGCAACTTTGCTTCCAATTAACAATCTCATTGCAGCGGTAGCAAACTGCATCCTTTTGAGACACTTTGGGCTTAGCCTCTTCGGCTTTGGCAACTTTTGCCCTAGGTTTAGCAACCTTTGCTTTACCTTCTTGCCTTCCCTTTTGAACCCCTTTCTTGTGTTAACCATTAACACACTTGCGGATTGCTCCTTTTGCATCTCATGCATTAAAAGCCTTCACCACAACATATATCTTTTGTCTAGCTTGCACTTGGAACATTTCATTTTGTGCGTTGTGCTAGAACAAAAGCAATTTCCACGTGTTCAAGGTTCTTCTTAAGAGCCTTTAAACATGAGTGGCAAGTATAGGAGCAAACAACATCATAGGAATCATCTAAATGTTTCTTATGTTGCTCCTTACTGTCCTTTGCAACGTTTGCGGTGGGTTCGGCGGGAATAAATTCGTCAAGAACGTACAATTTTACTTAAGAACTCTTCTTGAGCATACCGATCAAATCAGAATAACTTGTACCGTTCTTTTCGAACTTGTCCTTCATAAGGACGAATCGCAATAATAAGGATTAATTATAGTTTAATGCTATTTCTACAACAAAATATGCAACACATATGAACACATATAAGTACCGATTTCATTTAAGATATTAAATAACGTATTTCATAAATACTCCCACTAAATTATATAACCTTCTTATGCAAATATGCATAATATAATTTAATAGGCTAAGACCCAACTTTAATTTAATTTCAAGTCGGCTATGGCACGACTGCTCAAAATTAAACTAAAAAGGTAGATAACATTTATCAATCATATCTATATATGACTCTTAGATCATTATGAGATTATAGACATCTTATGTCACATGTTTCAATCTCATCTTATGCCTTAGGCCCAAAACCGTTTTGATAGCCTAATTGAGTTCAACCATGTTAAACGTATAGCAACCACTATTTGCTCATCTTGATCATACAAAGATAGAATTAATGCACCTCGCTAGCGAGCCCACATAAAACTACCCGTGTACTCACAAGTGTTTAAACATGGGTGGCATAAAACAAACTCAAATTACAAAGAAGGTTCAATTTTTCATGCTTATCAATTACATCCCAAGGTTGATTCATGAAAACTATATGAACATAATTATGAACATGGAATGATGCAACACATTTTTACATTTGATCGGTAATTACTAGTACGCGGCCACGTGCTCCAAGATTATCCCACACTTCCATCGAAGTGCACGTGGGGAAGATTTTGGTGTCCAGCCAATATACCAAGTAATACATCACAAATATCCTAGATTAATCACATTAATCATATCAATGAAATTGACATCCCATAATCTAGATTAATCATATTAATCATATATATTACAATTTCATAATCATGGTATATCTATATATACTATTACTTCTCAAGTAAAACTCATACAATTTCATATTCTAGATCATGCACATCATGAAAATTCATATAATCATATTACATAATTATCATGATTATCTAACTAAGCATCATGAACGGGGCTCGATACCACCTTTGTAGGGTTTCGAGGGTCCATGCGCAGCGGAATAAGCAATAACTCGAAAAACCCCAAGCCCTAGAATCCGTTCTAGATGAATAATTAAGAGAGATGAAATAGAATTACCAACCTTGAATGCTTTTGCCTTTGATAAACTTGACCCAATTCCAGATTGAATGATCTTGTTAATCCTTGATGAACGAACGGGAATCACGAACCAAAGATCTTGATGAACGAAGATCCTCTATGTTTATCCACGCGCGGAACGAACCCTAGAACTCTTCTAGGAGGATTGCTAGATCCAATTGATTGAAACACCTTTCAATCAATGAAGAACAATGGATTTGGTGGTGTTTGATTCTCAATTCACAATTGAAATCTTCCACTCTAAGTGTTTCTCTCAAGCCAAAACGTTCTAATCACGGCTAGGGCAACCAGGGGTAAGTATTTATACGTTATAAAACTTTTCCCCTCGCGAAAACCCTAGTTTTAAGTCAATCTTACTTACGAGTGGCCTAGCAAACATCTCTCTTTACGAGGGACAATTTCCATCTTGACTTATCATTCTTCCCAACAAGAATCATACCACGCCAATGATAGCCCTTATTGTTATCCGGTTAAAGACAACGTTAAACTATATCAAACATGATATTCATCGAGCGAAAGACGATGATAATCTCAGGTCAAAGGATATCAATGATATGACTATATGAGATCTAATTATGACATTTGACCATGACATAGATCTCATAATGGGTCAAGTCCAGTACCTTGTTCTCTAACAAGTACCCATGAATCTAATGTGCATCTCCATGCATATAATCATCACATGATTATCCATTAGACTTCATACTAGTGCTTCATAAGTACTAGGGACACGATTATTATAATAAAACATGCAAACATATATAACAATCAAAGAAACAATCTCATATATAAATGAACAATGACATTACATAAAGGTCTATCTCTATAGTGCCTAGTGGGCACTAACACCTACCAGCCTCCCACTTGCACTAGGCTCAATCATTCATGTATCTTATACCCGTGGACCCTAACATGACATTCATGTTTAGCTTGTGGCAAAGGCTTGGTGAGAGGGTCCGAAATGTTGTCATCCGTTGGTACCTTTTGCATATCTTAACGTCTTCCCTTTCACGAGATTTCTCGAATGAGGTGGAAACGTCTCAAAATGTGTTTGGATCGTTGATGTGACCTTGGTTCTTTTGCTTGCACAAATGACACCACAATTGTCACAACAAAGCTCCACCGGATTAGTGATACTTGGAACAATTCCAAAACACTAATGAACTTTTGATCCAAACTGCCTTTTCTAGCTACATCATATGTTGCTAAAATTAAGCCTTAGAAGTAGAATCAGCTACGATTTTCTGCTTGGAACTCTTCCAATAAAATCGCACCTCCAATAAGCATAAACACAAATCCTAATTGCGATTTTAATTAACTTTGTCAGTTTGGAAGTTAGCATCCGTGTAACCTTTACAACAAGATTAACTTCCAATCTTTCAAATACCAAGAACGTATCCTTAGTTCTTCTTAAGTACTTTAAGGATCGTCTTGACTGCCATCCAATGGTTCTCACTAGGATTAGATTGGTATCGACTCGTCATGCTCAAAGCATACGAGACATCGGGTCTAGTACAAATCATGGCATACATGACAAATCCAAATGCCGGAGCATATGGAACTTCATTCATTCTCTTTTGCTCATCAGTTGTCATGGGACACTGAGTCTCGCTAAGAGTAATACCATGACCCATTGACAGTTACCTTTCTTAGAATCATCTAAGAACCTTATCAATATGAGTATTTTGACTCAAACCAACTTATCCTTTTAGATCTATCTCTATAGATCTTGATACCAAGGATGTAAGCGGCTTCACCCATATCTTTCATTGAGAAACCTTTCCTTGACCAAGACTTGACAGTCTTAAGTGTCGAAACTTTGTTTTCAATGAGTAAGATATCATTGTCATATAACAATAGAAATAATACTACGCTCCCACTGAATTTCATGTATACACAAAGTTCATCTTCGTACTTGATGATGTCAAACTCTTTGACCGATTCATCAAAATGAAGATTCCAACCCCTCGAAGCTTGCTTCAACCCATCTTATGGATCTTTGCAATATGCATACTTTATTAGAATTTCTTGGATCGACAAACCCTTCAGGTTGTATCTGTATACATCCTCAAGTAGGTTTCCGTTAAGAAGCATTGTTTTGACATCCATTTGCCATATCTCATATTCACAATATGCGATAATGGCAATTGAAACTCTAATAGACTTCGGCATTGTAATGGGCAAAAAGGTTTCAACATAGTCAACACTATGAATTTTCCTAAATCCCTTTGCTACAATCCTTAGTCATGAAAGTATACACCTTCCATCTATGTCGGTTTTTTTTTTTTTTTTTTGAAAACCCATTTACACCCTTATGGTTTTTACACCTTCAGGTGGACCAATCAAGTTCAAAACTTGATCATCAAACATGGATTACAATTCGGATTCCATGGTTCATAACCATTTATCCGAATTAGGAGTAGACATCGTCTCTAGGTAGGAAATAGGTCCGTCATTCTCAATGACTCTCACTTGATTACTTTCCGATATGAGAAATCCATATCTCTCAGGTTCAGATCGTATCCTATCAGATCTGCGAAGAACTTGTGTATCTTGAACCGGTTCCACAACTCCTTGTGAACTTGGTTCCGTCTCTACTATTGGTTCCACGTTATTTTCAGGTTCTTGAACTCTTCAAGATCAATTTTACTCCCACTAGATCCTTTATTGAGAAACTGTTTCTCAAGAAACGAATCATATAGAGCAACAAACAATTTGTTCTCATTGCGGTTGTAAAACTAATATCTGAAATTAACCCTGTCAGATTTGGTGCTAACTTATGAGAGACAAGTCTCTTTACATAAGATTCGCAACCCCAAATCTTTATGAAAGACATTCTTTCATGCCACATCTCATGTGGGGACTTAGGAATCGATTTAGTAGGGACACAATTCAGTGTATCCGCATTATTTCTAATGCATATCCTCAAAAGGAAATAAGAAAGTCAACTTGACACATCATCGAACGAACCATGTCATACAAGGTTCAATTCCTCCTCTCAGACACACCATACAATGTGGTGTTCCGGGTGGAGTCAACTCTGAAACGATTTCACAGTTTTGAGATGATTGTCAACCTCTTGGCTCAAATATTCATTACCTCAATCTAATCGAAGTACTTTAATAGTTTTGCCAAGATTGGTTTTTGTACTTCATCTTGAAATATTCGAAATATCTCAAACGATTCACCTTTGGACTTCATCAGATAGACATAGTCATATCTAGATAAGTAACCGGTGAATGTGATGAAATACCGAATTCCTCCACTAGCAATGCTACTTAATAGTCCATATACATCTCATATATAAGGGCCAATAAGCCACTACCCTCCCACTACTCTTAGTGTAGGGTGGTTTGGTCATTTTACCAAATAAACGAGATTCACATACCTCAAATGATTCATAATCATATGAGTCTAAATGTCCATGTTAATGGAGTTTAGATTATACGTTTCTCATTTATATGACCAAGCCGGCAATGCCATGTGAACGTGTTGTTCACATCATTCGGTTTAGATTTCACACTTATATTATAGATATCTTCAATATTATTTTGTATCTTAACATCAAGGATATGAAGACCATTTAATGACATATGCATTACAATAATGCATATCATTAAATAAATATAAGGCTTCTTATTTTCAATAAGAGAATTATATCTTTCATCATCCTCATAAGAAACAAAGTAATACTCCTACTCAAATTCGGAACGTAGTCACACTTGTTCAAAACAAGTACTAGTCCACAAGGTAAAGTGACTTCATAAGTCCCTACGGCTAATGCAGCAACTCTTGCTTCATAACTACGCATAGGTTTAATTCACCTTCTTTGAGTAGCTTTCTATTCTTTATTTCTTGCACATTTAGACAAATGTGGGATCTATATCCGGTATCATATACCCAAGAACAAGAAGTCGAAAAGAAAATATCTACCATATAGATACTTGAAGTAGTAGCAATCATATTGCCCTTCTTCACTTTTTAGGCCTTCCTAATAAGCCTTGCAACTTTGCTTCCAATTAACAATCTCATTGCAGCGGTAGCAAACTGCATCCTTTTGAGACACTTTGGGCTTAGCCTCTTCGGCTTTGGCAACTTTTGCCCTAGGTTTAGCAACCTTTGCTTTACCTTCTTGCCTTCCCTTTTGAACCCCTTTCTTGTGTTAACCATTAACACACTTGCGGATTGCTCCTTTTGCATCTCATGCATTAAAAGCCTTCACCACAACATATATCTTTTGTCTAGCTTGCACTTGGAACATTACATTTTGTGCGTTGTGCTAGAACAAAAGCAATTTCCACGTGTTCAAGGTTCTTCTTAAGAGCCTTTAAACATGGTGGCAAGTATAGGGCAAACAACATCATAGGAATCATCTAAATGTTTCTTATGTTGCTCCTTACCTGTCCTTTGCAACGTTTGCGGTGGGTTCACAGGGGAATAGATTCGTCAAGAACGTACAATTTTACTTAAGAACTCTTCTTGAGCATCTCGATCAAATCGAGAATAACTTGTACCGTTCTTTTCGAACTTGTCCTTCAATAAGGACCGAATCGCAATAATAAGGATTAATTATAGTTTAATGCTATTTCTACAACAAAATATGCAACACATATGAACACATATAAGTACCGATTTCCTTTAAGATATTAAATAACGTATGTCATAAATACTCCGACTAAATTATATAACCTTCTTATGCAAATATGCATAATATAATTTAATAGGCTAAGACGCAACTTTAATTTAATTTCAATCGGCTATGGCACGATTGCTCAAAATTAAACTAAAAAGGTAGATAACATTTATCAATCATATCTATATATGACTCTTAGATCATTATGAGATTATAGACATCTTATGTCACATGTTTCAATCTCATCTTATGCCTTAGGCCCAAAACCGTTTTGATAGCCTAATTGAGTTCAACCATGTTAAACGTATAGCAACCACTATTTGCTCATCTTGATCATACAAAGATAGAATTAATGCACCTCGCTAGCGAGCCCACATAAAACTACCCGTGTACTCACAAGTGTTTAAACATGGGTGGCATAAAACAAACTCAAATTACAAAGAAGGTTCAATTTTTCATGCTTATCAATTACATCCCAAGGTTGATTCATGAAAACTATATGAACATAATTATGAACATGGAATGATGCAACACATTTTACATTTGATCAGTAATTACTAGTACGCGGCCACGTGCTCCAAGATTATCCCACACTTCCATCGAAGTGCCTGTGGGGAAGATTTTGGTGTCCAGCCAATATACCAAGTAATACATCACAAATATCCTAGATTAATCACATTAATCATATCAATGAAATTGACATCCCATAATCTAGATTAATCATATTAATCATATATATTACAATTTCATAATCATGGTATATCTATATATACTATTACTTCTCAAGTAAAACTTCATACAATTTCATATTCTAGATCATGCACATCATGAAAATTCATATAATCATATTACATAATTATCATGATTATC
This sequence comes from Adenophora triphylla var. japonica, assembly GCA_022495995.1. Taxonomy (NCBI): domain Eukaryota; kingdom Viridiplantae; phylum Streptophyta; class Magnoliopsida; order Asterales; family Campanulaceae; genus Adenophora; species Adenophora triphylla. Next base: position 791,930 of record JAFEMH010000241.1, on the reverse strand, counting down.
TAACTAAGCATCATGAACGGGGCTCACGATACCACTGTAGGGTTTCGAGGGTCCATGCGCAGCGGAATAAGCAATAACTCGAAAAACCCCAAGCCCTAGAATCCGTTCTAGATGAATAATTAAGAGAGATGAAATAGAATTACCAACCTTGAATGCTTTTGCCTTTGATAAACTTGACCCAATTCCAGATTGAATGATCTTGTTAATCCTTGATGAACGAACGGGAATCACGAACCAAAGATCTTGATGAACGAAGATCCTCTATGTTTATCCACGCGCGGAGCGAACACCTAGAACTCTTCTAGGAGGATTGCTAGATCGATTGATTGAAACACCTTTCAATCAATGAAGAACAATGGATTTGGTGGTGTTTGATTCTCAATTCACAATTGAAATCTCCCACTCTAAGTGTTTCTCTCAAGCCAAAACGTTCTAATCACGGCTAGGGCAACCAGGGGTAAGTATTTATACGTTATAAAACTTTTCCCCTCGCGAAAACCCTAGTTTTAAGTCAATTCCGCGTCGATCCAGGTGCCCGGGGACGAGTCGAGTCGTCCCTGGCACCCGGCTTTCGAATGCGGCGTCCCCTTAAGGGGAATAGTTGGTTACGGCACGGGGACGAGTCGTCCACGAGAACAAAAACTCCATATTCTTCATTTTTGACAATTCGTTCGATGCGTGTGACCCATAGGACTATATTATGTTGGCAATGAGTTCGATCACATCGATCCTCATAAGACATGAGCGGACTCTAGCAAGCCATCATGCCTACCCAAATAATATAATATCAAGTTCGATTTCCTATATAGAACATATCACAATCCCATTGTCACACGATGTTATATTGAACATGAGTCATGGTCCACGTCAACTCATATTGTTCAATGCTTTCTCGTTATCAAGTAAATTGATTTAATCGAATGACATTAATCACATTAATTCATTCGGGCATGGCCACGCACTACATCAATCTTACTTACGAGTGGCCTAGCAAACATCTCTCTTTACGAGGGACAATTTCCATCTTGACTTATCATTCTTCCCAACAAGAATCATACCACGCCAATGATAGCCCTTATTGTTATCCGGTTAAAGACAACGTTAAACTATATCAAACATGATATTCATCGAGCGGAAGACGATGATAATCTCAGGTCAAAGGATATCAATGATATGACTATATGAGATCTAATTATGACATTTGACCATGACATAGATCTCATAATGGGTCAAGTCCGAGACCTTGTTCTCTAACAGTACCCGTGAATCTAATGTGCATCTCCATGCATATAATCATCACATGATTATCCATTAGACTTCATACTAGTGCTTCATAAGTACTAGGGACACGATTATTATAATAAAACATGCAAACATATATAACAATCAAAGAAACAATCTCATATATAAATGAACAATGACATTACATAAAGGTCTATCTCTATAGGCCTAGGGCACTAACACCTACAGTTGATGCGGACTTGGCATCAAGTGATCTTGATAAGAGGAGAAGTACTACGGGTTATGTGTTCACATTGGGTGGTACAGCAATCTCCTGGGCTTCTAAGTTACAAAAGATCGTGGCTCGGTCATTGCGAAGCGAAGCGAGAATATGTGGCGTGTGAAGCAAGTAAAGAGATGGTTTGGCTGCAGAACTTCTTGGGTGAACTTGGGAAGACGCGAAGTGGTAATATTCTCTACAGTGACAGTCAGAGTGCAATTCACTTGGCAAAGAATTCGGCGTTTCATTCGAGGACGAAGCACATTGAACTGAGATTTCACTACATCAGGCATCTCTTGGAGGAGAAGATTTTGTGGCTAGAGAAGATATTGGGATCGGAGAACCCGGCTGACATGTTGACAAAGGTTGTGAACCTTGAGAAGTTGAAGCTGTGCAAAGCTTCAATTGGGCTTGAAGAATGAGAGAGGAGGATGGCACTACCATGATCGAGGTGAGCACTAGGAGGACACCAAGGATGAGTTGAAGAACGGATACGGGACTTGTATATGCGGTTGATCTCTAGGTGGGAGATTGTTGGGATAGAGGACCAATCTTGACGTTTTTCGGAAGCAGTTTGAGGCGGGCGCCCCACCTGGATGAGGCGGGCGCCTCGCGTACCGTTGTTTTGACGTTGGCAACGTTTGTCTGGGGCGGGCGCAAGGCCATGATCGAGGCGGACGCCTCAAGCTCCGAGGGACAGGCGTGTTTTTGGGGAAATTCCAGGCGGCCGCTTGGGGCACCTTGAGGCGCGCGCCTCAAGGCCGGCCGAGGAGAATCTGTTTACGGGCCTATGGGTTTTTTTTTGGGCTAAGCTAGGGTTTGGTTAGTTTATTTCCTATGCATATAAAAGCAATGTTCCGCCCCTTTTCTCATGGTAACACATATTTTACATACATAGTGCAAGATCCTGGCTTGGTAGTGCCCCCAGACGTAGCCAATCAAATTGGTGAACTGGGTAAACAATTTTTTTTGTCTTTTCTGTGCTTTTGATTTTCTTTTGCTTTGTTTGTGTGCGATTATTATTCTTGTGGTTTGCTTGGGTGTGGAGGGCTATATTCACAACAATTTTGAGCCTTGACTCTATCACTAGCCACTCTTTATGAACTTATAAACTGGTTGATTCATTCTAGGTGCTATGATTGGCACACCATCTTGTGAATATTTTTCAAAACGACATGAAAAAAAGAAGTTTGGTTTATAACTCTAAATTGGGCATCCGACAAATGACTCTGTAAATTTTACTACTAAAACTTTCGGTTTGTCAATTAAAACTCCTATATTTATCAAATATTGATATGTAGTTTGATGATGCCGCGACCCGGGATGGCAAAGGTTGCAATGGACGCGTCGCACCTCGGGCAAGATCTGCAAAACAGCACCGTTAGGAGTGCGGGGGCTGCCCCACTATAACCCTTGGGCGTAAGGATCAGTATCTGTATGTATATGAGAGATATAGAGAGAATATTGTAGAGAGAGAGAGAGAGAGAGAGAGAGAGAGAGAGTATTGTAAATGAGAGATTAGAGATCACCTTCACCTTTGGAGGGTTATAGTATTTATAAGGGAGTAAGTGTATAGGTGTCACTTTGTGGGGTCCCACCGTATATATTTGGTATATGTATATATGAGATATATTTGACTATTCGGGACTGTATATATGTATATGTATAAATACATCCGAAAAGCCGAAAAGTCAGGTTCATCGTAGTTTTGACTAGAGGACAATTTCAAAGCCCTAAAAGATCCCATTTTTGCTAGTGTTATGAAAACTGGTTTTGGTAACTCCGATAATCAAAGGTGAAAATGGCTTTGATTGGAAAGAGGTGGTGTTTTCCATAAAGCCATAACTAAAGTAATGCTTTATTACTGGAGTAAAGTATGCAAATCAAATACAGGAAGGAAGCCAGAAAACAGTCAAGCAAAAATAGAACCCACCAAAATCCAAATAAATACCACATTTAAAACCACTCAAATATTAGGGAAAACAAATCCAGACACTTGCAGACTTCTTCAAATTCGCTAACTAGATTACGTAATGACTTGATCTTTTACATATTTTGCAACAATATGCGAACTCAGGACCTCCAGAATCTGGGAGAACATTCTTTCACTCGTACTAATAATCACTGAGTCGCTGATTTCTGAGACTCAAATCCATAGGTATCCACAAAGATCATGTCTTCATCGTGGGGTGTCCACGTGCTTGACTCAATCAAAAAGTCTATTCTGTCTGAACTGCTCATTTTCAAATACTCCCCACAATGCTCGCAGATGAACATTTTTGTACTTAAATGCTTTTTATAATTCAGACCATAGCAAGAGTTGCACTGAGTCCATAAATGTCCAAAACCAGGTTGGGGCTCTTCCTTAACAACAAGATTGGTAGAAGCTGCATCACCGTTGTCAAGTGCACTTTGAAGTTGATTAATCTCTTGTTTAGCAGCATAAGTTGCAGTTGCACGAGATTTAGAAATGGAGACTGAAGTCTGACATCCCTTTTGAATCAAAGCTGTTCCTGGCCCAACTAGGACTCCCGTTTTCATTCTTGAAACATTCAGACACGCCATGGCTTTCATTTTCCTGCTTTTTTGAGCTGAGAATAGGGAACAAGAATTTCAACACATCAGATCATTCAAGTAGAACAAAAGGTAGAGTTTTTCATATCATGTTATTTTATGACCCAATCCAACAAAGCCCTAATGTCCAAAGTCAAGAAAACACTTGAACGTGAATGGATAAGCCAAGACTCCTGAATAACTTGCTTTTTCTCGATATAGTTACTCACTCATATTATAACATATCTAGTCTCTACTCCTACAATTAGAGAAGTAATACTTAATGCTAAGGCGCATATGATATCTTACCTAGCATTTACTCCTCCAATACAACACACTAACCCCAAACAGATTATAATAATCTCAGGAAGCTTTTCATATAAAGGGTCACATTCCAGCTTGAGAAGAATACACTCGTTAAGAAAGATTCAAGAACTCAGAGAAGAACACTAAGATAAATGTAAGTTCCTGCTACACAAAAGCACCCACATTTTTTTGGTACCAAGATAGAAAATGGAGAGGATGACAAGGCTGTACATAATTCGTGAATGCATATAGAAGCTCCAATACTATATGATCGCGCAGGAAAGCGTGCCAAGCTCAGTTCTTGTGTCCAGCGAAAGATTGAGCTAGCTCCGGATCTGCACAGCACCAGAAATAAAGGGTGAAACTGCGCCGGGGGTTTTCCGGCAAGCCCCTCCGGCGTGAGAGTAAGAGTATGGTCTGGAAAAGTGGTGCAAAATATTATAGTGTGTGAGTATGTAAATATGCAGAAAAAGCATTACCCTGTTCCACGTTATTACTCTCTTATTTATAGTAGGAAAGGTGGTATTAGGGTTTTTACCAGAACCGTTGGATTGGATTGATGCCAGCCGTAGGATCAGCTCCATCTCCTAGGTGTACACGTGTCGCGCCGGCATTGGTCCGTCTATGTAAGGACACCGGCAACACTGACACTCGATAAGTAGTTTGCCTTATAAGGGAAAGTCAACCTCTGTACCTTTTGTAGTTATTGCGAATGCATGATTGCACATATAACGAGGCACCTTGCGGCAGTCCGTCATTATCCCAAATTAGCTAATTCACTAAGCTTGTTGAGGAAGCTTAATAGGAGACGACACGGAACTATACGCCCGGTTGGGTCGTCTCCTTGAGTTACGACTCGCCGAGAGAGAGAGTTGGTCGTTGAATGACGACGAGTCGTTCAATGACGACGAGCCGTTGAATGACGACGCTTACTCTTCTTGGATGAGTGCCGGTTGGGGTCGAAGGAAGGTTCGTCCGGTTGAAGGACGGTCGCGGTGGTGTGACGACGGGCCGGGAGTTCGCCTCTCCATTAATGATCGATGGCTCGTCGTTTGGATGGCACAGTCGCTCGGTGGCGACGACGACGGCCCGGTGTTAGACGGGCCGTAGCTGAGGCCTTGATCGATGCTTTGTAGTTGGTCTCTTGGTGGGCCTATTGGGCCCCGGGCTCGTAGTAAGCGTTGGGCTCGGCCGTCACGAGATTATTCCGTTCGGTGGCCCCGACTCACGGGTCGTCTCGACGAGCGGGAGTTGTTATTTTCCCTCCCGAGCAACCCGTACGACCGTCAATTTGACTTTTGAATTGTGGTGACGTCGGCGTGTGGAGTGACGTGGGTGGGCAGAGATCTCTTCTTGATCGCCGCGTGTCCTACGATGGGACAAGTGCCTCGGAAGATTGCGAGGGTATTTAATGCCCCTACTCATTGCGCCGTTTGGTTTCCCAGTGAATGAACCGTTCATATTCCCCAATATAAAAACCTTCTTTTTCCCTTATTTCAAACTTTCCAAACTTTGATCGGTGAGCAACGTGAGAGGCGATTTCCGACCACCGTGTGCACATTTTCGGCGATATTGCGGTGTCACGGCTTCACGCCGTTAGATAATCCGGCGGCTTGGATTAGGAGTTTCTTCGATCTACCACCGGCGAACTCATCGGAAAAACCATCCTCGAAGCCCGAAACGGGTAATTTCTTCATCATTCTTCATTTTAAGGTTTTTCATTGGGTTTGTAGAGGTTAATCAAATGGGACCAAGGACCGTCGGTTTCGAGAGAGGTGTCAAGTTTGGCTTTGGGTTGAATCAAAGGGTTTATAAGTGTGCTAAGGGGATTTGGAGGGAAATTCCGCTTGTCGAGTGTTCTTGATCACGGGAAGTTTAACTTTGAGGATGAGCCCTTGGGGTTCCCGGAGAGGAGAAATCCTAGGGGATTTTGAGGACGGTGACCCGATGGTAACTCCTTTTAGGTCGATGAACGACTTGCCCACCCACATCGTAAAACCACTATTCCTTGTCCCGTCGTGATTCAATTAGGGCCTTGGTTGTAGGGGAATCTAGGTCGTCGCTAGGTAGGTCGTCGCCTACGAATGTTAGGGCCCGATTCCCACTTTTACCCCCTTGTTTTGTAGAGATGGATCACGACGGGCGTCTGAGCGGTAGGCCCCGAGAAGCGACGAGCCGAGCACAAGTGCTAGGGGTGAGCAGGACGGTCGAGGCTTACCACACATTTATGCAAGTTGGATCGGACGACGGTGAGTTCGGAGGCGGAGCAAGGGAAGATGGGCCGTGCCCAAAATTGAGCTCGAAAACGGGACGTCGGAAAGCAAATGATCGACGCCTACGAGGCTCATTTAGGGTTCGAGGCTTCGACCTACAAGTTGGAACATCTCGGCTTGACGAGTATGAACCCGTCGCCATTCCATAGTGACCGGTAAGGAGAAGGTCGGCTTCTTTTACAAACGGTTTGAGCTCGGTCTAAGGCGCCTCTAGACCCCTTCATCAACGAATTCTGGAGGACTCCGCTTGTGTGCCCATGGAAGTCGGCGCCAAACACCGTCGAGAATTTTATACGGGTTTGCCATCGTATGCGAGATTTCTTGGCTACGAGCCATGCAACAAAGTGTTAGTCGATACTATAGGACGGTCAGGAATACCGCCAAAGGGAAGACGGCTGTTAGTGTGTCCTCGGTCAGAACGCACGGAATTTCTTCTGGATATTCCAGAGTAAGGTGTATGGATGGGAGAACCACTTGATATTGGTGGAGAGCCGAGTAGGGTGGCGGTTTCCATTCCCGAGAGGGCAACCGCCGATCGGTGATAGGCATATCTTCCAAGCTCAGGTGGGCCGACGAGTGAAGGGAAAGATTGACAACTTGTTAGACCTTGGATGGGTCTCATACAAAGATATAGAGGCCTCATGATGGAGATACATCAGGTGGCATGATGTCAGCCGTCTATAGGGCACGATCCTTTAGTGCGAGATTGATTTGGATGCCCGCTATCTGGCCGGGTCGTCCGCGGGAGTTTGTTTTTAAAGACAATTGTTTGAATTGTGCGACGGCACGGGCGAGTCGTCTTGAAGAAAGTTGTGAAAATCTTGAGATGAATGGGGGTTGGGCTCACTGCTATCTTTTTAATTTTGCTCTTTGTTTGTCTCGTCGTTAGTAAAGACTAATCTATTTTTCCTTGGTTGTTTTGCGAGTACTTACCCGAGGGACGTAGATAGAATTGAAGCAAAGATCATGGACGGAGCCATCGAGCTAGTGGCCAGGGGACCAAGAAGAAGGAGAGGGCTGCGACACGTGCCATTCTCGATCGTCGAGAAGCGGAGACGACGAGGACGAGCAACTTCCCAATGACCCTTACAGTGCTATCCCGTGATTGAAAGGGAGCCGGCGTTGAAGGATTGAACCGGAGGCCGTCGGGCCGTTGTTGATGCACGAGAGGGCAATTGGTATGGAGATTGATCCTCCCGGTGCGGAGACTGTTGGGGCTCGGGATGGCCGTTCTTGATGAGGCCGAGCGTATTGAAGTGGAGAGCGGCGATTCAAACCCCGAGCTCCGCGAGTCCGACGCTCGTGCCTCCAAGAGAGAAAAGTCATTTCGTCGACCCTCCCGGCGCGTCGGACCCATCTACTCCAGGGCGATGCTCCCGGCTCGTCGACGGTGGTCTGTCGAAGGTCGAGACGAAGAGATGGCGGCCTCCATTGCGAGGCCTCTCATATAGCGGGATCCCATATCTGCGGAGGAACGGTAGTGCGCTCTTCTTTGGGGGGCGGCTCGACAAGGCGTGGACGGGATGTTGAGGCGGCCGTAGGATGAAGGATGCCAACCTTACTCCCGAAACCTTCCATGCCGTCTTGGGCTAATCCAAACCGAGGTACTTTGCATTAAAGATGTAATTTTTCTCCGTCTCTTTATACTTGTGCTAATACTTTAACCGTTGCGGCTATCGTCGATGATGGACGCCATGACGGCGGGTTATAGGGAGTGTGCGGGCCAGCAGAGCTTCGAGGCGAACGAACGGCTAATGAAGGCCGTCGGCGATAAGGGGACGGCCGAGCAAAAAAGCGAAGGAGGCGAGAGACCAATGTTGGGGAGCTTACTCTTGCCCATGAGCTTTTGGTCAATGAAAAAGATAACCTTCTCGAGGAGATGGATGCCTTGAAGGAAGGGAAGACCAAAGGCGAGGCCGACTCTAAGGTGCTCTCAGACGGTCTTCGCGTACGCGAAAACCGGCCGAAGGCGACGGCCCACATTGAAACGATGAAGGCAAACCGTGATCTTGAGTTGGCCCGGAGCCGGGCGTGACGCCGTCGACGACTTTAAGAAAAGCTGCGAGTGCCTTGAATGGTCACTACTCAATGCTAGTGGGTTCTTGAAGACGGGGCTAAACATATGGCTAGGCGGCTTCTTACGGACCCGCTTGATAAAAGATCTTCTCTCCGTCAGGAAGTTAGCCGACCTCTGCAGAAGAGGCTCGCGGCGACTAAGCGCGCTCCGTCCGTCCACTTGTCCCTATCTTGCGATGATTTTCTCATCATCGGGGAGGACGGCGCGAAAATTTGGAAGAGGCGAGTGGCCTTATTCCTCACTGTCGTCCGGGCAACTTTGACGCATATTACAAGTATTTCATCGAAGACGGCCCAGATCCTGATGCAGCTTCATCAAACGCCGGCGGCGCGGATCCCCAGTGATTGATTTTTTCTCGACATGTTTTGTAATGTTTTTAAACAATGCTTCATTTTACTTGGTGGTGGTTCCAAACATTGTCTCAAAACAATTTTTAATTTTCGCAATGTATTAGCTTGACCTGTTTCCTCGTTGTTTAGAGGGGGTCGTACAATGTTTATTTTATGCTTAAGTTATTTAATGCCTTTGTTTTCTGTTTGTTAATCTGTGTTAACATAGATAGCATGTGATAACCTATTGGACGAGTAAGTTTGAGGACAAGCATGATTGGTCGTCGTTAGTGACGACCAGAATGTGGGTCGTCCTAATATGATCGACCTTTGTTCAAACTTGTGTTTTCTCAACTTCTCAATGGCTCGTAGGAATAGTATGAAGGTCAATAGATTTTTGTTCGTAGACAAAGTTCTATAGACGAGTCACCTATACCGTTATAGCGATCGACGAAGTACAGGCTACGTCTAACCTTTATACTTGGTTAAAGTAGATGTATTCGACGAAGTCTGGCTTCGTCTAACCTTTATACTTGGTTAAAGTAGCTGTATTCGATGAAGTCTGGCTTCATCTAACCTTTATACTTGGTTAAAGTGTTAGAGTTTGTGTAGTAGATAATCAACAAAGCGACGATCTTTCATAAATAACTTTATAGTAAACAACGAGCTACGGGATTTATAGGTATCCCTTACATTTTCTCAAAAACTCCAAATTTTCACAAAATTACACAAGGAAACACAAGGTAGGCGCCTTAAGGGAGCTAGATGTCGTCGACGACCTCAAAAGTAGTATTTTGTTAGGTGGTTGGCGTGCCGTGGATGCTTGAGACTTTCACCGTTCGGCTTTGCAAGGCGATAGGTTCCCTCTCGACCACACTTGTGACAATGTATGGTCCTTCCCAATTGGGGAGAGTTTGTTTTGACGGGCTTTGAGTCCCGTTGCTTCAATCTTTCTTGAGTACATGGTCACCGACCTTAAAGAACCTTCTCTTTACCTTCTTGTCGTGATAAGCCTTGGTTTTCTTCTTGTAGTTCTCCATCCTCGATTGGGCATCCAATCTCCGTTCGTCTACGAGGTCCGGGTCGACTTGTCGGTTGTGGATGTTCTTTTCTACCTCGTACAAAGCAACTCGGTCAGTCGGCGGTGGAGTTCGGCGGGAGCCGTGGCTTCGAGCCGTAAGCCAAGGCAAATGGGGTTTCCCAGTAGGCCCCGGGTGGTTGTGCGGACAGCCCGAGAGAGGCGAGGGTAGTCCGTCCAACCATCTCGTATCTCTTCCTCCCGGATTTTTGCACAAGGCGAGATAAGACGAGCTTATTGGCGGCTTCGGCTTGCCGTTGCCTTGGGGGTAGGCGACGGACGACTTGGAGTGTTTGACGCCCGTCTGTTCAATTCTGCTCAAATTTTCTTGAAAGCGTAGGCCGTTATGCAAACGATCACCCTTGGGATTCCGGCGACACCATATTGAGTCATGAATGAAGCTTAGGGCGTTGTTTTCCGTAATCTTGTTGAAGGCCTTGGCCTCTACCCATTTGAAAAGTAATCAACCGCTACGATCACATATTTGACTCCTCCCTTGGCCGGCGGAAAAGGCCCGATCAAATCAACACCCCACATATCAAACGGCCGGGCGGCCAAGACGGGGTTTGCTCGGTCGTGGCGGCTTGGGAAGGTCGGCGAAACGTTGGCGAGTGTCACACTTTTTCACAAATTGTTTAGCGTCTTCACGAAGGTGGGGCCGGTAGTATCCCATGGTTATGATTTTATCGGCCGGTGTACGGGCCCGGGGTGGCCTCCACATTCTCCTTGATGCACTTCGAGCAGCAGGCGAACGACCTTGTCAGGATGAACGCACTTTAACAATGGTCGGGTAATGGATCGTGCAGTAGAGCTCTCCTTCGACGGCCAGTAAATCTGGCCGACTTCCTCTTTACTCGTCTTGCAAGACCTCGTCCGTTAGCAACTCCTCCCGTTGATGAACGCCTTTAATTCGTCGATCCAACATTTTGGGCCGTCTCCTATGCAAAGGATCTTCACTCGTTCATAAGCCGGGTGATCCCGAAATAGGCAGTGATGGCCGTGCTCGTCCTCGGGGAGTTGGTCAGTAGCTAGCTTTGAAAGTAGGTCGGCGTGCTCGTTGTTTTCTCGAGCGATTCTCCGAATGGCCCAAAACTCTAAACCTTGTATCAACTCTCCGACCAACGGGTGGTACTTACGTAGGGTGGAATCGACGACTGATAATCTCCTCTTACTTGGTTCACGATCAATTGAGAATCATGATAAGGCTGCAATTTTTGTGGCTCAGAAACACTTTGCATACTCAATGGCTGCTATGAGTGCCTCGTACTCGGCTTTGGTTGTTTGATGCTTGAAACTTGAACCTCGAGAACCTCTTGCGTCCCGCTTTACGGCTCAGCAAGAACGATCCTGCTCAGCTCGAGATTCTTGGTGGGCGACCGTCGGAAAAGATTTTCCAACATCCTTCGGGCGAGAACTAACTCCGTTCTTTGTTGATGACCTCCTTCCCCTTGCTCGATGGTTGCGACCTCCTTTGATCGTCGTCGATGGTGAATGATGTTTCAACCGGGAAATGTACGCCAATGATTGAGCTTGCGGGGTCTTCCTCGTCACATACTCTATATCAAACTCGATCGGCTCAATACTCAGGTTGAGAAGACGACCGGAGCTTTCGGGACGGTGCAAGATTTTGCGCGATGGGGCATTTGTATATACGACGATGGGATGAGCGGAGAAATATGCTCGTAGCTTTCGTGCTTGTAATGACGAGAGCGTAAGCTATCTTTTCCGCATTAAAGTAACGGGTTTCCACATCGACAAAGCTTTGCGACGTAATAAACCGGCCTCTGTGTTCCTCCCTCCTCCACTTGCAATACGGCGGCGACGGCCTTGTCACTCGCCGAAAGATAAACATAAAGGTCTTCCCTGCCACGGGGCTTTGGAGGAGTGGTGGGGAGCCAAGGTATTCTTTCATTTGTTTGAACGATTGGGAACACTCGTCAGTCCGTTGGAAGTCTTTCGCACCTCGGAGAGCTCTAAAAAACGGGAGTGATTTCTCGGCGAGACTTGGCGATAAAACGTCCCAGGCCGCTACTCGTCCATTTAGGCGAACTTCTTTGACGCTCGTAGGCTCGGCCGTATCCATCAAAGCCTTAATTTTCTCGGGGTTGGCTTCAATCCCCGTGAGATAGCATAAATCCTAGGAACTTGCCGCGACGAACTCAGCATTTGGCGGGTTGAGGACCATGTCGTTGGCTCGTAGGTTGGTGAATGTTTGTTCTAGGTCGTCGACGTGCTTCCTCTTTTTTGATTTGACGACCATATCATCGACGTACGCTTCCAGTTATCGCCGATAGGTCTTTGAACACCTTATTTATCATCCTTTGATAGGTGGCGCCGGGCGTTTTTAAGCCCAAAAAGGCATCTTTGTGTACACGTAAGTTCCCGCCGCTTTGAAAAATTTGTTTTCGGAATGTCCTCCTCGGCCGTCTTGATTTGGTGATAGCGGAGTAGGCATCGAAAGCTTAGAGTAGTATGGCCGGCCGAGAATCGACGAGCTTGTCAATTCTTGGCGGGGATAAGCTGTCTTTGGGACACGCCACTGTTCGGATCGGTGAAGTCAACGCACAATCTCCACTTCCCATTAGGTTTCTTTACGAGAACCACATTGGCCAACCGGGTTGTGAACCCGGCGTTCACGATTATTCCGACACTTAGCAATTTCTCGATCTCTTGCTTTATGGCAACCTCCTTTTGATTGAAAAAACACGACACCTCTGCTCCTTGAATTTCATAGTAGGATTCACCCAGCTTGTGAGCGCCACGTCTTCTCTAATGCCTTTCATATCTTACACTCTCAGCGAAACGTCGAGGTTTTGTTTGAGTAGGGAGATTATCTCTTCCACTACTCCTCGGTGCTTGGCCCGAGACCCCGGTTTATTTTACGCTCGGGATAATGCAGGGTGGATGACTAGTTGAGTAGCTCGTCTGCTGGCTTCATTTCGGGGCGTCGTCCCTAAAGTCCATGGACTCAATGACGATCTCCTTAATTTTCCTTCTCGCTTACGGTGTTAGATCAGGTACCTCGTCGTCAATCGGCTTGTCCGGGTCGGCCCCGATTCTTGGGCGGCGAGGTTGTGTTTTACTGCAACTTTGTCGTTCAAGAATACTTCGTCCAAAATTTACGGATCTTCGACGCATTTGATCGTTGAGACATTGGCGTACGAGGTCGTTGTTTCTTTGATGGATTTTGAGAGCTTCACATTGTGATTTGGGTCGTCGATTTCGATAGTCCGTTTCGCCTTTAGCACGTGCTCCGGGAATTAGGGCCGTCCCGGCACACTTGTCCGACTCCGGCGCGTGTAGGAAATTTAACTCGTTGGTGGGGAATTGAGGCGACGATCCCAAGCCGGCCCGGCCGGGCGCGAGGATGGCATGATAATCGGCGACGACGTCGATCCTGATGAAGGTTACGGTCTTGATTGTTCTCGAGGGTATTCTCAGATATCGGCGAGAGGCTAATTTGGCCTTTCGCATCTGCAGATGATTGGTGAATCCTACAGACGACCTAAGTATGGACTTAGGCGGCGTCGGAGTAGACCCGTTCGTTGGTAGACATTGTAAAATAAGATATCCTTGGCTGCTCCAGTGTCAATCAAGATTCTCAGTGACTCACAATTATCAATGAAACCGGGTATGACTAAGGTTTGTTGACGAGCTAGTGGGTTGGTGGAAGCTCGTAGGGAAAGAAACTTATGACGTCGTTTGGAACTTACGCACTACGGGGACGTGCGGGGCCTTCTTTAAATGATAGATGGCGCTCTTAATGCGGTTCTTGCTCGTCTCCTCGAGAGATCACCGGGGACCATTCTTGGGTTCCTTTGGGGCGCTTCGTCGTTAGTAGTCAGGTTGTGGCCGGCTGATGGTCCTTCCTTACATATTCCTCCGGTCGCCGGCGTACTATCCATCTTTGGATGATCTTTTTCAAGCGAAACATTCCTCGGTGTCGTGCCCACTTGTCCTGTGGTATTCACGATACTTGTTCATGTTCTTCTTTCCGCTTCCGTTAGGGTTCATGCTTTGGTGCTGGTCCGAAATCAACGTTGCTTAAAATTTACGCTCTTGGAAACGGTGAGTGGAGTGTACGACTACGGAACCTTTTCCGCTTTCGCCTTGTTCTTTCCTTTTTCTCCGCCACTTATCCTTTTTGGACTTCGTTGCCTCGGCCTCGTCATGAGACTTTCCCTCTGCTTTGTAACTTTCTTTCTTCGGCCTCGGCGACGGCGTGCGCCTTGGCGTAGAGGTCTTTGCGAGATTTGGTGGGTGGACTTGGAGCTCGTAGTCCGGGGTAGAGGAAAGGATGCCATGTACGAAGCAGTTTATTATTTCCTATCGGTTAGATCCTCATCAATTTGATCTACCAATTTCTTAAACCTTTTGAAGTAGTTCATTGAGCTTTCGGTAGCTCCTTGGGATATGTTCTTTGAGGTCGTTGGCGTCTTCTGACGCTCTCCCGCCGTAGCAAACCTTCCTAAAAACTTCTTCCTCATACATTTCCAAGATTGATACTCCCCTTTGGTAGGCCTCTAAACCACCTCGGCCAGGAGTCGACCAACGTACTTGTGAGAGCCTTGCGCGTGGCGTCGTCGTGGCCGGAAGCTTTGCCGCCACGTACATACGTGCCTCGAGGTGTAGTATGTGGTCCGTAAGCGGCTGAGTGGAGCCGTCGTATTGCTTAAGGTCGGGTAGTTTAAAGCACGGCTCAGGGGTCCAGGTTTCGAACATCCGGGAGCGAGGGGATTCGTAGTGCCGCCGTCGTCGTGAGTCGTCGCTATCCGCTTTATTCCTCTTGTTCCTCAACTCTTCCACTTGACGTTTCAAACTCAAAAATTCTCTCATGTCTACCTCTCTGCTTAGGGCAGTGGGGAATCCTATCTTGACGGGGGCCCCGGGTAACGGTATTAGGCAGATTGCCTCTCGGTGGGGGCGGGCGTCGTGAGATGGATCGTCCTATAGGCTGGGAGGTGGAGACGATCTATAAGATCTGGAAGCCCGTTCGCGACGTGGAGATCGAGTTCTCTCTCTTTGGCTCGGCGCCGTTCATTTCTTAGTGACGGAGTCTGGAGACGACCGCGCGACACGATTCTGATAGCTTCAAGATTTTCGACGACGAGCTCTCAGTGAGGCTCGGTGCCTCGGCTCGTCATTTGTTGTGATCGTGCTCCTTGGCTCCGTCTTTCGTTGATGTGCTCCACTTAGATCAAGCAGGGCTGACTTGCTCGTTTCCGGCGGCGGTCCCCTCACGAGCGGCATTTTCTCTCTGGTTCCTTCTCCTCCTTCTGACGAGATTGTTTGATGTGATGCACAGGGAGCTTGAGGAGCGGCCGTATGGATCGGCTCGTCTTGGATTTGCAAGAACTCCACGAGGGCGTTAGCTCTCTCGACGAGGAAAGCCGCTCTGTCGAGATTAGGGTTAGAGGGACCTCCTGGATACCTTGCGGTGTCTCGAGGCCTCCTTTCAGTGGAGGTCTCCTCCGCGCTCGGCGACGGGCCCCTTTTCTCTTCTTCTAGTTGCTTGAAGACTGTACCATCAACCGCCCCTGTGACTGGTAACCCTTAAGTTAGGGTTCCTAGGTGGTGAGGGTGGCCTTTAGGATTCTCTTCTTTGAGGTGGTACGCCTTCATCTCCGGTTGATTCTTGTTGTATGACCATCGGACACCATTTTTCCAAAGCTGTTCATTTGTATTTACGTAGTGAAGATCACTAACACGTTTCCGGCAATGGAACCAATCGATCGCGCGGGAAAGCGTGCCAAGCTTCGGTTCTTGTGTCCGGCGAAAGATTGAGCTAGCTCAGGATCTGCGACACGAAATAAAGGGTGAAAGCTGGCAGGGGGTTTTCCGTGAAGCCCTCGGCGTGAGAGTAAGAGTATGGTGCGGAAATATGGTGTAAAATATTATAGTGTGTGAGTATGTAAATATGCGAAAAGCATTACCTTGTTCCACGTTATTACTCTCTTATTTATAGTAGGAAAGGTGGTATTAGGGTTTTACGAGAAGCAGATTGGATTGGATTGATGCCGGTAGTAGGATCGGCTCCGTCTCCTAGGTGTACAGCGTGTCGCGCCGGCGTTGGTCAGTCATGTAAGGGCAAACTGACACGACACACGATAAGTAGTTTGCCTTATAAGGGAAAGTCGACCTCTGTACCTTTTGTAGTTATTCTTGAATGCGTGATTGCGCGTATAACGAGGGCTTTGCGGCAGTGCGTCATTATCCCAAATTAGCTAATTCACTAAGCTTGTTGAGGAAGCTTAATAGAGGAGACGACACAGGAACTATACGCCCGGTTGGGTCGTCTCCTTGAGATTCTGACTTCGAGAGAGAGAGAGTTGGTCGTTCGATGACGACGAGTCGTTGATAATGACAGCCGTTCAATGGCGGCGCTTACTCTTCTTGGATGAGTGCCGGTTGGGGTCGAAGGAAGGTTCGTCCGGTTGAAGGACGGTCGCGGTGGTGTGACGACGAGTGCAGGAGTTCGCCTCTCCATTAATGATCGATGGCTGCGTCGTTTGGATGGCACAGTCGCTCGGTGGCGACGACGACGGCCCGGTGTTAGACGGGCCGTGGCCCCGAGGCCTTGATACGATGCTTTGTAGTTGGTCTCTTGGTGGGCTATTGGGCCCCGGGCTCGTAGTAAGCGTTGGGCTCGGCCGTGCAGATTATTCCGTTCACTATCTGAAAGTACACAGGGAGAGACGACGAGACGAGAGACGAGAGAATTTGCATTTTCTATTTCTATGAAAAATTTGAAGGTGCTTACAGCCTAATGTATATTTAAGACTTGCCACTTATGATGGAAGATGTTTTATATTTAATCAGCTTTCATTTTTTCCTTTTCCTTTCTACTTAGTTTAAAATGGCTAAAAGCATTTTAACTGGCACTATTTATAGAGCACTTAGTTATATACGAAATTTGCCAAATTCAAATTGTGCTTGAATAATATATACTCCCTCTGTCCCGCTACAAACCGCACACTTTCTATTTTGGGCGTCCCATTACAAACCGCACACTTACTAAAATGGCAAAGAATCTTTACTATTCCCTCCACTCATTCTCTCTCCTACATTATTTTAATACTCACAACACCATTATAATTTACTATTCCCTCCACTCATTCTCTCTCCTATTTTACTTTTACACTCACAACATTTATATCATTATTTTTTTCCTTAATCCCCGCACAAACAGTAACAGTGCGGTTACTAACGGGACGGAGGGAGTACATTCTAAAATTTTCATAAATGTTAACTGATAGAAGAGAAGAATGAGCAAAAACTCATCAAAGTCAATGGCCTAGATCAAGATGATCTTTACATGTTACTATCTGAGTTCAGCATTTCTCAACACAAACTACTGATGCTGCTGCACCAGTTCCGTAATATGGTCATAAACAGCATTCAAATATTTAGTCCTTGGCATTTTTCTTGAGGTAGCCTAAACCAGACTATTCCTCCATTTTTCTAGGCCAGTGAATCTGAAAGTAGAACTCATTTTATAGTAAGAAAGGACAAAAATGCCGAAACTCTAGTCCATGCCGAAACTTGGAAGACAACCTGAGTTCTTTTATAGGAAGGTAAAGTTGACCACTATCACAAAGTAATAAGCAAATACCATAATACAGATGATATCTACTGCTTGCACATTTCGGCAGTACTTGAAAATATTTAGTTTTTCATTTTCCTTACGAAAGAACCCTGTAAATCAATTTGGGGCCAAAAGCAACCAATTTAGTTTTGTTAACACTCTGTTAATCAATAAGGGGCCAAAATCAAATTTTAGTCTTTCATTGCATTAAGTTTTTCATGATATGAAGAAAGAAAATAATCCGAAAATACATGATTAATGAGCAAGGGTGGCAAATAAATTGGTATGCATAATTATTGGCCAAAACCTCTGAATTAGGCTAGCATGCATAGCAATTAACCCCTCAACCATCCACCGAAGGGAGAGCTGATAGTGATAGATCAATTTATCCGTAAATTGGATGATGGTAATTTAGGGATCAGAATTTCAAGGAAACTATTATCAAATTAGGGAAACAAATTTCCAAAATGCACAATAATTAGTATATATAAAACAAAATTAACACAGAGATTCAGAACATAAAATGAAGGATTGAAGAACAAAAGAGACGACTTACTCTGAATTGCTCCAAGGCCATTACAATCGAGCATAGAAGAACAAGTTGTAGCCATGGCCGCCATTAATCTCTACAGAAATCGAATCAAAGGAGTTTTAATCGATTGACAGAGAGATAAATAGAAGACGCTTGTGTTATGAGAGAGAAATGGGAAGTTAAGAAGTGGGTGTTTGTTTGGATCTTAGAGAGAGAAAGGTTTGGAAACTCCGCCTGACGATAGCTATGGCGATATGAACGAAGAGGTTAACGAAACTGACGAGGTTAGTCAATTTGTGGCTTAGCAAACTCTTCTAATATCAAGTCCTTGCATTTTCATTCTTGTCTTAAGAGCCCCCTTTTACTTTATCGAGTTAGTCCAGTTAATTCACAATTTATAATATTGCAAGTATATATATTAGGAATTACTAGCTCCTTCCAAAAATAATCATTTTTGTTCTTGATAAAGAAAAAATGGATATTTATTTTAGAATAAAATGAGTAATTTTTATTAATGGTAATTATATTAGTTTTCTTATAATTTTGACTTACTCAAAATCAAGTACTCCTTTCGTTCCATTTTAAATTGCAAAATTTGTCATTTTAAATGTCTCATTAAAGTGGAAAAATTCAAAAAGGGAAATAAAATGAGTAATTTTTATTGTGTGAAGTAAAATAGAAAAGGGAAAATAAATGAGGGAAAATTTGGTGCAATCATCATTTAAGTTGTGGTGAGTGATAATTATGTACAACACCTTAAGTTTAATTTTTTTATTTTAAAAAAAATAGAATAAAATAATCATTTTAAGTAAATAAGTGAGTTGATCTTATAAAAAATGCATTTTTTTAAGCTTAAGAAAAAATCATTTTTACACTGGCATTTAATAATACATGCACTGACATTTTTCACACTAACACTTTTTATACTAATACTGGCACTTTTTTACCCTACTGACACTCTTTACACTGGCACTTTATTACACTAACACTGACACTTTGTTACACTAACATTGACATTTTTTTACACTGACACTTTGTTACACTAATACTGACACTTTTTTACACTGACACTTTGTTATACTAACACTGGCACTTTGTTACACTAACACTGACACTAACAGGAAAAACAAAGCACGTTTTTTTCTGAGCTTAAAGAAAAATGCATTTTTATAAGATTTTGACAAATAAAATTGTTTTTTTTTTTTAATAAAAAAAAACAAACAAATCAACCAAACAATGATGCTTGTCAAAAATTTATTGCGAAAAAATAACACAAAAAAATAACACAAGATTGAATATGTCAAATTCAAGTATGGGAACCTAACGGGCCTTGGCCCAGTGGTATCAAGGTGACTTACGAAGGGGAGGTGTAGGTTCGAGTCCATGAGGGATTCTTGGGGGCTTAATTTCCTACGCTTGGTTTCGGGGTCGCCAGGACAGCTGTCCAGGTGCGATTAAGGAAGGCTGCATTCTTTGAGGCTTGTATCCTTAGTGTGGGGAGTTCAAATTTTGGCAGGTGCAAAGCTGGAGCAGCCATTTGGTGTTGTAAGAGTGATGTAATTGCCTCTTTGGCAGGAGCAGCTGGAGCAGCCATTTAGTGATGTAAGAGTGATGTAAATGCCTTGTAGGAGAGCTCCCTTGGGGTTCTGAAGTATAAGGGGTGTTGCCACTTTTTGGTTGCGTAGAGGCGCGTCCGCGATTTACCTCCGTAGGCCCTGCTTGTGGGCCCAGGTGCACGATGGTCAGGGATTAGTCAAATAGCCCAGGAGCGCAGGGTATCGAAAAAAAAAAAAAAAAAAAAAATTATTCAAGTATGGGATTAGGTAGGAGTTGGAGCAATGGTGTCAAAAGAAGTGGTCACTTGGCCCATAGAAAAGGTGACAAGGCCTGTTTGCGTTCGTTGTTAGGGCCCAATGACAATTAGTGACAAGCAGCTGACACGTGTAAATACAGGTGGAGTAGTGGCTGCTTACTTTACTTTTAAGCATTGGATTATACTCCCCCCTGTTTACATACTTACTTCACACTTTCTATTTTGAACGTTCAAATACATACTTCACATTTTATTTTTTTACTTAAAATGAAAAGTTTATATCATTAAAATATTAACCCTACACCACTCATTCTCTCTCCTACATTATTTTAATACTCACAACACCATTATAATTTACTATTCCCTCCACTCATTCTCTCTCCTATTTTACTTTTACACTCACAACATTTATATCATTATTTTTTTTCTTAATCCCCACGCAAACAGTAACTGTGAATTACTTATGTGGAAGGAGGGAGTATTTGGCCCATACTTAATTATTAGACGCAGATATAACTCTCATCTTATTTTTTTTGCACATATGTCCTCGTATAAACATTTAATTAGAATAAATTTGTCCAAAACTAACTTTTCGTCAAATTTTTAACGAAATTGCTAATTAAAATGACTTTATGGTAATTTTGCACATCCACGTCATTTAAATTGGCCATATAAGCTTAATTACTATCGATAACTAAACTAATTCGTTTTATCCCTTAAAAGAAAATCCTTAAGAATGAAGTCATTTCATAAAACCTTTTCACTCTCTTCCTTCCCTCCATCCCCCCCCCTCTCTCTCTCTCTCTCTTTCCAAACTTTCCCACCATCACTGTAAGAGAGAGAGTCAAGCTTTCCATCATCTTACATGGCGGCTGATCCAACTCAACTTCAACTCGCTCAAATCGACGCCATTCTCGGCTCTTAGCAAGCCCCGTTCGAAACCCTAATCTCCCACCTCGTGTTCGCTGCAAACGACTAACATTAACAAGCCAAATATCTCTTCAATATCTGCAAACAAATCCAGCCTGATATCTTTTCTCTCAAGCTTGCTCACCTCCTCCACTCTTCCCTCATCACGAAGCCGCGCGTGTCCGTAATCCTCCTCCATGGCTCCTCACTCGTGGCGATTCCTATCTACTGCCTTCTCTCGCTCCTTCCACACGATCGACCATCAAGTTAACGCACCTCAGTTCCGTTATCAACGAATCCACCAAACACATCAACAAGAAACTTTACGACACCGACTCTAAGTTGGCCGCCTCCGTCATCCCCGAAAATGGGTGGACGGAGATCTTGCCGTATATGTTCAATCGTGTAAGTTCGAAAAATTCAAAACGACGTAGTTTAGTTATGGATAGTCATCAATCTTATCTGGCCAATTTAAATGATGTGTATGTGCAAATTTACCATAAAGCTGTCCTAGTCGGGAATTTCTTTAAAAAATTGACGAAAAGTTAATTTTGATCAAATTTACCATAATT
Organism: Adenophora triphylla var. japonica; assembly: GCA_022495995.1. NCBI lineage: Eukaryota > Viridiplantae > Streptophyta > Magnoliopsida > Asterales > Campanulaceae > Adenophora > Adenophora triphylla. Next base: position 770,402 of record JAFEMH010000241.1, on the reverse strand, counting down.
AAAGAACTTGACAAGAACTAATTCGCATCGATCAAAAGGAACTTTATAGGTCAAATTCCCTATATATTTTGAACCATTGTTTTTAGTACTAAACCGACATGTATTTTGTAACTAAGAAAACTCGAAACTAACAACGTTAATTAGAAAGCTAAATTTATGATACGAGACTCACTCATTACTACACTTACATTTGTCATAAATAAACACCATCTCTATCTTAAAAAAAAAAAAAAAAAAAAAATTCTTACCCAAGACTTCCTGATCTTGTGATATGCTAACCGATTTTTTTTTTTAGAGGTCATAGGTTCGATTGGGAGATCATAGGTTCGATTTCCCTTGAGGTCTCTTTGTGGAAATAATATATATCATGAGTTTCAGAATTCTTAGAGTCTCTCGGGACACATCCAAACGTTGCAACCTCAGCTAGTCACGAATTATTCCGGCGAAGCTGGAAGCTGGAAACTGGGTATATAAAAAAAAAAAAAAAAAAAACTCTTACCAAAACGCGTTTATGGCGTCATTTTCACCACCCAGTCGCCCAACTACACCCACCTCTCTTCCTTCTTCCCCATTACTTTCTAGAAAAATCAAATTCGAAAAATCCCTCCCCCTTTTGAATCTCCATCAATTTCATCCCACACCCATTTGACAATTCTACACGCCAAACCTCATTTTCCACGAAATTTCCCCCTTTTCCTTCCTTTATATACCTCCTCATACCTTTCCCCTTTCTTCTCTCACTTCCACCATAATCCATCATCACAGTGATCAAATTAAACTCTCATAATCAAGCTAATATGGAGAACAATCAATCGTCTTTCTGGAAATTCAGCGACCAACTCCGTGAACAAACCAACAATCTCTCTAACATCTCCCTCAACGATTCTATCTGGAGCAGCTCCTACTCCAAGCGCCCTGAAACCCGCCGGAATTTTGACATCCGGGTCGGCGGCGATGTCACTACCCTGTCAAATCAGACCACCCCCAAGTCGGATTTTAATGGGTTCAACTTCGATTGGAAGATGGGCTCCTCATCAGACATCTTGACCGGGTCAACCCAGAATTTGCCCGGTCAGGTTGGCCTCAACGGCGGATTCAACAAAGGCATTTACTCTAAACCCTCATCCAATTTCAATACCAATTACAATACCAATTTCACTCCAAGAGGGTTGAATTCAAAGAATGGGAATGGTAAAAGTGAGAATGGGAAGAACAAGAAGCATAACAACAACAACAGCATCAATGAGAAAGAGAGCAAGAACAGTGTGGATAAGAGGTTTAAGACGCTGCCGCCGTCGGAATCTTTGCCGAGAAATGAAACTGTCGGTGGGTATATTTTCGTCTGCAACAATGATACCATGCAAGAAAATCTCCAGCGGGAACTTTTTGGTAAGTATCCATTTCATCTGAGGTTAATTTGCCTGCATAACTTAATAAAATCAGTTTGATGTGCAAATACTATGCTTTTAATTAGGAATTTTAGTAAAATTGCTTACTTTCTAAATCAAAGGTGTTGATTTCATCAGAACAAACTCTTATCTATTAATCATAGACTTGAACATTATGATCGTATGGTCTAATTGTTTGAATGTGTCTGGATCATGATTTACTCTATTGGGTTGACTTCATTTCGGTTGCGAGCTTATATATCTGTTCGAGATATTATCCCACATTGAGAATTGACAAACCTTGCCTATGCCAAGGACATATAAAGATCCTTGGCCACTCCCCTTGACACCAATTGGTTTTAAGGTGGAATCTCAGACTTTGAGATGGTACCAGAGCAGTTCCTTACACGTGCAGGCCCAACGGCCCACGATGTTACTCCGCGCCACCCGATTAATAAGTCCACGTTGTAAGCCTTTGGCAAAGCCCAGCTACACGTGAGGGGGCGTGTTAGAGATATTATCCCACATTGGGAATTGACAAACCTTGTCCATGACATAAAAAGATCCTGGGCTACTCCCCTCGACACCAATTGGTTTTAAAGTTGAACTTCAGACTTTAAGAATATCTGTATCTTTCTTACTTTGCTATTCAATGGTTGAATCAAGTGTTAGTGGGAGGCTGGTTTCAGGGTTTGTTGATGAAAAGTAAGCATATTGTCAAGATTTTTATCTATTATTCACCACTGAATAGGCACATAATACGTAATCCATAGAATCACAACTAGTCTTGCATTATTGAAATAATAAATTGAAATTTTTATTGTATTACCTTATGATGTTTCATAATTTTCTCTTAAATCAAGATGAGGTGATTAATGATTCGGGAACCTTATAGGATTTACTTATCACGGTGCTAAATCAAGATTGAATATTGAGGATAATTGGGCCATCATTCCTCCCCCCCCCCCTAGTGTATAGACCAGAACGAGAATCGTATGAGATTTACTTACGGTGCTAAATCAACATTGAATTTCAAGAAAAATTATACAGATGCTTCTGTTTTAGTTGTTACACCGGATTATAGCTCTTCTTATAGTTGGGAATTGTCTATCTAACTCGAGTCACATTCTGATTAATTTGTTAGGTCTTCCTCCACGCTATCGAGACTCAGTCAGGCAAATTACACCTGGCTTGCCACTTTTCCTCTACAATTATTCCACCCACCAACTCCATGGAGTTTTTGAGGTTTGTTTCTCACTCTTTCCTTGAGCTATAGTTTATCGACATGTTTTTCTTAAAGTTGGTTAGTTAGGTTGGAACCTTTCGGTGGTTGGGGTAGGTGGATAAGTTCTTTAAATGCCTTTTCTTTGGTTGATAATGTTTGGTGATATGGATTTCCTTGTCCAACTTTTTTTGCCATAAACTTATTATTTAGTTAATTATTAGTGAGAACTTGATAGCATTAGCTAACTAACATGGGAACTGTTTATCCAGGCTGCCAGTTTTGGTGGAACGAACATTGATCCATCAGCCTGGGAAGACAAGAAGAATCCCGGTGAATCGCGTTTCCCTGCACAGGTATTTACTATATATAGCTCCATTGGAATGCAATTGTATGCCGTTTGGCTTTAGTCCCAATAGCATGGAAAATAAAATTTGTCTAACCATTTTACTATTTAACCTTATATAGGTACGAGTTCTGACTAGGAAAGTATGTGAGCCATTAGAAGAGGACTCATTTAGGCCAATTCTTCACCACTATGATGGTCCAAAATTCCGCCTCGAACTGAATATCCCAGAGGTAGATTCTTACTTACTCATTAGCCACGTAGTATGTATATAGTGACTACTCTTGCCGTTTTCTGAGCCATGTATGGTGCTGTGCAGGCCATTTCTCTATTGGACATATTCGAAGAGAACAAGTAAGCAACTTTTATGTGCCGTGGAAGGCCGTGAGATGGGAGCTCATGGATATACATACATACATACAATACAGAAGAAGAAAGAGTGAAGGATAAGAGGGGCGAGTTTAGTGAGTTTTTTGGGGAAGTATACTCATAAATAGTTATGTGGCATGGATGCTGAAGAGCTGGGAGAAGTGAAGAACCAGTTTGGTCTCTGGAAATGTAGTCTTGAGTTTTTGGTTGGTGTTTTCTCTCTCTTGTTCTTGGGGGTGTAAGTAGAAGAAACAAACTTTATACTATATACTTTTGTTTTTGGTTTGAACCTGAATCCTTAGATACTTCAAATGATGATATGTAAGTTTATGTGCAAAGAGGGATAACAAGTATACAGTCTCATAATAATAAATAATAATAATAATAAGTATAGCAGTTAATTTGTCAAAATATATATATATATATATATATATATATATATATGTATGTTTTTGTAAAAAAGCGTTTATGCACAGTTTTTACAAAATTTCGCAGTCTTATTATTAAGTTTGTTACCGATGATGCCACGTATTTTCGGCTGTCCGAATAAATAAGGTAGGATATCTGGCTTGATATTTGAGTGGTACCTAGAACACAACAAAACAAAGAGAATAAGCACCGTTAAGGTCAAAGTCGAATGTTAATCCAGCTCAGGCCCTCGGGTGTGAGAATAAGATTTCTGAAGTATTTAACTGAGAAATAAGACTTGAAATGTCTTGGTGTTTGTGTGTTTAGGGTTTAGACAATGTGACTTACAAATATGATTTTGCACTTACCTTGACCATGGGAACAAGGGTAGATATTTATAGGGAATGGGAGCTGACCGCTGACGTCAGCCTTAAGGATATCTTTATCTTTGATCTAGGACACGTGTCCGCATCTGATTGACTCTGTCAGTAAAGTAAGATTTACTGCAGAGGGATGTCGCTGATGTGGACAGGAAACGTGTACAGAGGAGAGTTGGCGCGGCGCATTAATGGCATAGTAGGCGTCTCAGTCGCATTCAATGCGATGGAAATAAGCTGGCTTCTTTATGTCAGGGCACGTTAGGAAACTTGTTCTATAAGCTTTGGCTTTAACCGGGAGTCCGGTGAGATAACCCGGAGTCTGATATGAGACCGCGGTCAACATTTTTCGCGATCACGGATGGTGCGGTCACAGTTTTCGCGGTCACCTCACTGGCGGTCTAGCTGTCCGCGGTCATTACTGGCTCGGTCTGAGAGATCGTGGTCTTGACCCTGAAGATCTATCTGTCCGCGGTCTTGACTCTGGCGGTCTAGGGTATTCTACGTCATACTGGACTTTTGAACCAGATCGAGCTTTGGGCTCGATCTAAAAGGTTCGGGCTCATCAGTTATAGATGAGATAATCTAATTCAACTCTTTATTATTATTATTATTGACTTTAAAGTAAAAGAAAGATTTATGAGTGTTAATTCCAATCCACTTCTTGACCGTTAAACATGGAAATATTCAAGTTAATTCAGGTCTCTATCTAACCATTGACTAACGGGTTTCTAGTTGCTTATCCATATTCAAGCTGTCACGGATGACGCCATTAACAAAATCTTGTCAACATACTGCATAGAGAGATTTCAGAGAGCATCGCGCGCAAAGTGATACCTAGTTGTAGTAAGGTTCAGGTCGCGAGCGAGATCAAGCGAAATGGCTAAAATGCCATTAATGAAGAATGTTTGCTATTAGTATGGTGCCTCAATTTTCCATTTCAAAATAAATGGTAAATATGATGGTGGTATGTCAAAATTTTGATGGTTGAATACTTCTTGCAAAGTAGAGAGAGATGATTTCCAAGTTTTTTTTATTACTCTTGCCTTTGTCCCTTCTTCATTCAATCTTCAACTTCAACAAAAGTATTGATTTTGATTCCCCACCACACCACCCATTCTATTCTGACCACACAGTTACACACTGCCATACACCTGCCCACTCACACATCAGCAGACAAGAAGACAGAAACGGTACTGATACTATACCATTGTGGAAGGGATTAATTTCAGAAAATATAAAAGATGAAATGTAATGTCACGATTGTTACGGATCAGTAGTAATGGTTCGGTTCAAATCACGATTCGAAATTGAATCAAATTAAATTAAGCGGTTTAATTTGATTTTTAGTTAATAGCGGTTTGGTTTGGTTCGCTTTCAAAAAGTGTCAAATTGTGTGGTTCGATTTGATCTGCGATCTGAACCCCAAAACCACGGTTCGAGATCGCAAAATCGAACCGATAAATCAAATCACCAAATCGTTCAATATTAACCGTAAATATGCATATCTTTTTTGGTTTTAATCAATAGTGATTTGGTTCGCTTTCAAAAATTGTTAAATTGTGTGGTTAGATTTGGTCTACGATCTGGACCCTCAAACCACGGTTTGAGACCACGAGACCGAACCAGCAAACCGAACCGATAAATCAAACCACCAAACCGTTCAATATTAACCGTAAATATGCATACCTTTTATTTTTACCTCACATTTAGATTGAAAATCCCTAACTCTATTAATGAGTTTTAGCCCATAACATTTTTTCTTTTGTTTAATCTTCTTATAATAATATTAATTCACTATTTAACATATACCATTAGAAGTACTCAAATGACATGTTGTTATCATAAACATTGAAGCACAATTTCTAGTTGTGTTTAAATACTGAATCTCTTATGTTTGTTATGTCTGAAAAATGCAAACAAACATGATAATGAATTGCGTAATCTGAAACCATGTTCTAATTTGATGGTTTAAGACATGTTCTATTTCATGGTTTGAACCATGATTGAATTGTGGTTTAAATCGCATTTTGAATCGTAAAATCAAACCGTTGTTCGAATCAAATTTAAGCCAAACCATGACGGTTTGGTTCGATTCGATTTGAATTTTTTCATGATTCAATTCAATTTGAGATTTTTTCAAATCGATGATTAGTGGTTCGATCCGTAAATTGATCCAAACCGAACCATTTATAGCCCTATTGTGGAGTGTCTTAATGAATTATTATAAAAATAAATCCAAACATATATTTAAGGGGTAGTTGAATGAACAGACAAAATTTAAGTTGAAAATTGAGTATATTATTATACAAACAAAAATTACAATATACAAAATCAAGAAAAGCTGAAAATAAAAAGAAATTACAAATAATACATTGTACCTTATTAAATTGAAATCATTTTGTATTTGACCAAAAAAAAAAAAAAAGAATCAAGAACAAATGGGACAATAAACCAAGCCATTCTCATTACACTCTGGACATCTCTCCCTCTTTCCTCCAACCACAACTTTACAACTGCCCCCACAATCCAAACATGGCACAAACCGGACCCCACCACACCCATCACACCCTTGCTTCCCGACCCGTCTCTCAATCCCCACCCGACTCAGTATCCTCCTCAGTCGACCCGTTTCATTCAAACCCACCACTTCCTCTACTCCCCCAATATACCTTCCCTTCACAAACATTCTTGGTACAGTCGTTGACTCACCCAGTAACTCCTTCAACTCGGTTAAGAATTTACCGTGCAAGGACACGTCTCTTTCCTCGAATATGAATCCGTGGAGCTCCATGATTGATCGGATTGTGTTGCAGTCCTCGTAAGTTCGCCGGACTCCACGCAGAGACGTTGTGTAGATCACCACCGAGTTTGCGCCGCCTGGTGGACAGTTTTCCGGGAAGCCTGTCAGTGGGTCCCAGCTGAAAATCGGCGGCTTTCCTTCTCTTTCTCTCTCTATTTGATCTCTTTTAAGAAATGGGTTATCTCTTAATGATCTGTAACCTTCGGAACCGGCCGGTGGTGGTGGCAACTCGTTACGTGACTCGGTTGTCACTGAGGTAACCCGCTTCAACTTGACAGAGTTCAAATTGTTCAACTCGTTGAGTGACTCGGTCTTTTTCATTCCACCACCACTGGGTTTGGTAGTTTTCTTGTTATCGAGTTCATCTAATGTGTGAAAAGAGAAGCTTTTACGTTTGACTTTCTTGACCGGCGCCGGGCTTTCTCCCGGCGGAGCAAGGGTTTTGGAATTTGGTGTGGGAGGTGCAGGGGAGTGTAAGCTGGGCTTGAGAACTTCCAAGTCCCTGCTGACTTCATCCCACGTGCGTGGAGCACCTTCGAGTGCTTCAAGTTTTTCAAGGAGAGGAGACGGCACATGATCGGCGGTAGTTTTTTCCGGCTCCTTGTCATCGGTATTGTCGTCTCCAATGAGCCATGGTTCTTGGATGGCGTTGATATCGAATTTGGAGAAGCTCGTCGGCGGTGGACGGTAGACGTCAACGACGGCGGAGTCGATGTGTTTAGATGAATTACAACCCATTTTCTAGTTATTTTTAGTTAGATAATGTTTTGGAGGGAAAGGAAGATATATGGGCTCGATCGCGTGGGGACTATTTGTGGCACGTGTGAGGGGCATGCATATAAAGGGAAATAAAATGAGTGGCTTAAAAGGAGGGTTTATCTTGAAATGTGAAATTGGGATGAAATTGGATTTTGTGGTGTGTGAGTTGGAGATGTGGCTTCCGATGCACAACAAGCCACCCTGGTTCGGCGTCCCGGATCTGCCTGGCGCATTGTTCGTGCCCGTGGGCTTGGCCCGCCGCTCTAAATGAAATTCGGCATGCTTCGTTAGTTCGTTTTGTTGGTTTTCTTTTTCTTCCAAAATTACAGAAAATCAAAAGTAAATTGGATTAAGATTAATTGAACCTTGGTCATTTATGTTGAAATGAAGCATTTAACGACTAAGTCGCTAGATTTTATGTTCTAAATGTTAGATGTTAGATATTAATAAACTTGTCTAAATTTCAGAAAAGCTTCAACGACCTTCAACAAAAGGGTACATGTACCCGAAATCAACTCAGGATAATGTATTTTTTATTTATTGTACATGAATAAATTGTGGAAATGAAAGAAAATTAAAAGTTAAAATGAGAATTATTGAATAGCCCATGATACACACATAATCATTTCGTTAGTTTTTTTAATGTCCGTTAATGTCAGGGTGAAAAAAAATGATTTAAAAGTTTAGATATCAAAAATGTCGACTTTTTAAATGAGAGTGCAAAAATAAGAATGGATGAATACTTTGGAGTGTACAATATAACTATATCTTGATTCCTCCTTGAGATAATAGAAAATGCACTTGCCCCAAAGATTTAATGAAAAGTGTGAGGCCCAAAATGGATTGACGGTCTTTTTCAAGCTTAAGAATGTGATGTTTTGCCTTATTTGACCTCACATTTAGGCCGTAGCTTTGCAAATGGTAAATCTAAACGTGTCCAAAATCTAATCGAAATCGACTAATCAAAGATTATTAACCTGTCAATTAATCGATCAAAATCGTCAACCGTGGTAACCGTAACCGGCTTAACCGCAATCGGCGATTAACCGATTCAGTTAAGGTTAAGGATTTAAAAAAACCGTCAACCGGCGGTTATAACCGTCGGTTATTTAACTGGTTATAACCGATTAAATAACCGGCGTTAAGGCCAAATTCAAAATACTCCCAACGGCTACCTACCGCCCCAACGGCTACTTTGACCCCCAAGGCCAACGCCTACTTGGCTGGCCCCATCCCTCCCTCCCAGGCCCTTCCCAACGGCCACTTGGCCTGGCCAGCAGTCCCCTCCCCAGCCCAGCGCTAGGGGTGTAAGTGGTTTAGCTCAAACCGCGGTTTGAGATCGAGCCGAGCTGAACCGTGGGATTTAGCTCGATTTTTTTATTTAAGTGGTTTAGCTCGGTTTATAAAAATTACAAACCACATGGTTCGGTTTAGCTTGCGGTTTGAGGGTGCCAAGCCAAACCGAGCCGAACCGAGCTAAACCGTTTAGCCATTAAATCGAGCTATGAAACCGAGCTACGAGACCGAGCTATGAGACCGAGCTACAAGGCCGAGCTACGAGACCGAGTTGTGAAACCGAGCTATGAAGTCAAACCAAACCAACATATAAACCATAATCCTGAACATTCATTCCAAATCAAATTAATCCCCACCTTTAATTTATTTCAAAACCCTAAAATGTCTAATATTTGAACACTACTTCTTTAATCTCAATCTCATTACACAGACATTACTATCCCTTTTCCTTCTCTCTCTCTCTTCCCCTTCTCTCTCCCTTGACTCTTCGGTAGATCTCACTGCCCCTCATCCACCCTCGCCGCCTCAACGTCGCCGCACGTAGATCTCACTGTCCCCTCATCCACCCTCGCCGCCTCGCTCACCCTCGCCGCCTCAACATCCGCCTCAACATCGCCTCAACGTCGCTCTCACTCACGCCCCTTCTCTCTCTTCTATAGTCGAAGGCGAATTCACATCTGCCTCAACATCGCCTCAACGTCGCTCACTCTCACTGCCCCCTTTATAGTTAGTAAATTTAAGGGCACAATTCAACATCTATGGCTTCTTGAAGGTTTGTACTCTTCGTTTAACTCTTCTTTTGAGTCCCTTATTAACCTAACTGCTTCCTAAGTCCCAAACAGACGACTTTTTTTGTGATTTCTTAGTAAAACTCATTTGGTTGTGCATAAATCCTGCATTGCATTGTTTGTACCACCATTACATCTCTCAAATTTAGTAAAATTTCCCTCTTTTCAGATGTTAGTAGATATAGGAAGTACAGTAGTACTCCCTCGTGCCCAAAATGAATGTCAATTTTTCTTTTTCAAATGTGCTCTTGATAAGGGAAAGTTGATTTTTTTAAGAACATTCATTTTGAGACGGAGGTAGTACTATTTATTGGGTTTCTGATTGGTAGTTAATCGTTCAGAATATTTCACTGGAAATTGTTTCTTTTTGCTTATGGTGGTATATCGTTTTTGTTAATTCTGTTTTTATGTTAGGATGACTTGATGTGATCTTTTAGGCTGTCCGTGACATTATAGATTCAGTGGCATTGTCACCATGCTGGTGTTTTAGGTGCTTGACTAAGCAGGGATTTACCCTCTCATACTTGGATTTTTGCAAGATTTAAATATATGTTGGTGGTCATTCAAACCGCGGTTCAAACCGAGTTAAACCGAACCATGATGGTTTGGCTTAGCTCGGTTCGAATTTTTTTATGGTTTAGCTCGGTTTGAAATTTTTTCGAACCGATACTAGCGGTTTAGCTCCTAAATTTGTCCAAACCGAGCTAAACCGAACCATTTACACCCCTACCCAACGCCCAGCCCCACACAGCCACACCCACTGGCCAGTGGCCACTGCCCCAGCCCAGCTCCCCATTAAATTAAAAAAAAAAAAATCTTTTAAAAACTCTACCCTATAAATATCACCTTCCTCCCTCCAATCATTTTCATTTTCACCTTACTTTTCTACTTCTACTCTCTCTCTCTCTACTCTCAAATATCCTAAGCCTCTCTCATACTCTCATTATATTCAATTTTCAGTTCTAGTTAGTTTTCTTACAATTCCCAGTTAGTTTTTTAACGATTTTTTTTCTATTTCGAGAATTTCTGTGAGTTTTTTAACATTTTCAGTTAGTTTTTAGGAATTCCAGTTAGTTTTTTTTTAGAGTTTTCAGTCAATTTTTTTTAACATTTTTAGTTAGTTTTTAGGAATTCCAAATAGTTTTTTAGAGTTTTCAGCTATTTTTTTAACGTTTTCAGTTAGTTTTTCAGAATTTCAGTTAGTTTTTTAGAGTTTTCAATTAGTTTTTTTAGAGTTTTCAGTTAGTTTTTCAGAATTTCAGTTAGTTTTTGAAATTTCAGTCAGTTTTTTAAAGATTTTTAGTTATTTTTTTTAACAAAAGTTAGCATTTTTTTCGAATTCCAGTCAATTTTCTAACGAAAATGTCTTCTTCTCGAAGAGGCAAGGAAGTTGTTGGTTCTTCCTCCCATCATAACGAAGAAGAATTCGAATTTTTTGCGGAACCATTTACACAAAATGAGCAAGATGTGAATGAAAATGTTGTTGAAAGTGGTAGAAGGGGTAGGGGCGGCCGAGGCCGAGCTCGAGGTGGTTGTGCTCGGGGACAAGAACAACCGCCAACGGCGCCACGTTAACGTGCCCCTACGTCCGACACTTTTACAATTTATTTTTGAAAAGAGCAAATTGATCCCGATGACGACCCCTATTATCGAGCGACTTGCAACTATTGTCCAAAATCCTACCCATTTACGAAGGGTGGAGGGCATGGGTCACTTAACGCCCATACATGCACACAACATCCCGATAAACTTGGCATTTCGAGTGATCAAACTTAATTAGCTCCAACCACCATCCAAGGTTCGTCTTCCGTCCTATTTAAATTTAATAAGGTCATTTATAGGCAAGAATTGGCCAAATTTGTTTTGTGTTAAAGGACTTGCTTTTAACTTTGCGGATGATGAATTTTATGAAAGATTTATATGACTTTCTTTAAATCCCGCTGCCTCAAGAGTACCACGTTAGACTCTCGTACATGATATTCATAAGGTGGTGTTGTCATATCAAAAAACTTTAATTGAGGTTTTATCAAATTTACCAAACAAAGTTTCAATTTGTGCCGATGGTTGGAGTGATCATTGACAAAAAAATAGTTATTTAGGTGTTACTTGCCATTGGATAGATTATTCTTGGACTATCCAAAAAAGATTAATTGCATATAAATAACCTTCCCCCCATATCGCCGAAGCAATTTGCTCAAAGTTGCGTGGATTTTTTTTAAATATAAGATTACGAATAAAATATTCACAAAATCTGGGAAGAAACGCGTTTCTCCGTCGCTTTTGGAGAAACGGGGCTTGTTTTGTCGCGCGACATACTTAGCCACCACAACTGGATATTCTTTCCAAAGCTTCTGGATATCCAGAAGCTTTGGAAAGGATATCCAGAAGCTTTGTAAAGGATATCCAGAAGCTTTGGAAAGGATATCCAGAACCCAAATATTTTTTCTGGCTATCCTTTCCAAAGCTTCTGGATATCCATATTCAATGTTCTGGATATCCAGAGGCTTTGTAAAGGATATCCAGAAAAATATTTGGTTTACGGATATCCTTTCAAAGCTTCGGATATCCTTTCCAAAGCTACGGATATCCGAAGGCGATGAAAGTATATCAGCGGCTTATGATGTCGCGCGACAAAACAAGCCCCGTTTCTCCAGAAGCACGGAGAAACGCGTTTCTCCCCAGACCGACTCTAAAATATTTAGTATTTCTTTTGATAATGCTAGTGCTAATACCGCTAGTTTATCAGATTTGATTAGAGTTTGTCAACATCATTTGGTGGTAAGTTTTTTCATATTAGATGTTTAAGTCATATTATTAATTTATGTGTTATAGATGGTTTGCATGCATTAGAAAAACATGTTTTCCCAATTAGAGGGGCTCTTGAATATATTTCTAGAAGATTTAGTGTTACAAAAAAATTGATTAAGTTTTTAAGAAATCAAAATCTTGGTGACAAATATTTTACTTTCGATGTTTCAACTAGATGGAATTTCACCTATAAAATGTTAAAAGATGATTTTGAGTATAAAGAGCTTCTTATGGATTTTTTTGCTATACTTGGTAATAATCAACCTTTATTTGCTTATCAATGGAATGCATGCACTAATTTGTGTAAATTGCTAAAGATTTTTAACACCGCTACTTTGGCATTATCGAGAGTTTATTATTCAACTTCCATTTTGTTTCTTGAGCAATGTGTTGCAATTGTTACTAGTTTTAATAATTTAAAAGATTGCTATGTTTTAAAAGATTGCATTTTTTCATGATACAAAAGTGGATTAAATATTTTGCCACTATTCCGTCTTTATTTTTGGTTGCAAAAGTATTAGATCCCCGTGTTAAATTAGAGGAGTTGGAGTGCATTTTAGCTTTTTATTATTTGAATTTATACCCCGAAGGTGACGGTGATAATGAAACTCCGTCGAATATTGTTGCTACTACAAAAAATGATTTAGTGTCTCTTTTTAACGAATATAATGCAATTCATGAAAATTCTTCTCAAAATGTTGACTCTACTTCTTCTCAAGATGTTGGTGGTGATTTAGTTGAGGCGGACCCGTATCACTTTTTTGCTAATTTGTATAGCAAAAAGAAACGTCCTCGAGTAGGGACTTCTTCTTCCTCTAACATTCCCTTGGAGTTAGAAATATATTTCAACACTACTTTTGAATGAGATCAAAGTAGTGATAATCCAAATGATTTTGATGTTTTAAAGTGGTGGTCAAGAAGGAACGAAAGTATCCTATACTCTCTATAATTGCAAAAGAAGTCTTAGCTTCTCCAGCGTCAACGGTGGCTGTCGAATCCACATTTAGCATTGGAGGAAATGTTTTGGATGAAAGACGTTTCCAACTAACGGTTGAAAACTTGAAAAATCAACTATTACTTGGGGATTGACTTAGATCGAAAAAGAGAGAACAAGATATGCCTTATGAAGAGGATACACTTGACCCAAAATATCTATACGATGTGGATGACTCTACGAAAAGTGACTAGTGAGGATTAGATTAGTTTTTAATTTTAATTTTTTAGATTAGATTTATTTTTATTGAATTGTAATAGTTAGGTTGAGGTAAAGGCTACTAAATGTCCCCCCCCCCTAATTATAAAAGGGTAAGGTTGGTTGTCCCCCTCTTTGTAATTTTATTTAATTAATAAAATTTAAGGGTACCGTGCCTTTTTCTTTTATATACTTTCGTTTATTTAAAAAAAAGTTAAGTTTTATTTCTTTCAAAATTCATAACTTTTTTATATAACTTTTTGCAAAAAATGTATGTAGTAAACAAAAGTCTAAAATGGTCTTCTTTATCAAAAAAAAATTAAAAAAAAAAAAAAGTTAACTTTTTTATCGAACTAGTTAAAAATCTGTTAAAAAGTTAGCTATTTTCTTCAAAAAAAAAAAATGTTAAAAACTGTTTTTAAAATAAATATTTCTCAAATAGCTTTGCTCAACCAAAAAACAAATAAATAAAAAAAACTGTTAAAAAAATCTGCTAAACACACTTTTCGTTAAAATTTCATTTATTTAAAAATTCTTAACTTTTTTTATATTACTTTTTCAAAAAAAAAATCATTAATAACTAACATCTCAAATAGTATTCTTTATTCAAAAAAAAAGGGGGGGAGGGGGATATACTGTACAAAAGTTAACAGAAACTGTTAACTACTCCGTTAAAAGGACTAATCTGAAAAAAAAAAGGTTCAATTAAACGTGTTAACCGTATTAACCGTGATAACCGGATATAACCGTTAACCGTATAACCGTAACCGTTAGTGCACGGTTAACGGTTAGATTACGGTTAAGATTTAACGGATTATTTAACCGGCGGTTATAACCGTTAACCGGCGATTTTAACCGGATGGACACATCTAGGTAGATCTGTCAATACGGATCGGGGGAAAGGGGCGAGCCTAACCCGCCAAAACCCGTCACTAAATGGGATGGGACGGGCCAAATTCCTAACGGGCTAAAAATATGTCAACCCAATCCAACTCACCTTGGATTGGTGGGCCAGGCGGGCCAGCTTAATAAATCCCATTTCTTCTAAACTCCTGATTCTCCTACGTCGAAACACACACAGCACTGCTGTATCCCACGAACACGGCATGATTGTGCAAGTACCCGTCAACCCACTCTTTCGGGTTCTGGTCAAGTTTATAAACATAAAAAAAAAGCATCTGTTTTGTAAAACTTGTCATGACCATATGATCTCACCACCCTCTGCAGTTTGAAAAGCTCCATGTGGATTGATTCCACTAAGTATAATTTATAAGGAATAAAAAATAAGGTTCTAAAAAGCACTATGCGGATGCTAGGCAGTGGAGCCAAGCCTAGCGCCTAGGCGGGGACTAGTCGAGATTAATCGGGATTAGTCGAGAACTAAACGGGGCTTAGAACTAGGCGTTGGAGAGGGGCCTAGCGCCTAGGCGGGGGGGCCTAGGCGGGGTCTTTTAGAACACTGATAAAAAAAGACGGTGGTTCAATGATTGTGATCTTAGTTAGAGCTGTCAATACGGGCAGGTGGGTCGGACCCAACCCGCAAAAACTCGCCACTAAATGAGGCGGGCCAAATTTTTGGCGGGCTGAAAATATATCAATCCAACCCACCTCTATTACATGACAGGACGGGTTAGCCCGACGGGCTCAACCCAAATTGACGGCTCTAATAAATGGTGATGAAAAAATCGTTGTGTTTGATTTTAATTTATAAAAGAATCACACCGTACATTATTATCACTCCTTCCATCACACATTTTTACTTTCCTTTTTAATCAATTCCAATTAATTTATTTTAGATATTATATTATCTATAAAATGGACAATGAGATCCATTTACTTTTAGGGTCCGCTCCCGAGTTTTGTTTATGGAGGAGAAGGAAGGAAATGGGAGGAAATGAAGATGATTTCCTCCATTGGTGTGCTCCTGAGTTTTTTTTTATAAGGGAAAGAAATGAGGGAAATGAAGGCTTCATTTCCCTCCCCTCCAATCCCCCCAAATGTGGGGGGATTGAAGGGGAGGGAAATGAGGCCTCCATTTCCTTCCCTCTCCTCCATAAACAAAACTCGGGAGCAGACCCTTATTCTCGCAAATCGCAATATTTACTTTTTCTATATTCCCGTAAAAAGTCAAACTAAAAACATTAAACCGAGTAAAATTTATTACTGTGAATCAACATCATTATTATGTATTTTCGATTAAACAGAGTAAAATTTATTACTGTGAATCAACATTATTATTATGTATTTTCGAACGCGAGTTGTTACAAGGTTTCTTCTTCAAATATTGCTAGCATAGCATAGCATAGCATGATGTTCGACTCTTAAAGTAAATGAACTCGATTGACAGTCGATCCTTCCTGTCCTGCGTGTGAATATTCATATGCTTTTGGCGCACCTTCACCAGGGGACATCACTAGTTTATTTTATCAATTCCATAATATTAAATGTTATATTATGAAAAATTTAAATAAATTTGCTTTATATTTGTTTGTACAACATCACTTGTTACGTAGCTATATTCTAATATAGCTACGTAACGGGGACCAAAACAGAAGAAATGACATTTATTATGGCACGAGGATATTAGCGGGACAAATTAAACAACCCAAGAATATTGTTACCTGTAACAACTAACAATACAGTGAATCATTCAAGAGGACCAAAACTGACACAAGATAAAAATAAAAGATGCCAAAATTGTCTATAGAAAAACTGCCTCCTAGGCCTAGCTAACATGAATTGGACGGCCTCCAAAAATGTCGTTACCTCAAATATTGCTTAAATATTTTCTACCTTTATTCTATTCTTCTACCTTGAATTTTCTTATTTTTTTTTTGTTGTTTCCCTAACGGTCATGTTTTCAAAAATAAAAAACAAGACCAAAACTAGCTCTTCTTCAAGCTATACTCCCTCCGTCCCCCAATAATATGTAAACTTTCTATTTTGGGCCTCCCACAATAATATCTAACTTTCTCAAAATGGAAAGGAATCTTTACTATTCCCTCCACTCATTCTCTCTCCTACATTATTTTAATACTCACATCACCATTATAATTTACTATTCTCTCTACTCATTCTCTCTCCTATTTTATTTTCACACTCACAACACTTTCAATATAATATTTCCTCCTTAATCCCCGTGCAAAACCCAAAAGTCCATAAATCTATGGGACGGAGGGAGTATATACTTGACTCATTGCCATGTCTAGTGAAAGGAGTTAAGGGGAGAGAGAGAGAGAGAGTATACTAAGTTCAGAATGGGGAACTGTTCTCATAAAGGGATAATTAGTGCAAGAAGCTTGAATTCAATCCGAGTTATGACGGATAGGGGTAGGGTCGTAGTATTTGAATGCCCAAAATTAGTTGAGGATGTACTTGTTGAGTATCCCGGCTATGGCATTTTTGGGAGAGGTCAAGTTTCATTGCCATTGTCACACACCGAGCAACTTCTTGGTGGCCAATTTTACTATCTTCTCCCCATCGAGTCAGAGAAAGCTGTTAATAGATATGCTAGTGAGACGGAGCCAGTTAGAATGTCATCAAGTGGAGTGGCATTAGATCTTGTTACAAAGAACGTAACAAGTGGGTCCGGCTTTCAAGTCTTGCCACCACCACGAAAGGGTGTTTGGAGGGTTAAGCTAGTGATTGATACAAAACAATTGGAGGATATCTTGTCAGAGGAAGTCAATACGGAAGCGTTGATTGAGCAAATGAGGGTGGCTGCGAGCTTGGCTCAGGTCAAACCAAGGAGGATTAAGAGTTCTTGGGGGTCAAATTTGAAGCCAATTTTAAGTAATGTGTTTAAGTTTTCTATTGATAAAGATACTGTTTTGTCTACTGATTGTGTGAAATCAGTATAATTTTGCGAGAGATAAAACAATTATGTTGAGTGGCAACTTAGAAGATCTTGTTCCATTTAGTGCATTATCAATATAGATTTCCTTGTTTTGTGGGAACTTGCAATTGGTGGATCCCTTGGTTTGATTTGTTAACTTTTGTTAATTTTTGTGAGGAAGATGATGAGTTCATATACATTTGTTAACATTTGTTAACTTTCATTAAATTTTGTTAAGTGTTGTCAACTATTATTGGACTCGTATTTTGTACTAATGTTCTTCATTTTATTTCCATTTATTGTTTTATGTTTGTCCCTCCTGATTACAACAACAACAACAACAACAAAGCCTTAGTCCCAAAATTTGTCCCTCCTGATTCAGTATAATAATTATTGGATGGTTAAAGGGTCTTGGCATAGTGAACGCGTATTTCGAGTACAATGGTTAAAACTACTAAACAAAAATACAATAGTGGTTAAATCCGAAGCTTAAGCAAAGTAGGATGGATAATGTCGATAGCCCCTCATTCTAAGATTTCTTTGCCCAGACTATGGCAACTATTAACTTCCAGAATATGTTCCCAACATCAGACAGATGCCTACATTGATTCTTTTGGTAGTAGCATAACCCCTGAATCTCTCAGAATAAACAAAACGCAGTTTCAAAAGTTAACATTCTGGTAGAGAGAGAAAGTCTGTTTGATATCAAGAAGACACATAATGGGGTCGCAAAAAACCAGAAGCTAACGTGGAGCTATTTAACAGACTAAAGAGAAACGATACCATAGTTCTTCAGGCTATACTAACTGTCAATTCAGCCTTGACTCCATCTTCTTAACAGCTTTCTCTATTGCGGGGAGATTCTTCTTGAAAGTTGACCACTGTTCAGCTGTCAAGCTAATACCTGAAACAGTACAGGTCATTTATAAAAAGCCAACAGCATAACAAAGATTTAAGATCACAATAAATCGATAATGGAAAAATAAGAAGTTGATATATGCGGATCAGCTATATCGATCAATTCTTTCACAAGCTTATTTGCAAAGCCATATCAATGATTCCTGGTTAATCAAAATGGAAACGACAATACCGACAAGTTCATGCAATTAGACTAAATATGCTGGGACATTAGAAGCGGATTGAATAATTTCAGCTTTAGGAGAGCATAAAGAGAAACTGAAGGAGTGCAAAGAATTTTTCTAGCCAACCCAAATGGCAGATATGAATCTGATGCAGACCCAATCAACTGCACCACTTTGACTACGTAACTAAGCTCTAGGCAGAATCCAAGAAAGCATAGAAAGATAACTAAATCTCAAATTGTTTATGGACACTGGTAATGGATTATCACTAAATGGTGAAGAAGGAAAAATGCAATCTAATGTATTTGTAAGTTTCCAGCATCTGGGTAGGACTTGTCTATGTGACCAACAGGCCCATCAGAATTTGTCTATGTGACAAACAGACAACTGCTACAACTTGAATACTTCCCTTTATATAACCTTGAGGAGAAGATAAACACTTCCCTCTTCCCACTGTTCACACATCATTGCACTGATAATATAAATCTAACATAAACAACTAATATGTGGAAACTGAAGAAGTCATGATTATGCAAATGCACTTGTTTAGACACAAGGGTACAATTTCTCCTGTGTTTCTGCTTATCTGGAGCTTATATAAGTTCCAATGAGCTTCCTAAGACACTACCAGATATCCTTTATACTCCAACAACGGTTCAAATATAGGAGCTACTATCAGCCGAAACGGCGAAACCCCTCCAGACAGTCCTGATTCAATAGGTAAAGACATTTTTTCCCGAATTATTTAAGCAAAGACCTCAACCCTAACCAACTCAAACGCTTCGTTATGCTGCTTAAATTCAACACCCTGATCAGTTGAAAGTGGCTCTAGCCCAGATTAGAACCACAACCATAGGTAGAGCTAGAGCCATTTCCTTAATTTATGTGTCCATACACAATCTAAATCCAAAGTATCCATTATGCATTACAAAGATGATAAAGTTGAAAGACATAATACCTTTAGCAGTAGGAAGCTCTTTGTTATCTTTTTTATAGTACTCCCTTATTGACACCAATGTCTTCCCTTTAAAATCAGTTATAGTTATCCTCCTCTTGTCAGACAGCTGCACACCAAATATATATAAAGAGCAAAGTAATTAGAACCCCAAAATAAACAAAATAAATTTGTATACAAATAATATGTACATATCCCAAACTGTAAACACGTAAAAACAGCCTTTTGTATGTAATGTTGTTGTTGTATTACCATGTATCATTAGCACCAGTTGACTAGTAGGTATATCTAGTAATACTAAAATTTAGAAGCACGTAATACGAACTCCATATGTATAGAGAACCCACACACTAAAAAAGCGTGAGAGCGAGATTTAGCATTTACTAACTAGTTTAACTATTTTCACATCAATTTATAAGTAGGATATAGCTGTTGTACAAAAATTGAGCTGTAAACCCAAATTATAAACTCTGAAAAAAAACATGACGCAAAGAGAGCAGTTAAGGGCTTATCAAACCGGAGTAAGCACAACAATGCTGACCCCAAATCATTTTGGGACTAAAGCTTTGTTGTTGTTGTGTAGTAATACATCATTGGTACAGTATATGTGGATAGGGTTAAGAATTTATCTAACTAATTGCTCGACTTTTTTACATCACTTGACTACATTGGTTTCAGCTATTTATTATAAGCCCTAAAACATGAAATGTGATATCTTATGGTTATCAAGCTAGCCACAACTTTTAACATCGACAGACTATTTGTACTAAAATAGCAATAACCTCAAACATAAAGGAAGCACAATTGTTCTTCAAAACTCTTTAACACACGCACGCCTACACAAGGCGCAACATACAGAGACTGGTTTAATGGCTTACCTTGCTTAACAAACAAAATTTAAGGTTTATCAAATTAATTATACTACTTTTTTTTTTTTTTACGAAAATTGACTACTGGTTTTTTTTTAGCTGATTGTACTAAATTCGCCGACGATTTCATCACATACACTGACCTTAAGCACGCGCAAACACAAAGCAAAACTAGTTAGGGTTTATGTCAAACAATACTAACACATCAAAACAAAAACTAGGGTTTACTAGAAAAACTCACTCGACAAATGATGAGATCACCGTCATCATCATACTCTTTCGCACCGGATTTCTTCCTCTTCCTGCTATCTTCCTCTTCTTCCTCCTCAGCTTGTTCTTCTTCATCCTCATCGGCTTTCGCTTGGTTGGCTTTCGCTTGCTGTTCATCAAGGTACGATTCGACGACCTTCCGAACGAATTTTTTGCGGTCGGACTGTGACAAGTCGATTCCAAGTTTTTCAGCGGCCGATTTTCGGACTTGGAATTCGGTTGTGTCGTCCATGTTGGAAGATTTCAGAACCTCCAGTACCGTTTCTTCAATTCGCTTCTCTAGATCTGAATCCATTTTTCTTTCCTTTTGAGATTTTTCTGGTTGCCAATTAGGGTAATGAACTAAATTGAGCCCAGGAATTTGTGCAGAGGAATAGAACCCGAATTTGGGAATTTTGCCTGAAAGGAAAGAGAGTAGGTGCCCGGAACGTAATTCAGAGGGGCATGGTTATTTGCAAGTCATATTAGACTAATTCCAAATAGAGGGGTTGAATGGGGGGGTTGAAGGGGGGTTTCAACTAGTTTAGTTTGGGCAATAAAGGGGTTGAAGTGGGGTAGTTGAAGGGAAGAGTTGAACTTCTCCAATCGGGTTGAATGAGACACGTGGCGTCTCATGATTGGTCCATTCTCTTCCCAGCACGTGAAGCCTTTTTTTTTTTTGGCTGTGCAATGACACGTGTCGCCGTATTATTGGTGGGCACTTTATCATTTTTTCACCCAATTATTTAAGCTCAATTATCTCATAATAAATGATTTTTTTTAAAAAAAAAAATTCACCAAAATTCATCATTTTTTTTTCCCTACAAATTGATATAAGTTTCATTTGATTTGGACACAAAAAAAAACACTCATTTTTCAATTTGAGTTGAATTATCACCTAGTAAATTAATTTTTTTTTTCACCAAAATTATTTTTTTTTTCCCTACAAATTGATATAAGTTTCATTTGATTTGGACACAAAAAAAAAATAATCAAAGTGGTGGGGTATAGAATGATGAGTTGGGAGGAGTTGAATTTTAAACTAAACTAGCTTATTGTGGGGGGTGTAGTTGAGAAAGTAGTTGAATGATTAAGTGGATGGAGAGAAAAGATGAGGTGTCGTAATATTAGGGTAGTTGAATATATTTTGTGGGTTGGATTATTGGACATAGCCTTATTTGCAAGGCATGAACAATTGACAAAACTGTCCTCACCCGTACGCGGACGTTTTGTGTGATTATACACGACGTTGTCAGATATGTTTTGTATGAAAATACACGAAATGTATTGAGTGATTTCGTGTAAATTCATACGAATGATATGGAATCATTTCGTGTATAGGCACACGAAACACAATGGAACAATGTTTAGTTCATTTCGTGTGCCTATACACGAAATGCTAAGAACAATTTCGTGTAATTTTACACGAAATGTTGTGAAACATCTCGTGTAAAATTACACGAAATAATCCCAGTCCAGAAACATATTTCGCACTTCAATTTCAAACCCAGTTCATCAATGGAATTCTAAACAACAAATTCAAACCCAGTTCATCAACATTTCATTTTAAAACCCACCACGCTTGCGAAGGTCACGAATGATGCGCTGAAGCTCATCGAAATGGACTTTGTTTCCGTTTTCAATCCATTGATCGAGCTCACGAGTCAACATCAAGCTAGGGTTTAGAGTGGGTGATTTTCGAGTACGGTGTCATCTTCTTCTTCCCCTTCTTTTGCACATTTGCATGGAACAATCGGCGGCGCCATTCTTAGGTTATGTTTAATTAGGGTTTCGTGGAAAATGCGAAAGTTCCTCGATCGTATCATGGTGGATTCTTTGGTGAGGGATGGAGGGAATGAGAGAAATTGAAGGCTTTTGGTTTATATGGGAGGGTAGTAATGTAATTTCCTGGTGCCTTGCAAGTTTTGGTGCCTTGCAAATAAAATTCACCAATTCAGAGGGATTACAGGGGTAGGTGGCATTTGATTTTTTTAAAAATGTTAAAGCGTTGAAATCTGATTTCATGTCTCTGAATTTGACTTAATTGATAGGAGGTAGGTCTGAAAACTGATTTTTGAATTACTCAAACTGTTTGAATATTTATATGAATTCACAACTGAAATTAATGTTACGACATTTAGGGTCCGCTCCCGAGTTTTGTTTATGGAGGAGAGGGAAATGAAGCCTTCATTTCCCCATTTCCTTCCCTTTCCTCCCTTAAAAAAAAACTCAGGAGCACACCAAGGGAGGAAATCATCTTCATTTCCTCCCATTTCCTTCCCTCTCCTCCATAAACAAAACTCGGGAGCGGACCCTTAATAGAATAGAGAGATGAGATGAATGGTTATTGATCTAGTGTTTGAGTTGGGTAGTTGAGTATTTTTAAAATTATGAGTTTATGAAAGATATATATATGAAAAAAATAAATTAAGAGTCAAATAAGTGATAGTTTTACATTTGAAAATGAAAAACAAATGAGGCCGTAGCAGAGAGGAATATAATATTATATGCCCAAAGCTGTAGGGCCAACCTGCCATAACCCGCCACTAAACGAGACAGGCCAAATTTCTGCTGGCTGACCCGACGGGCTCAACCCAAATTGACGGCTCTAATTACATGTACATTTTTAATATTTAGTTATGATGTATTAATAGAAAATAATGTACATAATTTGTATAGAATGTACTTTAAAATACTGCACTGTACAACAATTTATGCATCGACATGCGAACAGTACAACATCTCGTCGAAGAAGAAGAAGAAGAAGAAGAAGAAGAAGAAGAAGAAGAAGAGAATGGAACCCCAATCCCCGTAACCATCATTCATTTTGCATCATTCATTTTGGGACGGAGGAACCAAGAAACTAGTGATAAATGAATTCAGCTTAATGAATAAAGATGGAGTTATATGGAAATGTATGTTCTTAAGCTATTACTAGCAGACAGCTTTCAACAAACACAAGTTCTCCAACAATCAAAATATCAATCTCTCAGAAACTGCAATCTGTATCCTACTACACAATACCAAAGACTGGTTTTCGATAGCAAAGTATACTCTATGAACTTCTTGAATCAATTCAACAGCTCAAAAGATCACGACGACTGATTCTTTGCCTCCAATGAAGTTATTTACGCCCCACTCGTCCATCTTGTGGTCAAGGCCAACAAAGGTTAAGCTACCCATTAATCATCAGCTCTTGCCATCCTTCTTTTTGCTGCATACATTGACATGCAATGAGAAGTACTTCACTCGTCAAATACGTCATATACAAAAAAGGGTAACCTGGTGCCAAATGAAGGTAACTTTTGAGTACTTTTACTAGCTTATTCTAACGTATATAATACTCGAATGGACGTCATTTAGAGACTGGGTGGAAAAAAAATCAGAAAAGGGGTGGGGTGAGGTGAGGGAAAGAAGAGTAGTGTGAGAAGAGTGGTACCTTGATTGAGTTTTAACAGTGGTTGGTTTGGGAGGTTTTCGCTCCCTGCCCAAGCCAGACATCTCGTCCATGCTTTGACCTTGTCGCCTATACCTACCACCGGAAGCCACAAAACCTGGACAAGGTCGGTAAGCTTTTATAGGCCACCAACCAAAACCAGGGACAGTTGCGATTCCACCTTGAATCCTCCCTTGCCCATTACAATTTCTCTCCATCTCCAACTTCCCACAACCCTTACAAGCCCTGATTTTACAAGTTTAGCATTATCATCAATTGACATAATATCATCACATAACCAGGGGCGGACACAGGAACACCCAAAGGGGTGGCTGTGAACCCCCCAAAATTAATGTTGACATGAACAAAAAAATAAAAAATTATTACTAAGTGCACCCCCACTTATCAGCTCAGCTCAGCCCACCCCCTTGGCAAAAAAGGAAGACACGGTGTAGGTAGTCACGTAACAAACAATTTTATTTTTTTTGAAGTTTTTGGTTAATGTAATTTGTGAAACCCCTCCATTTTAACACTGGGTCCGCCCCTGACATAACTAAACTTCGGCAAGTGTGTCACTGAGTTCGTAAAAACTGGTTCATCAGAAACATGGGTGTGAGCAAATTCAATTATTTCTTGACTAGAGTTTCTTCTATACTGCATTGAAAGGTAAGTATCCAACAATCAAGAATGGTCAAATTTATTACTCCCTCTTTTCCTACCTAATGAATGTCCAAATTCAAGAAATTTATATCCCAAAATGTCTCTTAAATGAAATTCGGACCTTCATTTAGGGACGGAGGGAGTAGTTCTTTAACAATTTATCTCATTGAAATTGTAATGTTTGGACATCTTTTCTGGATGAAGGTGGGGATCTTTAGTATATGTAGGTAAATAAATTCAGTTGAGTTTATCAAGTTTTCAAAAATCTAAAATAAACCAACAGAACAAAGACAATTTCCAGAAAATAAATAAATATAAAGCTGTATGCCCAAGTAGAAGAAGCACATTAAAAGAAAAGGTGGAGGGGAGGGGAGGGGGGGGCGAGAAGAAAGGAAGTGAAAGGTTACCCAGGAGGAAGGGAATCGTTAGGATCTTGATCATCAAGAATAGCAGAAGTACTGTTGGATGTTGAGGCATATAGTGGGAGAAGCTTCAATTCATATTTATATTTGCTCAGATTTGTGTGGCTGTGGCTGACAATTGGTGAAGGTTGCTGCTTTGGTGATGACAATTGGTGTGTTGCTGCCGGCACCCTCAGCAAGCTGGCCGCAAAGCTTGTCGTCATTCCTCTCTCTCTATCTCTCTTTGTGTGGGTTTCACTGTGTGTATCTTGAGGATGAGAAGCCAACCCCACCCCCAACCTTGGCAACTTGCACCACTATCTCCAGTTTATCCTTACAAAACCAATTTACTCAAATAACACCCCCCCCCCCCATTCTACCCTTCCTCGAATAATTAATCAACTTAAAAGGAACAAATGACTACTCCCTCCCTCCGGCCCACTTGATTTTACGAATATAGATCGACGCCACGATTCGGGATGGCAAAGATTGTAGAAAACACGTCGTACTTCAGACAAGATCTGCAAAATAGCACCGTTAGGGGTGCTGGGTTGCCCCGCTATAACCCTCGGGTATAAGGATCAGTCTGTGTTTATTTGAGACTCCTTTAGGGAAAGTATTGTAAAGAGAGAGAGTTTAGAGAATACCTAGGGAAAGTATTGTAAAGAGAGAGAGTTTAGAGCTTACCTTCACTTGAGGAGGTTATAGTTTATAAAGGGCAGAAAGTGTGTAGGTAGTATTTTGTGGGGGTCCACTGTATATATTTGATATATATACCGGAATTAGAACTACTTGGACAAAAACAAGTAATGCAGTGGGATTCCCTCTTGCATTGCAATCAACACAACAAATATCAAGAAACTGAAATCCAATTCTAAAATCTTACACTAAACATAATAGCCAGGGCATGACCTTCAAATCTTCATTTTTACTCCATAGAAGTAGATCACAAGTCCAGGTTAGAATCACAAAGGAATCTGAAATTTTCTAGACAAATGACAAATCTCTGGATTAAGCATCTTAAAAGGAGTCTCATGCCATACAAAGTACAGTTCTAGAGTTCTACGAGTCACTTTACGTTTAGCAGGTTCATTGGAGTCAGAGCTGCTGTTCCGTTGGCTCGGGGAGAAGTAAATGAAGGGTCCCCTATTGAATTGACAATTTTTTTGTGCGAAACACTTGTGATATTATTTACATAAAAATATAAATTTTATACAAACTCGTACTTCTAGTTTGTCGGTAATAAATCATTACTTATTTAAAGTTCGTAAAATACTATACAAAATGCACAAAGTTTAAGTTAAAAATAAGTCAGAATAAACATAAGCATGAATTCATGGCCGCATCCTTCCGCATTGAACAATTATTCATTGACAGCCTACATAAACTCTGAGTAACTCAAAGCATGAGTCGTAATTTCCGGAACCAACTGTTCCATCATGGAAGCACCAATCTGCCTCGGCGCCACCCTCTCCAACACTTCTCTAGCAACACTTCCGTCCGCCATTCATGTACAAAGCAGTAGCAGTCGCAGCCATCGCGTCGGAATTTACGCCGCCTTTGCAGGATCATGCACAGTTACATGATTTGTTGACAGCGTCGGGCTTGGCAGATTTCAATCGGAAGGCAAATACTGACAAAAGACAACAGAGAACGGTCACGATGAGGGGAGGAAGAGAGAAACTAGAGGCAATCTCCATTCATATAATATAAGAGATTAGAGTTTGATATTGGGTGTTTACTCTTTATTTTTTTTACAGTGATTAAATTTCTTTTGTAGGCCAATTTTTGGTACTCTTTATAGTAAAAGAAGGTTGAAGATCAACTACTGATAATCGCGAGCGATTCAATAGTAATCGATTTTATCCTTAAGTCTTCCGCCGCTACGTCAGTTGTTATCAGAGTTTCGTTCATTCCAGGAAGAATGATACGTGGAAAGAAGGTTACTGTGGAAGAGACCTACGAAAGTGGGGAGGATGTGATACAACAACGTATCGCACGAGTCGCAGACAACGTACTTCGGATCCCGAAAATCTTAGTCCGAGAATTGATCTCTTCGGGCTTTTTTTCAAATATTCAAATTCGGAAATTCTTGTCGATTGGTCAGAACCTCCTATATTTGACGAGTGTAATTGTGAAATTTACCGAGTGCTGACATCCCATCCTATTCGTGTTAAAACAATTGATCTTGTATTTTCACAAAATCAATTGATGTAGAAGTTTGAAGCGGTTAACTTTGATCATCGTTACGAATGACACTTATACCCCTCCTTCTATTTTGTAGATCCTTTATAAGTTCATTACCGAGTATTTTGTCTCAACTCAATGGAGCGTTTGGATGATATTGTTACGAAAGTAATAAAGTTTAATAATGAAGTTTAAAGTTCGTCAATAGCATAAAGTTAATTTTGAAAATGGGGTTCATTTTGAATACGTGTTTAAAGTTATACTTAAAATTTGAGGACTAATTTTCTTCAAGTACGGGAGAATGATGGTGATCAAAATAGTGATTTATTTAGTTATACTCCATCATTTCCAAAATAAATGGTCAAAAACTATTCAGATTACTCCTGATAATAAAAAAAATGGATTTTTTTTTTTTGACTAATGTAGTATTTGTACAAGAAGACACAAAAACACAAATACAGTATATAATGTTAACCAACGTGTTGTACAGTACAACTGTTGATGCATTAATAGAAAGATGGGTTGGTTTTCAACACGAAATTGCATTAGCTCATTCCCTTTGCTAACAAAAGGAGGATTACAACCACTATGCTTAACTTGTATAGAAATTCCTACCTAAATTAACCTAAATTCTTACACTACAACAATACAATTATCGGTCAAGTTACAGTTAGAACCCTAGCCGAGAACCAAGACGATAATAATAATCCCGCAGCAATAAAGTATAGTTTTCCAACCTCTACTCGTTGCCGAGACCTCATTCACGAAAGTACCCCTGGAAATACTCAATGCTCTGCTAGAAACTAACTTGACTATTGCAATGATCGCAAAGCTAAAGCTCACAGCTAGAACCGCAACCTCAGCTTTCTCTAGACTTGCTTGATCATTTGCAACGTTTTCAACATCCAACCTGCAGGTCAAGTTTGTAAGGAACAGAAAGGTTGGATTTTGGAGCGGATATTCTTAGATTTATAAACAAAGAAATGTAATAATGCAGCAATAAGGACAAAACAGTAATTTTCTGTGAGATTGAGGACCTGAGCATGCTATTTTCTTTGACTAGTGAATCAAGCCGGGATGACACAGTGGCCTTCCACAACTCCAACTCAGAAAACCCATTATCCTGAAAAGGAAACAAATAATTTCGTTAGATATGTCAGTTACACCCTTTGTCCCGAATTGAATGTCCTTTTTTTGTCCCTATGAATGACTTTTTGAAACTTTTTCTTAAGATAACTTTGTCCCTAAATGATTTTTTTTTCAAAAAAAAAAATCATAGTTCATTATATTTTTGCAAAACTAAAATTTTGAACGTGAATAACAAGAATGTTTATGATTTTTTTTCCTATTGAAAATCAACATTTTCAAAATGACCCTTGAACTCAAAATGGACGTTCATTTTGGGACGGAGGGAGTAAGTTTCTTGAGTCAAAAACAGTAAAGTCGTGATACGCACCATAGTTTCCTTCCATTCCAAGAGATTCTTGATTTCCGATCTGGCTTTCTCCAAAAGTGTTGTATATTTCAGCAGTTCCTTATCAAGCTCGGGAAGAACATCACTTTGCCGTTTGCTGAGTTCTTTGATGTATTCCTCAAGCAAAGATAAATTAGTCTCAAGTGTTCTCACCTTCTGAAGCAATATCTTTAGAACAGCATCACCGTGTACCCTTCCATTCGGTGGTTGTCTAACATTTACTACAGGATCGGGAACTTTGCTCACAACTACTGGCTTCTTTGGTGCATCTGCATTGACCCTTTGTTCGTTGTCATCATTTTCTATCTTTTTACTTG
This sequence comes from Adenophora triphylla var. japonica, assembly GCA_022495995.1. Classification (NCBI taxonomy): domain Eukaryota; kingdom Viridiplantae; phylum Streptophyta; class Magnoliopsida; order Asterales; family Campanulaceae; genus Adenophora; species Adenophora triphylla. Next base: position 741,181 of record JAFEMH010000241.1, on the reverse strand, counting down.
CACCCTCAACTACATCACCAGATTCGTGACCCAATTTTCCATCTTTGGGACCCACATTTGGTACTAAAGTAGCAGTTGTTGATGAATTAAGATTCGTCAGTTTATTGTTAGCAGATCCGTCAGAAGCCACAATAAGATCTTCAAGCATTCGTTCAATCGCATCAACACCATACACTTCAACAAAACTAAGTGTGCAGTAAAATTCTGACCCATAATGACTAAGTAAACTCAGCTTTAAGTATCGAACCCATTTGGGTTCGGTTAACTTAAAGCATTGACCATGTTTGACATTTGCGGCAACAAAATTCCCTAGTGGATACCACTCCTCAGTAGGATAAACCAAGCTCCCTGACAACTCAAATTCTTTGAAATTGGAAGAATAATGTTCGAAATTTGCTATTTTTACAGCATCAACTAGGGTTTCCTCCGTAAGCTCAATGACAACAAACTTGCCCCCAACAGAACAAGGGTTCCTCAAATATTTATCATGGTCCTTTCCAAGTATATTGCTTGCTCCTTTGGCTTCCTTATTGTGAGCCACCACTTTTGCACCCTTAGATGCTGCGGCATAGTTATATTCCGTCCCATCAGGTTCGAGCCTGTGGGTAATGTTAACATACCCACTTGGTGTGCTTAACCCTTCTTCTTGCTTTGTGACATTTCTGAACTCTTCCAAATTTAAGTGTGTGATGTAAGTTTTTTCATTTTGAAGTGGTTCCGTTTGCTTTCTAACATATCTTTCATGAGGTTGTATTTCACAAACTAAAGTGGCGTAACCTAAAACTCTCCAAACTACTTCTCTCAATGCTGCATTTGTTCCCTGAAGTGGACACGTGGTATTTTCGTAGCTACGATAATGAGCATTGGGATCTTCAAGAACTAAAGATACATTAAACTCTACAAGCAACTTGTCTGTACAATTGTTGCTTCTATCTTCAATGTAAGGATATGCACTACCGTTAGTACTACTACCATTATAAGCATGCACTAAGGGAGTTCCTGCATTGATAGATTTGAATCAATTAGCTTTAAATGAGATTTAGGACCAAACGGATGCAACAAAAGACAAGTGCAAGTTCATTTCTCAACCCAACAAACCATACCCAGAGATGAGTTCAGTTAAAATGAGGAATAATACTAGGGGCACAAAAACTTGCTCACAAAATCCTAGGTGTAATGATTTTATTGGTGTTTTTAATTAGAGTGTAGCGGGTCAACTATCGATGCAACCAATAAAATATCGCCAACTCATTTTGTGAGCAAGATTTTGTGACTTTCTTTTGTGCCCCTATCATTGCTCATTCTAGATTATGTGAATTTGACATCAAACTAAGGATCCAAGAAAATAAGATGCGACATAATATATACAGGAAGAAGCAAAAGTATTGATATTACAGGATCATTGAATATGTAGATCCTCGCCAAAGTAAGTGAGGTGGATAATTTTGGAAAAGATAACATGATTTTAAGGTAGTTTAATATCCAAAAAGAATCATGAAAAAAAAAACCTTTTAAGGCATGTTTATACACAGGAAGATGGTAGATTATTAATCTAATACCTTTAAAAACTGGTTACTTCAATAAAAACTATCATCCATTCACTATGACTTCAATTAAATTAGCATCTCAAGCACAGATAAGCTCTTAAATGAAACTAACAAAAGGGTATACAAACAGGAGAATAACAATAAATGGAAGGGAAAATTGAACATTCATTGTCACAGGTAATTGCAATTTAATTAAATTTCATTTCAGGATAACTCAAATAGCATTGCAAGCACAGATGAGCCCTAAAGCAAAACTAACAAAAGGGTATCCAAATTTCTATACAAAAAAAAGGTATCAAAAAATTGTGAAAATGTTGATAACAATAAATGGAAGAAAAATTGGATGCAAAATCGATAAGAAAAATGAAGAAGAAAATGACCTGCATTGCCATGGGTGATGGCAATGTTGGAATAAAAGGGAATAAACAGGAACCAAATAGAGATCATCAATGGAAAAGAGAGGTTGAAGATGGAATCAGAAGCTCCCTCCTCGTCGTTGATTTTGATGTTGATGTTGGAGATTTTAAGATTATGATGATGAGAGGTATGAAATTTGACGACATCCTCGTTGTTGCTGGAATTGGAATTGGAAATGGATTTGGGACTGTGTTTCTTCATCGCTCATCAAAGGAAACAGCAATGGTGTTTGATTATCATCCATTGGAAGGAAGCTTGAATGGCTATCCAATTTCCTCGGACGATACCCACAGTGCTGGCTTTCGATTTCCAAGCTCAAGCCTTTTCTTTCTGTTAGGGATTTCCGCAAGACTCTCTCTCTCTCTCTCCTCTCTCTCTCTCTCTCTCTTTTTTTTTATAAAAGTAAAAAAATAAAATACTAGTACTCCCTCCGTCCCTAAATGTTTGTCCAATTTCCCCTTTTTCTTTGTCCCAAAAAGTTAGTCTCATTTCTAAAATTAAAGCTTCAAAATTACTAAATTTTCAAAACTTGTAACATTTAGGGACGGAGTATTGCATAACGGCGGTGCATATTATCAATAATTTTCAAAGCGTTCGTAAAAATAACCAAAATTAAAGCTTCAAAATTACTAAATTAAAATGTTTGAAAAGTCAAATGGGACAAACATTTAGGGAGGGAGTATTTGTTATTCACGCCCACAAAATCCATCATTATAACCCAATTTTAACTCCTCATTAAAACCGATCAAACATTTTTTTTAAAATCAAACCCATTTCATATATCTGACGAAGACGACGACCGAGCTGTTAGCCGCGAAATTCACAATGGTTGTTCACATCTACTCCCTCCGTCACGTAAAATCTTACACATTTTGTTATTTGGGTGTCCTATTTTAAAGTCTCGCTTTTCTAAATAGAAACTTTTTAATACTTCTTTATTCATGGGGACCCACTTGTCATACTCACAAAAACTATCCACTTACTATTTTCTATCCCGCTTTCTCTCTCCTACCCACTCATAACTCTTACTTTAATAACATTATATATATTCACTTCTTATTTTCGATTTTGAACAGTAAATGGATAAGCTAATGTGGGACGGAGGGAGTATTAGTTTGGTGAAAGGGGAAATTACCGTTATATCCTTCGCCCCAAGTTAAAATACTAATTAATACAAGGATTTTGGAATTTAACTACATAATTCGGCAACAAAATCAAAATTTCACCTATTCCCTTGCTAGTTTAAAGACACGCGTGTCATTAGCGGACAACGTGTCACACCCTCTCTACTCCCTCGTTTTTTGTTTTTTTTTCCTCAAAACCTTGAAATGAAATCTTTTAAGATCAAGAAGTCAAAAAAAAAAAAAAATCGATAGCACTGTTGTGTTCGTATCGTCAACACGAAACAAACTAGCAGCATCAACATATAATCTTAATCAAATTTCTGAAGTTCACAATTGTTCCAAATTCACAGTTGTTTTTCATATTTTTTGCATGAAAATGTCTTCTATTTTACTAAATTCATAGTTATTTTAGCTAAGTTTACAATTGTTTTTAGTCTTGTATGACCTCTATTTTTGTTTTTTTTATGAGATTATTTGACATGTTTGTTAAGTTCACAGTTATTTTAGTTAAGTTTACAGTTGTTTTTAGTTAAGTTCACAATAGTTTTTTTTTTATCTTTATGACCTCTATTTTTGCAATTTATAAAATTATTTAACATATATTTGTTAATTTCATAAAAAAACAAACCTAGAGGCAATAAAATAATAAAAACAATTGTGAACTTAAATAAAACAATAGTGAATTAAGTAAATTAAAAGATATCTCCATGCAAAAATTATGAATTTAACTAAATCAACTGTGAACTTTTCTTAGTTGTTCTTTAAACAAATGTGAAAATAACTGTGAACTTGTAACAACTGTGAACTTTAGAAATTTGATTCAGATTATATGTTGATTCTATTAGTTTGATTCGTTTTAACGATACGAACACAACGATGCTCTCAGATTATTATTTTTTTTTTGACTTCTTGATCTTAAGATATTTCATTTTAAAGTTTTGAGGGAAAAAAAAAACGAGGGAGGAGAGAGGGTGTGACAGCTGGTACACGCGTGTGTATTTATAAAGAGAGTACCAAGTGATCGTTTCCGAAAATATGTGTCATATCGTTTTTGTTAGAATGAAGAACGATATGGTAATCGCCCCTTTGTGAAAAGTGATTTTGACAAACACTAGATAGATAGTTACCAGATTAGTGTTTTATTTTATTTTCTATTTTTCTTTAATTATTGTACTTTTTAATTTTTAATAAAATTTAGGGGGCATTGCCCTTTTCGCCTAAAAAAAAAAAAAACAGATTAGTGCAACAATTTGGAGTTTTATAAGTTAAAGTTTAGAAATCAGAGTTTGAATACAATTTTGAAATCGATGTTGAATACGAAACAGTAACATAGAGCAGATCGAAATTAACAGATTAAGCAATTACAAAAAAAAAAAAAACATTTATTTTGGGACAAAAATTCTTGAATTTGAATATTTATTAATGATATAAGTTTTAGAAATTCAGTGCAACTAACTTAATTCCTTATAATAGTAATAATAATGACTAGCTACTCTACAACACTTGTACAGTTTTACCCTTGAAGATCTGACAATCTTCATTGCTTATCAGACATCAATTCTGACAGTAGCTTCATCTGACGCGGCAGCATGCTTTCCTGGAAAATAAGCTATGCTTAGAGCACCTACAATGGTGATAAAGTTGCTCGGTCGTGGCTGAGGTGGAGCAGTTGACACTTCGCAAACACTTCTCTCCCGGCCCCACCCCTCATCAGGGCAATAGTTCATACTCCGCTTCTTGACTTTGTTCTTCTTTTTGTTTATGAAATAATGGAAGACCGCCTGGATCACCCTCTTCTAGTATAAGACTTGCAGGTGTGTTTGCAGGGTAATGTTCCAGTATATAGTCTATTTCTTCCCCACTTATCTCCAGTTGCTTCACAAGAACCTACATTCAAAGAGCCACAATCCCAAGCATGAGTTTCATTCGATAAATAATCACAAATACAATCTCCGTCCCAGAATGAGTCAGTTCATTTTTACCTTGACGATTTTCAGCAAAGCAGCATTGTGTTGGCTCAACAAAGAAACTGTCTTGTCATACATATCAAGCATCAACTCTTCTGTCCTTCGTGCAATTTCATCATCCATATTAAAATTAAGTGGTGGTGCACTTAGGCCATCAGTTTTGTACATGGACCCTTCAAAATCCAGACGTGGGCCCACAAATACAGTTTTCTCTCTCCAAGGAGGAGTTTCTCCATGTATTACCATGGGATTCTCCAAGTTCCATCTGGTAGTTAAAGAAGCAATAAATCAATGGTCGGTCTTTAGAAGTGAAGTAACTGGAACTCGGTGGGAATATAATAAAAACAAAAACTCCCTCCGTCCCAATGTTCTTGCTACTAAAACTGAATGCACAGGGATTAAGGAAAAAGTTAAGTGTTGTGAGTATGAAAAGTAAAGTAGGAGAAAGTGGGGTAGGGAGAATTTTGTTCCGAGTGTGGCAAGTGAGTCTCATTGACATTTTGGGTTAGAAGCAAGAACACTGGGACGCCCAAAAAGGAAATAAGTAGCAAGAGAACATTGGGACGGAGGGTATATTGATTTTTTTTTAAAAAGGTGATGCAACATATAAGAGAGCCTACCCGGAGATAATTTTACGAGCAAGCCACGATGCATGGGCAAGATACTTTGCTGAAGCCACAGACGTATCCCTTCCAAAGATGACTTCTTCGGCAGCTCTCCCTCCAAGAAACACCTATGCATAGAAACAAAGGCCAAACAGATTTTCACTACAGCATTCCCTCACACACAGACACACACAATAAGGTAAATAGTACTACCTCTGTCCCAAAATGAATGTCCGTAAAATTTTCAGTTTTGCTCTTGATCGAGAGTAAATTTGAAATTTTTGGGACATTTTGGAACGGAGGGAGTCCATAAAAGATTCATACCTGAATGCGCTGAAGCAACTGTGGCAGGCGTTCATACATCAATAATTCTTCATCAAGTCGATGGAATACAATTTGCGATAATGTCTGTATGCATGAGTTTCAATATAATTCATAGTTACAAAAGATAATCAAATATGGTAATTATGGAAACAAAACAAATAAATAGACAAAGCAGTTATTATGAATCCTAAAACGAAGAGCTTTTGGCTGGACAATAAAAATGAGACCGAGGGAGTGATTAATTCCTGAATCAGTCCCTAATTACGCAAGATCCTAATTAAATCAGTACCTAAAATTGGTATCAAAACCGATTATTTCAGTCAAACATCCCGTTAAGCCAACATATTTAAAGAGTTTTGACAAGCAATTTTATATGTTGCTTTTAACATACCACAGCAAAAGGACAAATTAGACCTTGAAAAGATTTCCGTTTAGGGGACTCAAGCCTAATAAGCTGATAGTTATGAAATTGTGCACAAGGAATGCGTAGCATAATACAGATATTATCAATATATTTCATTTTCAAGTCCCAACTGGAGTTCCACATATGTAAGACTCATCTATGAGCTTCTTTTCTTTTTCTCCCTTTTCCAGTGAGGCTATCAAATTCTACCATCCGAAAATGAACCATCTAGCCAATCAAGGCCACAATGATCAAAACAACTCTGCCATCCGAAATTCCCAGAAAAGATAAAAATGTCCAAAAAAAAGCTTGACTGAAGGAATTCAATACCGAAAACACATTATGGAAAAGAGGAGAGAAAACATGAGGCTAGCAGGAAAATGTGCTAACAGGAAAAGAATTTGGCAAAACCCATACTTGAGAGTAGCAGATTCAAAAGAAAACAGAAAAAAACCTCGCCACGAGGGTGAATTGAGATGCGATCACATCTTTCAACATGTGCACCCTCTTTTAGCCTCAGAAGATGAGAAACAACAGCAATTCCTGCTTCTGTAAGAGCTCGACGACATTGCCCTCGATAATCCAAGTACACTCCTCTTACTTTGGGTCCCACAGTAAGCCGTTCAACGGCTTCATCAAGATCTGATTGAATGATTGACTTGTGCTTGTTCCTTACAGCTACAAGAGCAGCCTCTTGGAGAAGTTGAGCTAACTTGGCTCCTGACCATCCTGATCAAATGTTGCATAATTTCAAATACCAATGACTAATCCCTATATCAGCTTATGATTTATGAAATTTTGGTATATTAGATATTCCCTCTGTCCCGGAAAGTTAGTCCCTCTTTTTACATTGTTAATGTGAATGAAATTTGAGCAATAATTTAGGTAACTTTTAATTATCCTAATGAGAATCTAAAAACTGTTATTGATAATATTTATAATGGTGAATCAATAACAAGTATTAGATTTTCATTAGAACAATTAAAACTAACCTAAATTATTGCTCAAAGTTCATTCAAACTAACGACGAAAAAGGAAGGACTAACATTCTGGGACGGAGGGAGTACATGTCAACGCAAATTTAAATCATCAATGTCTGCATACATTAACCATAAGGTCCATAACCTGCTAACAAATGATGCACTTGAATGAATTATAACAAAGGGAATGCTAACTAGTACTAATCTCTCTCTCTATCTAACACACGCACACAAAGAACCCTCTTTCCTGGGAGTTTGCCAGGTGCTATGATGCTCGGACTCTTTTGTTTACCCCGTCGGACCCCTGTCAACAACACTAAAAGTAGAAGTGTCCGACACGGGTACGGCGGGGTAAACCAAAGAGTCCGAGCATCAGAGGCCAGGTGTCACTACCTGAGCTCGAGTCTTCAGTCAGTTAAAGTATTGGTTGCATGGGCCAAATAGAGTAATTTGGTACAACCAGCATATCACAGCCAAATAAAAATTCAATGACCATTTTTGGGGCCAGTGGGCTGTAGAGGAAATTTAAAGACTATACTATTTCTGATATCTAACTGATGCAAGGTTAGGCATCACAACTTGCCTGCTCTTTCATTCATATTCTGAACTTTACTGAGGCATTCTTCCTTATTTTTTCCCCTTTTTTCTTTTATCAAAAAAAGAATCCTATTTTTGAAGTCCAACACTCCAACAACTTAAGCTGCTAGAATGGGTGGAAGTGTATTATATAAAGCATTCAACACTCGCGCAAATCTAATGCAAATATTCAACAAGTCAGAAGGAAAGAGCATACCAGGTAAATTCTGGGCATGACTGGATAAATCGACAGAGTCTGACATTTTTACTTTGCGAGCATGAACTTTCAATATGTCTAATCTTCCTTTTGCATTAGGAGGGAAAATTCTTATCTACAAGAAGCACATAAAAAATAGGTATTAATCATTTGAAATATTTGGTGAAAAAGAATGAGCAAACCAGTGACAAGGCCAATTCTGTGCCATATTCTATATTGTTCATCTACAAGTTGGCAACTCCTCGTCCAGAACTGCAATACTTAAATTGTTTCTTAACAACATCTCAATTCTCAACGCCCAAACTTTGTCTAAAAAACTTATTGTTACTCGTACTTAAATTGTAGTTCCTGATTTTGTTGGGGAAAAAAAAACGAACGCGTTTTCAGAGAGTTTACGAACCACCGGAAATACTTCCCAATACAATTTCATAAAATTTACCAAACAGTTGAAAACAAATTCATTATATTTTCCAAAAGCTATTTTCAGGAAGTTAATCTTCGTGAAACAAACAGAGTTTAAGTAACTAAATCAGTTTGATTATTTTCATTTAATTTTTGACTGTACATGCACCCATCTTTGAGGCATGTGCCTGCAAGATGGGAATGCATGAGTTGGGAAATGGCAGCTCGATTGATGCTGGCAAGTCGATGCATAATCCTAGGAACTTAAAGAGATGGGTTGTTGGAATTAACCACATAAATATTTCTTCTTTGAAGGGTACTTGGGAATGCTTTACCTGTGGCTCTTGTTCTTATGTTACTGAATTATTTTTTTTCTTTTTTTGATAAGAAAAAAAAATTATATTAGAAACAATATAGTATCTTTCCATCCTACATGAAGAGGTTCGCTTTCCTTTTCCAGTTTACCCCTATCAAACAGGTACCTTACCTTTTGAGTTTTTGATTGAGAAATAATTACGCTATATCAACTAAAGCAACTTCAATTGTGACCATAGATCATAAGGTACTTAAGAAAGTTAATGGTTATTCAACCTTTTTTAACCACGCGCAATATGTCAAATGATAACATGTGATTTATAATCAGGTATAGACCTTACGATCAAAGCGACCCGGTCGAAGAAGTGCAGGATCTAACAAATCCTTGCGGTTTGTAGCACCCAAAAAAATGACTCCCTTCCCAGTATCAAACCCATCTAGCTCAATCAGCAGTTGGTTCAATGTAGTTTCTCTTTCCTGTGTAGCTGCATCATAGATGTAGTTCTTGGCTTTGTTGATTATTCCTTGACGCCTAAATATCATAAATGGAAAATTAACATCAATCGTATTTGCGACACTTATGTAAATAGATAGTTTACGAATACTCTATTAGCAAATGAGAGAATCAAAATGGATCTAGACCATAAACAATTGTCTGTGCATCCCGATTTTGAAGTGCGAGCACAAATAATGTTATTGGCACGTAAATCGGTTTCTACATATTGTTTCCTCTATGTTCAATTGATCACTTAACACTAAGTGTTCATTGTTCAGTCCAACAAAGTTAAAGCAGATATCCATGTTTATTTCCATCATAAGCCGACCAGAATGACAGTTCATTTCCAAGTCAATGCACGGAATCCTAGGCCTTACAAACCAATGCCACACCTCAAAAGGCAACATGCAAACAACCTTACTAGTCACATTCTTACAATCTGATGCACACATTCTCTCGGTATGTCTTTCCAAGTCAATGCACGTTTACGAACACTTTTTTCTTTTCTTTTCTTTTTTTTTTGGGATAGACGGAGAATATTAACAGATCAAGGATAGAAAATACAAAAACAGTTAATAAGCCCTCCACCGAGGCAAAAAATCTACGCATAAGAAAGAAAATACAAAACAGGGCTGATGTACCAACTGCTCCCTAGTCAGTCGCTAAAGTAGCACCAGAAATAGAATCTAGCTCCCAAAGCACACACCAAAAGAGAAGCATAAGAAACAAATATATCCTTCAACACAGAAAAAGGTTCACCACCTTATTAGGAAATAGTTTAGCCTATAAATAATTGTGCAAGGTTTCAAAGATATGGATAGAATGACTTGATAATATTTGAGTTGAGCTTTAAGCTAACTGTGGGTGGTGCTTCTTCTCTCTCTGCTACCTATCTTTCTTAGTTTTCTATCTCTTCTATACGCTTCCACCAACATCTGCCTTCACCTCCATATACGAGTACACTAAAATGGAGATGAAGTAGTCCCCCACAAGAATTGAATAGATAGACTTGATTGAACTTTCCCCTTCGGGTTGTCAGATCAGATCCTTTCACCAGACAGGGGGAATTGCCAATACTCCATGATTTCACTAACTCCAACTCCCGATCATGAAAATTTTGTGAGAAATGTGGGGGCCACGTATTGGGCTACCTAATCAGCTATGTTGACATCCTTATACAAGGAAGGGGAGGGAAAGAGAGAGTCTCCAGATCCCATCCTTCCCTTTGCTTAAGAGTACATAAAATGATGTCTTTCAACACCTAGGGTTACCAACCTTGCATATGCACATTTCATGATACAGAATTTAGGTAGGAAGCTGAAAATAGAACCTTGTTTTAGAACATATAACCAACTTTTTATTCCATTTTACATGAACACAGAGGCATACACAATGAAACATAAAGTAAGACAGTGACCAGAACAAGTAATGAGTGAAGTTGTTCAAAAGCCAAAACTAAAAGGCACCAATACCTAGTAGCCAGTGCATCAATCTCATCAATAAAAATAACGGATGGTTTATTTGCCTGCAAAAAAGACGTCAGGAATACGTTCAGATACCATTTCAGAAACAAGTCTAACAAGTTACCAACAATCTATGCACCAGAAATGTCATGTTTCCAATCCTCTCAAAGGTTTAAGCTATGATTTAAAAGGCTAGCTTGTGGGTACTAAGTCAGGCTTTCTATATTAGTAGGTAGGAAAAATTGATGAGCTCTGAACCTCCTCTTGTGCAACTCAGTAATCCCTGCTAAAGAAAAAAAACAATTTGGAACCAAAAAATCACAGCAGAAAAAAGAGCAGATTAGTAGTGAATTGTTGGGAAACGTGCTCATAAAAGACCACCTAGCGAAATGCCCCAGAGCCATTTAGATTAAACAAAAAATTTGCTGAAAGATCTCTTAAGGGATATTTGTAGAGAAAATACAGTGGACGGCATCATCTTCAGAAGAGCTCCAAGGCTCACAACTAAAAGAGAAAGGTGAAGGTTTTGCACAATCACCTTGGCTCTCTTGAACAAATCTCTGACACGGGCAGAACCAACACCAACCAAAACTTCAACAAATTCTGACCCAGCCATTTGGTAAAATGGAACACCAGCCTCACCCGCTATGGCCTTGGCAATCAAAGTCTGAATAAGAAAAACAAGGAATCGGTCAATTGTTCATCTTTATGGAGAATGTAACTGTCTACAATTTTACCACATAAAGAAGATAAGACACACCTTGCCACATCCTGGAGGCCCCTCTAATAATACCCCATGAGGAGGCTTTATCCCCATTTTTTCAAATAGTTCTGGGTTCTTCAAATACCTAACCAACTAATAAGGAGAAGCTTAGTGGGTGATAAATTAGCACTGAACGATGGTATGAGAGCAGAACAAGCACCAAACTTGGAATGAAACAATATTAGCACATTGACAATAATTGAGATTTGTACCAAAGTAGAAAGACTTGGTAGAAAACAATATTGAATATGCAGAAGATTTACCTCTTGGAGCTCTTCAACAGCAGAATCAATCCCTGCAACATCCTTAAATGTAACTCCAGTTGACCCCTGAGTGGGCATTTAGAAGAAAAATAGAAAATTGAAAAGTTGCCAAGAAACAGAAATCCGATAATTTGAGATCTAGCATGAAGAGATTGAAGAACAACTACAAGGAATGACAACAGGAACATACATCAACACGAGCTTGGGCTTTTGATTGAGAAAATTCCATGCCTTGAAATATATCCTGAAAACAGCATATGACAATGAAACCTTTTGCGGGATAGAAGCCTACGGCATATGATCAATCAAACCAGTAAAAGTGGATTCAAGAAAGCAGAGCTCACCCATTTTCTGAAGTCTTTAGGTCTTCGAGAAATAGTTAAACGCATAAGAAGAGTCATACCAGGAAACACTATCATAATAAGTCCAAGCAACTTAAGAGTGTCGGACAAACCAAATGAAAAATAAGTTGCTTTTATTTTGCGAAATAATAGTCCTTTAATCACCCAATCAGTGAAGTCTTCTATAACAACTTGTAACGCTTTTGTGAATAGACTTGTGGATAGAATTGTGGATAGAATTGTGTATAGATTTGTGAGTAGATCTATGAATAGATTTATGATTATACTTGCGAGTAGACCAGGAAGAGGTTTCACAAAAGCTATGCATATGGGAAATGTGTAATATACAGCCACAAAGAGGAAACTAGTCCCCACAAATACTGCCCAAGCTAGGAAGCCTCCAACAGCAGCTGCAGCTACAGCAACTGCAGCAGTCAGTACAACGAATTCCACAATCACTCTGCTGGATATTGAAGAAGCTACTGGATGAGGATACTCTGGCAGCTTCGTTACCCAAGCCTGCATATAAAAAAATGTAAGTAAACGGGGTAATTCCACCAAGAAATTATCCTAGCCTGTCCTAATCCAGGAAAAAGGAGGGAGGGACGGTTGCGGTAGGCGTGTGAAAGCCAGCGTAAAACTGTCACATTATGATTACTTGAATAAGAATATGAAACAGGTCCATGTGATGATTCATATTAGCCGACTCCGAATCATTTTGTGACCAAGGCTTCCGTCTCGTCGTAAGAAAAAGGGGAGAGAAGTTTTTTTTATTCTCTTTAATTTTCCAACCCCAAATCATTTTGGAACTAAGGCTTTGTCGTTGTTCTTCTTCACTTTAATACTGGTGACCTGTTTCCGATTATGTCCAAACTGGGAACTTAAACAAGATGCAGAATATGGTGATGTAGTCACATAAAGCTCCTAATGACTTCCACAAAATTCCGAAGAAGTGTGATATTTACGCTAGCACAAAAATCTTCTTCTTCATGCGATACCAAGCAATTGTAATACTCCCTCTATCCCAGAACGAATGTCCAAAAAATTTCAAATGTGTTCTTGATCAAGAGTAAATTTGACAATTTTTTGGACATTCATTTTGGGACGGAGGGAGTATGTGTTTACTTGTCTGAAGACCACTACGGAACATGGCAATCAATCCCTCAGCCAACTTATTTATACAACCTTCCTAACTGCTCAAAGTCACAAGCGCTATTGTAATCACAAAACTGAGATGAAATGAGCCTGGCCAGTTCTCTATTGACAATCAAATAGAAGACCTGCTATGTTCTCGATAATGAAGATAGTAGTTCAGGCTTCAGAATTCAGACTGAGTGGTTATTACAGTAAATCTGCATTTCATTACAGATTCTCCGTTATCTCTTACGATGCTTCACCATTATGATTTATAAGGGAAATAAGGGTCCAGGTCCTCCAGGACTTCGTCTAGTTATTAAGAGGTTGGAGGGTTTCAGTAAATCAAGATGGTGGTGGCACGGGAACAGAGGAGATCAGATGAAGCCTAACATCCAAGATTTCCTTTTTTGTTGGAAGGTGTGAGGGGCAAAAGGGAACATAAAAAGGCATACCGTTTATTACAAAGAAAGCTTTACAAGAAATTAATAGAAGAAACATTCTAACCCTGACAGCACATTCAATCCCTCTCACATAACCCGAGGTAATCTGATGGATGTGATTTTACCCATCCAAAAGATATATTTCCAAGCTTATTTGGTGCTCAAAACCTTGAGAATTTAATTTATTTTTTAGTGTTTTATTAGTACAGGGGCTGAAGTAAAATTAGGCAGAAAAAGAGGTGAAAAAGTTGGTTTCGAAAGCTTAAGGACCAAACTGCAAAAGCTGGAAAGTTAAGTGAGCTCAGGCAAATGCGAAACGAATCCGATCCAAGAAAGCATTGGCCAGCATTCCTGTCTTGCTCTTCCTGGGCCGAAGTGTTTTGTGGCCGCCCAAGTCCAACGGCGGTCGCCCTTGTTTGGCCGAGGCTCTTCGGCGATCGCCCAAGGCACTTCGGTGGCCGCCCAAGCCATTTTCTCCTCCACGCCAAAGGCCAGATTCCTGCAGCTACTTGCTTCATTTGGGCCTCCCTTGCTTGTTTTTGTTGGGCCTTGGCCTTAATTTAGACCCTAATCAACCTTGGCCTCCCTTAGTATAAATAGAAAATGTGTTTTAATTTTTAGGGTTATGTTTTATTTTGGGACAAAGAAGGAGGCAAGAGTAGAGAGAGAAAGTTAGGGCTTTTTCTTCATCTATCAAGATAAGATTTTTAATGCTTTTCTTAATTAGTTTTGTTTATTTAATGTTTAATATGTGTAGCTAAACTCTTAATTTCATGGATTGGATAGTAATTTAGTCATTTATGTTATGTCATTGATTATTTTATCTCATTAATTGATATCTTGTTCATCTTTGCTATTTTCATGAAAGTTTCTTGGATTAAATTGTGGTTGATTCCTAATTTCTTCCTTTTAACTTTATGGGTGTCAATTTCTTATATTGATTTGGGGATTTTGACTTAGACTTTTGCTAAATGATGAAATCCATGGGTTCTCTTGATTGAAATCACATGGGTTTTGGTTCATAAAATCTTTAAAGCTTAAAGCTTTCCTTTTTTTTATCACTTGGACTTGATTTGTGAAAAGTGATTGAATAGGATTTATTAGATTGAAATCCGGCGGCCTTACCGTACCAATCTTGACTTTGGTGATTGAACCCAAGATTGAAATTAATATATTTTTCTAAATCAATGGCATAGTATTTTGTGATTAAATGAAATTCAATCCATGGAATCCTTTCTCATTATTGTTTTAATCTCTATTTGAAATTGATCTCTTTGTTTACTTGTTATTTCTAGCTTTAATTTTAAATCTTGATCTTTTTAGTTATTTGTTATTTTCAAAACCAACCCCACCCCTTTTTCCTTTACTTGTTTAATTGTGCATCTTTACTCTAAAACAAGCAACCCGAGTCTCTGTGGTTCGACCCCTACAATAGTATATTACTACAAGCTGGCACTCGTACTTGCGAGGGTTTTATTACAAGAAGTGGTATAGAAATAATACTCATCATAATCTCTCCCCTTAACTAACAGCTATTATCTGTATGAGCTTCTCAACATCCAACAGTACACTATTTGCAAACTTATTCTATCGATGGATGATGTGGGCATACCTCTCCAGCCAGACACATAAACTTGTGCAAGACAATAATAAGCACTATAGGGACTGCTGCAAAACAGCAAATACAATGGATCGATGAGTCTTATTTTATAGCAGTTAATTCCACATTACCAATTAAGCATATAAAAACAACATATGATCTAATTAGTGCTTAATGCTGGCACTACCAGCACAACTATCATCAAGTACATACCATGCCGTAAGTTTATTTATAGTTTTATGACTTTATATACACTCTAACCAAATATTCAAAGAGTGCTTAGGAATAGATCACCACACCAAAATTGCTGCCAGAAACCTCCTCTTTTATAAAACTCCGACAAACATTTCTTGTTCAGATCAGGAACCATCTCAGCAGTAGAGATATTAACCATTTGGGAAAAATTTATGGGGGTTGTCGGATTTATAATTGTGCGCATTCATAATTGTGCGCATTCATATTGATTAAAATCATCTGCCGAATGATCCAGACTACTTGCAGCATCAAAATTCAACCTTGACCTTATAATTTGCTTTAAAGGCCAAATTTTACTTCTAACTTAAAGTAGGGATGCCAATTTGTCCAACCTGCGACTGATCCGCCCTGAAAAATAGGGTTTGGTAAGCATTCTATAACCCGAGGGGTTCGGTTTTATGCATTCTGATGCCCGACACGGCTTGACTATTTCTCTTAGCACCGTAAATATATACATTTTAAATCTGTTCTCTGCATTGTCTCAAAATACCTTATTAATTTCAGTCCTGCTCATCAATTTCCACCCTCCAAAGACTCAATCTAAGTCATCAACCACAAGATCAAAACCCTTTGTTCTTTCTCCCCCAAGTATCTACTTATCCATCATTCTTCTCAATCCCTCAGATCAAAACCCTTTCTTCACTTCTCATGTTTTCAATCCCACGTCCTCCCATTTTGTCTTCTCAGTGCGTCATTTCGTTTGTGTCGTCCCGTGGCGGTGATCGGCGGTTCTCCAATCTCTGAGTTCTGTCTCTCTCTCTCTCCTAATAGAGAGTGAAAACTAAGCTTCTTGTACACAAAATATGTTTTGATTCCATATTGTCTGATATTTTATTCAAAGATGATGTGTATTTGTCCCTGTGTGTTTATGTTTAGTTTTGTTCTTTGTAAAAAATATCATGGGTTTCCCCTGTTTTCACTATCATTGAGATTATTCCTTTCCATTCCAGAATATTTTTGTGAGATCCGGGGCAGTTTGAGGAGGATACGGGTCCATTGGTTTCCATTGCAGTGGGTTCGTAAATCAGGGGTGTTGGTGCAGGCCGGTTCGGCTAAAGAGAAAGCCCACTCCAAACCCGTCATGTTGTCATCCTTACCTAAAAGGTATAATTTAATATGATGTGTTGAGCAAGGTTAAAATGTCGAAACTTCTGATTGTCATGACATGAGACCGACTCAAATAGGCTATCTGACCACTGACCTTGCTCTGTGCCTTTAGCAGGCTGCCTGCCCTAAAGTTGCATTCCATGTACTCTATTTTGCTCCTACTTATTTCAAACCCTTAATCTTCTAAGATTTTATCTCCATTTTTCTGGTGTAATATTAACCCATATTTTTCTCATCAGAAGTGCAATCTCACCTTAAGAAACATGCACCATAGAATCCAGTCAGTATATGTTTAGTCAAACTATCCATCCCCAAGGCCAAAGGTCAATCCTCGATCACATACAGTCCAACAGGAATTACAAACTACTCCCTCCGTCCCAGACCAAGGGTATATGTGGGGGATTTCACGCTTCTTAAGAAATTTTTTAAAAAATGAATAAAAGTTAAATGTGAGATAGGGAATAGTAATTAAATGTGTGGTAGGAAATATGAGAGATAATGTAAAAGTTAAATGTGTGGTAGGGAATAGGAGAGAGAATGTAAAAGTTAAAAATATTTAATAGGAGAGAGAATGAGTGGAAGGAATAGTAGTTAAATGTGTGGTAGGAAATAGGAGAGAGAATGTATAAGGATATAATGAATGGTTTTTTTGTAAATATATGAAGATGATAAGGGTATTAATATATTCAAAAACTTGCCTTTTTTGGAAATGAACTCTTGGTCTGGGACGTCCCAAAAGGGAAAGATGAACCCTTGGTCTGGGACGGAGGGAGTAATAAATATTTTCTGCTGCAATCATACCCATCCTAGATAAGCAGAAATCACATGAATATATCTCATATTGAGTCCTTTCTTCTCCGAACCTTTCAAATCACCTCTTTAGGAACTCGATCATCCACCTTCTTAAAGTTAATATAAAAGAAAATCAATCAGTAACAAAGGGGAACTAGGTGGAGTTATGCCGGAAACCTTGGATGGTTGCACATAAAAATGTACGTCCTAGTATTCCCGCAAACTGTTTTCTGTGACCAAACGAAGTTCAAGTGTCGATAGATTTGAACTACATTGGCTCCAAATATTGCCAACAGAAAACTCTTCAATTTCACTATCAACGGTTTCTCCGTATACAAGAAGATAGGTCTTCATATACAAGAAGGAATTGTTTTTCAAACTAGCATGGGCCAATAGCAACATGCTCCTTTCTAATTGCATGATATCCATACATCTTGTCCTTTAACTAGATATTTACATGGACCAAAAGGTAGAAAAGTGAAGACACTTTATAGTACTCCCTCCGACCCAAAATAAATGTCACATTTGACTTGCCAACGTTTTTAAAAAATGTGCTTTCCCTGTTTGTATATGACAGTTGCACTAAGATTTTTTTCCTAATTTAGAAACGCGACATTTGATTTGGGACTAACAAAAAAGGAAAGTGTGACATTGATTATGGGATTGATTGAGTATTACACAGTTTGGTAGAAGCGCTTTTTCACCTGTCCCAATACAATTCATTAGTCAGTTTCCTTCAAGTTCTCAGGAAATGCTACTAGTAATACATGAATTCACCTTAAGTCATACACCATCACACACTTCTTTTGTAACAAATTAGTTACATTCTTCCAGCAATGGAGCACAAAGTTTCAAATTCAGTTATTCTGCTAATCTCGCTCCCAGAAAAAATGTGTGTGTGTGTATATATATATTATTCGTTAATATTTTGTAAGTTGCAAAAAGAGCTACTAAATATAGCATTTTACAAGTTTCTGCAACTTGGAACCTGGTCCTTGTAAGATGTTTGTGGTCCGATCATGTTCCTTTATGTAGGATCCTCAATCAGACATTGCTTTTTCTAACATGGATTCTTATATTGAACTACAACATGCTTTATCTATGAATACTCAAGAACTCGGTAAATAAAGCTTACACAACTTAATACTTGTTTGTTCCCAAAATTATACCAGAAAAACAAACAATGGCTCGTGAAAGCTTCTTTCAAAGAAGATTTTTCCATTTTTCTGAACATTCTCCTTAATTGTCAGTGAGATTAGTAAAGGGAGTAAATCATGTGCTATGACCAGCGTTAGAATACAAGTTCTCTAAGGAAATGGCAAAAATGAAAACAAAGCAAAAGAGGATACCTTCAACAACTGTGTCTCAATCATATATCGAGGACCATTATACTCATCTAAAGCATCTTTTGCTTGGTTCTTATTTAACATCATCGCCCTATAGATATCCACAAATCAATAATGGCAAGAAAATAAAAAGTCTTTCATAGAGCAAAAACAAAAGAACAATTACGAGGGTCGAAAGTATTCACCACTTAGTTCTTTGCATGCTCTTGATATCATTTTGAGTTGGAATATCATCCAACTCAAAAATGAACTCGTTCAAACCATCCCCAATATCATCTTTATATGTCATGAACCTTATCCTACCTTCCCCCAATGCTTCCATGAAATTTTCAAACTCCATTTTTGGCAAGGATCGAAAACTCCTATTAAATTCCTCTTCTTCTGACAAACTCTCAATAAATGCCTGCTCAGGCACGTAAAGCTTCCCTCTAAAATCCTGCAACATATCCTTCAATTTCACATCCCCAAAATCCCACCTTTTCTCACCTTCACCCTTCTCGTTAACCTCAAAATGATCCTCTCTCTTCTCCTTAACCTCAAAAAGATTCTCTACCTTCTCCTTAACCTCAAAAAGATCCTTCTCCTTCTCCTTCTCCTTCTCCTTCTCCTCGAAAGAATCCTCTCCCTTCTCCTTAACCTCAAAAGTATCCTTCTCCTCCTCCTTCTCCTTAACCTCAAAAAGATCCTCTCCCTTCTCCTTCTCCTTAACTTTTAAAAGATCCTCTCCCTTCTCCTTCTCCTTCTCCTTCTCCTTAACTTTTAAAAGACCCTCTCCCTTCTCCTTCTCCTTTCCTTCTCCTTCTCCTACTCCTTAACCTCCAAAAGATCATTTCCCTTCTCCTTCTCCTTCTCCTTTTCCTTCTCCTTAACCTCTAAAAGATCCTCTCCCTTCTCCTTAACCTCTAAAAGATCCTTATCCTTCTTCGGAATTTTTTTCTCTTTAGAATAAAGCTTGCCACCAATCAAATACTTGGGTTCAACTTCACAAGGGTTTTCCTTCAAAACCCTAGACACAAAATCCTCTTCAGCTAAATTAACATCACTATCTCTAGCCTTATCCGTGGGATTAGAATCAGATTTTCGAAAAAATGCATAAGGCTGAAGCGGGTTTTCCTTCAAAACCCTAGGCACAAAATCCTCTTCAGCTGAATTAACATTACTATCTCTAACCTTATTCGTGGGATAGAATCAGATTTTCGAAAAAATGCACAAGGTTTTCGAAAAAATGCATAAGGTTGACGCCAAAATGGCCGTAAATTTCTTCTGTATTGATTGAAATTGAGGTTATTGGAACGTTTTTGAATTGGGATTTTGATGGGTGGTTGAGAGTGAAGAAATTTGGTGGTTGAGGAGGAGAATAAATACATTGCCGGATGGGGGTTTAGGGTTTATCGAACTTGGGTATTGGGTTCGGAGGGTGAAAATGGTAATGAGGATTTTGTTAAGAAGCATCGGGTTATCTGATCCGAGGAATTATGGAAGCCATTGTAGAAGAGCAGAGAGCTGAGTGTTTGGAAGGATGAAGGAAACGCTTATGACAAGGAAGGGAGGGAGGAAGAGAGGGATTGTTACAAAGTTTATCCGGATCCGACCTTTAAATTGGTTCAGGATGTGACTCAAAATTATCTACTTTTATTCTTAAAAATTATACTCCCTCCGTAGTCCCAGCTTAACTTAAGCTTCACCAATTACCCAAAATGGCGTCCCGTTACAAGTTTCATCTTTCTTAAAATGGAAAAGGTTTATTCATATTCTATTATACCCACTAACTTTTCTCTCTCACACATTTAAATTATGGGTGCCACTTGTCATATCCGCTCACTTCTTCCCTCTCACAACCCTTTTCCCACTCCCATTATTTTTGAATATATATATTGCTTTCTTAATATTTGTGTCTCACCAAAACGGTGAAGCTTAATCCGGGACGGAGGGAGTACTTATTTGAAATTACTGTTTTAATAAAAAAACATGTCTTATTAGAAATTACACATTTTCAAAATAGAAAATTTATAATACTTCTTTAAATTCTCATATCCAAGTTAATATATAATTTCAAATTATACGGAGGAAGTATTTTGGTCACGGGAATTATAAAAAAATGTGAGTAGTATAAGTATTATGAATATGAAAATAAGGTAGAAAGAAGAAAGTCTAGTAAAAAGGGTAAGTGAATAGTTGGTTTGGGTATATAAATGGGCTTCAGCTAATATTTTTATTTAAAAAAAGTGTAATTTTTCGTAAAACACACAATCGGTTAAAAAGGTTTCTGTTCATGCGGGGGGCATAGTACCGGGGGATTTACCAGGCATGCCTTAATTTTGTTAAAGGCATCCTGGTATTCTTCATTCCATTCTGTATCGGTATTTTTCTTTGTAAGCTTGAAGATGGGCTCACACATGGTTGTCAGTTGATTAACGAAACAGTTGATGTACTGCAGTTTGCCCATAAAGCTTTTGACTTCTGTCTGGGATCGAGGTGGCTTCTTATCCATAATGACTTTGATTTTTCGGGGGTCGGTTTCAGTTCCTCGCTCTGTGACCATATACCCAAGTACCTTTCCTCTCGTCACTCCGAAGATGCACTTTGCAGGGTTCAGCCTCATGGAATGGCTTAACCGCTCAAAGAACTTCTGCAGATCAACAAAGTGTTGTCCATCTGCGCCTTTGGAATGGATAATCATATCATCGACATTGACCTCAATTTCATTGTGGATCATGTCATGAAAAAGCGCAGTTGCTGCTCTCTGATAAAAATTAGTTACATTCTTCCGGCAATGGCGCACAAAGTTTCAAATTCAGTTATTCTGCTAATCTCTCTCCCGGAAAAAAAAATGTGTGGGTGTGTATATATATTATTCGTTAATGATTTTGTAAGTTGCAAAAAGAGCTACTAAATACAGCATTTTACAAGTTTTTGCAACTTGGAACCTGGTCCTTGTAAGATGTTTGTGGTCCGATCATGTTCCTTTATGTAGGATCCTCAATCAGACATTGCTTTTTCTAACATGGATTCTTATATTGAACTACAACATGCTTTATCTATGAATACTTAAGAACTCGGTAAAACTTACACAACTTAATACTTGTTTGTTCCCAAAATTATACCAGAAAAACAAACAATGGCTCATGAAAGCTTCTTTCAAAGAAGATTTTTCCATTTTTCTGAACATTCTCCTTAATTGTCAATGAGATTAGTAAAGGGAGAAAATAATGTGCTATGACCAGCGTTAGAATACAAGTTCTCTAAGGAAATGGCAAAAATGAAAACAAAGCAAAAGAGGATACCTTCGACAACTGTGTCTCAATCATATATCGAGGACCATTATACTCATCTAACGCATCTTTTGCTTGGTTCTCATTTAACATCATCGCCCTACAGATATCCACAAATCAATAATGGCAAGAAAATAAAAAGTCTTTCATAAAGCAAATCAAAAGAACAATTACAAGGGTCGAAAGTATTCACCACTTAGTTCTTTGCATGCTCTTGATATCATTTTGAGTTGGAATATCATCCAACTCAAAAATGAACTCTTTCAAACCATCCCCAATATCATCTTTATATGTCATGAACCTTATCCTACCTTCCCCCAATGCTTCCATGAAATTTTCAAACTCCATTTTTGGCAACGATCGAAAACTCCTATTAAATTCCTCTTCTTCTGACAAAGTCTCACCAAATGCCTGCTCAGGCACGTAAAGCTTCCCTCTAAAATCCTTCAACATATCCTTCAATTTCACATCCCCAAAATCCCACCTTTTCTCATCTTCACCCTTCTCGTTAACCTCAAAATGATCCTCTCTCTTCTCCTTAACCTCAAAAAGATTATCTCCCTTCTCCTTAACCTCAAAAAGATCCTTCTCCTTAACCTCAAAAAGATCCTTCACCTTCTCCTTAACCTCGAAAATATCCTCTCCCTTCTCCTTAACCTCAAAAGGATCCTTCTCCTCCTCCTTCTCCTTAACCTCAAAAAGATCCTCTCCCTTCTCCTTCTCCTTCTCCTTCTCCTTCTCCTTCTCCTTCTCCTTCTCCTTCTCCTTAACCTCTAAAAGATCATTTCCCTTCTCCTTCTCCTTCTCCTTAACCTTAACCTTAACCTCTAAAAGATCCTCTCCCTTCTCCTTAACCTCTAAAAGATCCTTTCCCTTCTCCTTCTCCTTCTCCTTCTCCTTCTCCTTCTTCGGAATTTTTTTCTCTTTAGAATAAAGCTTGCCACCAATCAAATACTTGGGTTCAACTTCACAAGGGTTTTCCTTCAAAACCCTAGACACAAAATCCTCTTCCTCTAAATTAACATCACTATCTCTAACCTTATCCGTGGGATTAGAATCAGATTTTCGAAAAAATGCATAAGGTTCAAGCGGGTTTTCCTCCATAACCCTAGACACAAAATCCTCTTCAGCTGAATTAACATTACTATCTCTAACCTTATCCGTGGGATTAGAATCAGATTTTCGAAAAAATGCATAAGGTTGACGCGAAAATGGCCGTAAATTTCTTCTGTAATGATTGAAATTGAGGTTATTGGAACGTTTTTGAATTGGGATTTTGATGGGTGGTTGAGAGTGAAGAAATTTGGTGGTTGAGGAGGAGAATAAATACATTGCCGGATGGGGGTTTAGGGTTTATCGAACTAGGGTATTGGGTTCGGAGGGTGAAAATGGTAATGAGGATTTTGTTAAGAAGCAGCGGGTCATCTGATCCGAGGAATTATGGAAGCCATTGTAGAAGAGCAGAGAGCTGAGTGTTTGGAAGGATGAAGGAAACGCTTATGACAAGGGAGGGAGGAAGAGAGGGATTGTTACAAAGTTTATCCGGATCCGACCTTTAAGAGAATTGTTATATAAACCCGTAAAATTGTTGAGTAAACCCGTAAAGCACAAATTACAATTATGCCATCGAATGAAACTACTTTTCTACCCCTAATTCATACCCCCATTATCCCACCTTCCCCCTCACTCTACCACCCTTCATCCCAACCCACTGTCTCTCTCAAATCCGGCCACCACCATCCCAACCGCCACCACGCAGCTTCGATACAATCCTTCACCCACTACCATTTCTCCATTAAAATCCTATTTTCTCACTTTTCAATTCCCAGTTCTTTAACATATTAGAAAACTCAGATTTTGCAAAAATTCGCCGAGTGACCGGGAAATTCAGTTCGCCACGCCCGACCGAAAATATTGAAAAGTTCTGGCCACACCCGCCGAAATTTTTAAAAAGTTCTGGCTCAGTTTGCCGAACCACCTCGGGCCGGTGTGACCGATTTTTAAGCAAAGTTCGGCCACTGCTGGCCGACCAGATTCAAATTTTCGGTTGGTAGCGGCCGAACCACCCAAATCCAGAAATTTAAATGTAATCGAACCAAAAATCGAAATTTCTCACTCTTTCTCTCTAAAAATCAGTTGATTTCTTCTTCTTTTCTTTCTTTCAAACTGATTTTCTCTCTCTTTCTCTCTCTAAAAATGGTGGTGGGTGGTGTGGGTGAGAGAGAAAATGAAAGGGTTAATGGGTGTGGGTGTGGGTGTGTGGGTGAGTGGGGTATAATGGGAAAAATGGGGGGTTTATTTTAATTTTTTGGGGTGGTTTTAATATTACGGGTTTACTCAACAATTTTACGGGTTTATATAACAATTCTCGACCTTTAAATTGGTTCAGGATGTGACTCAAAATTATCTATTTTTATTTTTAAAAGTTATACTACGTTTCAGCTTAAGTTTCACCAATTATATATAAAACTATAAAAGGGTGTTTCGTTATAAGCTTCATTTTTATTAAAATAAAAAAAGTTTATTAATATTTTATTATATTTCACTAACTTTTTTTTCTTATACATTTAAATTGTGGATATCACTTGTCATAGCCGCTCATTTCTTTTCTCTCACAACCCTTTTCTCACTCTCATTATTTTTGAATATATATATTGCTTTCTTAATATTTGTATTTCACCAAAATTGTAAAACTTAATTCGGGACGGAGGGAATACTTATTTGAAATTACAGTTTTAATAAAAAAAAAATATGTCTTATTAGAAATTACACATTTTCAAAATAAAAAATTTATAATACTTCTATAAATTCTCATATCCAAGTTAACATATAATTTCAAATGATACGGAGGAGGAAGTATTTTGGTCAAGAAAATTATAAAAAAATGTGAGTAGTATAAGTATCTATAGTATAAATCACACCGATATTATGAACAGTTGTGTGAACAGTTTTAAATGCCAAATTTCTCATTTTGTCCTCACTAAGTTGTTCCTTTTCTATTTTGCCCTTTAAAAAAAATTTAAATTAAAAAAAAAACGGACACAAGCTTTTACTAGTTATAAATATGAAAAATAAGGTAGAAAGAAGAAAGTCGAGTAAAAAGGGTAAGTGGATAGTTGGTTTGAGTATATAAGTGGCTTCGGCTAATATTTTTATTTTAGAAAAGTGTAATTTTTCGTAAAATAAAATCGGATAAAAAGTTATACTTTTAGGGTTTGTTTGGTAGGCTGATAGGATTAGCATGCATTAATAGTCAGGAGATTATTACTCCATGGATTAATTATACAACCATTTTTTTTGGATAAATACGAAGGGGATAAGAGGTGATAAGAGGTCTTATCCAGGTTGTTAGGATTATTACACCGGCTGCATTTAATCTACCAAACATGATGGAAGGAGACTAAGTTATCGGTCTATTTAAAAATAAAAAAATAAAATTGAAGATTCATTTTGAAACGTGAGCCGTGCTAGTTATTTAGTAGCGATCAAAGTAATTATTATAATTCTTTTTATTTAAAAGGACATTTGCCAAAAACTACTTTTGAAAGATGGATATTAAAAAAAAACACAGACACACAAGTTGTATATTATAAAAAAATCTTTAAATATTACAAAAAAAAACTAATTTTTTTTTGTGTTTATCTATCAAACACTGATAAATGCATTTATCAGTTATAAACAACAGATAAATTTATCAATGTGAAATGCATTTATCAGTTGTTTAACCAAAAAACCAAGCATAAAATACTCTTTAAAAAACTGATAAATGAATTTATGAGTTATAAACAACTGATGAATGCATTTTACATTGATATATGCATTTATCAGTTGTTTTAGCTGGAAAAAAAAAAAATAGTTCCTTATAATATCACATCTTACATTTTTTTTTTGTAAACAACATCTTTTGAGGTAGTTTTTGGTAAAAACTGCTATTTAAAAAGGATCCTAATTTCATTTTTTGTGATTCTGAAAAGAAAAACAGAGCAATTATTTTTAGGCTATTGTAAATAAACTGTTTTGTAAGATGTGATATTGAAAGCTCAAGAGCCAAATTTTTGTTTGACAAAATAATTATAAAAATAATGAATAAATCTCAAAGATGTCAAAAAAATTGACAGTCATATAGTCATGAAACAGGTAATTGCACAAACAGAGGTATGGCTATGGATCATTAGCCTTTGACAAGCATAACAATAGTTGAAAATGAAAAAGGCCTAGGAAATTACCCATTTCAAGAAAAGAAAAAATCAGATGAACAGGCATTTTATGAGTTGAATAAAACTTGACAATTATTAGTACCCAAATATTAAATAATCAAATACTATGACCCTCCTCAAATATATAAAACATCTCTAATTCTCTGCATAAATGCCATTGGTAAAATTCCGACCTACTGTAAATGCTTAACGTTGTGCGCTGAAAAGGGATCTACTAATGATACCGGTGGCCTCAATGTAGCGATCCACACACCTGGAGATGCAACTACTCTCCCCACCACTCAGACTGCTTCCTGGTTTACTGATACACTTCTCAAAGCACTTCCCCCTCACAGTCTGCACAAGTTAACAATCGAAATATGGACATAATTAGTGTGCATTGTTCAAGCACGATGATCTAAGAAAGAGGGACGGTCCATTAAACAAATCATTTCTTGAAGGTTCAAAAAGTGAAAGAGCAATGAATATACATTCACTAAGAAATACACTGCACTGCTCGGGTAGCATACATAAGGCAGCATCTGTTGTAACGAAGTGTTATACAGTACAAGTGTCATTGCACTTGTTGTAACGTATCACACACTTACTGTACTTATGGTGGAGTATAATATAGCATTTGTATCGCTAGTGAACACCCCATGTGAAAGAACTTTACTGATTATCTGAAATTCCTTTTATACAATCTGCAATGGGACTGCTCTTTTGTGACTAACCATGCTATCTGTAGCAATGTGCCACCAATTCTCTTCCATATCAGCAGCTATAAAGACCAACTTTTCTCTAGGACGAGCATTCACTGCTCCAGCCGTTGCAGAGCGATCAGGGTCAATGCAGGAGTCCAAACACCTTGGAATGATACAGAAGCTTGGAGATGAACTCCGTATCCATGTAGCGTAGCCAACTTTAAATTCACTTCTTGAAGTGCATAAATATGATCACTAATGTCATTTAGACTAGAAGATGTCGATGAGGAAGAGAAATACAACGAGATAAAATCTTATGTACCACTTTTGTGTACCGCATTATTACAACTAGTGATGCTATGGTTATGAGTTATTAGGGTTGACATCATGACAGTGTCATGAATATAGCAGTTGGATCACTAGTGATACACTATGCGGTACAAGAGATATAATCCCATACTCCCTCCGTCCCGCCCGAAGCTCCACCTTTTACCCAAATGGGTATTCCGGTAGAAGCTTCACCATTCCTAAAATGGATATCAATTATTAATATTTTAATTGGGCTGATCCACACTATTAAGACTAATACCAGCCTTCCCTAATTAAACCCACCTAACCCAAAACTAATTAAACCTAACCCAAAACTGATTAAATCTCACCCAAAACTATTACACCCAACCCATTTTGGGCCCAAATAAAAATCACTTACAACTAACACTACTCTCTCTCCTCACTTTCTCTATCATTCTTGTCATTCTTCATCCTACGAAGAACCCTAGTTCTCTCTCTCTATTTCTCTCTCTCTCTATTAGACTGAAAAATTGATTGAAATCTTAGTTTTTTCATACATCATTGTTCTCCTTTCTTCGTGGATACTGATTTTTTCAAAAATTTGGATGATGAATCGGCCAATGGTGACGAACGATTCTTCAATCGTTGCCGACGATTCATCAACCTTCTCTTCCTTTTCTTCCATTAATGGCGAATCGGTTCTTGGGAAACCCATTCCTTCAAAGTTTGTTGGAAGATTCTGAAAAAGATGAAGTTTTTTCTACAATGGAGGAAACACAAGATTTTCAAAACATTTTTGGGGAAATTCTGACTAATCCATGTTTAAGAACCCGTCCCCTTTCTGTTTTCAATGAAGAAGCTTGATGCCATCACAGATCGAAATAGTCCCCAGACCTACTACAACTACAGAGTACAGATTTAGAGAGGATAACAGTGTGTATGAATGGACTCCACCCATGATTAAATCATCTATGTCAAACTATGAGCAAAAGGTAGAAACCCACATAAAGGATTTGTTGATGTTGGGTTTGCACTTTCCGGCTATACAACGTTGGCTCAAGGATCAAGTTTATGTCTTCTTTCTCATTCTTTGTTCTTCTCTCTGTTTGAGTAAATTTTTTGGTTCTATTTGAGTACATTTTGGGAGTTGGGTGAAAGTTATATGTGAAATGATGAATATGACTTGTTGATCTAATCTGTGATTGCTACCTTTAATTGCCCACATCAATAAATTTGTTGATATGAACTTTGTTTGCCTTGGTTTTGACCTTTCTATTTGTTGAGATTCGGGTATCTTTTGGTATGTGCATGATGAGTATGCCATGTTGAGCACTTTTTTAAAGACTGATAAGAACTTATTTTGCCTTTATCTGACTACTCCTACTTTCTTTGATTATAAATGGACAGGTTTACCTTGACCCCGTTGATCTAGCACCTTCCTCCAATAAGTGAAGACCGTCCTTCTCGAGACTCCAAATTTTGAAGCAGCCACTGCAATAAATCCTCTAGGAAGCTGTCCCTTCGCCATAGCTTCAAGCAAGAACTGACCCAACATGTTCATTTGATCTTGAGTCAAGTTAGGTTTGGCTAGGAAGTTACAGCCTGACTGTGTGGACCTGGGTTGAGACATGTTGAATTTTAGATATGGAGTTTGCAAATTTTGTGCTAATCAGTAACTGTGGTGGTTGTTTGTGTAGATTGATAAGTTTTTTTTTAATGACTTAGTAGGAAGAATACAGTATTTAAAGTAATTCCCTCAAAATATGTGAAGGAAATCTGTTTGTAAATGTTCACGAGGATTGTCATCTTGATGGTTCAGTAAGCTTGGATATGAAAACACTTTTTGCTGGATGAATAGTAGTATTATTTGAAATTTTGGGGGAAATCATTAGTGGAGGCAAAATTCGGATGTGACCCTTCTTAATCTTCATTAACATATCCCACTCCCATTATTTTTGAATATATATATTGCTTTCTTAATTTACGTTCTTCACCAAAATGGTGAAGCATCGGGCGGGACGGAGGGAGTATATAATAACATCAAGCAATTAAAAAAAATCACATGCATATATGTCAGGACTCAACAATATATCTCCTCAATCCTGAACAAATAATCAGACTGTAAGAAATCAATCTCCCTTAGTCACTCCATCAAAACTGAGTGTTCCTTTCAAGAAACAAGTTTGACTTAGAGATTTTAGCAGGCATTATACCAAACAGTTTGCAAAATGTGCAACAATGAATTCAGTAAAAAGGGAAACTGATGTTGGGATCAACTTTTATCTCAAAGGACACCCACTTTCCAACAGACGGAGACATATAATATAGTCTAAGTTGCTCCTTTGGTGACCATAAGGTCACGGGTTCGAACCTTGGCAAACAGCCTCTTGGAAATTGTCAGGAAAAGGCTCTAGCAAATGGTTCCCTCTCCCAACCCCCGCTTGGCGCACCGGGGTTTGCCAGATACATACGAACAACCACGGGTATTTACTCAACTTCCTTATGCTAACTAAAAAATCGAGCATCACCACATCACCAATTTCAATCAATGTGAAAGGAGAAAGCCCTAATTTATCTAACGAGACTAAACAAAAACATTTGATGGAATTAGGCCACCATATATATTAATTATTTATGCAATGGCCAAGATCAGGATCCCACACAAAGTAATATATAAGCAAATAACTTACAAGGACGTGAAATTGACATACTTTTAGCAATATAATGTAACCAGATTTACTACCGCTATGTATGAACAACAAGATTCGGAAATACCTCGATGAATTCCTCAGCGTAGGCTTGAGCGAGCTGAGTTTTGAGCTGGTTCATGAAATCATCGGCCGATAGCTGCGGCGAAGAACCGATCGACGGTGAAGAAAACGAATCCATTTATCTTATTTGTATAATTTCTCCCCTGTCAATTTCCTCGTCTGTATTGCGATGCGTTGGTTGAACTAAGAAATTGATAAACCCTAGAGTTGCGCCAATTTTCGGTCTTTTAAGACTTGCAAAACCCGCTAACCATTTTACGTTTATGACCTTCTAATATACTAAAAATGACTTAATACTCCCTCTGTCCCGTTCGAAATGGCATTTTTGTGTCCTTGCACGGGAATTAATAAAACTGATGTAGGAAAGAAAAAAAGTGTATAGTGAGATAAATGTTGTGAGTAAAAGGTGATGTAGGAAAGTGAAAGTGGGGTAGAATATAGTTAGTGGATATTTATTGTGAGATTATGACAAGTGAGTTCCACAAATAAATAAGTAATAAAAAACTTTTCATTTTTGGGTTGTGCCCTTTCAAATGGGACGCTCAAAAATGAAATTTGTGCCCTTTCGAACGGGACGGATGGAGTATATCTTTACTTTCCTTCTTCGATTAAATTTCGATTCTTAACCCCTCTGATATTTGATGCTATCAAGAAAAACGTATATGCAACGGTGGTCCAATTTAATGATGAATGTAGTCGGATATTTGACTTAATTCGAGAAAATCGTTGGCTCAAAGTCGAGGGAAGTTTCCTGACGATAAGGCTTCGGCGTGAGGATAAGAACACAGTGATGGAAATGAAGCTATGAAGTATGGAAATTGGCTTGAGTTCAAGTGACTTCTTCTGCCTTGAAGGGGAAGTCATATTTATACGAGGGAAGGATTGGACTATTATCACTATTAAGAAGACATGTGTTCATACCTCATTGGCGGAGGGTTCATTAGGTTGGGAGAGTGAGGAACAGATCTCTATTGGGGCAGAGATTATGAGAGCATCATCCTTGCCATGCAGAGGGAGCGGAGTTGTGGAGATCTTTGTCGGAGGGACCACCTAGACAGTCGCCATGCTCGTAGGAGGACCATTCTAGGCTACTTTGGGGTTATTACACGTGGAAGAATTCCAAACATTCACTACAAGGAAAATCCATTTTAGCTACGGCAAATTCCGTAGCTAAAATGAAGATTCCGTAGCTAAATCGTGTTTAGCTACGGATTTGTTCCGTAGCTATTCCGTGGGTGCAGGTTTGTCGCTAAATTGGGCGTCGCTATTTTGTAGCTATTTTAGAGACGGATATGTCCGTCTCTAATTTAGAGACAGATATGACCGTCTCTAAATTAGAGACAGAGATATGTCCGTCTCTAAATTAGAGACAGAGATATGTCCGTGTCTAAATTAGCTACGGATATGACCGTCTACTGATTAGCGGCGTATTTTTCGTCTCTATTTAAATACTGCTTTATTTTCAAACAATTTTAGCGACGGATATTTCCGTGGCTAAATTGACAATTTTTTTAAAAAATATACTAATATATTTTAAATATATATATATATATATATATATATATATATATATATATATATATATATATATATATTTAAAATATTTTAGTATTTATTTTTAAATATATATTAAATCAGTCCCTTGATTTTTCTTATTCTCAAATCAATCCCTTAATTTTTTTTATTTTCAAATCACCCTTAATTTTATTAATTCTAAATCAGTCCTTGACAATTCAAAGTTACACTTTGCCCCCCTCAACTTCTTTTCTACCCAAATCCGTCTTCAATCTTCACCACCAGCGACCACCGCCATCCACCGTGACCATTCACCACCGTCGACCATTCACCACCATCACACAACCACATCAAACCACCAACATTCACAACCACCATCAAAAAGAGATTGAAGAATTAAAAACGAAATCAAAATCGAAATAAAAACTTTGTTGAAGAAACGACTCCTGTTGTCCTTACCAACATCAACAATCACCACGGCATCCCCGTCGACCGCTCACCACCGTAACCACTGCACACCACCAAACAATCAAAACGAAATCAAAACAGATGAAGAAATCGTGCCAAATCAAAACGAGAGATGAAGAAACAAAAGTGCGAAATCAAAATAGAGGAGAGAGACGGAGTGTTTTCATACCAGACGTGGTGAAGACGGAATACGAACCGTTGCGCGTCACGGAGACGAGAGGAAGAGGGAATGGTAGTGGTGGCGGCGTAATGTGAAGAGATAAATGGGGAGGTCAGTTAGTGTTTGTTGAAGGGAGAGAAATAGAGAGAAATAGAGAGAGTCACGGGAGGGCGAAGGCTGCAGTACTGGATGGCCAGCCATGGCGGATGTGAAAGGAGGCGAGGCCGAAAGAACGAAGGAGACGGTAAGGAAATGAGAGAGAGAGAGAGAGCCGTGCTTTCTAATGAAGAGAGAGAGAGAAATAGGGAGAGGGATAAATGGGTTTGTGTGGATTAATATGGGCCATTTGATTTGTTGTTAACAGGTAGGATCTTGCTTTAGCCATAATCCGCGTGAAATTTTAAAATCCAATCAAACAATGCCACATCACACGTACTTATATTTATTTCACACTATATTATACAATAACTAAAATATTTATGTCTAATATTAAGAATAATAATATTTATTATTAATAATATTTATTAATAAATTATTAATTATATAATTAATTAATTAATTAATATTAATATTAATTATATAATCAGTAATAATATTAATAATAGTATTAATAATAATTAGAAATTTTTATTATTTTTATTGAATAGGAAAAAATATTTTAGATTTTTTTTATTACTGAAATTTACAAAAAGTTATCTAAAATATTTACATGCTTTTATTTGATTTATCCAAAATTTTAGTTATAGTAATATGCCTAATATCAAGAATAATAACATTATCATATAATTAGTAATAATACTTAATAATAAGACTAATAATGATGTTATTGTTAATTGTTCAATTATATAATTGAATATATTAATAGTTATTATTATATAATTAATAATAATATTATTATATAATTAATAATAATTTTAATAATAACTAGTAATAATACATAACATCAAACATAATAATGTTATTAATTAATAACAATATTCATTAATTTAATTATTTTAAATTCATTAATAATAATTTAATAATTTAAACTTCTAAGAAATATTAATATATTTAAGTAATAATTGATATTAATAAATTATAAAAAAATACTTATTAACAATAACAATAATTTTATCTTTAAAGAAAATAGTAATTAGTAATAATACTTAATAATAAGACTAATAATGATGTTATTGTTAATTTTCAATTATATAATTGAATATATTAGTAATTATTATTATAGAATTAATAATAATATTAATAATATCTAGTAATAATACATAATATCAAAAATAATAATGTTATTAATTAATAATAATACTCATTAATTTAATTATTTTAAATTTATTAATAATAATTTAATAATGTATAAGGAGTATGTGGTTTAGGGTTTAGGGTTTAGAGTTTAGGGTATAGGGTATAGGATTTAGGATTTAGGGTATAGGATTTAGGGTTTAGGGTGTAGGCTTTAGGGCTTATAGTTTAGGGTATAGGGTTTAGGGTTTAGGGGTTACAGGGTATAGGTTTAGGGGTTAGGGTATAGGGTTTAGGGATTAGTGGCATAGGGTTTAGGGTTTAGTGGTTAGGGCATATAGGCATAGTGGTTTAGGGTTAGGGGTTAGGGGTTGGCAGGGCTTCAGGGTTAGGGCATAGGGTTTAGGGTATAGGGTTTAGGGGTTAGGGGTTTAGGGGTTTGGGTATAGGGTTTAGGGTTTTAGGGGTTAGGGTATAGGTTTAGGTTTAGGGTATAGGGTTTAGGGGTTAGGGCATAGGGTGTTAGGGTATAGGGTATAGGGTTTAGGGGTTAGGGTATAGTGGCTTTAGGGTTTAGGAGTTAGTGGTAGTGGTTTATGGTTTAGGGGTTAGTGGTATGTGGTTTAGGGTGTAGGCTTTAGGGCTTATAGTTTAGGGTATAGGGTTTAGGGTTTAGGATATAGGGGTTAGGGTATAGGGTTTAGGGTTTAGGGTATAGGGTTTAGGGGTTAGGGTATAGGGGTTAGGGTTTAGGGTATAGGTATGTGGGGTTAGGGTATAGGGCTAGTGTAATAGGGTATAGGGTTTAGGGGGTTAGGGTATAGGGTTTTGTGGTTTAGTGTTAGTGGTTTAGGGTTTAGGGTATAGGGTTTAGGGGTTAGTGGCATAGGGTTTAGTGGTTTAGTGGTTTAGGGTTTAGGGTTTAGGTTAGGGTTTAGGGTTAGTATAGGGTTTAGGGTTTAAACCCTAAACCCTATACCCTAAACTCTAAACCCTAAACCCTAAACCATAAACCCTATACCCTAAACCTTAAACCCTAAACCTTATACCCTAAAAAATAAACCCTATACCCTAAACCCCAAACCCTAAACCCTATCCCCTAAACCCTATACCTTAAACCCTATACCCTATACCCTATACGCTAAACCCTAAACCCTAAACCATAAACCCTATACCCTAAACCCTATACCCTATACCCAAACCCCTATACCCTATACCCCTAAACCCTAACCCTAAACCCTAAACCCTATACCCAAACCCCTAAACCCTATACCCTAACCCTTAGAAAAGTTATAGAAAAAAAAGATAGAAAAAAACTAAACAAATGAAAGTATATAGAAGAAAAGTCAAAAGAGGGACGGATTTACCCTATATTTATTTTTTATTTTTTAAAAAAATTTTATTGACTAGAAAACAATATTTTAGCCTTTGTTAATCGCGGTTTTTTTTAGAAAAAGTTATAGAAAAAAAGATAGAAAAAAACTAAACAAATGAAAGTATATAGAAGAAAAGTCAAAAGAGGGACGGACTACCTATATTTATTTTTTATTTTTTAAATTTTTTTTTATTGACTAGAAAACAATATTTTAGCCTTTGTTAATCAGTGGTTTTTTTTAGAAAAAGTTATAGAAAAAAAGATAGAAAAAACTAAACAAATGAAAGTATATAGAAGAAAAGTCAAAAGAGGGACGGATACCCTATATTTATTTTTATTTTTTTTAAAAATTTTATTGACTAGAAAACAATATTTTAGCCATTGTTAATCAGTGGTTTTTTTAAAAAAAAGTTATATAAAAAAAGATAGAAAAAAACTAAACAAATGAAAGTATATAGAAGAAAAGTCAAAAGAGGGACGGACTACCCTATATTTATTTTTATTTTTTTAAATTTTTTTATTGACTAGAAAACAATATTTTAGCCTTTGTTAATCAGTGGTTTTTTTTAGAAAAAGTTATATAAAAAAAGATAGAAAAAAACTAAACAAATGAAAGTATATAAAAGAAAAGTCAAAAGAGGGACGGACTACCCTATATTTAATTTTTATTTTTTTAAAAATTTTTTATTGACTAGAAAATAATATTTTAGCCTTTGTTAATCAGTTGTTTTTTTTTTAAAATGTTATATAAAAAAAGATAGAAAAAAACTAAACAAATGAAAGTATATAGAAGAAAAGTCAAAAGAGGGACGGACTACCCTATATTTATTTTTTATTTTTTAAATAATTTTTATTGACTAGAAAATAATATTTTAGCCTTTGTTAATTTGAGGTTTTTTTTAAAAAAAGTTATATAAAAAAAGATAGAAAAAAACTAAACAAATGAAAGTATATAGAAGAAAAGTCAAAAGAGGGACGGACTACCCTATATTTATTTTTTATTATTTTAAATTTTTTTTATTGACTAGAAAACAATATTTTAGCCTTTTTTAATCAGTGGTTTTTTTTAGAAAAAGTTATAGAAAAAAGATAGAAAAACTAAACAAATGAAAGTATATAGAAGTAAAGTCAAAAGAGGGACGGACTACCTATATTTATTTTTATTTTTTTTTATATTTTAATTGCCTAGAAAAAAATATTTTAGCCTTTGTTAATCAGTGGTTTTTTTTAAAAAAATTATATAAAAAAAGATAGAAAAAAACTAAACAAATGAAAGTATATAGAAGAAAAGTCAAAAGAGGGACGGACTACCCTATATTTATTTTTTTTAAAAAATTTTATTGACTAGAAAACAATATTTTAGCATTTGTTAATCAGTTGTTTTTTTAGAAAAAGTTATAGAAAAAAAGATAGAAAAAAACTAAACAAATGAAAGTATATAGAAGAAAAGTCAAAAGAGAACGGATCACCCTATATTTATTTTTTATTTTTTTAAAAAAATTTATTGACTAGAAAACAATATTTTAGCCTTTGTTAATCAGTGGTTTTTTTTTAAAAAAGTTATATAAAAAAGATAGAAAAAACTAAACAAATGAAAGTATATAGAAGAAAAGTCAAAAGAGGGAATGACTACCCTATATTTATTTTTATTTTTTTTAAAAATTTTTATTGACTAGAAAACAATATTTTAGCCTTTGTTAATTAGTGGTTTTTTTAGAAAAGTTATATAAAAAAGATAGAAAAAAACTAAACAAATGAAAGTATATAGAAGAAAAGTCAAATTTAGAGACGGATACTAAATCTGCCTCTAAATTTTAGAGACAGATGTTAACTGCCACTAAATTAGAGACGAATTCAAAACTGTCTCTAAATTAGAGACGGATTAAAATTTGTCTCTAAAGTTTAGAGACGGATTCCATCTATCTAATTTAGAGACGGATTACGAATGCCTTCTAATTTAGAGACGGATTCTTAATCTGTCTCTAATTTAGAGACGATTCTCGAATCTGTCTCTATTATAGAGACGGATACAAAACCCGTCTCTAAAATTTAGAGACGGAATGCTGAAACCGCTCTCTAATTTGAGACGAATCGATTCCGTCTCTAAATTAGAGACGAATTCGGATTCCGTCTCTGATTTAGAGACGGATTCAGATTTCGTCTCTGAATTAGAGACGGATTCATATTCCGTCTCTGAATTAGAGACGGAATCTTAATCCGTCTCTAATTAGAGACGGAATCTTAATCCGTCTCTAATTTAGAGACGGAATCCGAATCCGTCTCTGATTTTTGGTTCTGTCTCTAATCTGTCGCCAAATTAGCTACGAATTCCGTCCGTCTCTAAATTTCCGTCTCTAAATCCGGTTTTCCTTGTAGTGATTTGATGGCACATAGGAAGAATCGATTAGGAGGATCAAGTATGGAAGGATCATGAGGTTAGTTGGGTATGTGGAGGAAATCGCATGAGGATGGTTTCCTTGGGGGCGGTATGCTCATTATCTAGACTTGTCTCATATACTCCCTCTGTCCCAGGAATATACGCACTTTTTGTGGTGGCGCGAGAATTAAGGTAAAAAGTGAAAAAGGTGATGTGTTGTGAGTAGATGGTTGGGTAGGAGAGAGAAAGTGGAGTAAGTGGGTAATGGTTGTGAGTAGAGAGAAGTGGGTCTCATTTCTATTTTAGAAAAGTGCAAATTATTGTGGGACATCCAAAAGATGTCTTTTTGCATATTATCGTGGGACGGAGGAAGTATCTTGATAGTTGATTTTATATCAAACTTGGGTTATGCAATTTGTCCTTTAGAGAATAGGCTTTTAGTTTGGGGGTTTAGAGGTGGATATCGTGTTTAAGTCACTCAAAACTCAAAAGGCAAAGTGATCAAATGCATTTTCTATGGGTTTCAAATAAATAAAAAGTGCATTGTGTATGAGTTCAATAAATTGATTAAATTATTCTACATTAATTTTAATTAAGTTTATTAACTTTTTAGACCATCTTATGAAATTAGGAATAGTAAATGCATATTTATAATGTAGTGATTAAAAAGAAGCAAATAACAAATAAGTCTCTAAAATTTAGAGTTCGTTTTAAAAAAAAGAAGGTATAATGTTTAATATAAGATAATATTATTAGTTAAATATAATAATTACTATATATATGGTGACTATTAAACTTACTATTTAAGAAACAAATTTCATTAGAGTAAAATATAATTAGAAAAATTAATTTTTAATATATTTGAATATATTAGTTAATGCTTCAATATTAGTTACTAATAATAAATACTATACATAGGGTAACTGTCAATGTTTAATTTAATAGTTAATATACTTCGTATTTGATAAATATTAGATGTTAAAATTATTATATTAGATCAATATTCCCATATATCTTTCTATTTAAAATGATGGTTATTATATTAATTAACCATAACTAGAAAAAAATATTTTTTAAAATATAATAAAAATATTATTCTACTAATACATTAGATGTACACAATGATTTTTGCTTATTGTATTTACTAATAATAATATGTGTATGTATGTAGTATAAAATCATTAATTATCAATGATATTAATTATTATTAATTCAATCATCTATAAAATTAAAAGTTAACTAATGACAATAATAATTCATTGTTATTATTTAAGTTTCAATTGTCATAATAAGTACAAACTATATACAACAAAAGTTAAAACAAACATATTCTCCTGAATTTATAAATGTAAATATATTGATTGATATAAAATAGATTTAAATCACCAAAAAATGGTATGCTACTTTATCAAATAAAAACATGAGGCTTTGAGCAATAAACCACTTATCCAAATGAAATCGACCAATAAAGACAGGCATTTTCAAAACTCGCCAATAAGTCCCTGCTAAAATTGTGGACAAAAATACCTATAAATGCAATTATCGCACGTGCCAACACCTTATGCGCTTGATGGGTGAAGATTAGGATTCGATGCTTCGCACTCCCTATGCATTCTCACTCCTTCTTTCTCTCTATTCCTTTTTTTTAGATAATAAAACACCAACAACTGTAAAATTTGTCATACAGTTGTTTTAAAAAAATAATACAACATAGTTATAACATAAACCAACTCTAATTATGAACAACTGTGAAAATCTATAAAACATTAATGTAAAATAGAATTCTCAGTTTATAATATAAACCAACATAGTTATAACATAAATCAATTATATTTCACATTTATTTAAATAACTGTGAAATAGAATTCACAGTTATTTACACCAAAACTTGTATCCAAGTTTCATGAGAAATATAAGTTGTTCAACAAACTCTAACAATAATAACTGTGAAATACACATCACAGTTCAAAAATTTATTAGCTGTTTAAGCAAAATAACTGTGAAATATACATCACAGTTATTTCACAAACAATGCATGAGGACGAACAACCGTGGAAACCCATAAAACATTAATGTAAAATAGAATTATCAGTTTATAACATAAACTAATTCTATTTCACAATTATTTAAATAAATGTAAAATCGAATTGACAGTTATTTACACCAAAATTTGTGTCCAAGTTTCATAAGAAATATTAGTTGTTCACCAAACTCTAACCAAAATAACTGTGAAATACGCATCACAGTTCAATAATGTATCAGTTGTTTAAGCAAAATAACTGTGAAATATACATCACATTTATTTCACTAAGAAAATTGTCAGATCGAAACTCAACAATGTATATCAAACTTTCACATTTTCCTTTTGTTTTTGGAACAAAATCCACCAAAAGAAAAAGCAAAGAAAATTGCCAGGTTGATAAATGATACATGCCACGGATTACAATCAAACTGAACCAAAAAAAAAAAAAAAACTAAAGAAAAAAGTTGTGCTTATTTTGTGGATATTTATGAAATGCTCGCAAACTCGAATTCGCACTTGAAATAGACATCTGGATGTTCCGCTCCATCCATAAATCCGAATTCGTTGAGCCACCAGTCATTGTTGAAGATTCGATATGGACTCAAGGGCTCTTGGTACCACTCTTCCTTTTCTTCTTCTTCTTCATATTTCATTTTGTCATTTCCAGCAAAAAACTATTTAAATCATCTATATTTTCTGATGAATCGATACTCATTTGGTCTATTTATTGAAATAAGTCATGACCACTTTCACTAAGCATATGGAGCCATCGGCTTGGGGGGTTGTTTGAGTCGTGTTTTTAATATTATTCAATTTATGGCGTGGTTAGATTAATTTAATACAAAGTATGAGAAAACATGTTGAGGAAGAATTGCAATTAGGGATATTTTTGTCCACTTTTTTAGCAGAAACTTATTGACGAATTTCAAAAATTTTTATTTTTATTGATAAATTAGACCCCATTTCATGGTATTATTGGTAAAACCCCTAAAAACATAAAATAAGCAAAATAAAATAAAAAATTGGCAAATTAATCTTTCGTGCAAATCCGGGGCTACCCACTAGTGTAATTAATGAAGAGAAAAAAAATGAGAGCTTTTTCGGGATACAAATGGATGATCTAGGACTCACCGGACCGCTAAGTACAGGCCCCAGATCCCCTGATACACCGGTTCAAAAGTGTTGGGTTCAAAAGGTTCAAAAGTGCTACAGGTTTCCCTCTGCTATTAAGTCTTCCCGCTGTTCCAAGTTCCAACCAACAAGTCGTCGTTCGTTCATTCGCAAAATCTAAGAATTGAATTTGCAATGGCCGCACCGGTGCCGGGATATTCCATTTCCGAGTTCGTCAGTGAAATGCCAGCTGAGCTTTCTTGGAAACCCCCAAGCAATCCCGATCAGCCAGGCGTTTTCTGGAGCCTAGACGTCGATCAATCATCTTCCTGTAAGTAACCCTCACTCTCTTATTTATCAATTCTCAATACCGGAATCGCTGACCCTGCGAGATAACTCCTCTCCGGAGACTGCTACTTTCAATTTATCAGAATGATTAGGGCTCTGAACGCGGTTTGCGAGTATACAAATAGCTATCCATCCTTAAAGTAAAGTAGAACACTAACAGGATTTATAATGAAGAGGCAAGCAAAATACTAGCATAACGATACTAAACATCGAAATTCATAATCATTCAAAACACCCTTAACTTGGGGGGCAATGCAAAAGAGTAAATGTTAAAACACCTAAAACTTTACCATAGTAGCAAATCTTAAGGGGAGGGGCTAAGTGTCGTCAAATCCAATCTTCCTGCTGCAGTTTCATTGGCAAAAAGACTTTAGGCAAATACAGGTTGCCGAAGCAGCCCAACGGCTCAACCTCAACCTTTTGTTTACTCTCCAGCATAATCTTCAATTCCTTAAGCCATTCTGGACAACTCTTGAGAAAATCATCCTTGAACAAATCTCGGCAACACTTGATATCCTTCGTAGTCATGGGCAAAGTAAGATGCAGCTCCTCCATTTTATGAGTAATGGCATCCGATGGCCTAATCCCCAGCCACTTTATATCGTTCAACTTACGGCCATAAAAAGCCAAAATCTTCAACCAGTAGGGATCACTATCCACCAAGGCTAAAACAGGCAACTTAAATTCCTTGTTCATCTTGATCAAAAAATCAGGCGGTCCCTCACCAGCCGAGACAATAATACACGGAAAGCGATTATAAAACTCGTCCTCAACCAACATCATAAAAACAGAAATATTCCCCACCAAGAGAATGAAGTGCGCATCATCCGCGGTCATATACTCAATCATATCAGTACGGGGAATCATTATCCCGGGCCACTTGGAACAATCTGCCACAACCCCTCTCATACGATATATCAACTTCCCAGCCACCACCCCTCGCCCCACCCCGGGACGGTGGGCGGCGGGCCCGAATGGCGGGTAGAGGGACGGAAGAGTCTTGGCAGGGGGTTAGGGTTTGGGAATTTTTGAGGAGGTTGAGGATGTAGGAAGGGGATTTGAGGTCCGCCTCTTTGTAGGGGGGATCTTTGTAAATATTGTAGACAGAGACATTGTAGACGGAGACTTTGTCGTCGACGTCGGATTGTTGGGTTAGGGTTTTGCGGCGGCGCTTCGACGAGCGCATTGGCATTGTGTTAGGAGCAGACGGAGCCAAATGTTGATCTGAGAAAGATAGATAAAAAAAATGAGTATATGAAAATAGAAATAACTATTATTAAAGTCTGTTACACAGTTACAACCACATAAACCCAAATTCCAAATCAAAATTCATAAATTGAGGTAAAACGAGCAATCAAGGCAGCAAAATCCAAACTACTCCAAACGTGGTTCATAAGTAACACCAGGCTAAAATATTTAGAAAAAGAATAATTAATTATTTCAATAGCTAGTTCACCTTTACGGGATCTATATCTTGTCTTGTCCCCCTCAGCACAATTCACTCTAATGTATGTACCATCTAATCTAATGCACCCAAGCATCCCTATATAAATCGAGATAAAAAATATAAAAAAAAAAAAAACTAAACAAATGAAAGTATGTAAAAGAAAAGAGGGACAGACTACCCTTTATTTTTTTATATTTTTATTGAATAGTGAATAATATTTTAGACTTTTTTTATTACTGATTTTTTTTAACAAAAAGGTATATAAAAAATGTTAGAAAATTTAAACAAATGAAAGTATATAAAAGAAAAACTAAATCATAAATCTTATACACTAAACCTAAATTTCGTATATACCGTATATGATTAACCATAAATCTAAATCATATAATGCATACCCCATATCCTAATTCATCTACCTATATCTAATGTGTATCACTAACGGTTTTAACATCAATTCTTCTAACTACCACATTTGTGCAAACAAATGAATAAGCGAGCAAACAAGTTAGACACCACTTTCTAATACTTAATTCAACCAATTCCATTCCAATGACTTATAAGTCTCATCAGCAACTAAGAAAACCAAGATAAGTTCTGATGCTTGTCCTACTAAACTCATGGCAAAATTATGGGAAGCTATGTAATGTAATTCCTTATGTCACTAAGAAGAAGCAATAAATTAGGAAGCATATTTAGAAATGGCGGGAATCAACATAACGATACTAAACATCGAAATTCATAATCATTCAAAACACCCATAACTTGGGGGGGCAATGCAAAAGAGTAAATGTTATAACACCTAAAACTTTACCATAGTAGCAAATCTTAAGGGGAGGGGAGGGGAGGGGGGTGGGCAAACCAAACCACTAAGTGTCGTCAAATCCAATCTTCCTGCTGCAGTTTCATTGGCAAAAAGACTTTAGGCAAATACAGGTCGCCGAAGCAGCCCAAAGGCTCAACCTCAACCTTTTGTTTACTCTCCAGCATAATCTTCAATTCCTTAAGCCATTCTGGACGACTCTTGAGAAAATCATCCTTGAACAAATCACGGCAACACATGATATCCTTCTTAGTCATGGGCTCTGTAAGATGCAGCTCCTCCATTT
Source organism: Adenophora triphylla var. japonica (assembly GCA_022495995.1). Classification (NCBI taxonomy): domain Eukaryota; kingdom Viridiplantae; phylum Streptophyta; class Magnoliopsida; order Asterales; family Campanulaceae; genus Adenophora; species Adenophora triphylla. Next base: position 697,905 of record JAFEMH010000241.1, on the reverse strand, counting down.
TATGAGTAATGGCATCCGATGGCCTAATCCCCAGCCACTTTATATCGTTCAACTTACGGGCATAAAAAGCCAAAATCTTCAACCAGTAGGGATCACTATCCACCAAGGCTAAAACAGGCAACTTAAATTCCTTGTTCATCTTGATCAAAAAATCAGGCGGTCCCTTATCAGCCGAGACAATAATACAAGGAAAGCGATTATAAAACTTGTCCTCAACCAACATCATAAAAACAGAAATATTCCCCACCAAGAGAATGAAGCGCGCATCATCCGCGGTCATATACTCAATCATATCAGTAGGGGGAATTATTATCCCGGGCCTCTTGGAACAATCTGCCACAACCCCTATCATACGATATATCAACTTCCCAGCCACCACCCCTAACCCCACCCCCGGGACGGTGGGCGGCCGGCCCCGGATGGCGGGTAGAGGGACGGAAGAGTCTTGGCGGGGGGTTAGGGTTTGGGAATTTTTGAGGAGGTTGAGGATGTAGGAAGGGGATTTGAGGTCCGCCTCTTTGTAGGGGGGATCTTTGTAAATATTGTAGACGGAGATTTTGTCGTCGACGTCGGATTGTTGGGTTAGGGTTTTGCGGCGGCGCTTCGACGAGCGCATTGGCATTGTGTTAGGAGCAGACGGAGCCAAATTTTGATCTGAGAAAGAAAGATATAAAAAAAATGAGTATATGGAAATAGAAATAACTATTATTAAAGTCTGTTACACAGTTACACCCACATAAACCCAAATCAAAATCAAAATTAAAATTCATAAATTGAGGTAAAATGAGCAATCAAGGAAGCAAAATCAGTAGGCAAACAGCAAACTATGAAGTAAAATCAGAAGCAATAGCATCAAAAATTTCCCTAGAAATCAAGGCAGCTGATTGAGATGTATAATTATGAACCCTAGAAATTTCTAGGTGAGTTGATTTGAGAGAGAGATATTGATTTGAGAGACCGAGAGAGCGAGCGATAGATATACTAGATAGACTAAGAGAGAGAGAGAGAGAGACTGAGAGAGAGAGTAAGCCAGTAAGGCCATAACTCGTAAGGGTACCTGTGGGTTGCGAGTCTTGCGACGCCATGGCTGTGGAGGCGGCGGCGGCGGTGAGGAGAGAGAGATCGGCGAGAAGGAGAGATCGAAGAAGAGAATAGATACGTTTTCTTTTTTGAGTGTGAACGGTGAAGAAGAGAGACTGAGTGAGCGGCGATAATCTTAGATAGAGGTTTTTTTTAGTGTGTTCAGACTTTGTCAACTGTTTCATTGGGCCGGGCCGGGCTTTTCATGTTCGGGTCGCATGAACCCAAGGGCCTACCGGGCCGGGTCAAAGAGACCCGATTTTTTCGGGCCTTCTAATTTGAGACCCAGACACTTAAAAATCGGGTGGGCTGAACCAGGCCTATGGGCCAGGCTCAATTTTGACAACTCTAGTTGTGACTTGTGAGGGTAGTACTGATAGGGATGATAACGGGTCGGGTTCAGGTCGGGTTTGACCTAACCGAACCCGACCCGCCAGGTGAAACAGCCAAGTAATTCCGGAAGCAATTCTTAGAATATTAAATCTATATGACTAATCTTTTTTTACCAAGCAACTGTCATGCAATATGTATCTTTCTGGTCTATGCTCATTCTGCAATTGATGATAAACTGATGATAGACTGCTTAACTTGAAGTCGGAAACAGCAAAAGCAGCTACTGCCACTTTCATTTTTTTAGTTCAAGCAGCGCATCAACAATGCCTTCTTCTATTTGCCTAACATTTGTGTTAGCAGCGCATCAACAATGCCAATTGTTCATTAACAATACCCAACAGAGAGTAGAGACTTCCTCTAGCCACGTCCCTAAATATTACAATCCAAGAAATCGAAACCCTTTTCGTCTAAATCAATAAACTCAACGCACAAACAGAAAACGAGAGAAGAAAATGAAATCAAACGACTCGTTGACAATCAAGCCACAACAAAGCAAAGAGCAACGGTGTCAATTTATAGACAATCTGCTCTACTGCAAACTACTTACCTGAAATTAAGAAAAGACGGGAGAATCGCCGTCGACGGCAGCGGAGGAGCAGCTTCCTTCGAGTTCGAGCGTTCGACTTCGACTTCGTCTCTCTCTCTCTAACTTTCTCTCTCAAGCGTCGTAGTGAGGGGGTGAAGACTGAAGGGAGACGAGAGAACCCTTCTAAAAAACTTAGGGTTAGGGTAAGAGAGGGGTATATGGGTAAAATAGATGTTTATCGGGTCTTGTCGGGTCGGGCGCCATCGTTATATCGAATCCAACGGGTTTTCAAAAATGTTTACCTAACCCGACCCTAACGGATTCGGATATGTTCGAGTTCGGATCGGGTGCATAAAATTGTCATCCCTAACTACCGATAATTGTATTCATACTAGTACTCCCTCACCGTGCCAAGGGCACGGTGACAGTATGATGGGGAAAAAGTATTCTACAATTCAAATTTTTTTCATCGTGTTACCCCTCACCAGCACTCACTTTCTTCTTTCCTGCCCCCCTCCTATCCCCCACCCCACTTACTTTCCTCTTTTTCCCAATTTTCAACCCAACACACAATACCATTTTTTTTTGTTAACCCTGCCTACCCAAATACTACTAAGCAATAAAAAAAATCTATTGTCTATAATGATAATATCATTTGCATCAACGAAGGAATTAATAGAAAATAATGATGGTGAATTGCCTAATGCCAACACTATCTTGCTGGGACTACAACACAGGTGGTACAAGCAACGTCAAGAGGAGCTCATCCGATAAATTTAGAACGATATTTGACAGAAAAAAATGAAAAAAAACAATAAGTAAAAGAAGAAGCCAGAACATGGCAAAAGGGAGAACCGAAAAGACTTGAGCTGCTGGAAGCCCTATGACTCACTGAAACGACGACTGGAGGGCCCATCTTGGATTGCTTCTGCTTTGCCCAGTCCTATTAAATTTCTTGTTGAGGAAGATAGAAAAGAGAGTTGAGAACGACTTAGGAATCGTAGCTCGTGCTAACTATAAATGGCACGCAACCCGCAACCCCTCTAAATCAGTAACTACGACACGGTGGAAAGCCCCCATAGCTAAAGCCAATGAATGAATAGGCAAGGAAGTCACTCCAAAAAAGTGGTTAGGCAAAGATTGGTTTAAGAAAATCCAGGATTGCAATGAAAACATATTGATAAGCCAAAATAAATCTTATTGCTCTGTCACCACCATAGTCCCTGTTAGTGTTACTGATTAAGGAGGGAGCAAAACTCCAAACCTAGGTTGAGTACACATCACCTGAAACCAAACAAATTATAATAGATGGCCAATGAAAGGAGAAATTAATTTTACGTTGGACACAGAAGCATTATACATACCACTGACGCAAGTCAACTTTTGAAATTTAGAATCCAATTTGCTTAGTCTCACCATACAAATATGACTTCTACTCCATCATGCGGCTTGTTTATTTGGATAGAAAATCAGTAAATTTGTAGTATTTGTTTACTTTCAATAAGTAGAAAGATATAAACAAGTAGTAAGAAATTCATACCACTGGACGAATATCAACTCCCTTGCTAACTTTTAATAAATCATGGAGAATCAGAATCAATGCCAAACTCACCCTACAACTCACCATCGCCCAAATACATATATAGTGGTGTTGGAGCAGCACCAACCAAATACTTCTGTTTACAACAACATAAGAGAGGAACTCCAAGTACCAGTGACAGGTCAGTAGCATAAGAAACTCTATCTATAAATGTTACTGTAAATTATGAATTCAGCTAACCATCTCAAAATAAAATTAGGCTCTCTTTTTTATACACAGAAACATCAATTGTGCTATCAAACTCAAACCATGAGCAAGAAGAAAAAATAAGAAAATATCCAATTTACTAACATGAAGCTAGCAAGCCATTGTCTTCACCAAATCCTTCAGTGGGGACATCAAACAGCAGCTCGCTTATTTTCAAGATTTGTTGCATATGTAAATCACAAAGAACGAAAAAGAAAATGTATAAAGACTATGTCCGGTATGTTAGAGGCTTGATGGAAAGAATATTTATATAGAACACATGCGAAATTGTAGCCACCGCATATATAGAAAAATAAAAATGATATAAAGTAGAAAAATAAAAATGATATAAAGTAAATAAGAAAAGCTCTTCAAAACATTCTAATGAACATCTGGTACTTAATGAGTTGGCAATGTAACTGCTGAATGCTGCATGACTTACTGTTTTTTAAATGCCACATATGAATTTAACTCCTTGACCTGGAGAGAAAGAACATGAAATGTATTACTAAAAGAAATGTACGATGTTCTGCAATGTAGAAGATATAAGATTTTGGAAATGAAACTGCAACATAGATTGCTTTTTCTCATTCAGCATCTTGTTGGTGCTTGGATCAGCTAATATGAAGCTGAGATAAAGAAAAGAGAGAGACGAACAGGAGAATAGAAGAAAAGAGAAGTCACAATTAAAATAAAATTCAGACGAAGGGAAAGAAAAACAAAAGAGCAATAGATCAATTAAGAATTATAAAAAATGGTCATAATCTGCATACACCTCAACCTATACATGTGAACAGAAACATATAAATTCATAATCCACATATATTTCTCTTTGGCAAAATTTCAGTCTGAGAGACCAACCTTTTCCGAGATATTGATGAGAAAGGGAATGAATACATTAGGAAATTGTAGAATAGAGAAAGAAGTAATAAATTGGGAAAAACACAAATTGAATTAGGGATTTGGAAATTGAACTGCATAATTTTTTATTTTATTTTTTTAAGGGGGATTTGAAAAATTTTATATACTTACAGCAACCTCCCTCATTTTTTCGGTTTCCTCTTTTTGGGTGAGGCAAAGACACAAACAGGTGGAGTGCATTAACCATTGCAAATTGAAATAATACCAAACATCACTGATTACACACAATTTGGAACACAAAGATCAAATTGTGAAGGAAAATAAGAACAACAATATAAACTTACTTGAATAAGATCGTCACATAGAATCCGAGACAGAGGAAGAGAATGGGCGGTGAGAGATTAAGGACGAAGAGCTCGAGACTGGAAAACCTAAAAACTATGCAGAAGAGCCCATAATAAAAAACCCACAACATCAACAGAGAAATTCAGACAAACACGAACAATCAAACCAAAGAATAATAATCAAAATAAATAAAGGCTCAATTAACTGTGATAGAAATGCTCGAACACGAAGATAGCAATGAAGGAGTTGGGTTTTCTTTGCGTTTTGTGGTGGCGAAATGCTAAAACACGGAATGAGTTGCTGGGTTTGGGGAGGAGAGGTTGTAACCGCCAAGTGAGTGAACGTAGTGTGGAAAGTTAAAATTGGTTTTTTCAAATTCAATCTCAATCTCAGCCGCTCTTTATCTTTTTTCAAATTGAATCTCAATCGTTCTTTGTGTGACGGTTATTTATGAGTTGTATTGTATTATAGACTAGTACTCAAAAGCCCGTGCCATTGGCACGGGTCAGTATGAATGATGACAGTATGAAAATGATTGGTCCTACAAAATATCGACGTACTCACATCATCTATCCACTTACTTTTCTCAATCCTAATTTCTCTCTCCTACCTCACTTTTCATACTCATGATATTACTCTACTAAATTCGTAGAATTTTGATTTGATTGCAAGAACAACAATGTTGATGATCCTTTCGTATCGTAAAGATATAATTCAACATTTTCTTCTTTTTAGCTATTTTCTTACTTAGTTAAGCACTTCAAAATCTTAATCACATTGACTTGCTACATACTTGTTTGTATCTATTCCTCTCTCTCTCTCTCTCTCTCTCTCCACTTCTATGTTGCCACGTATAAATTTAAGTAGCAAATCATCTTATATTCATCACTGAAAGAAAAAAGTTTAAATTTACATTAAATTAAAGAACATAGAAAGAATTAATCAATTAAAAAAAAAACTGACAAAATTGATGTCAAAACATTAGCTTTATTCGCCTTTCCTTGTCATCAACTAAATCCATCAGTCTCGGAAATAAAAATAATAATTTAGCTTCTATGAATGCAGCCGCTACAAAAGACCCTCTAACAATGCCTGAAGTAGTTTCAACCGCCATCATATCGAACTGTACATTCTGAAGCAAATTGAGTATTGCATAACAATCTACAGCTACAGCTTTATTTAAATCATATGTAAACAGATAGTTGACTCAAAAGAGCTTCACGACTGCCTCATTTTCTTCTCCAGGCTGATTAGAAAGTTAGTAAGGTTGTTCTCACCCAAACCAAAATAACTGCATCAGGAACCAACCCCAAGTACATACCCTTTCCACCAATTTCACTTTTGAATTGAATCTAAAGTTTATAAGTAAACTTTAAGCCAACAAAAAGGAGTATGGTACTTCATTTTTTTCTTTGTAAAATATGAACAAAAATCAAAGATGGACATAAACTGAAGGAAGGGATTCTTTCTTTAAATACTGAGTTGACCCAGTAATATACCGTAATAAAAAAACATCTAGGTAATATGTTCGTAAACTTTACAGAGATATGAAAATGTAGCAACCAACATTTCAAACAATCATTCAAGACACTAACCAAGAGCAAATTTGAATTATTTTTTTAGTCATTCATTTTGAGACGGAGGAAGTACATTTTAATAACTATAGAAAACGAAAATTGTAATCCGTATAAAACTTAGCCCCAATGAATGACAAAAAACTTTCATAAGGTTTTGAGAGCAAATATTTTATTTTTGTCTCTCTAATGATCATTGATAATTTTATCAGATTATGAGTTGAAACAATCATCCATATGTAGGTTTGGATGATGGAAAACTCAAAGTGGGACAATTGTGATATTGACCATGAATAAAAAGCTAACAACAAAAAAATTATTAAAATAAATAAATCAAATATAACCAAAAACCATAAGTTCATATGTAGAAATTATAAGAGCCATTTATAACAACATTTATAAAGATTCTTTAATCTAGGAGTGATCAGAGTGAATAAAACCCCCAGTTGTTATTTCACTACATATCAGCCAAGAGAACTAATCTATTAATGCCAGTTAAAGCAATATACATATCTTTGGAGAGAGGGAGGTGGGGAGAGAGAGAGAGAGAGAGAGAGAGAGAGAGAGAGAGAGAGAGAGAGAGAGACCATGAAGTTGCCTCCTCAAGCAGCAAAGAGCACTCTACCAATCAGGGGCACGGAAGGCGGCGGCAACACCAGCAGCAGCTCCACAGGTGATCAAATCCCTCCGGTCCCTATCATTTTTGAAATATCTTAGCCATTTCCAGGTCAAGTGGGTACTTGCGAGAACCTCCCTGTCCAAGTAAGTTGGCTATGCAAGAGCCTGTGTGTAGCATGGGCCCTTCCTTTCCCACAACAAATCTGCAAAGAAACTCCAAAAATGGAACCAAATATTTGCCCATTTTATCAAAGAAATTAAATTTCAAAAAGTAAGCTCTTAACAATAGCAGCCATATCAATTTGATGATGCCATTTAAGCTAATATAATAAGCACTGAACTGAATCATTATCACATTACATTGGGTAGTCAGAGCATTATAATCGATAAAGTGAAGGCTTTAGCAATAACATTCCTCATCCTCATCCTCACCTCATCATCTTCATCTGAACCACAAATCCTACCCACCTTCAAATCCACAGTGATTTAATTCTATTAAAAAATAATAAATTTAACATGGCAATAGATTAATTTTCAACCGGAAAAGAACAAAGAGATTTTCCAAAAAGATAAAGAAATTGAAAACGCAGACCCCCCCTCCCCCCTCCAATCACAAAGTAACCTTGTAAAAGGAAAAACTTATGAGACTATGATCTCTTCTTTTAGACATTCTATCAAACAGTTTATGTGCACAAACCTCCTTTTCTCCTTGAAAAAATCAAGAAACGGCGAGAGGGAGATATCGGTGTTTACCTGGATTTGCGGCTCGTAGACTAAAGGCGCCGATAAGAGATTGAGGACAAAAAGGGCGGTGGAGGAATCGGTGCTTGGTGAGAGGCGGGAGGAAGAGGGCGTGAGGGAAGATCGGCATAGATTACAACAGAACCAAGTAACTCAAGAGATTAACCATTAACCCCCAAATTCACAATCAAATTCATAGATTCCTCCCATAACCCAAAAAATGATGAAATTACCACTGAAATGATCAAGCAAATTAAGCAAATTCAAGAAAGAAAATAAAAATAACATAAAGATCTCACCTTGTGCTTGGCTCTGGCGGTTCGGATGTGAAAGGCTCGCCGGCGGCGGAATCCCTCCTTCCGCCACCAACAACCCTCTATTCCTCACACTTTCCACACACAACCCTGTCAATGTCACCACCGCAAACTCCTTCCCTTTCACGGACCCATCCTCGATCACCTCCACAAGCGCCACGATTCTGCCTTCCTCCACCGCCGCCCTCCCTTCCTGAATACCCATCGAGTAGAGCCAGGCTGAGCAGAGCGCAAGCAGCGTTCTGTTTTGATGTCTCGGTGCCGGTTTTAAGACGTAGATTAACGACTTGATTGCGCCGGAGTCGTTAGTGATTAACGGCCATATCATCCAGGAGGGAAAGATTGAGTAAAGCCGTCACGGCGTGTTCTTCGGGTCCATGGAGCACCGCAACGGAGTAACGGAATCGCGCGGAAATTGCGCCGGATTTACCTATAAGAGCTCGATTGTCGGCTCTGTTCTTTGCCAACATCCTCAATTTCGCAGCCGCCACTGTTTGGCCGCATCCTAAGCCGATTTCAGGCTATCGATACATATTTTCACGGTGGAGAGCTCAAGAAAATCTTCAAAAGTAATCGGGGAAGAGGAGGAAGGGAAGAGGCGTTGAACTGTTGTCTGTTTGGGGGAAGAGAACGTGAGGGTGGATCTAATATCGGCCGGTGAGTGTAAACGTGGGTTAGGTAAATGATTTTAGGTCGTTGGATCAAATTTTCTAGATTCAATCTCAGCCACCACTTATGGGTAGGCTAAGAGGCAGTTAGACCAACCTGTATTATATTATAGATAAGTAACTAAGTGTGATATGGGCTCACTCACTCACGGGCTGGACTAAAATTTCATCCCTTACCTTTTAATTATTTTTCTTATTCGTCCCTAAATTGACTTTTTTTTCTATTTTTTAAATTGATCTTGTTTCACTTTAGTCCCCCGTTCCTAAATATAAGGCATTTTAGGTATTTTCAAACAGATTAAGACGAAATTAATTGTGGTATACTCCATCCATCCCACTAGACTTAAAATTTTCTCTCTCGACACAGAAAATAAGAAATACTACTTTAATAAAAAGAGAGAGAATGATTAGAAGAGTGTTGTGAGTATAAAAATTAAAATAAGAGAGAAAATGAATGAGAAAAATAGTAAAAAGATTGTTGTTGTGAGTATGACAAGTGGATCTCATTGAATATAAAATAATATAAATTTGTCATTGTGGGACGTGTTGGAACATTCCTATTCCAATAACCCGAAAGTACTCAAGTCTAGATTAAGTAAGAGAAGAAGATGAAGGCGGAAGCGTGATACCTGTTGAGTCCATCTTGTTACTTGAAGATGTTCTTGCAAAGGAAGGAAGAGAAGAAGAAGAAAATCAAGTAGGGAATTGTAGATCTTCTTGATGATGAATGCCTTCCTTAGAACTCAGATTATTGAGAGAGTATATAAGAATAATGTAGTAGTTTCTAGGCTGATGGTAGGCCTCTATATATAGGAAACAATGGCACCTCATCAAGGGACTACACCCTTTCAATTAAGCGGTGTGAAATTACCATTCTGCCCATCATAAATAGGTAATTTCTACCTCGGGAATTCTACACATTTAATTAATATTCTATACTTTTCAATAACATTATTTTAATGATTTAGACACGTACGTCTACATGTCACTTATATTTATTAAGTATACACATTTTGCAATCCATGTTCTAACAATCTCCCACTTGGATTGCCCAAACGTGTGTTTATACTTTAACAAATCCTCATAAAATCATATTCATAATGTAAATGACAATCCATATGTGCACTTCATTGTCATTCTAAAACAATCTCGTCCATTAGTTTCACAAGTATAGGAACTAAAGGGGCAGTCGTTGTAATTGATTCGCAACTAAACCCACATTAATCACATATATATGTTCAACTAAATGACATAGATTAAGTATAGATGTGTAGCATGGAAAACTTAATGAATATATTAAAACATGTATATATATTCCATCAACTAGTCCTAATTAACAAAATGAGATCAATATGAATAAAACAAATAGCAAATAAAGTACAACTCAAACTCCCACTATATTATGCATTATCAAAATCGTTTCACCCATATGAACAGTATGCTCGTGAAACATCAAAAGAGATAACGCTTTATAAAATGGATCCAATAACATGAAGTTTGATCCTATAAGTTGTATATCCATTTGTTTATTTTATACTTATTTCTCTTCAATAAGAGACATAACCATATGATGTCTTTTGACATCTTTGCATCCAGTAAAACAGAATCGGAATACCTAATGATCTCAAAATGATCCGATTTTGTATACATAAGCATGTAGTTTAATGTTTTATAGATACTTTATCATTCTTTTGGATGCGACTTAATGTTCTTCTTTCCGAATTGCTTTGGTATTGATCAAGCATCCCAATAATAAATGCAAGGTCTGGACGAGTACAGACTTGCGCATACATTAAGCTTCCTACTGCCGGTGCATAAGGGATATTTTCCATATACTTGGATTCAAAATTAATTTTAGGACATTACTTTAAACTGAATTTATCTCCTTTAGAGACAGGGGTGTCATGTGGTTTACAATTTTCCATGCTAAACCTTTGTAATACATTCTCTATATAGCTCTTTTGTGATAATCCCAAAATACCTCGTGAATGATCACGATGAATTTGGATTCCCAATACAAAAGATGCCTCACCAAGATCTTTCATCTCAAATTTGTTTGAGAGAAATTTCTTATTTTCCTTTAGAAGGTCCTTATTATTACTAGCAAGTAAAATATCATCCATATATAAGACCAAAATTATAAATCTACTCCCACTGAACTTATGGTATACACAATCTTCATCAAGATTCGTTTCAAAAACCAAATGAAAGAATAACTTGACTAAATTTTGAATACCATTGACGAGAAGCTTGCTTGAGACCATAAATGGATTTCTTAAGTTTACAAACTATTTGATTAGTTTGATCTGAATCGGTCACCATTTCGGATTTCCTTATATAGCTGGTTTCCTCAATGTCTCCATTGAGAAAAACCGTCTTAACATCCATTTGTTGAAGCTCAAGATCATAATGTGCCACTAATGCCATAATGATCGTAAAAGAGGGTTTAGAAGATCCGTAGAAAATGTTTCTTTATAATCAATGCCTTCGTTTTGAGTAAATCCCTTAGCAAAAAGACGTGCCTTATATCTTTCCATATTGCCTTGCGAATCCCTTTTGGTTTTAAAAATCCATTTACAACCAATAGGTTTTGCACCTTCAGGCAATCAGACAAGACTCCAAACGTCATTGTTTTTTATTTATTTTAACTCTTCATTAATGGCATTGATCCACTTATGAGAATTATGACTATTAATGGCTTCATGGAAGGTGATTAGATCATCTCCCACTAAACCTAAGGTATCCTCATTCTCCGCAAGATACAAATATCCGGAATAGCACTTCTTCTTTCTCTAGTAGATCTCCTTAAGGGCACTGGTTCATCCTTATTTTGAGGTTGTTGAATTTTCTTATGTCCAACATTTTCATGTTGTCCGTTATTTACGGGAATCTCTATATTATTTTGAATTGTATGTTCTTTGTTGAATTTCAGGTACAATTACTTGATTTCCAACAGGAACTAAAGTTAAAGGAATATAGAGTGGTTCCTCTAACTCTTCAAATTCAAAATCATAACTAATTCTCCCACTAAATTCAACATTCTCAAAGAACCTAGCATTGCAAGTCTCGAAAAATGTTATAGTTTTCGGGTCATAAAATTTATATCCCCTAGATCTCTTAGCAAACCCTAAAATAGGGATAAACCTAATGGAAGGTGCTCTATTGAGAATATAAGTTGCGATTTTTAATGCATCGCCTATAATGAGTGAGGTAAAGAAGTACAAGAAAACATACTTCTTACCATATCCTTAAGGATTCTATTATGTCTCTCCACTATACTATGCTAGGTTTGCCCGGCATGGTGTAGTGAGAGACAATCCCACACTCTTCAAGATAGAGAATATAAAGGACCTGGACGTCATTCACCCAATACGTCCAATGATTTAGACTTTACATGAAGAAAATAATGTATCCATAATGAGAGTAATCATCTATGAATGTGATGGAATATTGTCACCATTCCATGAAGCGGTTAGTGAATGGTCCATATGAATTAGTTCCAAGATGTTTGATACTCTCAAAGATCCTATTTCCTTTAATGTTTGTAAATTTTTCTTTAAAACACTAAATGCAAAAGGTTTTATCCGAGTATCAAGTTATTTTCAGATTCCATCCGACATAAGCTTTATCAATTCTCCCTTTGGAGATATGACCCAAACGCCTACGCCATAGAATCACAAGAATTTTCACTTGATAACTTTTGCTTAGTGCCTTTAGTTTTGGTTTCATTATTATGGGACTCATTCATTTTCTTGACTGTGTCAAGTAAATTAAGATTATCGATATATAATGAAAAGTACTGAAGCCAAACCGAGTTAGGAATTCTAAAATAAAGATCACATTTATTATTACCAAAAGAACAAGAGTAACCTTCCTTGTCCAAAACTCGTGATATATTTTAAATTCCATCTAAAGGACTAAGATACAATGAATATACTATTTATTACAAAATAATAGCCAGTACTTATCATTAATCTAAAAGTCCCTAAGCCTATAACTTCAACCGGATTTCCAGCTCCCATATAGATGTATTTCTCATCTTTACTGGGGATTCGGTAATTCAGGCAACCCTACATACATGAACTAATGTGAGTTGTTGTACCAAATACAACCACCATGTATATTAAGGAATTGAAACCAAATTTGTCTTAGTACAAACAAGACCAAATGACATACCATTCTGAATTCGCCATTCGCGATACTTATGGTAGTCGTTCTTCATGCGAGTAAGGTCCTTGCAAAAGAAGAATTTCTTGACTTTATGATCATTAAATGATCCCTTACGCTTCTTACTTGCAACCGCAATTTTCTTTCCTCTTCTCTTAATCCTACGAGAAGAAATAAATGCTGAGTGAGTACTTTCTAATTTAAGATATTTCATCCTATCTTCCTCTAATGTCATATGTGAAAGTAATCCATTAATATTCCACTTGTACTTTTGACATTTATAGATCACCTCAAAATGACCAAATTGAGGAGGAAGATAGATCAAAACTAAGTGCACGAGAAAATCTTCTGAAATCTCTAACTTAAGTGCCTTTAGTTTGATCGAAAAATTGAAATAATTCAATAATGTACTCCCTAAGATTTTCCTCACCCTTGTACCGAACGGAAACAAGTTTCCACAAGAAATCAAGAAAAAAACTCAGCATTTTCGATCTCAGAGACATTGTCCAAAAATGTCTTTGAAACTGCATTTTCCATGATTATTAGACTCACGCGATTGGACCGTTCCCATTGCTCAACATTTTTCCGTTCTATAACGGTATTTCCTTTAGCGGGACTTGGTTCCCCTAATGCGTGATCGATGTCCATACATCCTAAGATCATCGTTATATTATTTTTCCAAGTTTTAAAGTTAATCCCATTAAGCATTGGAACATTGTTCATGGCAGTAGTAATAAATGAAGCGTTTATCAAATTTGTTGGGAATAAGAACGAAGAATGAATACAAAACATGTATAAGAAACTACATAATGAATAAAGTGATTAATTATATCAATGAATCCCATCAAAAAGATAATCAACATGACATCAAAACTAATCTTTGGATTGCGAATTGACTCATAATTTGATTTATCTTAGGGTAATAAATGACTTTAAACAACACATTTTAAATACTTGCCTTCCTTTGGGCCAGTTCAAGTATTAAAAATGTCCTAAGATTTAAAGTATTTGTTACTCCTAAGAATAAAGAATATAAACAACTCATTTTAAATACCCGCCTTCCTTTGGGATGGTTCAAAGTATTTAAAATGACCAAACGTTTTATTCAATTATTACCCCATGAATGCAAATACTTAGTCAACAACAAGGTCTCCTTTGGGAAACAAGCATGTTATCACATATCAATAAGAACATTCATCACTTTACAATTTCGTATCTAAACAACGTAAATCACTTTGGCGACAATATTGTTTAGAAATGAATGAAATTGTTAAGCATATAATTAATCACACTTTAGTGGCACAAATTAATGTATACTTTACTCAAATAACGAATGAAAATTGACCAAAATAGCAAAATATTGAAAATTTTGAAAATCCGGCCAAAATGAGTCATGCTCGGCCGAGTCAAGGAAGGTGCTCCCGAGCAAAACCCTCCAGAGAACATCCCTTTGATCCCGTATGCTCGGCCGAGTCTTAGGGGTGCTCGGCCGAGTTCTTAGAGGTGCTCGGCCGAGTCCCCAGGGGTGCTCGGCCGAGCATCACGACCGTTGGATGGCGCCTTTTCAAAAAATTTCAAACTTTGTGGCCGATACAAATAGAGTGCTCGCCGAGTCAAGGAAGGTGCTCCAGAGCGGACCCCGAATGTCAAATTTTCCAGATTTTGACTATCAATTCTTAACTTAATGGTGAATCAATATTCAACCAAAGAAAGTAGATCCGCATACTCACAACACATTTTTAAATGCGTGGCTATGCATTCAACAAACTCACAACGCATCCAATGATGGTGGCTATGTTCAAAATGGGATAATCTTACATTAAGAATTGAAAGTCATTTGAGTAAAACCAAAATTTATAATTATAATTTAACATAATACTCTATAAATGAATTAGAGTTGCACCAGTTCATTAGTGCACGGCCGAATCAAATTGGAAAATTTTGAAAATACGTGAACAGTGTTTGCACGGCCGTGCGTTATAACTTGCACGCCCGTGCAGTCACTATTCACAGCTTTTTCCAAAAGGCACCTTTTCATAATTGGCCGAGCAAGGCCCTTTTCACTGAAAATTTTTCTTCACACAAAAGATGAATAGCAAGCAAAAATTAACGCTTAACCAAGACATTAATGCAAGTAGATCCAACACGATTGTGCGACATAAAACGCTCTGTTGTGTCAATGGGATAATCTTGCATGAACCATCATGTCCTTTTGTGCAAAACTTCAATTCATATTCATAATTTAATTAAGTAATGAATACTAACACCCTAGAAACGAATTAGAGCATTCAAATAACATCATAACATAATGATATCAATAGGATTGAGAATCAAAGTAAAGCAAAATATATGCTATATGAATTCAAACTTAATCCAAAACTTGAGAGGCTCTGATACCAATTGTTGGAACATTCCTATTCCAATAACCCGAAAGTACTCAAGTCTAGATTAAGTAAGAGAAGAAGATGAAGGCGGAAGCGTGATACCTGTTGAGTCCATCTTGTTACTTGAAGATGTTCTTGCAAAGGAAGGAAGAGAAGAAGAAGAAAATCAAGTAGGGAATTGTAGATCTTCTTGATGATGAATGCCTTCCTTAGAACTCAGATTATTGAGAGAGTATATAAGAATAATGTAGTAGTTTCTAGGCTGATGGTAGGCCTCTATATATAGGAAACAATGGCACCTCATCAAGGGACTACACCCTTTCAATTAAGCGGTGTGAAATTACCATTCTGCCCATCATAAATAGGTAATTTCTACCTCGGGAATTCTACACATTTAATTAATATTCTATACTTTTCAATAACATTATTTTAATGATTTAGACACGTACGTCTACATGTCACTTATATTTATTAAGTATACACATTTTGCAATCCATGTTCTAACAGGACGTCCTAAATTGAGTGAGACGTTCAAAATGGCAAATTGTCCTATATCAAATGAAAAGAAGGGAGTATTATTTTGTACAATTTATTGCAACTCGATGACAAAACACCCAAACTCCACCGTACCATAGGATTTACTTCTTAGAAAATAAATGAAGCAAGTAGTATTTTTTAGGATTACAGTAAAAACTTTAATTTTAATACTCGATAAATTAATAAATTTTCAAAATTAATAATTTTGTTCGGTCCCAAGTTGGGCTATAATTTGAAATTTTTTATTCGATAAATTAATAAACTCTCTAAATTAATAAATTTCATTGTCCCGACAGTATCAATTTACAGAATTTTAACTGTATTTTTTCGTATTTTTTATATTTTTAATATTTTTATATATTAATATGAAATAGTTGGATCACAAAAAAATCGAAAGAAATATATGTTGTAGATTTTAATATTAGTTCTATTTTATAATAATAATCACGTTAATCGGATATGTGTAACTATAAAAATACCTTAAAACTCATGTACAAGTCACATGATATTGAATCCCTTAATAATGAACATCCCTTTTTTTGTCATTGAATTGCAACAAATTTTTTTTAGATTGTTAACTTTTATTGTTTGATTTTGTATGACAATGAGAATAAATTGATTATTGATAATTACTCATTTGTTTAGATTCAAATTAACCGAATACTCCCTCCGTTCCGGGAGTAATTTCACACTTACTGTTTACGCGTAAATTAAGGAAAAAGTTAGTGGAGAAAATGTTGTGAGTATGAAAAGTGAGGTTTGGAGAGAGAAAGTGGGGTAGGAAATTGTGATTTAATTGGTGTTGTGAGTAGTGCTGTCAAAACGGGCTTGCCGCGGGTTTGCGCGCGGGCCCGAAAAGCCCGCAACGAAACGGGCCAGGGCGGGAAAGCCAGCGAACTATGCGGTCCTAAAAACTCTAGGCCCAGCCCGCCTTGCATACGGGCGGCGGGCAAAACGGGCCAGCCCGCAAAAATTCAAACATCAGCTTAAGAAATGGAATCAAATTAAGCTAACAAACGCAAAGCAAACAATTGAAACTCCCATGCCTGAGTATCTAGAAGTGAAAAACAAATAATCAGATAGAAATTAACCCACAAACCGGGTTCTGGGCTTCTCAATTACGACTTTTGAAGAATTCAAAATGAGGGGAAAGAACAAGAAAACAAGAAATGTGAAAAACCCTAGCGGCGAAGGGAAAATTTTGAGAGAGAAAGAGAAGATTACCTGTTGATTAGGGGAAAATATGGCGCTTTGAAACGAAGCTGACTGCAGTCTGAAAGTGTGTGCGTGAAATCTGCAAATAGCAAGAATGGAGGAGCGACGACTTTCCGGAGAGAGAGATGAAGACGGCGAGACTGGATTCCAGAGAGAGAGAGGAAGAAAGTGTAAGTGACGCTAAATGCCTAAATATGAAATAAAACCTAACCTTAAAGGCTTATCTAATGGCCTGGGCCAAACAAATTCTTTTGATCTAATTTAAAAGAGATTGTTATATAAATCAGTAAAATTGTCGAGGAAACCCGAAAAACTAAATTCACCCCAAATAAATTAAATAAACCTCCTCCCCTTTTTCCTTTATACTCCTTGTCTGTATCTCACACCCACACCCACCCACCCACCCAATTAACTCCTCATTTACTTTCTCTCTCTCACTCATCCTCACCCACATCAAACCTTAGAGAGAGAAAGAGAGGAAACGAAGGTGAAATAGAGAGAGAAGAGAACGCAAGAAAGACCGCAGAGAGAGAAGAGAGACACGGCTGAGAGAGAGAGAGAGAGAAGAAAGAAGAAGCAAAAATCAAAGAAGAAGAAGAACAAAAACAACCACCATTTTCAATTTCAAGATGTCAAACCTAGGAAAATCTAGTATTTTTTCTTTCCTTTGTGCTAAAATTAGTTTATTTTTCCTTCAATTTGAGATTTGAGAGATTTTGATTTTGAAGAAATTCGAATTCTGGGTTTTGAGTGGTTCGGCCACTACTGGCCGATTTATTACATCTAGTCGATCACACCCGACCGAAAAATATCAAAATTTCGGCCACCCCCGGCCGAACCTGCTCTATTATTCGGCCATGACCAACCGAACCATTCCCAAAATTTCGGCCACACCTGGCCGAACCTTGCTCAATGAGATCTTAGTGTTTGATTTTGATATGATATTATATAAAAAATTTATGAGTTTGATTTTTTTATGTTTTGTTTGCAGTTAAGCAAATGTTTACAAGAAGAAGACGTCCAACTGCTTCCGAAAGGAGTGAAAAAGTAGTCGCACGTATTCAAGGGAAATCTTCACAAAACCAAGAGCCAGTTGAGGATTTAAATGTTGATCATCGTCGCGCCTACAATGAGCCTACGAAAACCTCACGAGCCTCGGATAGACCTTATTCCGGCTCAAATGATAGTGACCCTAAGATGAACGGAATATGAGCCTAAGACGAGCCTAAGATGAGGAAGATGAGGATGATGAGGAGGGAGGTGGGGATGTAACGTCTTATCCCGGTGGCCCGAGGTACAAAACATTACTCCTTTCCTATGAAATCCATATTGCTAAATTCATTTGGGAGGGTAAAGATGATAGAATTTTAAAATGTATTAACCATATAGGAAAATTGAAAAAATGAGAATTGGAGTTGAATAAAGTGTCAGAGCCGGTTCAAATGCTTATCATTAATTCTGGTCTCTTGTGCTTAGTTAATGGAAGTGGAGCGTATGACAACGTAGATAAAACGTTGGTTAACGCTTTTGTTGAGCGATGGCATCCGGAAACTAATAGTTTTCATATGTCATTTGGGGAGATGACCATCACTTTAGAGGATGTGTCTTGTCTTACACTGCTTTCGGTAGTAGGTGCACCCTTATTTGAGAGTCCCGCTTATGCTAGTCAGCCACCTCTTAATAAGGTTTGTGAGGTTTTGGGAGTGACCAAAAAAGTTTCTAAAGATGGAATTCCTGCCAAGGGGGCATTGGTCAATTTAGAATGGCTTAGATCGAAGTTCTCCCCTCCGTTGTACTCCTAAGACCCCCGAAAAGCTGTCTGTGCTGCTAAGGAATATCTTTTATATTTATTGGGGTGCACAATCTTTTCTGATAAGACCGGGACATGTGTCAACGCTAGGTGATTTGGATGACGTATGAAGGTATCCACGCTCAATTTCCTTTTCCTAGAGTCGCGCTATATCAAGGTGCCATAGTTGCCGGTAATGTGGTGGAACCACATCTTTCTGATCGGGTCTTACGACAGTTTGGGTGCATGCAGACAATACCAAACCCTCCACTTGGTCTTGGGATGGCGAGAGGAGATAAGAAGTCTCTAGTAGGGTGGATCATGTTTGCCCAGTCATTTTTTGACTAGAAGTCGAATTGCGTCGATAAACGCAAGTTACCGGGATGTAGAGTGCCTCAACATGCTATAGATGATTATCTGCAATGGTACTCTGCATATTCACACCCTATTGTGCACCCCATTACTGAGCGGTCTCACGCTGTCAGGAGGATAACTGAAGTTGTTGCCCTTAATCCGTGGGATATGATTATGAATGTCCGGAACGTCATGATGCCTATTGATGAGAGATTGACATATGGAGATCGCTCATTTAGTTTAGAGGAGGCTATGGACGTCATCTTTAGAGCATTGGTAGAAACTCAAACCCCAGCACGGACATCAACTTCTCAGGGTGGTAGAAGACGACAATAGATTTGTAGTTTTGGTTTTTTTTTGAACAATTATTTTTGGTTTTGTATTTGATGTTTGAAAATGTGGTAATGATTGTATGAACAATTATTTTTGATTTTATATTTCATGTTTGAAATAATTGATTTATGGATTTATGGTTTGTATATATATGGAGTAATTGTTTGGTGTAAGTATGAGGTGAGTGTGTATATGGGTTAATGGTTTTATGTGTATGGGGGGTGATTGGTTGGTGTATGAATTTGTATATGTGTATATGGTTGATGGTTGCAGCATAGACGAGTCGGGGACGTGCCCTGGTTAGTGCAAAATACAGCAAGTACATGTCGAAAAATTGGAAAAAATTCGGCCAGTACTGACCGAACCAGTCAAGAAGTTCGGCCAGTACTGATCGAGACCTATAATAAGAGTGTTTTTTTTTTTTTGAAAACGTTCACGAAAAAACATTGTTACGTATTCTAAGCATTGGCTGAAATTTTTAAATCTTTTTTGCCATAGTTACAAAGGTTCGGCCAGTACTGACCGAATTTTTTTTAGTTTTTCGGCAGGTACTGGCCGAAATATTTGACAAAATTCAGCCACTACCGGCCGAACCATTCCAAAAAAATAAAAAATTCCATTTTTTTTCTGTTTATTAAGACGGAATGTAACAATGTGTTTCCCGTAATTAAAAAAGTTAATTTAATTTAAAGTTAGTTAAATTTAGTTAATTTAATTTAAAGTTAGTTAAATTTAGTTAATAAAAAATGGAATGTAATAATAAATGAAAATTATTTAAAGATATGTAACACCACAAATCATAATATTTAACATAAATAAAATTATTTAATATCAATTACATAAGTTGATGTTTCAGGTACTGTAAGTGCTCCAATTTGAGCTTGTTAGAATTTTCATTAGAAAATTAACGAAAGTTATAACATTTCTAACAATTCCTAACTATCCTAACATTTCTAACAAAGTGAGGGTAAAATGGGCATTGTTATTTAAGGTTAAACCTTAAAAAGAATCTCAAAAAGCAAAACAAAAGAAGAAAACCAAAAATGGCAATGGCTGGAAACAAAAACCGGCCGTTAATTTGAATTTTGAAAAAGATTATTCTTCTTGTCCAAAGCCGAAGCCGCATTTAATGAACAAAGGCACGCCGCTCGGATCCATCCGCGCGGATGAGTTTGCGTTTTCAGAGGGCTATAAATTGAGCCCTCCAAATACAAAAATAAGGAGGAAGAACACATTTTGCACCGAACCTCTGGCGAAATATAGAGAGAAAACAAAGTGAGAATTCTTCAAGAATTGTCACCTTTTTCTCTCCAATCTTTCCCAACTCATATTCATCCACTCACTCTCATATTAAATCCCTAAACACTCATACACTCAAGCCAAACACTCAAGAACACAAGGAAGATTGGTAAACCCTCCTCCTCCTAACCCTAAATCTCAACCATGCATGCATCTTCAAACTACAAAATGTAGTTCTTTCATCTTCTTTCTCTAGATCTAAGAAGATCACCATGGAAGACCATCTCCATGGATGATCTTCTACAAAGATCAAAATTATTTTTAAGCTTTCTTACTTTCTTGCAAAGAAAACTCATTTTCAAAACCCTAAAAACCATTTTCAAGCATAAAATCTTGATTTCAAAGGATAAAATTCCCCTTCCCAAGCAAATGAAATGCTTAGTCCTAATGTACTCCCAAGGATGGTTTGGTATAGTTGATTCACCACTAAAATGTCTAGTGATCACTAACCAAAACCTAGGGAAATGGGGACAAGCATGGATGCAAAACCCCCTTAAAATCATATTTTCTTTCTTGAGAAGTTGCTGTCCAGTAGCAATTTTCTCAGACCTCAGTCCATGGTCTTAATTTTTGGACACAGATGAACTTGGAATTTGGTGTTGACTACAAAATACTTTTTGTAGCCAACATCCAGAGCTTTCCAGACATATTTTTATCTTATTTTTGGGTGAGTAAAACTCCTCTTTTCAAATTTTATTTCAGAGGCTAGTTCATCAGCTTCTGAGAATCCAGATCTCATATCTGAGGTTTCCAGAAGGTTTTGACCCCTCAAATCTTCTCCAAAATGGAAAATTCCTTCGCACAAACTTTATTTAAGGTGTCTAGAACAACTTTCATTCTCTGAGTTTATCCAGATTATGAAGTTTTAAGACCCTTGAATCCCTTTTAAAATCAAAGGTCCACTGCCTTTTTCATTCTGGCAGAAATGACTCTCAACTTCAAAAGGTCTTTTGAGTACCAAATCTCAATCCAAAAATCTTCCAAAAAATCATGGGATCAGTTTAAAGTCTTAAAAAGATATCCCAATTTTTACTTTTCTGAGTTTCAACTTATTTTGGCCAAAACACACACACACACACACACACAAATGATTTTCAGCTTGGAAGACTCGTTTACGAGGCGCGTCTGGTGCACACTAACGTCCTTCCCGACGCGTAACATGACCTCCGAACCTAAATCTCTAATCTCGGGCTTTTTCAAAGTTTTGGCCTTCAAAATTAAAATGGCGTGGCGAATTCGTTTTCCGGTTTTATTTGGTTTTTCAAAGAAACGCAAAATCGAATTTTCCCGCGAATGGCAACATCATCACAAAGGGCGACTACTGGGACTAAGCTTTTTAATAAAAAATGGTATTCGGTATATTGGTGGAAACCACTAAATTTCCCGTTATCGCCTCCTAACACGAGTCGGGATAAATTGTGGTCTAACAATCCCACGTACCGGTATCACCGTTTTCAAAAAAAAAGCTTTTGAGGGTCAAGCTTCCGTCCCGCTTTGAAAATCATTTTTGTGTGTGTGTTGATTTTTGCACAGCTTTTCATGTTGTTTTGGCCGCCTGAGAAAGTCAAAATTTTGACCGTCGGAATAATGTCCCTAACCGTCGGAATTTTCGTGCTTATGTGCTCATTAAAATTTTCAAAAAAATTCAAAAAAAGGATTTTCAAAAAAAGAAAATTTCCAAAAAAATCATGCATCATATTTTTAAGACACATAAAAATTTCTATTTTACTCGTAAAAGAATATAGATCGCTTGCACACTACGCGCACGTGACCGTACACCGCACACTACGTCCTTAACCCGGGAAATCCTTGTCGCGGTCCGTTTGGTCTTATTACGCCTCTGGATGAGCACAGACTACCCAAACATCCCACGGAGCCTCGTGTCGACCATGCACTTGTCCGTGACACACTTTGTCCGAGACCCGGTTGGTTTTTAGTCCGGTCCGTGTCATGCCCCGTCCGTGTATAGACCTTTCCTTTCAAGCCTTTGTCGGCATACCGACTCAATATCTTTCGGTCCCTAATCGCCGAAGTTCTCGCCGGTTTTCCGCCGCAGACTTTGACCAAGATATTGATCGGCGCCTTGACTTCGGCTCGACGGCACAAATTATACACTCGACTCCCAAAGATTGACACCGAGTCATCAAGGATTAATGACTATTCCATGCCTAATTACGGCTTAACCGACGACAAGTCAAGATCAATCGTGGACGCTTATCACCCAAATCATGCCGACTTTTTGTCGAGCTCCTGACATGATCTTGACTTTCGACGTCGCCTTTGTCCGTAATTTACATCGAATGCTCGTTAAGACTCGATTACCCGCCGACTTTTAGGATCGTTTTTCTTTCGGTCGGTGGGACCCGCTTGCCCTATAGGACCTCGCCCGGGCCGCCCACCCCGGGAGGTCGAAATACAGTGGAATACGAGGGCTTATAGACGTAGTGACGGGGCCCACCGATCCAGAATCGAGTAGTTTGCGAAAAGAAGAGCAATCTTTTCCAACCGATTAGGTTAATAAAACATGTTTTAAGTAAACGTGAACAAATAATCTGCATGTTGCATGAGCCAAAAGCCCAAACACCTACCCTCCTTCCATTCCTGCACATCTGAACCTTCGTGTCCTTTCCCCGCAGCCTCCGCACAAAGCTTGGTTTCGGCACCGGTCACCGTTTGATCGCTGGGAAGAGTCAAGCGCATCATCGCCTTCGCCATTTGTTCCAACTCCGGGTTTCGTAATGTCTCGCATCAGCCGGTAATGATGGGGATAACGTTGCTCCGTCCTCCAAAATCCCTCGCATGCACTTTCGCATTGGATCCAGCTTGGTAGAACAAATGAGACTTCGACATGAGGCTCAAATTGATGACCTACCGGGGTAGTCGCAAGTCATGGTTTGACTATCGCCCCAATTCCGATGGCACTTTTACCGCAAAGACGTAAGAGGGTTCTCCTCCTCTTCTTAACATTCCTGATACATCAAGATGCTACCCCAAGATTCCTATGTTTCCACCGCCGGACTCCCGCCCGCCGACTTACAGTGGCAACCGGCCCCCAAACAGCTAGCCGTGGACGAAAGAGTTCGGTATACCGTCGCTGTCCCCTCTCAAAGTGATGATCCCACAAATATCGCCCGAGTGATGAAAATCGTGGAACAATTGAAGGAATATGGTCAGCCATCAAAGTCCCGGGAAGAACGCTGCACGTACAAACCAGCCCGGATTGAAGAGGCCACACGCCACTTCGGGACCTTAACAATATCCCAACCGACCGGGCTACCTTGAAAGACAAACATGTGCCCGTTCCTCCGGACCTCAATATCTCTCATTATCCGGCAGAGTCCAATCACTCGCTACTGCATGAGTCCAGCAGCCAGATCCCCTGACCAGCCCACTCAAAGTCATTCCAAAGACCGCCAACTCCGAGGTCCCAAATCCGCCACCAGCCGTAGAACACATTTGGTGGGATATTTGTGATCGTCCCGATTGCCTTGAAAGGGACTATCAGACCGGATACACGAGGACCGTCCTCCTAAGAAAAAGAAAATTTCCTCCCAAAGAAAATTGAAGGAGAGATTCGAGGCCGGTGATAACAAAGGTGGGAACGCTCTGGGAGCCATCTGGGGGATTTGATTATTATGTACTCTACTCCGCCCGCCTTCCCCAAAGCAAAAAGGGGTGAAAGAACGTAAAAGCCTTGCCAACGATGCACTGAGACCTTCGGATACCAGAGTACCGCAGTAACGTAAGTCCAACCCCTCGGGGTCCGCCCAAGGTTCGCCTTGTCCAGCCTCCCGAATATACACCGATGAAGAAAACCGACGCTGGGCCTGGGCGCTCCCACTCAATCAACATGTTGACTAGAGATGGCAACCGCCACAAAAGGCATCGTATAACCTGTGGGCTTCGGCAAAGACTCTCGCCTCGCAAGAAAAAGGCACGAAGTGACCGGCTTCGATGACTCTCCATCCCGAGACAAGGACCAAATCTATGATCCTCACCTATATGGGAGTATGATCACCTTCTGCGATGAAGATTTGCCAAGAGATGTCTCCCAACACAATGAAGCTTTGTACATCACTATTCGGCTCAACACCATGTCACTCCCCGGGGTATTAGTGGACAATGGATCATCGGTAAATGTCCTTCCCCTCGCATGATGAGGGCCCTCCGCATAAATGAAAGGCGCGTGATCCCATCTACCCTGGACCGTCAAAGCCTACGACGGTTCGTCTCGCCCCATTCTCGGGGACAGTGACTCGAACTCGGGTACGAAACCCAAATGGTGCCCGCAAAGTTCCATGTAATGGATATCCCTCCGAGTTCACAAACTCTACTAGGGCGCCCCTCGGTTGCATCACATGAAAGCCATAGCCTCCACTCTCCACCAATGCGTCAAATTCATCAACCGGCAGGGAGACCTTGAAGTCATAAGGGGTGACAGCTTCCTCATAGGGAACGAAGCCGAAACAATAGCCAAGAACACCCACAGCCAAACACCGGGCTACATCCTTCAAGAGGCAAGTCTCGCCAAAGATCCTTTGGAATCTAGCGATGCCAACTATGTCGACACACTCAAGCAAGCGTACTCCGAAGAAGTTCGATTCATCAAATTTAATTGCTATTTCCAACACTTGGAGTCGTACCGGAAGGAAACGCCGAACGCCGCCATGATACAGCACACAAGTCCCCGGTCCTCAATCGCGCATTTGTCGCATTCGCAAACCCATTCTTTTGCCTCGCCGGCGAGGAGATTTTCATGATAAAAGTCAAGAAACACCGACTGTACTCGGCTCGAATCTATGAACGTCGTGTGGGACGTCCTCCTTGCTGAACTACCTGCCAAGCCTTTCCGCTCGAGTATGGGACATGAGATTTTTCTAGCAGCTCACCGAGACGCAATGCGTCCTTACATCCGGGATTGAGCGGTCGATTGTGACGAAACGGAAGTCCCTGCACTGAGGAAGATCCCTACATCCACATGCTCGCCTTTCGATGCCAAACACAGCTTGATTCTCGGTTCGTACAAAGAGATGATAGCAACGACTGAAGAGGGAGCACAGAGACCATGCCTTTCCCGGGTTTTGAAGCCACCGACAGCGATGCCTTTAAAGAATTGGGAAAACCTCTCAGGCCCGTCCGCGACCAAGGAAGAAATGATCACCAAGCTTGGATTAGTCCCCCGTCCCTTTGCGTCAATCTAGGACAAGTCCTCCCAGTCTCTCTTTGTTAAGATCAAGTCTCTAGGGTCGTCCACGGCCTTACGCCCGAAGACTACGAGCCCGTAGCAAGCGCCGTATTCCCTTTCGTTTTCAATGAAATGACGAACCTTTCGAGTATCCCTTGATTGCCGCTTTAACTAATGACGAATTAAAAAAAAAAAAACACTTAATAATAATTCATTAGATAAAGAAGCAGCACACATTAAACGAAAAAAAAAAAAAAAAAAAAAATCAAACAACAAAAAAAAATCTTTAAGCAGTGTTGTCCGGAAGAGGAAAATCGAGCCCAAGCCGCCGAAGAGATTTTGACGAGTGTGAATTTGGGAACTGCGGAAGAGCCTAAAGAGACGCAGATTGGTCATTTCTTCGAAGGAAGTGGAAAGGATGCTCTGCAAAGTCCTACAAAATCCTCAATTCAAAGAAAGTTGCCCTCTTCATCAAAGAAAACATCATGTGCAGATACGGGTTGCCAAACAAATCATCTCGTATAATGGATCCCACTTCGAAGGGGAATGTGAAAAGCTGGCGGAATTCCGAATAACCCGTCACAAGTCATCTCCCTACTGTGCCCCAAACCAACGGAGCCGTCGAAGCAAAGAAACAAGACTCGAAAATATCATCCGAAGATGGCCGTGCAGCGGCAGAGATTGCCCCGAGAAGTTACACCGGCACTCGGGGCTGCGTAACATCGGTCAGAGCGGCAAGCTGGGAAACACCTTTTGCCCTCACATACGGAATGGAAGCCGTACTCCCGAGCTGGAAATCCCCTCGCTCCGTATACTGCTGGAAAGCCAGATCAACGAGGTCGAATGGCTCCAAAGTCGCCATGATGAACTGGCCCTACTAGACGAACGCCGACTGAAGGCCATGGAACACATCCGAGCCTACCAAGGAAGGATGGCCAGAGCCTTCGACAAGAAAGTAAAGCATCGGGAGATCCGAGAAGGCTGATCTCGTTCTAAAAGAAAAGCCCCAGTCCGTATCAACCCTCTCGCAAATGGGAGCCTGTATGGGTCGGGCCATATGTCGTCCAGAAGATCTTTTCCGGAGGAGCCATGCAACTTGCAGACCTCGACGGAATCCCTTGTACACCCAGTGAATGGTGACAAGCTGCGCAGATACTACGCGTAAAAAAAAAAAACAAAAAAAAACAAAAAAAAAACAAAAAAAACAAAAAAAAGAGTGCTAAAAGAGTAATACCCAACTAGGTTGAAAACCCGAAAAGGGCGACTTAGGTAAAAAACAGGGTTGCACCAAAAAAAAAACAAAAAAATATATAAAAAAAAAAGAGTGCTAAAAGAGTAATACCCAACTAGGTTGAAAACCCGAAAAGGGCGGCCTAGGTAAAATACAGGGTTGCACCAAAAAAAAAAAAAGACCAAAAAAAAAAAACAAAAAAAAGAGTGCTAAAAGAGTAATACCCAACTAGGTTAGAAACCCGAAAAGGGCGGCCTAGGTAAAAATGTGGTTGCACCAAAAAAAAAAAAACAAAAAGAGTTCACCAGGTTGAACTACGAAGACCCGAGCTCCTCAAAATGAGGGGAACGTAAAGTGCATGAAACGGTTCGGTCTAAAGCACAAATAAAAGCCATACTTTGGCATCAATACAATTGGTCGACCATGAAAGCGTCTCGAAAAACTCTAAAGCAATTCAAATATTCATTAACAAGTTAAAAGCTCTTTGATGAGTCTAAGCCCGATTCATTCCTACAACTGGCAACCTCGCTAAAAAAACTAAGATACATAATCAAACTAATGTGTCCGCATGGCAAGAAAGGGATACTGGGAAACCTCGTAGTCACTCCAAGCCACTCGACCGGCCTCTCCCTTTTCTTCCTCCGAGTCTTCTTTTCTGACAGGAAAAATGTCGGTGTTCCTCCTACCAAGCTCTGGTATAGGAACAGGGTCTATCAAACCAGCCTTCCGTCAGGGGCCTTAGTAGCCCTAGCGTCATCCCTCATCTCCGTAGCCTAGCCGGTAACATAGGAGCCCTCCTCTCCTGTCTCTTGACGTAAGCCTCATAATCGGTCCGCTGCGTCCCGCTCCGTCATGAGGTTGGCCTCGCCTCGGCCCTCCTCCTCTCGAAACCCGGTCCTCCGCACCTACAATGGCCTCACGCCGTCTCAAAATAGCCACCCGAGTCTCTCCCAGATGCCTCTCATACCAATCCAGGTACCAAGTGGTCAGAACACCGGCCCCTGACGCTTGAGAATGACCCGAGGAGGAAAGGCATCATACCTCCATGCTCGGGAAAGAAATGGAAACACCGAGGGATCATCCATGGAGCAGGAGTCACCACCCTGGTGGCTACATCATCAAAGCTCCTCCAAAGGAACCTGCTCCAAGCCGAACTGTCTCGAACTAAAGCCGGAATATAGAAGCCGGACTGAGAAAGCCGGAAGCATGACCACAGAGACCCATCCTGAAGCACTCTGCGAGTCTCCACCCGCCAATGAGGCACCGACCATCTGATATCTTCGCCTCGCGACCCGCCATCCAACGCTCCCACGAGCCCCGATCATCAAAATCTACATCAACACCTCTCCTGGCAAAGTCCAAGGCCTGATCATATCAGAGGTTTCCCGAAGAACCCCAAAACGCTCCATCGGCCACAGGGTCAAGAGAAACGGGCTGCCCCCGTGCATGTACCGCCGTCCGGTAGCTAATCTGCCGAGAGCATGAAAAGTCTCCCCAAGAATCAAAGGAACGACATCTCGCCGGTGCGACAGTGAACGACAACATCCAAGCGAGACCGATGGCAAATCCCAAAGGAGTAGACCATGAACAGGGTGCCAAACATGCAAAGTGCAAAGGCATCCCAATAGGCATCATCCACCAAACCTAGGCCCCTAAATCTGTCGGGAAGACCGGAAATATCGAAATGATCAGGACCGCGGATCATACCTTGCGCTTCCTCCGGGGAAAGATGAAGGAGGACGCACAATCTGTCAACAAAGAAGCCCTCCAGGCAAAGGGACCGCTATCTCTTCCACCTCCGGACCTCCAAGTAAGGCCCGAAATTCTTCGATAGTCGGAACAATCTCGTTGAAGGAAAGGCAAAAGACATGCCTTCTAGTATCCCAAAACGAAGAAGAAGCTCTTAAGAGGTCATAATCCGGAACCAATTCTTTGAGAGACCACAAGCATCGTATCTTGTACCTTTCTTCAAAGAATGATCTTCTCTCGTGCATGATCTCCCTACACCACTCCTTGAACTTTTCAAAGAACAACATTTGCCTTTCTTTGGACAATTTTGGAGAATTTTTGGCCATTTCCATGGTTTTTCTCTCTTTCTCCCCGAAAATGGCTGTTTGGACTGGAGGTTGAAGAGGATATTTGAATTTGAAATAAAGCAAGACCAGGTCTGAACCAAAATTAAAGGACACTGTCAGATGCAGGATTCCTCCGCGCGGATGAGATTGTTTTCCACCAGAAAAATCTGCAACAGTCCAAGCTGCTACGCCAAAAGAGGAATATTCCGTCCCGGTTGCTCGAAACTTGTGCAAAAAACCTCCCCAAACCAGTCCATATACCAAACACCCTTGCAAAAAAAAAAAACCAAGGCTCATGCAACACTGCATTCATATTGCATTGCATTCATAAAATAAAATCCTAAATTATTACATTCCAAAAAAAAAAGAGAGTGTGCAAAAAAAAAAAAACAAACAAACATAAATAAAATCCTAAATTATTACATCCAAAAAAAAAATGTGCATAATCTGTACAAATCTAAATCTCAAAAAAAAAATCAATCGGAGTCTCCAGCACCCGATGTCTCCCCCCGGCCCCTCTTGCGACTCGGGCCCGCCTCCTCAGGAGCCCTGAAAATCTCGGGCTCAGAATCGTCCTCGTCTCCAGAGAGAGGCTCGTGACCAACCTAAGACGCTCTGATAGGGCAAGCCGAGATCTGCGAAAAAATCGTACCCGAAGGTGAAGGCGTCGGACTCCTGCACGTACGAAGACGACCCGCCATGCTGCCAAACGTGTCCCTGCCCGTGTGGATCCCCGAGAATGACGTGATCCGAAGGCAGTACCGCGCGGGGATCAAGGAGAGGAGACAAAGGAGTCTCTGAAGAAGTCTCTGAGCGAATAGGGGAAGCCTCCCGTCTGACAGGCGCCGGCCGTGGTCGCCTCGCTCTAGCCTGAGGAGCCCCGCAAGCGACCATCCTCCTGATGAATCTCTTGGCCCCGATCACTTGCTTCGTCAGCTTCTCGACGACCACCTCCGAAAACTGCACAAAAGCAAAAGCGTCAAAAAAAAAAGAGGTGATGCTAAAGATGATGAAACAAAAGAAAGAAAAGAAAGGGGAAAAGGTGAAACCATACCTTCATACCCGGACGAGGCCGGAAAGCTCGTGGAAGTCGCTCGGGCTGAGGGATTCGCACTCAATCGGACCCCGTCCTGGATATAGGAAAAATCCGTCCGAGGGTACCGCGGGATCCCAAGCCCCTCCCTATCCAAAACCTGAGGCATCCTCAGCCTCCTCAAGACGAATGTCGCATACGGCTCAATCGCCACGAAGTCCGAGAAGTGCTGGCCTGCTCGGTAATCATCCCAGGTCACGGACCGATCGCTCGGGTGCATCATATCGGCGGGAGGCTCCACCGGTGTCCTCAAAGGCGAGTTCACGCCATGCTGGCGCGTCACCCTCTCTCCCGATAATATGCATCGCAGGTCGACCCTCAAAATCCTCCGCGCACCGTCCGTGATCTCGGCGCCCTTCAGCCCCTGCGCTACCTCAAAGCGATCCTGTGGGAAGAATATCATCCCCTCATCTGTCTCGGCCTCCGTCAAAGGAAGGCAATCCGCGTACCTGAGAGTCGTACGCCCCGGAGCTTATCTTCTCCCGGCATGCTGGGACCAAGACTGCGTGGCCGGATACGCCCGACGCACTCCGGCTGCCGCCACACCGTGACGTGGAAAAACTCCAACGCCCATACCTGCGAAAGGTAAAAATCCAATCAATCCAGTGCAAAAGAAAAGTGCGTGCTCAAAAAAAAAGAGAGGGAAAGCAAAAAGAGAGCTTATACCTCCAGGGCAAACTCGAAGCAGTACAGGGAGCTCACAGGCTCTTCCCATTGTACCTATCAAGAGCAAAATAAAGCTCTGCAAGCCCGGCCTCTCCCCACGAGACATCTCCGGCCGTCTCCATGTCCTCCAAGGACCTCGGAAGGCAAAGATCGCCGTCCCTCGCATGTCCAAAGAGCGTGCTCGAGAAAGCAAACCACAAGAAGGCCCTGGCAATCTGATCGGCGCCTATCCTCTCCTCCCGGCCTCATAGCTCGCAATGGTCTCCACAATCTTGCCGTAGACCACGGCATACTCCATCCCCTTTTTGGGAATAGGGGAAAATCCCGTAAGAGCTCGCAGACGGCATCGCTGTAGCCATCCCGCCACTCAATGCTGCGTCCATTAAAGGACAGGCCCGTGATCGCAGCGTAGTCAGAGGGAGTAACCGTAGCCTCGCCCCAGAAGAAGTGGAAGGTGTGGGTCGCGTCCCACCAGTGCTGCGCCAGAGCAAACATCAAGCCCTTGCTCTTAGGGAACTTGACCAGTCCCCTCA
The DNA here is from genome assembly GCA_022495995.1 of Adenophora triphylla var. japonica. Classification (NCBI taxonomy): domain Eukaryota; kingdom Viridiplantae; phylum Streptophyta; class Magnoliopsida; order Asterales; family Campanulaceae; genus Adenophora; species Adenophora triphylla. Next base: position 666,138 of record JAFEMH010000241.1, on the reverse strand, counting down.
AGCACTCGACGAACTCCCAGAGCCCCGTCTCGACAACAATCTGTCTCGGACTCGGCAAAGCTCCTCGGCCCGCATCCGGAAGCCGGTCCCACAAGTCAATCACAGACTCCACCGATCCTCGAGTCTTCATCTTGTTCAGCTGCTCCGTCACAAAACGGTTTCCGCCCTGTAATAAAAAAAAAGAGAGAAAGAGAAAATGTCAAAAAGATTGCATTTGCATTTACAAAAAAAAAAGAAAAGAAATTTCGACAGCATAACAGCATACAATGAGCATAACCCCATTTTTCTCGCATAAAAGAAAACAAGCAAGAAGTCCCAATGCATTCATCAAAAAAAAAAAGATGCATTCCTACGGAAGTAAAAACTCCGTCCCATTTTCAACAAAAAAAAAAAAATCATACATTCATATCATCCATCTTACATGCAACGGGAGGAAAAATCCGTTCCACTTTTCAAAAAATACATATCCTAAACATACATACATCCCATATTGGCAAAATGCCCATTCTTTCCAAACAAAATGCATGCATTGCATCATCATTCATCAATATCAAAATTCAATTTCAAAAAAAAAATCATCATCATCATCAACATGCAATATTTAATTTCAAAAAAAAAAATCATCACAATTCTTCGAATTTTCACATGTAATTTTCGAATTGAAAAAAAAAATGTGGCAAAAATGCCAATTCTTTTTCCCAAGCAAAATGCACATTTTGGGTTACTCATATACTCATTACAACATGCAAAGCATCAAAATCAAGATTCAAAGCCAAGAACATCAATCATTCGAATTTTCAAAAAAAAAAATTCAAAAATCACCCAAAATTTTCAAACAAGAAATCAACAAAGGGATCAAAGGGTTTCAAAGTATACCGTTCGGAGATGCGGATCCGAAGCCCAATGTTGCCAAGCATCGGGGTAATGCTCCTCCGCAACCGATTGCGAAAGATTGTAATGCCTCCTCATCCGGACGAGCTCCAATCGCCTCTCCGCTACCGGCCCACGTCCTTGGCCTTGAAAAGCGCCTTCCCCGTGTTCCATTGCTCAAAAAATCGAAGAAATCGGAAGAATTTTGAAGCTTAAATGGCCAAAAATGGCGGATTTTGCAGATTTTCTCTCTCTCTCTCGACAATTTCGTAAAACCGAATGGGAAGAGAAAGGGCGTCTGCCCTAATTAATACCCCTGTTTTCAAACCCTATCCGCGCGGATAGGATTGCAAGGGTCAAAATGACCCTTTTGCCCCTTAAAATTTCAGACTCGCAATACCCCCAACTTGACAGAGTTAACCAAAGTCGCCTTGTCAAGGAAATTACCCCTGGCAAGAAACGTAAGACCGAGTGCCCCGAGAAAGATAACGAGATCCCGTATCTTTCATCAAAAATTACCCCCGGCAGTCAAACGTAAGACCGAGTGTCCCGAGAAAGATAACGGATCCCGTATCTTTCATCAAAATCATTCCCGGCAGTCAAACGTAAGACCGATTTCCTTGAGAAAGATAACGAGATCCCGTATCTTTCATCAAAATCATCCAACGGCAGTCAAACGTAAGACCGATCTCCCTGAGAAAGATAACGGATCCCGTATCTTTCATCAAAATCATTCCCGGCAGTCAAACGTAAGACCGAGTGCCCCGAAAAAGATAACGGATCCCGTATCTTTCATCAAAATCATTCTCCGGCAGTCAAACGTAAGACCGAATGCCCCGAGAAAGATAACGAAATCTCGTATCTTTCATCAAAATCATTCTCCGGCAGTCAAACGTAAGACCGAATGCCCCGAGAAAGATAACGAAATCTCGTATCTTTCATCAAAATCCTTCCCGGCAGTCAAACGTAAGACCGAGTGCCTCGAGAAAGATAACGAGATCCCGTATCTTTCATCAAAATCATTCTCCGGCAGTCAAACGTAAGACCGAATGCCCCGAGAAAGATAACGAAATCTCGTATCTTTCATCAAAATCATTCTCCGGCAGTCAAACGTAAGACCGAATGCCCCGAGAAAGATAACGAAATCTCGTATCTTTCATCAAAATCCTTCCCTAGCAAACGTAAGACCGAGTGCCTCGAGAAAGATAACGAGATCCCGTATCTTTCATCAAAATCATTCTCCCAGCTCAAACGTAAGACCGAGTGCCCCGAGAAAGATAACGAGATCCCGTATCTTTCATCAAAATCATCCGTGCTAGCCAAACGTAAGACCGAGTGCCCCGAGAAAGATAACGAGATCCCGTATCTTTCATCAAAATTACCCCTGAGCCAAACGTAGAGGCCAGTGCCCTGAGAAAGATAACGAGATCCCGTATCTTTCATCAAAATCATCCCCCGGCAGTCAAACGTAAGACCGAGTGCCCCGAGAAAGATAACGAGATCCCGTATCTTTCGTCAAAATCGAACGGCAGTCAAACGTAAGACCGATCTTCCCGAGAAAGATAATGAGATCCCGTATCTTTCATCAAAAATCTTCCCGGCAGTCAAACGTAAGACCGAGTGCCCCGAGAAAGATAACGAGATCCCGTATCTTTCATCAAAATTACCCCTGCTAGCCAAACGTAAGACCGAGTGCCCCGAGAAAGATAACGAGATCCCGTATCTTTCATCAAAATTACCCCTAGCCAAACGTAAGACCGAGTGCCCCGAGAAAGATAACGAGATCCCGTATCTTTCATCAAAATCTTCCCGGCAGTCAAACGTAAGACCGAGTGCCCCGAGAAAGATAACGGATCCCGTATCTTTCATCAAAATCATCCCAGCAGTCAAACGTAAGATCGATTTCCTGGACGAGTACGTCTCGATTTTCCCAAAGAAAGGCTAACGAAATCCCCAAGAAAGTTAACGGAATCCCAAAAGCCAGCGAGATCTCGAGTAGTACTCGAACTACGAAAGGGCTTGATTCCCACTAGGGATACGTAGGTAGCTCCGTCATTAGGTCCAAATTTCGACCAAAACGGTCACCCTATCCTTCGGCAGCAGACAAAGTCCACCGAAAGGCCATTTCAAATTAAGGTCCGAGGCGCCTAAAAAGCCATCATCATCAAGGTTCGAGGCACCTAAAACGCCATCTCCAAGGTCCGAGGCACCTAAAACGCCATCTCCAAGGTTTGAGGCACCTAAGACGCTATCACTAGGAAAGCGATAAATCGCAAAAATCCCCAGCAGAGCGGATACCCGTCAGACCAAAAATGGTCATTCCTATCTCCAGCAGAGCGGATAGCCATCAGATCGAAAATGGTCATCTCTCATCCCCAGCAGAGTTTCTTTCCAGCAACCGACTGCAGAACTCGCTCATCAGGTTCGAGGCACCTAAAACGCCATCATCTCCAGGGTCAAAGACCCGAACTACGGCCGGCTTGATTCCCATTCGGGATACGTAGGTAGCCTATCGCTAGGTTCAGCCACCCGATCACTCGATCATCCTGCCAAATATGGAGCCTTACTCTTATCGACGACCCCGCTTCCTCCGAAAGCGCCGTCGCCGAGGGGCTACTGTAAGTGCTCCAATTTGAGCTTGTTAGAATTTTCATTAGAAAATTAACGAAAGTTATAACATTTCTAACAATTCCTAACTATCCTAACATTTCTAACAAAGTGAGGGTAAAATGGGCATTGTTATTTAAGGTTAAACCTTAAAAAGAATCTCAAAAAGCAAAACAAAAGAAGAAAACCAAAAATGGCAATGGCTGGAAACAAAAACCGGCTGCGTTAATTTGAATTTTGAAAAAGATTATTCTTCTTGTCCAAAGCTGAAGCTGCATTTAATGAACAGTGCACGCTGCCTGGATCCATCCGCGCGGATGAGTTTGCGTTTTCAGGAGGGCTATAAATTGAGCCCTCCAGTCACAAAAATAAGGAGGAAGAACACATTTTGCACCGAACCTCTGGCGAAATATAGAGAGAAAACAGTGAGAATTCTTCAAGAATTGTCACCTTTTTCTCTCCAATCTTTCCCAACTCATATTCATCCACTCACTCTCATATTAAATCCCTAAACACTCATACACTCAAGCCAAACACTCAAGAACACAAGGAAGATTGGTAAACCCTCCTCCTCCTAACCCTAAATCTCAACCATGCATGCATCTTCAAACTACAAAATGTAGTTCTTTCATCTTCTTTCTCTAGATCTAAGAAGATCACCATGGAAGACCATCTCCATGGATGATCTTCTACAAAGATCAAAATTATTTTTAAGCTTTCTTACTTTCTTGCAAAGAAAACTCATTTTCAAAACCCTAAAAACCATTTTCAAGCATAAAATCTTGATTTCAAAGGATAAAATTCCCCTTCCCAAGCAAATGAAATGCTTAGTCCTAATGTACCCCAAGGATGGTTTGGTATAGTTGATTCACCACTAAAATGTCTAGTGATCACTAACCAAAACCTAGGGAAATGGGGACAAGCATGGATGCAAAACCCCCTTAAAATCATATTTTCTTTCTTGAGAAGTTGCTGTCCAGTAGCAATTTTCTCAGACCTCAGTCCATGGTCTTAATTTTTGGACACAGATGAACTTGGAATTTGGTGTTGACTACAAAATACTTTTTGTAGCCAACATCCAGAGCTTTCCAGACATATTTTTACCTTATTTTTTGGGTGAGTAAAACTCCTCTTTTCGAATTTTCTTTCAGAGGCTAGTTCATCAGCTTCTGAGAATCCAGATCTCATATCTGAGGTTTCCAGAAGGTTTTGACCCCTCAAATCTTCTCCAAAATGGAAAATTCCTTCGCACAAACTTTATTTAAGGTGTCTAGAACAACTTTCATTCTCTGAGTTTATCCAGATTATGAAGTTTTAAGACCCTTGAATCCCTTTTAAAATCAAAGGTCCACTGCCTTTTTCATTCTGGCAGAAATGGCTCTCAACTTCAAAAGGTCTTTTGAGTACCAAATCTCAATCCAAAAATCTTCCAAAAAATCATGGGATCAGTTTAAAGTCTTAAAAAGATATCCCAATTTTTACTTTTCTGAGTTTCAACTTATTTTGGCCAAAACACACACACACACACACACACAAATGATTTTCAGCTTGGAAGACTCGTTTTACGAGGCGCGTCGGGTGCACACTAACGTCCTTCCCGACGCGTAACATGACCTCCGAACCTAAATCTCTAATCTCGGGCTTTTTTCAAAGTTTTGGCCTTCAAAATTAAAATGGCGTGGCGACTCCGTTTTCCGGTTTTATTTGGTTTTTCAAAGAAACGCAAAAATCGAATTTTCCCGCGAATGACAACATCATCACAGGTACTTGTATTAATCGATCTTGATAAAAATCTAGCCATCCGATTGCACATTCAGCTCGGCAATCATACCATTTGTATGGTACTGGTGGCAATGGACATCCTTCCTTCAACTTGACATGAATGTAATGATTGTCGTTGACATAGCATATACAAATAAATTTTGGGTTATGTGGCATTGATTTTCGTAGAGGAAGGAAGGTCAAAGACAAGGTGTTACTCAAAGTCACCAACGCAACGTTGAATGCATTTGCAACAACAGAACCCATTTCTCAGAAGGCCAAACCAATTTGCTTCTCCGCATGGTCCATCAAACCAGTGGATAACAGAAAGGACTTTATCCACCCTATCCTCGGCCATGAATAACTCAGCATACAACTCTTGATTTTCAAAAACCTCCTGATATAACACTTCCCGAACCCATCGCCACTCATTTGAATCACGGCCAAGTAACTCCGCAATACACCGGAAGCCACAATTCTCATCACCCCGCACAACTGTTTTCTCAATATAACCATGCATGAAAACCGGTAGTTGATTAAGATATTTGATTGCATGTTGACTTTTTCGACGAACGGGCTATAAGATAAATTCAAAAAAAGAAAAAATTAAACATAAATAAAATTATTTCATGATATAAAAGTTTAACTGAATAATATAAATAGTTTTAAGGTTACCTGTAACTTGGCTTTTGCAGATAACATCGGAGACCCTTGATTTGCATCGGTGTTGAATAACACTTGGTCGGGTATGGCCTCCACGTACTCAAATGCGCTAGGATCCCGTTTTGTGGATTTGAGGAACTTAGCATTCTTTGCTTTAGGACGACCCTTATTATTTGTTTTAACTGCAGGTTCATTGGCCATTGTTGTTGCAGGATGACAAATCTCGGTCAATCTCCGAACAATCAAATTCTTTCCGGTTCGTGGAGCTGCCTCAAATCTTAAATCAAGAGTATTGCGAATCTCATTGTACCGATTTCGAATCTCTTCTTCAATATCATCATCGTAACTCATGTTCGGTAGGGTATCTAGCTTACGCCAAAATTGTAACGACCCAAATATTCCACAAATAACCATAATGCTTAATTGATAATAAAATAACTTCAACGGCTACTAAACCATAATTCAAATACTAACCACAATTCAAAATAACGTAAATACGGATAACGTTAACAAGTACAACGGCTAGTACAACCCACTAGCTCGCCAACTAAACTACCTAACAAAAGAAATTACTTAAACGACTCCCGCCACGATCCTTGTGACGGTCCAACTTCCTACTTATTACCTGAAAGGAAAAATAATGGGAAAGAGGATGAGCGAACAATGCTCAGCAAGTTCATACGGTGCCTCTCCGGTTACTAAGGAAGAGGTGACCGAAAGAACGAGATCAAATGAATACTTCAATGAACGGTAAATATTCAAGAACGGAATATTCAAAATACAGTTTCAAAACAGTTACTAAGTATAGAAAACACTTCTATGAGTTGGAAAACATGTGGCTTCACAAAAGAGCAGTTTTCAATCAAATAACTTTCACAAAATACTTCACTTTATTTCATAAAACCTTTTACAAAAGATTTCACATTAAAACACTTTACTTCCATCCAATCACACTTTAGGGATTAAGCAGTTACTAGCTGTACCCAGGGCTAAGGTTTTCATTGACCGCACCCAATAACCGGTATATCATGATAACCTACATCACTTCATCAAGCAATGTAATAGGGTCCCATATGTCCTTCTTCAGGCATTGGGATAACTATAAGGGTCCACATGTTCATTTCCAGAACTATGGATATATAACATTTGGGGTCCACATATTCTTTTCAGAATTATGGATAACTTTTACTTTCACAAACTTTACTTTCACAAAACTTTACTTTGTTAACTTTCAAAGGTGCTCATATAATCAAGAACACAACAATGACAATATCAATCATACTCATGATATCCCAATTGAACAATAACACATCAAAAGGGTAGATATCCAAAGAACGCTAACACAACGGAACAGATATGTTTTTAAATACTACCTGCCACATAGGTAGATATAATTTTACAAAACATAGAATGGATTCCTAAACAAGGAATGAAACCAAGAACTAAGAACGTAATCCCTTACCTTAGCGTTGCTTAGCGAAAGCGAAACTCCTCGCGCACGAATCTACAATCATGCAAACATAGGTCTTAGGGTACAAGTAAAGCTCTTTTACTTAATCCCTAACTATTCACTAAATACGAGTTATTCTTCCTTAACTCTTTTTAAAGATTACCCTTTTTACCCTTTTACATCTTTCCCAAAATACCCCTAGGGTTTTAAGCTTACTAACCTTATTACATTTCTTTTTATGATTTTCTCACTCTAAGGTTACTATTCACAGCATACCTACATATTCTCAGGAAGTAACACACACACAAACACATTCTACACCTTAACACACACTCATACACGCATATAGTAACATACGCACACTTATATACACACTACATCACACACATACACACCGCAGCCCACAATTCACCCTCTGTACCCATACAGAGACACACGCAGATGCACACACAGAGAAAAATACCCATTGCACACACACACAGACTCACGCAGAGACACATACAGAGAGAAACACACACTGTGCACACACACAGACACACGCAGACACACACACACACACACACACAGAAACTCATGCACACACTCTGCACACTCCAAAACACACACACGACACATACTAGAACACATAATAGCCTTAACTACTCTCCTTTAATCCTTTAGCATGCAAAACCTTAATTAATTGCTTAGATTATCACATGCTAAGACCCATCAATATTACTTCATATTGGATATAGGATTTTACTCATATGAGACCAATTAACATACTTGATTTCCAAACTCTAATATGTAATCTATTGGGTTCGGTTCAAAAGAGACTACAAAATTCTTCATAAAAAAACCATGGAAGAGGAGAATTTTTACCTTAATTGCTTGCTTCCTCTTTTCCTCAGCTTCTCTTCTTTTCTTTCTCCCTCACGGTTCTCTCTATTCCTCTCAACAGGTAAACTGCCGCCTCCCTCTCTATTTTTCTAACTCACGTCTGATGTAACAGAGGCTGCTAGGTTTAGGAAGGAGTATTTATATGTTTTATTCCCAAAGCCCTAGTCCCAAAGGAGTTTTAAGTCCACCAAGAGTCCTAGCCCAACCAAAATAATAACTCTGTTATTATCCTCTTAAACTGAGTTATTATCCTTTTAAAAGTCAGTTATTAACCTATTAAAACTCAGATATTATCCTCTTAAATATTATCCTAAGCAACAAATAAATAAATAAATCAATTTAATAATTACTAAAGGAACGGGGTATTACATTCTTACCCCCTTAAAAGAGTTTGGTCCACCAAACTAAACATACCTTAATATGAAAAAAAGCAGGATACAATTCACGCATCTCGCTCTCGAGCTCCCACGTTGCTTCTCTTTCCGAGTGGTTGCTCCACTGCACTTTTACATAGGGAATTGTTCTCTTCCTTAAGATCTGATCTTTCCGATCCACGATTTTCACAGGTTGCTCATCATAACTCAAGTCTGCTCGGAATCGTAACTGTTTGTACTCAATGACGTGACTCGGGTCAGGAGCATACTTCCTTAACATCGACACATGAAACACATTATGCACTCCCGCGAGTACAGGTGGTAACGCCAACTTATAGGCTACCTTTCCAATTCGTTCTAAAATCTCGAACGGTCCAACATATCTTGGGCTAAGCTTTCCACGGATTCCAAACCTCATAACACCTTTCGTTGGTGATATTCTCAAGAACACATGATCTCCTATTTGAAATTCCAAATCGCGTCGTCGGCGATCCGCATATGACTTTTGCCTATCCTGAGCCGTTAGTAACCATCGACGAATTTGTTGCACTTTATCCGACGTCACCTGCACAATCTCGGGTCCAATCAACTTCCTCTCGCCAACTTCATCCCAACATGACGGTGATCTACACTTTCGTCCATACAACGCTTCATAGGGCGCCATCCCGATGCTAGCGTGAAAACTATTATTGTAGGCGAACTCCACTAAAGTCAAATGTTCGTCCCAAGTTCCTTGCCAATCCAATGACGTAGCTCTCAACATATCCTCAAGAGTTTGAATCGTCCTTTCCGACTGTCCATCAGTTTGCGGGTGAAATGTTGTACTCATAGTTAATTCTGTCCCCAATGCTTTCAGCAAGCTCTTCCAAAATTTTGACGTGAACCTCGCATCTCGGTCAGACACAATAGAGACCGGTATTCCATGTAACCTTACAATTTCATCCACATATAACTTGGCCAACTTTTCTAACGAATCAGTCACCTTGATTGCCAGAAAATGAGCCGATTTAGTAAGTCTGTCGACTATAACCCAAATTGCGTTATGACCCTTCAATGTCTTAGGTAATCCTACCACCAAATCCATAGTTATGTGTTCCCACTTCCACTCCGGAATAAGTAACGACTGTAGCAATCCTGCGGGTTTCTGATGTTCACTTTTCACTTGCTGACATACCAAACACTTTGCTACAAACTCGGCTACCTCATTCTTCATGTTGTTCCACCAAAATGACTCCCTTAGGTTTCTATACATCTTCGTACTCCCGGGGTGAATCGAAAATCTCAAACAGTGAGCTTCTGCGAGAATTTCCCTCTTGATGTCTTCATTACTAGGGACCCAAATCCTTGATCGGTACCTTATAATTCCATCTTCTCCAATGCGAAAATCTGTCACTTCGCCCTTATCCATAATCTTGTGAATCCTAGTTGCTTCCTCATCTGCATTCTGTGCCTCCTTGACTCTAACCAAAAGTGTGGGCTGAACGCTCATTTGAGCTAGATATCCTTTAACTCTGACTTCCAGTCTTGAGACTTCAATATTACTCCATGCACTTACCCCCTTAGAAACCATAGTTGCTAATGATCCATGGTGCTTCCTACTTAACGCATCTGCCACCTTATTAGCCTTTCCGGGATGATATAAGATCGCACAATCATAGTCTTTAAGTAGTTCCAGCCATCTTCGTTGCCTCATGTTTAACTCCTTCTAGGTGAAAATATATTTAAGGCTCTTATGATCGGTATAGATCTCACAAGGTACACCATAAAGATAGTGTCTCCAAATTTTCAATGCAAATACAACGGCTGCTAACTCCAAGTCATGGGTTGGGTAGTTCTTCTCATGGTTCTTCAATTGCCTTGATGCATACGCTATTACTTTGTCATTCTGCATTAACACACATCCCAATCCTCTTAACGATGCATCACTATATATTACAAATCCTTCCTTGCTTGTTGGTAATGTCAGAACTGGTGCGGACACTAACCGCTTCTTCAACTCCTGAAAGCTCTTCTCATACTCATCCGACCACACAAATTTTGTTCCTTTCTGAGTCAACTTAGTTAATGGTAAGGACAACTTGGAAAATCCTTCTACGAACCTTCGGTAATATCCCGCCAAACCTAGGAAACTCCTTATCTCACTAACGGACGTCGGCCTCTCCCAATTGACTATAGCTTCAATCTTTGCGGGGTCAACCGCCACTCCATCCTTAGACACCACATGTCCCAAGAACGCTACCTCTCCAAGCCAAAATTCACATTTCTTGAACTTCGCATATAACTTATGTTCTCTCAAAATTTGCAATACTAACTTCAAGTGCGCTTCATGCTCTTCCTTTGACTTTGAATACACCAAAATATCGTCTATGAATACTATAACACATTTGTCCAAAAACTCTTGGAACACCCTATTCATAAGCTCCATAAACGCAGCAGGGGCATTTGTCAAACCAAATGGCATCACCAAAATTCGTAATGACCGTAACTTGTCCTGAAAGCCGTCTTTGCTATGTCCTCCTTCTTCACCCTCAATTGATGATAACCAGAACGCAGATCGATCTTCGAGAAATAACACGCTCCTTGCAGTTGATCAAACAAATCGTCAATCCTAGGCAGTGGATACTTGTTCTTAATCGTCACACGGTTAAGTTCTCGATAGTCGATACATAGCCTCATCGATCTGTCCTTCTTTTTCACGAACAACACCGGTGCACCCCAGGGTGATACACTCGGCCTTATCAAACCTTTGTCCAACAATTCTTGCAATTGCTCCTTCAATTCCTTGAGTTCCAATGGAGCCATCCTATACGGCGCTCTCGAAATCGGTGCAGTCTCCGGCGCTAGATCTATTGAAAACTCCACTTCTCGCTCTGGTGGTACTCCCGGTAAGTCTTCTGGAAAGACATCCTTGAAATCTCGCACTACAGAAAGAGATTCTATAGCTACCTCCTTCTTGCTCGTTTCGCCCACAAATGCCAGGAATCCTTCACAACCTTTTCTTAACATCTTACGAGCTTTCATTACAGAAATTAGGCCCGTTTGGACTCTCGGCTGTGATCCTCGAAAACAAAACTCTTCTCCAGATGGTAACACAAAATTAACTTCCTTCTTAAAGCAATCCACCTTGGCATGATATGCAGCTAACCAATCCATACCTAAGATGATATCAAATTCACAAAGATCTAGTCTAATAAGATCCACCTCGAGTTCTCTATCGCCTATCTTCAACGGGCATTTCTTAAACACAGATGTGACCGGGATGGAATCTTTAACCGGTGTATCTATCACTAGAGGTATTTCTATTGCCTCAGGTATCAATTTCATGTGTTTTGCCAACTTAGAACTAATCACAGAATGAGTGGCACCAGAATCAATCAAAGCATATACATTACGAGAACAAAGTTGGAGTGTACCTGCTACCAGGTCATTCGTGGCTCTTGCATCCCTAGCAGTCATAGTGAACACACGTCCACAGCCACCAGTATTACCCTTATCATCACTCTTTGCTCCATGCGTCGGTGTTTCTCTTTTCGGTTCTGGGCATTTCCACTGCGGATGTCCAATCTTTTCGCAGTTGTAACACTTCCTATCCTTGAACTTACATGCATCGATCTTATGGCTTCTATCGCACACAGTGCAGACTTCCGTTGATCCACGCTCTTGAGCCTTTCCTTTATCACTAGCAAAACGGTTTCCAAAATTTAGAGCAGGGTACTTATTAGCAACACGATCACGATCATGACTTTCTTCAGTAGCTTTCCTCTTACCATAATTGTCGCGGTTCCGATCCCCAAACCGTCCCTTCGACTCACTTGAATCTTTATTAGCAGACTTCTCCATAGACTTTTTCTTTTCATCTCTATTGTTGTGGTATTCATCAGATTCCTTCTCTACCACCCTTGCCCTATCCAGGACCAAACCATAAGTAGCCAACTGCAGAGGCGTGATTCTGTACCGAATTCAGTCACTTAGACCAGCTTCGAACTTCCTAGCCTTTTGTTCCTCGTTATCGAAAAAGGTAGGCGCAAACTCCATTAACTCAGTAAACTTTGCACAATACTCATCAACCGTCATGCTCCCTTGAGTGAGCATCAGGAACTCTGCCACCTTGGCATTACGAACACTTGCAGGGTAATACTTTTCATTGAATACTGTCTTGAACATCTCCCAAGTAAAATTTCCAGTTCTGCGAGCTGTTGCCGCCCTTTTCTCGGCTTCCCACCAAGTATGAGCTGCCCCTTTCAACACAAATGTGGCAAAGGTAACCTTCTGTTCTGGAGTACAGTTTAGCGTGACAAAAATCTTTTCCATATTCTTAAGCCAGTCTTCAGGCTTTTCCTTAGGACTACCAGAGAAAGAGTCCGGATTCCTCTTCTGAAATTGTTCCAGCGGGTCTCTCAATGGTAGGTGCTGAGGTTGAGGCGGTGGCTGCGCTTGTGCCAATTGAGCCACCACTTGCCCAATACCCGTCATCGTTTGGTTCAGAGTTTGCAAGAGATTGGCCATGTTTGGATCCACCTGGCCTTGGTTATCGTCATTTCCAGCGTTGCTAGCATTGCCACGGTTCTCGTTCCTCGTTATCTGAGGTTAAGAACAAACTATAATGAATACTCCTTATCATACTACATAAAAGGTATGCTTTTACTTGCACCTATTTCACACTTAAATTGGTCTTTCATCAGACCAACCTACACATACATTGGTCTTACACTAGACCTTTCACCGTATCAACCTTGCACTAGGCTTTTCACTTTACTTTGGTCATTTTACTAGACCAATCACATTTTCGCAGTTCACAAATACAGTAAATAATTATAATTGCAAAACAGGGTAGAGGAAATACTAGAACTAACACTTTATTTCATAACTAAAACGTGAATAACAATCCTAATCTAGAATTCAAAAACATAACTATCTAGCTAACACCTTGCAAAACAAAAGGACTAACTACTTCTAAACTCCAATTCATTTCATCAATCTTGCAGATCTTCTAAGCCCTTCGCTTGGCACTCTAGGTCTCCCCAACGATCCCTTTGGCCTACCACGAGACCTACGACCTTGCACTTCCGCTTGACCATTATCCTCCACCACTATTGGCACAACAGGCACTTCAGGAATAACTGGATTTCCTTCAGCGTGAATCGCAGCTAACTCCGCATTTCGATCTTGTAACTCATAGTACATCGCATACAAGGTCCATGTAATCTTCATTCTCTATCAACTTGGCTCTTGTTTGGTATAGCTGATCTTTGGTACGTGCTAACCTTTCATCAGCTAGATTCAACTGCTGCTCAAGGGTTCCCCATTCCTCATGCACCTGATAGAGATCATGCATAGCCTCCTCATACTCAATCTTGGTTACTTCATTCTGCTCACGAAGATTCACTGTCTCCTCTTGTTGTTGCTTCACCTTTGCAATATACCTATAAAGTATACCTTTCATACGAAGTCCATACTTGAGCTTCCTTACTCCATACTTCTTTCGGTGATCCATTTCCTACAAGTAAGAAATAACTCTCATTAGTATCACGGGTAAAACTCAAATACATAATATACATCATACTTAGGCATTCGAAATCCAAAAAGAAATTTCCTTTAACTCTCCTCAATAAGACCTCATCATTCCTATTACGGTTATTCCTTTGTCTTATCACAAGATTTCAGAAATAAAGTTTCCAAAAATAGAAAGTTTTAGGCAGACCCAATAATGGTTAAGTGCTATTCTCTTCCAATAATCTTAACACACCTAAGATCTCCCATGTGACCTACAACCAGGCTCTGATACCAACTGTAACGACCCAAATATTCCACAAATAACCATAATGCATAATTGATAATAAAATAACTTCAACGGCTACTAAACCATAATTCAAATGCTAACCACAATTCAAAATAACGTAAATACGGATAACGGTAACAATTGCAACGGCTAGTACAACCCACTAGCTCGCCAACTAAACTACCTAACAAAAGAAATTACTTAAACGACTCCCGCCACGATCCTTGCGACGGTCCAACTTCCTACTTATTACCTGAAAGGAAAAATAATGGAAAAGGGGATGAGCGAACAATGCTCAGCAAGTTCATACGGTGCCTCTCCGGTTACTAAGGATCAGGTGACCGAAAGAGCGAGATCAAATGAATACTTCAATGAACGGTAAATATTCAAGAACGGAATATTCAAAATACAGTTTCAAAACAGTTACTAAGTATAGAAAACACTTCTATGAGTTGGAAAACATGTGGCTTCACAAAAGAGCAGTTTTCAATCAAATAACTTTCACAAAATACTTCACTTTATTTCATAAAACCTTTTACAAAAGATTTCACATTAAAACACTTTACTTCCATCCAATCACACTTTAGGGATTAAGCAGTTACTAGCTGTACCCAGGGCTAAGGTTTTCATTGACCGCACCCAATAACCGGTATATCATGATAACCTACATCACTTCATCAAGCAATGTAATAGGGTCCCATATGTCCTTCTTCAGGCATTGGGATAACTATATGGGTCCACATGTTCATTTCCAGAACTATGGATAACATTTGGGGTCCACATATTCTTTTCAGAATTATGGATAACTTTTACTTTCACAAACTTTACTTTCACAAAACTTTACTTTGTTAACTTTCAAAGGTGCTCATATAATCAAGAACACAACAATGACAATATCAATCATACTCATGATATCCCAATTGAACAATAACACATCAAAAGGGTAGATATCCAAAGAACGCTAACACAACGGAACAGATATGTTTTTAAATACTACCTGCCACATAGGTAGATATAATTTTACAAAACATAGAATGGATTCCTAAACAAGGAATGAAACCAATAACTAAGAACGTAATCCCTTACCTTAGCGTTGCTTAGCGAAAGCGAAACTCCTCGCGCACGAATCTACAATCATGCAAACATAGGTCTTAGGGTACAAGTAAAGCTCTTTTACTTAATCCCTAACTATTCACTAAATACGAGTTATTCTTCCTTAACTCTTTTTAAAGATTACCCTTTTTACCGTTTTACATCTTTTCCAAAATACCCCTAGGGTTTTAAGCTTACTAACCTTATTACATTTCTTTTTATGATTTTCTCACTCTAAGATTACTATTCACAGCATACCTACATATTCTCAAAAAGTAACACACACACAAACACATTCTACACCTTAACATACACTCATACACACATATAGTAACATACGCACACTCATATACACACTACAGCACACACATACACACCGCAGCCCACAATTCACCCTCTGTACCCATACAGAGACACACGCAGACGTACACACAGAGAAAAATACCCATTGCACACACACACAGACTCACGCAGAGACACATACAGAGAGAAACACACACACAGACACACGCAGACACACACACACACATAAACTCACGCACACACTCTGCACACTCCAAAACACACACACGTCACATACTAGAACACATAATAGCCTTAACTACTCTCCTTTAACCCTTTATCATGCAAAACCTTAATTAATTGCTTAGATTATCACATGCTAAGACCCATCAATATTACTTCATATTGGATATAGGATTTTACTCATATGAGACCAATTAACATACTTGATTTCCAAACTCTAATATGTAATCTATTGGGTTCGGTTCAAAAGAGACTACAAAATTCTTCATAAAACAACCATGGAAGAGGAGAATTTTTACCTTAATTGCTTGCTTCCTCTTTTCCTCAGCTTCTCTTCTTTTCTTTCTCCCTCACGGTTCTCTCTATTCCTCTCGGAAAAATAAACTGCCGCCTCCCTCTCTACTTTTCTAACTCACGTCTGATGTAATAGAGGCTGCTAGGTTTAGGAAGGAGTATTTATATGTTTTATTCCCAAAGCCCTAGTCCCAAAGGTGTTTTAAGTCCACCAAGAGTCCTAGCCCAACCAAAACAATAACTCTGTTATTATCCTCTTAAACTGAGTTATTATCCTTTTAAAAGTCAGTTATTAACCTATTAAAACTCAGATATTATCCTCTTAAATATTATCCTAAGCAACAAATAAATAAATAAATCAATTTAATAATTACTAAAGGAACGGGGTATTACAAAAATCCATGAACTTTATCAAGTGGGATGGGCGAGTTGAATTGCATGAACTGTGCAAGCTCATGTGGACAAGGGAGTCCGCATGCCGATCTCACCGCACACCCACACAACAATGGATCTCGGCTACCATCATATAGAGAATCCAGTGACTTGAAAATCAAATCCAATGCATTTATAGACACCATGCCTCTAACCTCACTCCATAGCGATGACTTGAATTTGTGTTGAACCACAGTCCTGCTTTTCTCAAATGAGGCAATGATTGCAATATGGGAGCATTCGATGAGTTTATGAATTTGTTTCCAACATGTCTCAAATGCTCCCTGGCTCGATCCAAGTTGTTTCTTCAATAAGGCATGTTGACTCTCCACCCTAACATAGGTTACGCAATTTATTAGCATATAATTAACAAAACATCAAAACATATGACAGAAACATAAAGTTCCCCCGATATACCTGTTTGTAGTCAAGTTGTCAAAGTGCATAACATGGTTTGTCCAACACGAGACAAATCTTTCTTTGTAAGGCACAATCCACTGGTTCAGGACATAATTGACCGCATCGGGATATTGACTGAAATCTTCTGATAATCGCCGTAAATAGTCATCAAACGATGCCTCTGTATCAGCTTTGACCATTACATTCCAATGAAGAATGAACGCCTCCCAAATCTCTTGCATATCAAACATTTTCTTGCATTTTGCTAGAATATTCCTGTTGATATGCCATCGACAGAGCAAATGAGTTGTCGTTGGGAACGTCTCACGAATTGCATTCATCAAGGCAAGCTCCCTATCGGTCACGATAACATTAGGAAGACATGATTGATCCATCAAAGATTTCAACACTTCGCATGCCCACGTGTAGTTTCCTTCTTTCTCAGCCTCTAGGTATACAACAGCAATTAAGAAGGTCATTTTGGTTGAAGTCACGCCCACAATCTCAAGCAAAGGTAAGTTGTACCTATTTGTCTTGTAAGTGCAATCCATGAACAAGACGTATGGAAATGCCTTCATCAATTCAATGCTTTTCGGATGAGCAAAGAATATCTCCTTAATGACATTTGTATTCTCGCATTGCCGATATTCGAAGTGATAAGCATGATCGGTCAATTTAACATGAGCTGTTGGATTTGAGAACGACCCCCACGCTCAGTTGCCCTGTTCTTCACTCGCGCATTATAAATAGTCCGTATTATGGACTTGTTTTCCGGAAATTTCTTTTTTAATCCATGTAAAATATCCTTCGGCCGGCTATTTGCATGTGACAATTCTATCACGTACTCCTCCTCTGATTTCAGTAATCTACCGGCATAAGAGTGACCCAACATGGATTCGCAAATCGGATGATTGTGAAAGCCACAAACAACTTTTAATTGCCATTCACCATCAACCGTGACTTGTCTGGTGTTCAACTGAAACTTACAACCGCATTTTTTTGTTCCGCTCTCTCTATTTTTCTTTTTTTTCCCCAATAGTTCAAGGTTGACAGATTCTTGAGAGGACAGAGAGATTGGTTTTTCCTTGTATGTCCCCCAGCTAGGCATGGGCATTCGGTTCCCGGTTCCGGTTCCGGTTCCGATTCCGGGGAAGGGGGGAACCGAGACGGAACCGCCTAAATCCGGTTCCCGGTTCCGGTTCCTTGATGCCGGTTCCGGTTCCGGTTCCACGGTTTCCCGGTTCCTTTTTTTGGCTTTTTTTTTTTTTTTTGAAAACTGTCAAGGTGGGCGACCGCCCAAGAGAGGTGGGCGACCGCCCATATCCAAATTCAAGCAATGTCAAACTCTCTGCACACATGGGCGACCGCCCAATAGAGAGGTGGGCGACCGCCCACATCCAATTTCCAGCAACCCCAAAGTTTGGTCAGTGCACTTTGGTCACTTCCTTTTCCTTTTCTTCTCTTTTAAGCCATCAAAACTGTTAAGATTCTAACAAATTTGGATGAAGATGAATAATAAACAAATTATTTTAACATATTTTATAAAAGAAAAAGGGACGGTACCCTTAAATTTTATTAATAATTGTTAAAATGTTACAATGAGGGGGACAACCAACCTTGCCCTTTTATAAGTAAGGGAGGACATAAGGAGCCTTAACCTCGTTCTTAGTATTTTACAATATTTATCTAAATTATAACAATCTAATCTAAACTAAAAAAATCTAATATATAAAATAAAACAAAGCAACAAATTAAATTATACAAATTAAACTATATAAATTACATCAACTTACATTTGGGTCATTGGGATTGTGTCATTGTTCTCGTCACTTCCCGATGTTGAATCAAAGAAATCTTCATCGGATGAGGAAAACTTTGGCTCTTGATCTCTTTTCTCCGCTTTGACCCAATCATTCAACAAATTTTGATTTTCTAAATTTTCAACCGTTAAATTTGCACGTTGCGGATCCGCAATATTTCCACCAATGCTAAAAGCGTGCTCAACCGAAACCGTTGATGCGGGAGAAGCAAATATTTCTCTTGCTATCCTAGAAACAATAGGATAAGAACTCGCCCTCTTGGCCCACCAATGTAAAATGCAAAATTCAACCTCATCATCATATTCAAATTCCGTGTTCAAATATTTTTCAAATTCCGCATTAGAACCGCTTCCTCTAGAGCGCTTTCTATTTCCATAAAAAGAAGTCAAAAAAGAGTTGTCCGTTTCGCTAGTTTGACGAGGAGGAGCCTCACTTGTACTAGCACCACCATAAATTGAGTTGTACTCTTTAAAAACATTTAAAAATTCATTTTTCGCATCGGACAATATTTGATCAATATTTGGAAAACGGGGATCATTTGCATCAAATAAATTTTGATAGTAATATGTAAGAAGTTGTTCCAAACCATCCATTCTAACCCTTGGATCTAAAATTTTTGCAATTAAAAAAATACTTGGAATTGTCTCAAAATATTTCAACCATTTTTCCTTCTTGCTAACAATGGCTGGACCAATTATGGGATCATCTTTAAATTCACAAAATGTACCCGAAATAATAGTACTATGATCAACAACTAAGTTAGAAGTAGGATAATACGTGCGGATAACATGACAGTGGCATCCTTGAAATTTTTCAACAATTTGATCATGCTTCCACAAGCATTCCATTGATGAGGAAATAGGGTGTATTTGTAACCAACGGAAGACAAAAACAAGCAAATTTGTTCCTTATAAAGAAAAGAATCCGCTAAAAGTTTATAGGTAGAATTCCACCTAGTTGTAACATCCATTGAAAATTTTTTGGGACGGATATCATTTGCCTTGCAATAGTCTCTCCATTTTCTTTGATTGGAACTTTTTCTCATAATAAACTGTATACCTCGTTTAATAGGAATAATTGAATCTTGTAAAGCAGATAGACCATCTTGCACACATCAATTTAAAATATGACAAAAACATCTAATATGAAAACAATTTCCACCTAATACCGGTTTACAAATACCAATTAGTTCCGGTAAACTTGCAGTATTAGAGCTAGCATTATCAAAAGACATTGAAAAAATTTTAGTAACTAAATTATATTCTTGTAAAATACTTTGTAGTTTAAGTGCAATATTGTGTGCGGTATGCTCATCATCAAAATCTCTATATGCAATCAATCTCTTTTGAATGGTCCAAGAATTGTCAATCCAATGACAAGTTACTCCCATATAAAAATGTTCACAACGGTTATCACTCCATATATCCGAACAAATAGAAACTTGTTGAGATAAATTAGCAAATGTTTGTATTAAACCATATTTATATTCCCTGACTATTTTTGCAATATCACGTGTGAGAGTTCTACGTGGTATTCTTTTTGCAGCGGGGTTAAGAGAGAGTTTAGCAAAATCTTCATAGAATTCATCATCGACAAAACTAAAGGAAAGACATTTAACACAAACAAATTTTGCCATTACCTCTTCTATGGTTTTGTTCACTATAATGAAATGTAGTGGAAGAAGAAGACGTACCTACGGCGCCCATCGAAGAAGTCGAAACTCCTTGGAGTTGTGTTTGAGTTGGATCTATGCCAAATTCGGTAGGATGATGAACTCGAACATGCTTGGTATAAGTGCCGTATCCATTGCCATCCCTCCAAGTATAAACATTTTCACAATAGTTACATATCACTTTCCAAACCTCCTCACCATGTTTGTCCAATCCGAGCTCCTTCCTAAAGTGACGAATAAAAATTGAGGACTTCGGTTCACGAATTTTAGGAGAAGGCGGTTGACCTTGTCGACCGCCTCCACGAAGACCGCGACCCCTTCCTCTTGGTGCAATTGGTGGTAGGTTATGTGCATCACTTTCTTCAGTACTTGGAGTTCCTACAAATTGTGGTTGTTGTGACATGAAAGGCGGTATTGGAAATTGTTGGTCTCCAACTTGAACCTCCTCCTCATCTTCTAAATTTTCCCATTGATTTCTCCCCGACATTCCCCCATCATAAAAGGGAATATCATTTGGAATTTGTGGTGGTGGTGGTAGTCGAGAAGATGAAGAAGGCTGGTTGTTTTTGCTCTTGCTACCCGTTTTTTTTGTTAAGTTTCTAAGGAAAGAAGACATGATGATGGTGTATTGGTGATTTGGTGTGTATGATGAGTAATGAGTGAATAGTGAAGACTATGAAAATGGATGAAAATATGGAAAATGAGGATGGAATTATGGATTATGGAATATGAATATTGGTGAGTGATTTGAGGCTTTGATCTTGAGACTTGAGAGTTAAGAACTTAAGAGAGAGTTAAGAGAGAGTAAAGATTAAGAGAGAGTTAAGAGAGTTTTGTGAAAATAAAATGTAATGAGGTGAATTTGTATTTATAGGTGAAAGGTAAGGATTGTTTTGTTTTTTTATTTATTTTTAATTACTGAAAATTGTCTAAAAAGTCAAAAAAAAGGGGGCAAATTTGACTGAAAAGGTGAAAAAAAAGGGGCAAATTTTGAATTTTTTTGAATTTTCTGCAAAGAACCGCCGGTTCCACGGTTCCGAACCGCCGGTTCCCGGTTCCGGTTCTCCGATTCAGTTCGGTTCCAAAACCGGCGGTTCACGGTTTTTTAAAAATAGGAACCGAGATTGAACCGGAAACCGGCCGGTTCCGGTTCTAGCCGGTTCCGGTTCTCGCCGGTTCCGGTTCTGCCGGTTCCGGTTCCGGTTCGGTTCTCCGGTTCCGCCCGGTTCCGGTTCCGGTTTGCCCATGTCTACCCCCAGCGATCACAAACAAGCGTCATTCGAAGAGCGGAATTACGGCTCCCGTTATCCGACCGATCGATTACGATGACAAACCCATGCTCTTCCCCCTTTTTACGTACCGATTCAAACATTATTTTTTGATCTCGAAAAAAACAGGGCATTGTGAATTATGGGGTGTAGTTTCGCAAAACGCTTTCAAAATCAATCGAGACATAGTTGTTGTCACCCAGGAAATACTGCAACAATTCAATAAAACAATAAGTGAGGTGTAAGCAGAAAAACAAAGGTTCGGCCAGTGGTGGCCGAATTTTCTTCGATGGTTCGGCTGGGTGTGGCCGAAATATTTCAAAAATTCGGCCGTTACTGACCGAAAAACAGCCCAGATTCGGCAAACCAGAGCCGTAAACTTTTAAATTTTCGGCCGAGTGTGGCCGAACCATAGCTGAATTTCGGCCGGGCGTGGCCGAACCTGAACAGATTTTTGGTCACTACTGGCCGAATTTGAGCTACGAAACTAAAATGACATTTTTAACAAATTTAAATGGTTAGAAAACTTACATTAACATTCGATGGTAGAGCATCCATGATGAGCCTGCTGAATTTCTTGTCTTGGAACAAATGTGTATGATTTTTTTTTTTGGGAGATAAATGATGGTGAGAGGAAGAGGAAGGAAAGGGAGGTAATTTTTTTTGGAGTAAAAAAATAAAGAAGAAGTGATTAAGTAAAAAGGTGAAAATTGATGAGGGAGGGAGGGGGAAGGTGGTGAAAATTCATGAGGGAAGGAGGGGAAGGTGTTAAAATTGATGAGGGAGGGAGGGGAAGGTGGTGAAAATGGTATACGGGTTTACTCAACAATTTTACGAATTTATTTAACATTAGTGAATGAGGTAATAGATTTAGGGATAATTTTGTCATTTCACTCGATGACATTTTTGAAGATTTCAACTTACGGGTTTACTCAACAATTTTACGGGTTTATATAACAATTCTCAATTTAAATGGGCTGCCCGTGGCCCGGCCCGGCCCAACCCGCAAAAGCCAGCGGCCCGTGCGGGCAAAGCCCGAAAAGCCCGCATCCAAACGGGTATTGAATATCCTAGCCCAACCCGCCCCTAATAGGTGGCGGGGCGGGCATGCCCGCAGGCTTTTGCCCTATTTGACAGCCCTAATTGTGAGTATAAAAGTAAAGTAGGAGAGATAATTAGTGGGTGGAATAGTAAAAATTCTTTACCATTTTAAGAAATGTGAAGTTTGTAATGAAACGCTCAATACGAAAAGTGTACAGATTGTAGCGAGACGGAGGGAGGAGGGAGTAGGCAATATTGTTTACCTCTTTACCTACCTGAGCAAGATGTGATTATGGTATTCGACGTTGTTGATTTAAGTTATGTTGCCTAGGAATCGTTACGTTCTTGAATCTGAATCAAATAACTATCATTTTCTTAAATGCTCCCTCAGTCCCATATTTATCTTTCCACTTTTTTGAATTACTACAAATGAATTTTCTAAAAAATGAACAAACTTACTTTATGCTGTTCAAAATAATTGTCATTTTTGTTGTGAGTATAACAAGTTGATCCCTTGAATAACAAACTATAAAAAAAATTCCATTTTGAGAGTGTGTCTTTTTAAATGAGACATCCAAAATGAAAGCTTGTGTCTTTTCGAGTGGAATGGAGAGAGTATTATAAGTTTCAATGTTGGAGCAAATTAGAGATTTAACTCAAAACTACATCTATTTTGAACCAAAAATTTGGACTCACAACGACATCTATTTTGGACCGAAGAAAAGAGTAGTTATTAACATGTTTTCTCAAATATAAGTAAATATCATCATCACATGTTATATTCATTAATTTTTCCAGCAATAACAAAATTATAAATCGACTATTTGGCCTACAATGTTAGTATTTAATAATGTTTAACATATATAAATATAAAAAAAAAAAGAAAAATTCAATTTTTAAAGTCAAAGTTATTGTTTGTTATATTCTTAAATTCAATTAGGCCTACAAAATAAATATCTCGTCACTAAATTATACTATTGTACTTTGAAATTACTATAATTAGATTTTTTGTTATTTTTTTATTGCAATAGCCAATATGGTAGATTTCTATTTACTTAATTAATTTGTGCTTTTATGGTTCATATATAAATATATTGTGCTATTCAAAAGACTTCCAAAATTGGTTTAATCTAAAACCAAAAAAAAAAAAGTAAAATAAAATTTTAATTTGGTAGTGTATTTTATATTGTTTGCTTTCATTTTTTTTTTATAATTAGAAAAAAAAACGAAACAATGAAGATTTGGGGTGATGAACATAAATGCAGATCAAAAAAGAGGAAAAATACCACACATTCGAATTGAAGAAATTAACAAGTCACTTGAATGACACTCTTTAATTGAAAACTGAATGAAGAGCAATTTATTAATTTATTTTTCTTTTTTTTTAAAAAAAAGAATTGATTTCTTTTTTCTTAATATACGTTTTTAAAAATAGATTGCAATATTCTGCAATCTTTATATATCTTGCTGCAGCGATATAGATTGCAGAATCCAAGAATCTTATTACTTGCCCGTGTTCTAGTTTTATAGCGGAAGTTGTGTTGGTGTTATGTGCTTACGGAGCTTGAGGATGCTGCAGACAGCTTTAGCGATAAGCACATTGTTAGGTACTCCCTTCGTCCCATAATGATAGTCCCATTTGACTAATCAAATATTGTAACAACCTATTTTCTATTTGATCACTAAACTTAACGAGGTTTACTTATTACTCCCTTTCTTCCTTGTTTGAGTGACTTGAGTCTCATCCTCTCCTCTCTCCCTATTCTTCCTTGGTTGGCAATTTTGGAAGTTCAATGACTTTAACTTGACAA
Organism: Adenophora triphylla var. japonica; assembly: GCA_022495995.1. Lineage (NCBI taxonomy): Eukaryota > Viridiplantae > Streptophyta > Magnoliopsida > Asterales > Campanulaceae > Adenophora > Adenophora triphylla. The sequence goes on along the minus strand of JAFEMH010000241.1, from coordinate 641,401 downwards.
TTTAGAAATACGACTATCTTTTTGAGACAAACAAAACGACAAATAGGACCATTTTTATGGGACGGAGGAAGTAAGATATTACAATTGTAAAAAATGATATTCATTTAGCTGATTGTAATGTGAGCAGATAGCTTTATAGACATTGCTAGTTGTAGAGAGATTTCTCATATTTGGTCTTTTCTTTTGCAGCTAGTCAATCATCAGTGAAACTCAACTGTCCAGAACATGAAACTGTGAGGGAGAAAAAGGTCAAACTCTCCTGTTTCTTATCTAATCTCAAGCAGAAGAACAATGTTGTTAAAGGCGTTGTAAAGGTAACTGATGACGCCACATGTATTGGGTCTGAGTGGTTGGTAGGATATCTGACAGGATATTGGTTTGGAGTGGTACCTATAATCACAACACAGAAATGAGCACCGTTAAGGTCAAAGTCGAATGTTATACCCTCGGGTGTAAGAGTAAGATATCTAGGAGATATGATAACCTGAGAATAAGACTTTGAATGTCTTGAGTGTTTGTGTGTGTTTAGGGTTTAGACAATGACTTACAATGTCAATTTGGCACTTTATTCAAGGGGACAAAGGTCTTCTATTTACAACATTTTGACAGTGCAGAGATTGAGCCTAAGGCTTTACTATAAGTAGATGCGTCAGTTTTGTACTACCCGTGTCCCGAAATGAATAACCGTTTTTCTTTTTCAAATGTGTACTCTCCGTCAAGAGCAAATTTGAATATTTTTTTTTTCATTTTGGGACTGAGAGAGTATAAGACCATTTCTTTTGAAATTAGAACATAAAATATGTTATGGTGTTATAAGCGGATGTGTCAGTTTCGCATAAAGATTGTTTGATCCCCGGAGCAGGAATTTGGTTCTTAAATTCCTGTCACTCTGTTAAGCCGTCTGTATTTGTTTTATATACTCCTTCCGTTTCAGCCGAGTGAATACAAAAAATTTGAGTACAAAGATTAAGAAAAAGTAAGAGAGATAAAAAGTGGAAGAAAATGTTGTGAGTATAAAAAATTACTCCCTCCGTCCTGCATCAAAGAGTCCTACCCATTTCCTTCCTTTATTATCCGTCCTGCATCAAGAGTCCCTTTCCTTAAATGGAAAGTTTTTCATATATTTATACCCTTATCATCTTCATATATTTACAAAAAAATCATTACTATTCCTCCCACTCATTCTCTCTCCTATTAAATATTATTAACTTTTACATTCTCTCTCTTATTTCCTACCACACATTTAACTTTTACATTCTCTCTCCTATTCCCTACCACACATTTAACTTTTACATTTTCTCTCCTAAAATTTTCTACCCACTTTAAAAAAATTTCTTAAGAAGCGTGAAATCCCCCCCGAGGACCCTTGGTCTGGGACGGAGGGTTAATAGGAGAGAGAATGAGTGTGATGAATAGTGATTTGATTGGTGTTATGAGTGTAAAAGTAAAATATAAATGAAAATGAGTGGAAAAAATAGTAAAGATTCCCTTCTATTTTGGACAGTCTCCATTGAGCTGGAACGAACCAAAAAAGAAATTAGTCTCCACTCGACTGAGAGAGAGGGAGTATTAATTTAATTGAGAACTTAATCCATTAGGGATTGAACAACCTTATATATATACTCCCTCCGTCTCGGAACAATTTTCACACTTTTCCGTTTGGGCGTCCCAAAACTCACTTCACACAATTAAAACTTACCTAAAATGGAAAGAAATCTTTACTATTTCCTCCACTCATTCTCTCTCCTACATTATTTTAATACTCACAACACCATTATAATTTACTATTCTCTCCACTCATTCTCTCTCCTATTTTATTTTCATACTCACAACACTTTCAATATAATACTCCCTCCTTAAAACCAGTGCAAACAGTGTTTGTGAAGTAAGTTTCGGAACGGAGGGAGTATATATTTTTATAGAGAAAAATATACTGATATCATTTGAGTTAGTTAGAGCTCTTTAAATTAAAAAAAATCAAAGTTGGTTTGCGTTTTTATGAGGATATTTCTTTGTCATTGTTGTCTTGTCCGAAGGACATTTTTGTCCAGTTTAGTTTAGTAAAGTGGATGACATTGATTGAACAACAGCTTACTAGTAACTGTTACTTAACTGACTTTAACTGACTGACTTAATTTTCCGTCTCATTATAAAAGGCAATTTTGCACAAAAATTAAGAATATGTACAAAAATTAAGGAATGTTTAGGTAATTTTCAACGGTATATGCTTCAAATTTGCATCAAAATATTAAAATAGTATAATTTCAGCATCAAATATCTTTCACTATCTTCAACAATTTGCTTCAAATCTTACACCAAATAAGAATATTCTCAAAATATTCCTTTTATTTCATTTAATTAAAATGCTTCCCATTAATCATATTTAATATTATTTAAATTACATTATATTAAATATTATTATATAAAATGAAATAATTAAATAAGACAATTAATAAATATAAATAAATAAATATATTTAAAATACAAATATATAAGAAGAAATATTTAAATAGACAATTAACTTATAATTAACAATACAAATAAGAACAAATTGAATAGTTTTTCTTAAATAAAAATAAAATTTAATATTACAAATAACAAATATTAAATTAAAAAATACATACTATCTCTGTCTCAAAATGAATGTACAAAATTAATTCAAAAATAATATTTTCTTAAAATAGTTAATCATTTTGGAATGGAGGAAGTAGTAATTTCAATTTTTTTTAAAAAAAAGAAAACGAAAAAATAAAAAGAAAAAAGAAAACAAAAAAGGAAAAGAAGATGGCGCAGCTTTCCACCAAAATAGCGATGGCGCATTGTTGAAGCTCGATTTCGGCGTCAAATTGGCGATGGCGCGAGAGATGGAGCAGTGTTGGAGATGCTCTTATAATGTAGTAATTGTTGTGAGTATGAAAAATGAGATAAGAGAGAGAAAATAGGGTAGGGAAGAGAAACCGATTCAAGTTGTACGATCAAAATTGAATGGTCAATGTGTGGGACCCAGAGAGAAAGGTTAAAAACAAAAGTCTAACATGAAATTAAACAGGACCAAAGTATTGTGTAGATTGGGGTGAAATAAAAGGTGCTAATCTCAACCCTGTGTACACGAGGGGGGGGGGGGGGACCAAAGTTCACGAGCATGCAATCCGTCCTCACAAAAAGACGCCTAACCTCTTCTACTCTAAATTTTGTTAGGAGAGGATACAAATCAAAGCGTGAAAATTTTGATATATACTCCCTCCGTTCTAAAATGTTTGTCCCATTTGACTTTTTTGTTGAACTTTGATCACAAATTTATGAGAGATTAATCATGTTCATGAATTTTTAAAAGTTGTTGTTGATAATATTATTAATGGTGAATCAATAGGAATTTTTAAAATTTCATGAACATAATTAAATTGTCATATATTTGTGGTCAAAGTTCAACAAAAAAGTCAAATGGAACAAACATTTTGGGACGGAGGGAGTATATAAAAAGGAAATTATGAGCAAATTTGTCAGTTTACTAATTTAATCCGATTACCTTTTGACAACGAAATTCTTTTATTGGGAAAAAAACAGTTTATTGGAGAAGGAATTGGAATCGTTAGGATTTAGGTTTGTTATTCCTATAAAAACAAGTGATAGCATAGAATATTGTGGTGCTAGTAGATGATCAAATTAGTCGTTGCTAATTTGTGTTAGCTATAAAGAATCTGTGAAATCAACACAAAGAGCCAAGACAGTGGTGGGTCTTAGGGTGCCATTAGGGACATTCCATAGGTGGCATAACTAGGAGATGTTTAGGATTTATTTGTGTGAGGGTATGTTCATGATTCGGAGGCTATGTTTATTGTTGTAAACATGGACAAATATTGTAACATAACAATTTGACGATATTAATCGATAACTATGAACTGGGTGAACAAATAGTGTGTTTCTTCTTTTATTACTTTTCATATAGATATTGCATGCATGTTGTCTATTTCTTATACACTTGATTGATATGTGATAAACACTTTCTTATACACTTGATATGTGATAAGCACTGTTCGTAAACCAGCAATTTCCCAACAAATTTATGTATCATAATCATAAATACTCCTTATGCCCCAAATTGAATACTACTCATTAGGTCTCAAATTTCAAATTGAATGTCTAATTTTGAGTTTTAAGAAATTTAAGTTGACATGTATGTACTATTTGTAACATACATATATATGTACTTTTTGTGACATACTCCTTCTGTCCCATTTGAAGTTTCACATTTTATTCAAATGAGTGTCCCATTAGAAGCTTTATTTTTTCTAAAATGATAAAAAATATGGATTTCACTTGTCAACTCCACTCACTTCTTCCTCTCACATACTTAAATTGTGAACCCTAATTGTCATACTCACTAACTTTTCCTTCTCACACATTTAAATTAAGGATCCCACTTGTCATATCCACTCTTTTCTTCCCTCTCACAAACCTTCTCTTATTCATCACTTTTCTTAATTTGTGCGTCCTCACCAAAATGGTGAAATATCGGGCGGAACAGAGGGAGTATACATATACTCCCTCCGTCTCAGGAAATCCGTCACTTTTTACCCAAAATGGCATTTCGTTTGAAGCGTCACCTTTCCTAAAAAGGAAATGTTTTATTAATATTTTACAACACCCACTCACTATTCCCTCCACTCATTTTCTTTCCTCTTTTCAAATTATACTCACAACACTTTTTAAATTAATTATTTTCTCCATTAATTCTTTTTTCTATTTTCAAATTACGCTCACAATATTTTTTTTTCTTCTTTTTTCTTAATTTGCATGACACCCAAAAAAAGTGATATTTTTTCTAGGACGGAGGGAGTATACCATTAATGATGTCAATATAATACATTATTAGTACAAGCGTAAAACTAAAACATTATGACAAGTGACTAAAAAAAAGTCGAATCATTTCATTTTGATACAAAACTTTTGCCGACATATTCAAGGACATAAGGAATATTATACTGTACAATCCGTGCCACTGCTTGTGAGAGAGAGAGTAATCATGATTTGTTTAATTATAGAGTACTCCCTCCGTCCCGCTGATAACTTCACTTTTTGCCATTTTGGGTGTCCCATTGAAAGCTTCACCTTTCCTTTTTTGGCAAAGGAATCTTTACTATTCCCTCCACTCATTCTCTCTCCTACATTATTTTAATACTCACAACACCATTATAATTTACTATTCCCTCCACTCATTCTCTCTCCTATTTTCAAATTACACTCACAACATTTTCTCCACCTTAATTTGCACGCCGGAGCTAAAATGGTGAAGTAATAAGCGGGACGGAGGGAGTATATGATTATTGGTCATATTTGTTGCCAGAAAAACACGCCTCTCTTTGTTTTAGGGTTGCACAAGAATGTCAAGAGTAAAGTAAAAGGAGTAACATGATTATGTTTGACCTTAACATGTGGGCTGATTCAGCCCTATTTGATTTGATGTGGGCTCATGTCCATATCAGAATTTTGAATTTTTTTTTTTTTATTCAAGTCATCGACTATATGTAACTTTTTTATATACTTCCTTCGTCTCACATCAGTGTGAACTTATTTCCTTTTTGATTCATCCCACATTAGTGTGAACTGTTCAAAATAGCAAAAAATCTTTACTAATCTTCCCACTCATTCTCTCTCCTACTTTACTTTTACACTCACAACATTCTCTCTCCTAACTATTCCTCCCACTCATTTTCTCTCCTATTTAATTTTTCATACTCACAAACACCTCCTCCATATATTTCTCTCTCCTACTTTTCCTTAATTCTCATGTCCAAAAAAATGGTCCACAGTAGTGTGGGACAGAGGAAGTATATATATGAAGTTATTTTTCACTATTTTATTATTTAATTTTTTTTTAAATATCAAGCCCACACAATTTCAAAATCCTGAATTCACGCCTGTTCACTTGTATAACATAAATTGTTGTTACAATTTTTTTGGGTGTCACATGTCTATCATCTACAATATCATGCATACTGCTAATGCAAGACTGCTGAGGTTCAAAACCAACATTACGTTTGATCTATATCCTGGTAGTAATTAAAATGAGGCAAGCAAATCTCAAAAAAACCCGTACACTCTCGGTCACAAAATGAATGTTAAAAAATATCCCAATTTAAGAATTCTAACATGATAATTGGGCAACACCAACCATAACAAAGAGCCCACAAAGCACAAACTTTCCAGAAATGAGTGGTAAAACTATGGGCGCGGGCGGTTTCTTTCCCATCAATTTCAGGAAAATTATGCAGCTCGCGACATGATTTTCTTTCACCTGCATATATGCTCAGAATCCTGGTAGGTCAAGTTTCAGTTGTCTCTCTCTCTCTCTCCATCCAACTTTTTTTTTAGGTTCTCAGCTTCGCCAGACTAAGTCTTGGACCACCAGCTCCTGACCCCTCAGTGACTGGCGGAGGTAAATCGCGGAATGTGTCCGAATAACACAGGATTTGAGAACGTGTCAACTAATATCACATACAAGGTCCAACCCCAGAATAAAACAAATTGCTTTCACCAGGAATCGAACCCACGCTGCATGCCTCCAGAATCTTATGTCCCCCCTCCTTTTACCACTCGGCTATGCTCCGGGGGACACCACCCACCTTTATTATTATTATTATTGCTCGTTGTCAAAATAAATGTCATTCTTTATTATTGATCAATAAGAAAAATGAAACCCCTATTCATTCACCGTAATAATCACAATTGACTGTCTCACTTGGTAACGAGAATTTTAGTCCAAAACATCACTATAGAGAGATTATGTAGGTGACTGACTGTTTGAGGCTTTGGGCTCAGTCCCTCGGTCCAAACTCTATACCTAATTTTCTGTGGATATATTCTGAGAGCCCTGCAAAGTTTAAGACTACCAAATCAGATTCTTGATAGAATTCACATTTCAGTTTCTCTCTCTCTCTCACACATACAAACAGGCACACAGTGAGACATAAACACAGAGTCAAATAGACTGGGAAACTTGGGGTGATTGCTTTGACAAAAGAACTATGAACTGGGAGAGAGAGAGAGAGAGAGAGATGAAACACCACAAGCTGAGGGTGTTGTATATGACTCAGTTGTGGTTTGTGGGTAAGGAATCAGTAGGTTAGGAACACCAAAAGATGTTATCTTTTTAAGGTATTTAATTCGTCCCACTATGGTGTAATGGTCTCAACGAATTTCACCTCCAGGATACAAAACCTACGCACTCTTATTCGAAGCTTATACAAAACCTACGCACTCTTATTCGAAGCTTTTAATTGTTTGACTCGAATGATAGGATTGATAAGAAGAAAGACTCGGGATGTAATTATTTTCAGTATCACACCTCTTTCTCGGAAGAGGCCAACCCTATTTATAGAGTTTGTGTTGTGGTCTTGAACAGACACAACTTTGTCGAACTGGTGCCTCCGAAGTGCACGACCGGGTTAACAAAATTGCACGGCCGCTCCAAACTTGCACGGGCGTGCTCTTAGCTATTATATAACAAGTTTAGCTCCACAAATTTTATTAGTAATCCCATGTGGGATAAAGCAGACACAAGAAAAGACAAGAAATGAAAACAAGACTTTTATACCATGAATGAAAAGTTGTTATACAAACTCAATATGGTAGAATGCCAAGTATTAAGAGGGTTAGGGTTGAGTGGCCCGTGGATGAGTGACTAGTGAGAGAGCAAAAAGGCTTGCTGGTTAAGAAGACAAGAAAAATAGTACCCAAAAAAAAAAAAGACAAGAAAACAAAAAACACACCTAAGACCAGCTCGTGAATGTTGCATGTGGTGCCCAAAAGTGCTGTTATAATCAGTGCCCCCTTCAAAACAATTAAAATTATTGACCCACTCACGTGTGCCTTTGTATTTTGGCCCTTTACAATAGCCATTAAATACCCCATTTTTACTCTTACATGCATCACCAGTATCGCATACAGCACAAAATCAATTACTCCCTTCGTCTCTATACGAGTAAGCGTGCAGCTTTAACTTAGACACAACGGTCTGAATGATGCTTAATAACACTCGACCACGAAAACTCACTCAACGTATTTTCATGGCAAGAGAAAGCTTATCCCTTAACGTGTTTCCATAATCATAAAAGGCTTATCTCTTGCTAAGAAGATTCAAATAAAACCCAAAAAATACGCACCTTTTGATGTTGGTGCCACTGGCATCCACGTCTAAGCTCACCACATCCAGAAATTGGTAGGTTTATTGCACAAGTCACTTTCAAAATGTTGCCAAGCGGGTCATTAAGACCTATGAGTCAGTAAAAAAAAAATCACGAAATGAAATATAAAATTTATTTATGGAGAAAAATAGGAAAAAAAAAACATACAAGGTATGAGTATGTATGTTTCAACAGTTTCATACCATGTCAGGTGGACACTAGTATTTAAACAACACAATCAGCCTTTCTTCTAGCCATCTTCAAAAATCAAGTACACACACACACACACACAGAGAGAGAGAGAGAGAGAGAGAGAGAGAGAGAGAGAGAGAGAGAGAGCCCCTCCTACCAATACAATGAGTGGTTTGATCAGTTTCAGAGGCATCACATTGGCACTTGTCATTGCCTTTCTCGTATGGTCTTCTAGTACGGAAACTTGCAATGCAAGAAGAGGCAAGCATAGGAGGCAGGGCAGCGCGGCTTCATTGTCCAAGAAGAAAGGAAAGTACCACAGTGGCAGTCAACACCACAAGAATGGTGACAAGTCAAAGCAGAAAGCTCCATCTCCTAAAATAGCACCTCCGGCACATGAACCAAAAGATAGAGTCCCTGCAGCACCACCACCAAATAAGGGTTATACTAGAACTGGTCCTGCTTCAACTTATAATGTGTTAGATTTTGGTGCCAAAGGAGATGGACTCACGGATGATACAAAGGTGATAATACTCTCTTTACATTCTATAAATGGACACAATGTTTTCGAAAAAATGCAGTTAAAATTCAACTCACTGGAAGTAAAATTATGCACACATTCTAATGTTCAGCCCCTTAATATTTGCAAGTTGACAAAAATTAATGTGGAATGCTAGAGGTATAAAATAGCTATAGTAAAGTCACTGTTAGCAGCTCTCAATTGTTGTACCAAAAACATTTGGCTATATAGTTCATAGGTTCCTCCAATAGTTAACGAAACCACCAATCAGCAATTTAAAACCATAGTATTTTGTGGTCATTTTTTTTCCGAGTTTTTTGTGCCTCTAACAATAGCTAAAACTAATTTTTCATCAACTCAAAACTGAAGTATGAATGCATCTTTTTGTTTAAATTGTGTCATAAGTTCACGAAAACTATAACTTAAGGCTCCGTTTTTTTCAATGTAAAATGTTTTCCGGAAAATGAAGATGTTTTCCCGGAAAATGAAGATGTTTTCCGGAAAATGAGATAAACATGTTTTCAGCTGTTTGGCAAGGAAAATATTTTCCGAAAAATATTTTCATGTGTTTAATGAAAATATTTTTCGAAAACCGAATATTATTAGATTAATGTGATGATATATCTTTATTGAAATGAGTGTCTTCAAAATTATATTTTCGTGAATTATTAATTTTTTTTATAAAAACTTTTTTTTTCCTTTTCTTCTTTAATTTTTCTTCAAACCAAGTGATTTTTTAGCTAATTGTTATAATGTAGATTTTTAAAAAATCAGGTTTAAAATATTATCCATCCACTTTTTTTACACAATTTTTGAGTTTATTATTGATAATTTATTTGTTAATTAAAACTCCAAGAAAAAAATAAAATAAGAACTGAGATTTTGGTTTATTGAACCATCTTCTTAAAAAAAAATAAAATATATATATATATATATATATATATATATATATATATATATATATATATATATATATATATATATACACACACATGAAGGGCACCATTTTCCGGAAAATGTTTTACTTAGGAAAATCCGTAAGTCGTTTTCCTTAGAAAGGGCGTAAAATGTTTTCTCCATTTTTCGAAAAACAACCAAACACCGGAAAATGGGGAAAACGTTTTCCGGAAAACAACCAAACACCGGAATATGAGTTATTTTACGGAAAACATTTTCCGGAAAACAACCAAACACCGGAAAATGGGGAAAACGTTTTCCGGAAAACGAGTTATTTTACGGAAAACGTTTTACGTCGAAACAAACGGAGCCTAAGTGTGAAAAGGAAAATGGTACATGTATAAAAGATGCATACAAACATAACACACTGAAGTTCTCTATGCTACTCTACTACCCCTTCATTTCCGAACGAAAAATCTAAAGAGCAGAATTAACAAACTTATCTTAACTGTATAGAATTAACATAATTGAGATCATCGTAGAATTCTTGATTGAGCCGTGAACAGAGAAAAGTAGGTAATCTTGCAAAATTTAATCTGCCAAGATAAACAAAAACTGAGGAGATTAAGATGCATCGATCCATATGTGGTGAAAGGCAAGGTGTATAAAATACTCCGTAAAATGTGGCGAACATCCTCTTGGCAATTGTAAGGGGAAGGCTCTAGCAAATGGTTCCCTCTCCCAACCCCCGCTTGGCGCACCGGGGTTTGCCCTTTGCCCTTTATTGAGTTTCCTAAACTATATATAACAATATATACTTGAATATAATATTATGATATTATATTCCTAATAAAATGAATATAGAAAGTGAAAGAAAAAAGAATGGCCAACAAAATCAAAAGGGACCACTCAATGTTCTGTTAAAGCAGTTGGTTCAGGTTCCAACACACTTTGGTCCAAACTAACAACTGTATGATGCACATTTATAACAGACTTCAAAGTTGGAACCAAAATTTAATAAATTAAGAGAACAAAAAAATGTATCCATTTCGTTCAATGAGTCTACTTTATATATACAGATTTTTTTTTTGAAAACTTAATTTTTTGAAAACTAAATTGGTACGAATGCATTTTGTATACTTTTGTAATAATAATAATAATAATAATAATAATAATAATAATAATAATAATAATAATAATAATAATAATAATAATAATAATGAAAACTGGACACTTTACAAGCAACAACGAATAAATATGAGTAACAATGTATTTTTGAATTTTGTGACGCAGGCATTCCAAGCTGCCTGGGCAGCAGCTTGTAAAGTGGAGGCATCAGAAATAATTGTACCATCAAATTATGAGTTCCTCGTGGGACCCATTTCATTCTCGGGTCCTTATTGCCAACATAATATCATTTTTCAGGTAATTATTTAATAACTTCCAATAACTTGTAAAAAGAAAATCAATTTTAGAATACCATGAATTATGAAAAAATGTAACTAAATTTTGAGAGGCATACATCTTATCTAATGTAGCTTGATGGTACAATTATCGCGCCAACGAGTTTCAACAAATGGGGATCAGGACTGTATCAGTGGCTTCTATTTACGAAACTAGTAGGAATCACGATTCAGGGGAAAGGCATCATCGATGGCAGGGGGTCGATTTGGTGGAAAGCCTCAATGTTGGATGATCCTATTGACGACGAATTGAAACTTATTGTCCCACTCAACAAGACTGGGAGAGAAAATCTACATGCCCCGGTAATTCTTTCTTTTCTTTTCTTTTCATGTCAGGCATAAAAAGAGTAACAAATTTTTGCTCACAATATACTGGGTATTGATTGGTGTTCTCATCATTTAATGGGCAGACTCATAAAACTTTCAGCCGATCAACATCTACACCTAGGATTTTGCAAGCAAAATTTTGTGACTTTTGGTGCTTGTTACACTTACTCCTTTGAAATGATCTGTTTTTTTGCTTTATCTATGACTCATATGTATGAGTATGACCTTTTGTGGCACAGATAAACAACTCACTTGGAGGAAAAATGCCAAGCATAAAGCCAACGGTAAGGACACTGATGAAAGACCTGCCAACTCCAATATGCATTTCTCACATAAACTCTATAGTCTATACATAATAATGTGGATCGCTTGTCAAGAAAATATCTATCTCTGCGGTCCATTTTTTCTTACCATTACGACCTCTCACATAAATTATACTCCCTCCGTCCCGTTCGAAGCTTCACCTTTTACCCAAATGGGTGTCCCAGTAGAAGCTTCACATTTCCTAAAATGGTAATAAATGTGGGCCCCATTTATCAACCCCACTCACTTTTTCCTCTCACATACTTAAATTGTGGGGGGCCCACTTGTCATATTCACTAACTTTTCCCCCTCACATATTTAAATTGTGGGCCCCGCTTGTCATATTCACTCATTTCTTCCCTCTCACAACCCTTCTCCCACTCATCACTTTTCTTAATTTACGTGCTTCACCAAAATGGTGAAGCATCGAACGGGACGGAGGGAGTATTTGTCACAGCATGGATCTGTTAGTGTGGATCGCTTGAATAATAGGTTAAATAAATATTCTTCATGAGTCTGCTAACCTTGTAACACGGTAATTTATTTCTTATACGCAGGCTTTAAGGTTCTACGGAAGTTTTAACGTGACAGTCACCGGAATCACGATTAGAAACAGCCCTCAATGTCACCTCAAGTTTGACAACTGCATGGGAGTCTCCGTGTACCGTATGAACGTTTCATCCCCTGCTAATAGCCCCAACACTGATGGAATTCACTTGCAGAACTCTAAGGATGTGCTCATCCACACTACTGACCTTGCATGCGGTAATTTAACTTTCTGTCTAGGGGTAATGTGGTCATTTCACCTCATTACATAGCTGCAAGTTTGTGCTTAAAAACTAAATTAAAAAAAAAAATTGGGATCCTTTCCGTAACCTTTTAAGTCATTACTTGAATAAGGAACAGAGTGAGCATAATACGTAACATCCACAAATTTTATCCTGATATGAACTAATCTTGCTCATCACTGACACAAAGCCTGCAAACCACAGAGTCATATAGCTCGTATTGAGGGACACGCGTCGAGGGAACAATGGTAGAAGAATAATCCAATATGAATTAGGTTTTAGAACCCTACAGACAGAAGACAGTATTCTTTTTGTCATATCTACCAACATCCAACAATTTATATTTTGTCTTCTTTAAAAACTAGAATAACTGTTAGCAATTTTCTTATGCTTAGAGCCAAAACAGAATAGTTGATTGTTACTTGTTAGATAAAGACAATAATCAAAAGAAGCGATCTGGGCAGAAAATATAAAGAATTCTAAATAAATTCTCATGTTTTATGCAGGGGATGATTGCATTTCTATACAAACCGGATGCACCAATGTATATGTACACAATGTCAATTGTGGGCCAGGTCACGGAATCAGCATTGGAAGCTTAGGAAGATACAATACAAAGGCCTGTGTCTCGAACATCACCGTTAAAGACATTGTCATGCGTAACACAATGAATGGTGTACGAATAAAGACATGGCAGGTATAATACCATTCTGTTCATCCTATTGGCCGTAGAGTCTTTTGAGTTAAGCTAAAGCAATCTAGTTGATAGCAAGAATGTATACACTTCTCTATTGCTCTGCCAAGTGTTTAAAGGGGACTGAAAAGTCACAAAACAGAAGACACACGAAAGTTACCCCAACAATGCTGAGTGTTGTACGTTACAACAATCAAAGTCATAAAAGAAAGTTCATCCCTAATGTATATTAGAAAATTTTCACTCAGTTGAAATTTGTGCAGGGTGGATCTGGATCTGTGCAAGGAGTACTATTCTCAAATATTCAAGTATTTGAAGTCCAACTTCCGGTAATAATTGACCAATTCTACTGTGATAAAAGCACGTGCAAGAACCAAACATCAGCAGTGGCTCTATCGGGGATCACCTACGAGAGGATAAGAGGAACATACACTGTAAAACCTGTGCACTTTGCATGTAGCGACAGCCAACCATGTACAGATGTAACATTAAACAGTATAGAGCTAAAGCCGGTGCAAGAACTCTACCACATGTATGATCCGTTCTGCTGGCAGACTTTTGGAGAGTTGTACACTCCTCCCGTGCCGCCAATAAACTGCTTACAGCTCGGGAAGCCATCGAGCAAGCACATTCAGACTGATCACGACACGTGTTGAGTTACTGAAGATGATTTATATGCTAAGGTGTATTCTTTGTGAGGTCAGTTTGATTTTTTGTGACCCCTTTAACACCATTAGCTAGTGTAGTAAGCGTGAATAGTGAATACTCTTTATAGTACTAGGCTATAGTGATTTCTTATCAGGGAAATGATGTTCTTTTAGTGATTCTCGTATGTGTGATAAATAAAAACCATCATTTTATTATGCTTTTAGCAAGGCATGTAAGAATGGGATTGAAAATTCGGGAGTAACTCTTCTTGGTTACTTTACCTTATATTATGCAGGTTGATCATATGGCCTTGGCTCATTGTACTTTGTTTCTTGGACATTCACCTTTCCAATAGCCCTTGGAAATCACATTACATCAGCTAGCCCTTTTGTATGCATTGCTCCGTCAATGTGCCTGAGAAGTAAAAAGTTGCCATCAAACGGCCATCAGAATATTTTACTACAGATTGGCTTCTGGAAACAGCTGAAGATTAAAAATACTTGACCGAAATAAAAGGGTATCCGTACACAACCGAAGATGTCACATTCATTTGCAGAGACAAATTGCTCCGAATGGCTGAAAATGTCTCAAATGTTTCATTTAACCTATCATTCAAAGCATATGAGTTCTTACAACCTACTTCTCTGAAACGAGAAAAAATTTCGAGTTCTAACAAACTTCCTTGCAAACAACCCTAACCCTAATAGTTTCCAATTTGAATCATCTATGAAAAATTTGGCATTGTTAAATAGCGATATCAAAACAGAAAATCTAGCCGATTATAACTTGAGCTTGCATCAATTGAATTCAGCAATTAAATGAAAAGTAATTCAACAGCAATGAGGTTGGCACTGATCCTTAAGGCAAAATGCCTAACAAATCCATGCCATGTGACATTTATCATTATAATTAGGCGTTAGGGTGATACATGATAACCAAATCATTGACGACTAAAATCAACTCGAAAACTTTTAAAATATTCTGATTGCAAAGAATAGGAAGGGAAAAAAAGGTACCGAAATCAATGTTTTCCTTCTGAAATCGCTCCAAATTAACGTTTTTCCGTTGGCATTTGACCCCTCCTTCTTGATCTATTCACGCAATTTCTTCCGATACGGTACAGGGATCCCAATTGCACAGCTGGAAAAGTATTCAAAGTTCAGCAAACGTTTTCGGTTAAATATGGAATGTACCGCAATTTTCAAATAACTAAATGAACTTCTTTTTTACTAAACACGTTTAAAAACTGACAGATAGATGCTGATACTACACGATCATATACTCCCTCCGTCCCGCTGATAACTTCACTTTTCGCATTTGGGTGTCCAGATTGAAAACCTTCATTTCCTTTTTGTGAAAGGAATCTTTACTATTCCCTCCACTCATTCTCTCTCCTACATTATTTTAATACTCACAACACCATTATAATTTACTATTCCCTCCACTCATTCTCTCTCCTATTTTCAAATTACACTCACAACATTTTCTTCACCTTAATTTGCGCGCCGAAGCCAAAATGGTGAAGTAATAAGCGGGACGGAGGGAGTATTCGTTAGGGGCGTAAATGGTTCGGTTTGATTCGGATTTGACCAACTTACAAATCGAACTATTAGTTATCGGTTTGAAAAAATTTCAAATCGAATTAAATTATAAAAAAATTCAAACCAAATCGTCATAGTTTGGTTCGAACCGCGGTTTGATTTTATGGTTCGAACAGCGATTTAAAACACAATACAAACCACGGTTCAAATAATGAAATAGAACACTACTTAAACTAATATTAGAACATGATTTCAGATTACACAATTAATTGTCATGTTTGTTTGAATTTTACAGACATAACATACAGAAGAGATTCAGAATTTAAACACAAATTGAAATTGTGCTTCAATGTTTATGATAACAACATGACATTTGAGTACTTGTAATGGTTTGTGCTAAAGAATGAGTTAACGTTATTACAGGAAGATTAACAAAAAGAAAAAAGGGTTATGGGCTAAAACCCATGAATAGAATCAGGGATTTTCAAATCTAAAAGTTAGGTGAAGATGAAATATATGCATAACTACGGTTAATATTAAACAGTTTGATGATTTGATTTATCGATTCGGTTTGGTGGTTCGGTCTCGCGATCTCGAACCGTGGTATAGGGGTCCAGACCACAGACCAAACCGAACCACACGATTTGACAATTTTATGAATCGAACCAAACCACTATTAATTGAAAATCGAACTAAACTGTGTGGTTTGACTTGATTCAATTTTGAACCGCAATTTGAACCGAACCACTTACACTCCTAATATTAGTTTCACGTAAGTGTCATTTTATTTCAGTAACTCGTTATCATTAATTGTAAATTTGACCATGTGGCACCGATGTGACATTGATATATGCCAGTGACACATCATTATTCGTTAGATTTTTGTCACAAGTAAAAAAAGAAGTTTGTTCTATTATTTAATAACAAATACAAAAGTATATTATCTATAGTTGTCACTAACGAATACGGTGCATCTATAGTATAAATGGGAACGGGGTGCTACAGTACAATAAACAATACCAAGTATTGATTTTTTCATTTTGTCCTCACTAAGTTGTTCCTTTTTCATTTTGCCCTTTTAAAAAAAATATTTTAAATTAAAAAAAAAAAAACGTGTCCTCGAACACGGGCTTGATTAAAAAAAAAAAAACGTGTCCTCGGACACGGGCTTTTACTAGTTATATTATATGAAAAAAGAAATATAAAAGTAAATTGCATTATTTTAGTTGATTGGTTGTAAACAATTGCTGATATTAAAGTACATGGGGTGAAATGTCAAATACCAAACTATAGGACTTAAAATGACAGAAAATAAGTAAGAGAAATCCCCTTGTATACATATCAGATCTGGAAATAACGCCATACCTACTCCCTCTCCGGTAGTCTAACCCTTCATCTCCGGCAACCCAAGCCTTTATCTCCGGTGTTTCGTGGACCATCGTTTCCGTGTGCGTCAAAGAACACAGAAGGATGGATAGGGATCGAATTGAGTTGTTAAAGACTCAATTGCAGCAATGGATACATCAAGGAGAAGAGTTATTTCATCAGATACCTCCGGAAGAGATCTATTACACAGTTGCAGCATTCTTCTTCACCATTTTTCTCATACTGATTAGTAAAATTCTCACCATTCTCCCACGTTATTACTTATGAGTTTTGTTTATTATTTTCACTGTTTTTGTTGTGGTCATAGCACTTTATTGCATGCAAGGAATAGGTTTTGGAACAATTTTGGGGTCAATATGAGCTATTAGAGTCTTGGTGTCTAGATGATTTTGTGAATAATTCCATGAACCTCAAGTAGCTTTCCATTTTGCTTGTAAAGTCCATTTCTGAAAGTTACAACTTATTGGGGTGATATTAATTTGCCATAAATTCCCTTACCTTAAGTATTTGTATTTTGTTTCGACTTCTTAATCTCTATTTCAGTGGGATTTCATATGGATGATAGTCGCTTCATTAAAAGTAGCATTGGTAATTGATCACTGCTGTATGTGTGTGAGGAGTGAAGAGTCAGTAGACCAGTTTCTGTTGCTCTCTTCAAGAATTTGATTTTTACATTTTTCATCTTCTGTGTGTGTGTGTGTGGGAGAATTGCATCGGAGGCATAAATGGATTGCGTGAAATTTGTCATCTGTTTATTTTTTCTGGTTAGAGTTGTTGCGATAGAATTCTTATACATGCTATAATCATTGTCTAGCATATTTTACTTGTGGAGGATTACAAGCTCCTAACCGTTTGTTTTCACTTACTTCAGCAGTTCGCTTGTTCAAGCGCACAATATCTAATACCATTGTACTTACTGGGCTTAGTGGAAGTGGGAAAACCATTCTCTTTTATCAGGTAAGACCTCACAACAAAGTATCTCCTTGGGTAATATTGGTTGTCATCAATTGACCATGTTTATATTAAATCAATGACCTGATTGCATGGTTGTAAGTCAAATGCTTGCGGTAAGAAGTGATTAATTGTTATACATGTATACTGGGCTGAGTCTCCATCATGTTGTGAAGTTGTCACATTGATGCCATTCTTTCTGTATAAGCTGAATACTGCTCTAGCCTTTGCTTTTACTTGTTTCTTTTACAGTGAGAAAAACCCATATCGAGGTGTAAAAACAATCTAAAAAAGACAACAAGATAAAAATATAACATTAACAAAGCAAAGAGGCATTAAAATTGGTGGTGATGCCCTTTGTTTGCTATGAAACAATTCCCCTTAGAGTACCCTAAGAAGGCCAAAGAAACAGGAAATATACTGTTACTTAAAATAGTTATTCTATGGATCATGAAACTATTGTTTGTCTCGTTTGATTAAACCAGGCTCAGTATATGTAGTATATCATCCCTTCTGATTTCAAAATCTTTAGTATACCAGGCTCAGCATATGTACTTATGTACCCCTCCATCCCAAAATGAATGTCCAATTCAACTTTTAGGGACATTTAGGAAAGATTTGATTTAAGCATTTATAGTAGAAAAATTTCATAAAAACCCTTAATGATCTCATATTATAAGTTTTAAGTGTTAATTAGAACTTGTTATTTGATGATGGATGATTTAGTAACTTCACCAAAAACTGGACATTCATTTTGGGACTTTTTTTTTTGGAAAAATAGACATTCATTTTGGTACGGAGGGAGTAGTATATTATGTCGTTCATTATACCACTGCCAACAATATTTAGGCGTGTCTTGGTTAATAAATTAGGAAATGATCTAAAATTACGATCTCAGTTGCCTGTAGATGATTTTAAAAGTTTAGTTTTCCATGTAGTGCTTCAGGTCAACGTATATGTTTCTATTTATACAACCTGTCATGACATATACTCTTTATGCCTCTACCAGCTTCGAGATGGCTCTTCTCATCAAGGTACAGTTACTTCCATGGAACCGAATGAGGGTGTTTTTGTGCTACACTCTGAAACTGCCAAGGTAAAGTTATATGCTAAGATATGTCTCAGAGCAATTCTGATTTATTTGACCTTATGGTCATTTTATTTGACTGAAACTGGAGCCCTGTTTATTTATTTTCTTATGATGGGAACACGATATATTCTCACAAGCATTAATTTTTTATTTTTTTTGGGAAAGAGACTTGCTGGTTTGGTTAATTTTTTTTAAGTCATTGGCAGAAAGGCAAGATAAAGCCTGTTCATCTAGTTGATGTCCCTGGGCACTCACGTCTTCGTTCCAACTTGGATGAGTTCTTGCCTCGTGCAGCTGGTGTAGTGTTTGTGGTGGATGCTGTGGAGTTCTTGCCCAACTGTCGTGCTGTTTCTGAGTACTTACACTCTTTTAACTTTTGGTTTATGGCAGTCTGGATAGTAAATGATTAAATCTACAGGAACTGGTTCTAACATTTTGATATTTTTGCAAAAGGTATCTCTATGACATTTTGACAAAGGCTAGTATTGTCAAGAAAAAAATTCCACTTCTCATTCTTTGCAACAAAGTTGACAAGGTTACCGCTCATACGAAGGATTTCATCAGACGACAACTTGAAAAGGAAATGTACGTTACCACCTTCTGTATTCTTTTTTACTGGTCATATATTATGTGAGAGCACATTTCATTTCAATGATCTTTAATTGCTACTACTACATTGCTCTTGATCAAGATCAGATTTGATTTTTTCTGTTCATTTAGGGACGGAGGGAGTAATATTTTCATAATAGAATTGATGATTTGATTTTGTCCGTCTCAAATGATCTTTAGTGACAAGCTCCGTGCATCAAGAACGGCAGTATCAGCAGCAGATATATCTGATGAGTTCACACTTGGTATACCTGGAGAAGCCTTTACTTTCTCTCAGTGCCACAACAAAGTGACAGTTGCTGAAGCGTCTGGTGTGACTGGTGATATATCGTCCTTGGAGCAGTTCATCAGGGAACGTGTGAGGGCTTGAGGGTTGTTTATTGGATTCCGTCTCAAATTTGAGGCCGGTAATGAAGTTTGAGGATAGTTCGTGGCTCTTCGTTACATGTAGTACTTTGAAATGTGTTCTATAATTAGTTTTGTACTCTAGATTTTGCTGGCCTTCATATTTTGGTTGATTTCTTGTAGAGAAAACAGATGGTCAAAGATATTTGGATCAATTTCAATTTGGTTACCTGACACTTTTGCAATGTGGTTAGCACTTAGCAGTGCAATGTTTGCAATCCAATTCATTCACTTCTACAATTTGTTGCAAATTGATAAAAAAAACTGACATGGTGTTGCCTCTTTTTTTTTTTTTTACCAATTCAATATCATGTGCCATGCACATGAGCCATGTACGTTTTAATGGACAATTTTGTCATTTCACAGGGCATAAGTCCATTTCAAATGTCCTCACTAGGGGTGTTCACGATCCGGATTGGTCCGGTTTTTGTCAAAATTTTAGAAAATCAGGACCGGACCAAATATTTCGGTTCTGTAAAAATTTAGGACCAGGACCAGACCATATTACATTATAGGACCGGTCCCATCGTTCCGGTTCTAATGGTTCGGTTCCGGTCCGGTTCCACCGGTTCTACAAATTACAATATAATATAATTTTTTACAATAACAAAATCTACGAGCAAGCATATTTAAGAACCAAATTGCTGAACAATATTTTGGGACAGAGGGAGTATATGACTGTTTACAAGCAAGCATATTTAAGAACCAAATTACAATAACAAAATCAACAGTTAAAAAATAAGAGTTCCATGTTCAACTACTTGGTAAGAAAGTTAATATACATATACATATATATATATATATATATATATATATATATATATATATATATATATATATATATATACATATATATATATACATATATATATATACATACATATATATACATACATATATATACATACATATATATACATACATATATATATACATATATATATATACATATATATATGTATGTATATGTATGTATATATATATATATATATATATGTATATGTATGTACATATACATACATATATATATATATATACATACATATATATATATATATATGTATGTATATATATGTATGTAGGAAAGCTATTCAAATGAGAACCAAATTTATATGAGAACCATGCGAGCCAATAATGTACCTGGATTAAAAACACATCAACTTCCAGGATTAAAAAAGAGATAGAGGGTGGTATTTTCGTAATTATTGTGAACTAAATCCCCTCAAATTTCAAAATAAAATATCTCAATATCTATAAGTCGAAAAAAATTCGAAAGCATTGATTTTTGTCTTGACGAGACGATTCAAACTAGATCCCTGAAGATAGGATTTTGAAAAAATAATATTGAACAACGTCTAATTTTTAAAACACTAGCTAATTAACTAGTGTACACTAGCTAGTTAAGTAATGTACACTAGCAACTTAGCTAGTGTACCCAAGTTTAATTTCAATATTCATCAGTCATGGCTAAGTATATAGTGTACACTAGCTAGTTAACTCGTGTACACTAGCTAGTGTACACAAGTCCTTGTGTACACTAGTTAATTAGCTAGTATACCCAAGTTTAATTTCAATGCATTGGAACTAATACTTTATTGTTATTTGTTTTGTAGACAATTGATGAACTACCACTTGAAGCTGAGAGCATCGAGAGAGGTTACAGCTTGAACAATGATTCAACTGGTCTACCCAAGCTTCACGGGCTCCCAACATCATCTTTCTATACTAATGTAGGCGCTCATGAGCAGCTTACTTGGCCTCCTCACCTAAGAATCCGAAATCCCGCAAGTCTTCTCATTCGGGGAGTTACAATCACCTTTTATGTTATTTCCGATTCAAATGGAAATGGACGCAGTTCCCTTCGGTCTCTATCCAACCGTTGAACTGTTGTGACAAATGGCTTGGACAAGTCTTGGGGACAAAATTCATCTTGTCCCTCTGCAAGCATTGGAAAATAGAAGCTTGAATAACCCAGATACGGTCCGAGCATGAATATTGTCTTGTAGTTTTTTTTTTTTAATTTCACAAATACCTTGCAATAGTAAGCAAGTAGTCACATGAAAAATCACCTTCAAATGCCTAGAAACCACTGAAATTAGCTAGTGTACACTACTTAACTAGTGTGCACGAGTTAATTACATAACTAGTGTGCACGAGTTAATTACTTAACTAGTGTACATTACTTAACTAGTGTACATTACTTAACTAGTTAATTAGTGTTCACTAAGACAACATAGCTAGTGTTCACTAAGACAACATAACTAGTTAACTTACAGCTAGTGTTCACTTACAGCTAGTGTTCACTAATTAATTAGTGTTCACTAAGACAACATAGCTAGTGTTCACTTACAAACTCGTTCACTTACAGATAGAGTTCACTAATTAATTAGTGTTCACTAAGACAATACAACTAGTGTTCACTAAGACAACATAGCTAGTGTTCACTAAGACAACATAACTAGTTAACTTACAGCTAGTGTTCACTTACAGCTAGTGTTCACTAATTAATTAGTGTTCACTAAGACAACATAGCTAGTGTTCACTTACAGCTAGAGTTCACTAATTAATTAGTGTTCACTAAGACAACACAACTAGTGTTCACTAAGACTACATAGCTAGTGTTCACTAAGACAACATAACTAGTTAACTTACAGCTAGTGTTCACTTACAGCTAGTGTTCACTAATTAATTAGTTTTCACTAAGACAACATAGCTAGTGTTCACTTACAGCTAGTGTTCACTTACGCCTAGTGTTCACTAATTAATTAGTGTTCACTAAGACAATACAGCTAGTGTTCACTAATTAATTAGTGAACACTAGCTTTAAGTGTTCACTAAGACAATACAACTAGTGTTCACTAATTAATTAATGAACAATACAGCTAGTGTTCACTAATTAATTAGTGTTCACTAAGACAATACAACTAGTGTTCACTAAGACAACATAGCTAGTGTTCACTAAGACAACACAGCTAGTGTTCACTAAGACAACATAGCTAGTGTTCACTAAGACAACATAACTAGTTAACTTACAGCTAGTGTTCACTTACAGCTAGTGTTCACTAAGACAACATAGCTAGTGTTCACTTACAGCTAGTGTTCACTTACAGCTAGTGTTCACTAATTAATTAGTGTTCACTAAGACAATACAACTAGTGTTCACTAAGACAATATAGCTAGTGTTAACATAGCTAGTGTTCACTAAGACAACATAGCTAGTGTTCACTTACAGCTAGTGTTCACTAATTAATTAGTGTTCACTAAGACAATACAACTAGTGTTCACTAAGACAATACAGCTAGTGTTCACTAATACAACACATCTAGTGTTCACTAATACAACACAGCTAGTGTTCATAAGACAACACAGCTAGTGTTCACTAGCAACACAGTGTTTTAAAAATTAGACGTTGTTCAATATTATTTTTTCAAAATCCTATCTTCAGGGATCTAGTTTGAATCGTCTCGTCAAGACAAAAAAATCAGTGTTTTCGATTTTTTTTGACTTATAGATATTGAGATATTTTATTTTGAAATTTGAGGGGGATTTTAAATGAAATAATTACGAAAATGCCACCCCCTCTATTTTTTTTTTATTATGAAGCATTGATGTGTTTTTTAATCCAATGGCTGTTAGTGGTTCTTATGGTTCTCATATAAATGTGGTTCTCATTATAATAGGACCCTATGTATGTATATATATATATATATGTATGCATATGTATGTGTATATATATATATATATATATATGTATGTATATATGGACCAGACCAAATAATAGGTTCAATAAAAATTTGAAATCAGGACCAGACCAATACTATTTTTTCGGTCCGATTTTTACTGGTCTGGTCCGGTTCTACTAGTCCAATCCGGTTCGTTTCCACGAATTTTTTGTACAGCCCTCAACAAGATATTTTTTAATTCAATGCCACAACTCTGTCAATATTTTCATTAAAACCTTAACGAAATTGCTGAAAAGAAATGAAGATGTGACTAACCCGTCTCATTTTCTCATAGAAAATACTTGCAAAAATAATTATGAACATGCACTTCCGGCGTATTTTCGTGCAAAAACTTGTCTCATGTTCACGGATACTAACCATCAAGGGACATAATATTTTTTTTACATACACGATTTACAATTCACTCAGTTATCATGCCATAGTCCTGTACTGAATCTGCAAGACTCATTTACCATTTTAAGAAACGATATCAACATATCGGACAGAATCCGACATGTTCTTCTATCAGTTCCACCACCCAACAGTAAAGGGCGAGAGTATGATTCACCGTGCCACCTATTTCGCCTTTTCGACTTTCTGAGCCGTCTCGACATACTGTTCAGCAAGTTTCTTAACTTTCTCGCCTTCCCTGATGAGGAAATTTGCATTTGTGTCTTTGGAGTGGTACTTCAAAATTTTCTCAGTTGTTTTCCCCACAGCCCATCTATATTGCTCAACTGTAATTACTCCACTCTTGCAAAGTGGTCTGATGTGCTCTTTTATATAGGATTCAACCTGCACAGATTCATTAATATTTATCAGAAAAAACAAAACTGCAACCCAAATATGATACCCACACACACATATATACTCCCACCGTCCTAGAATAAATGTCGAAGTTGACTTGTCATTAACAAAAGTACTTTACTAGTTTGTACTCCCTCCGTCCCAGACCACGAGTCCTACTTTCCCTTTTGGTCCGTCCCAGACCAAGAGTCCCATTCCATAAATGGAAATATGTGAACAATGTTTTGGACATTTATACCCTCATAATGTTTATATATTTACAAAAAAAACATTCATTATACCCTTATAATTTTAACATATTTATAAAAAAATCAATCAAGGCTCTAGCAAATGGTTCCCTCTCCCAACCTCCGCTTGGCGGGGAGCGCTTGGCGCACCGGGTTTTGCCCTATAAAAAAATCAATCATTAACTTACTATTCCTCCCACTCATTCTTTCTCCTACAAAAAAACCATTCATTAACTTACTATTTCTCCCACTCATTCTCTCTCCTATTAAATATTTTTAACTTTTACATTCCCTCTCCTCTAATCTTCTACCCACTTTCAATTTTTTATTCATTTTTTTTAAATTTTCTTAAAAACCGTAATATGCTCCCCTAGGACCCTTGGTCTGGGACGGAGGGAGTACATTACTTGTATAATGATAAAATTGCACCAAGTCACTTTCCTTATTTAGAAACACAACATTTATTTTGGGACGAACCGAAATGGAAAGTCCGACATTTATTTTGGGACGGAGAAAGTATATAATTATACACCACTAATAGTCCAAGTGTAAGTTAGGGTATGGCAAGTATCATGGGTGAATCAATTTTTTTATAGAAGGACTCATTTTGGGAGAACAATTTTTTCTTCTTTCGGAAGAGGACCTATTTTCAGAGAAAGGGAGTATTAAAATGAAGAAATATTTCTGTTACCTTCTTAAATACGGAACTGGACCTATCTGATTGATTCTTGAGATCATCACGTGCCTTCTTCTCTTTACTTTCACTCTTTTCAGGCCGATTGGATGATTCTTTACTTGAGGCATTATGGACACTAGTTGTAACTAAATTGTCTGAACAACTCTCACTGCACACCTCAGATTCCTTCTCCGCTAGGTTCGATCTCTGGCCTACATTTCCCTCGTGAACTATGTTATTAGGTATCAACTCAAATGGCCTTAATGATGCACTTTCTGGAAACTTACTTATAAGTGGCTCTTTATCAGGGCCATATAATTCCTCACATTCTTCAAGTAATGGCTCTTCACCTCCCTCGTCAAGGGGAGAATTTTGAAGAAGACACTTGTCTGCCAAATTATCTGCATTGGTAGGTCCCACGATTGCTGGCGCCTCATGGTCTTTAAAATTCCAAGCACCATTTAGCTTGCAAGAGTCAAGGGTTGAGAAAACCACCTTAATTTTCGACTCTTCCTGCTCAACCTTGGAGTTCTTTAATGCACTAGCACCAATGAAGTCGTCGTCCTCTAAATCATACTCGAAATCACCATATATATCAAGTTCCGGTTGGGCGTCAATTTCAAAGACATTATCAGGTCCTTCCACAGTGATATTCTCAGAGAGGTCGTTGGCATCCTCCATCTGGTTATAAGGACTACTTGGAGGAGAATCTGACAAAAGCCCAGCATTTCTCAATGCCTCATCAACCTCTGAACTCGAGAATGTGTTGGTTGCTTCTTCTAATTGGTCATTAGGGACAGGTGAATTAGGGCTTGGCGTCGAGTCCGAGGCAGTAGCAGAGGTGATGTTAACTGGTTTGTGTGATAGCGCCTGAGAACAGAGATTGACATATACTAGCTTGCTGCTTGATCTATCAGCGATTTCCTTTTCAACATTGACTGCGTCTACAACAGCCAACTCTATCTCTGCAGTTCGGCGGGTGACTGGTTGATTTGTTTTCCTCAAAAAGTGCTCGGTGAGGCGATGAAGTTGAGTCTGCGCAATCAGTAATCAGTAAATTAAGTGTTACCCCAATAAAAAAAATGATATTCAACTCCTCAAATGTACTCCCTCCGTTCCAAAACAACTCTCCTACTTTCTATTTAGGTTTGTCCCAAATAACTGCCCCATTTCTAATAATGGTAATAAATATAGTGTAATCTGAACAAAGTACAAGCAAGTAAAACATGCTCCATAAAAACATTGATTTGTCAAATGGGATTTTATTTTTATGGGGGGGGGGGGCGAAGTAATATTTGTTCCAGGAAAGGAAAAAGATGAAGTAATATTCAAGAAATTGAAACTTGAAAGGCTTGTAAGAAATACGAATGGGGCATGAAGCACACACTTGTCCATAAATATGTTTGGATGGAATTCATCAAGCAACAATGACTTCCAACACATTATACACAATTGTATATAGGGAACAACTGGAGGACAATGCCTGTAAAAGACTACGCTGTAACAAAACATTGGGTTTCTTGACACTTCTTCCCCCCACCCCACCCACCAGGGATGCCAAAATTTTGAAGCATGCATTTTGGCATGTTTTTGTCTTTCACGATATCGCTGTCTTTCATTCAGATATAATTATAAACAATAAAAAAAAAAAAAAAAGGGTCGTGGTGGGGTACTGAACAAGCATTCTTCTCATTGAAAAAGAACATATAATCTGAACAGAAAGATATCAACTGAAATGACCCACAAAGCTAAATTACAAAGCCTCGTGGAACCATAGTGTTTACCTGCCTGGTTGATAGCGGGATTTTATTATGACGACTGGGAGCCAAAACTGGCCGCATGTCTGCTGGTAATTGAGCCTGATCAAAGAAAAATAAAGTTAGGGGAAAAGGAGAAGAATCATATGCAGAAAACAAAAGGAAGTTGCACCATGAGTAATATAGTCATGACATACTAATAATGGGAAATTTCCTCTCAGCACAGCGTTATCACCTTCTCCATCTCCTGCATTCTTGCCTAAGACTGTGCTCTTTCTTGCAAGAACTTCTAGGGCCCATTTTCTTTTGTCAATCTTTCGAAGATCAGCTTTACCAACAGTTCCATTCTGGGAGTTCGAGGGGGACCCACCTGATGTAGACTTGGATGATCGTTCTGGGTTTTTGCTTGCATGTACTTTAGTGGAAGCACTTTCACCTTTTATGCTTTGAAGGGCCCCCAGCCCCACTGAAACAGAAGGATCTGCTGGAGATGATGTACAAGCCTTTCCCATGAAAGTGGGTCCTTTATTTTGTTCAAGAGTTCCTGCAGCTTTGAGGGCTGAGAGAGGTTTGATATCATCTTTTCTTGGAAAAACAGATGCATCTGCCAAATACAACCTAGAAAGAATGGAAGTAGTGGGGCCTGAGTCATTTTCCTGCTTTATCTCAGTTATCTCGGGACTCTTCCTTAGGAGATTGAGAACTGACTTCAACGTTTCAATCTTTTCAGGCTTTGAGACTTTCAAGCAGCGATGCTTCCAGAACTCAATTTCACAATCACGGGTCCATGCTCGTTTTCGCTTTCCACCAATACCATATATTTTTCTGGTTAAATTTTCGCGTATCTTCCCTTTCTGCAACAATAACTTTTTCGCTTTTAAATCCAAGGGTGGTGGTCTTCTAATTTCTGTTGTTCCTGCAACAACAGCCCTGAAAGCATCCAGAAGTTTAGGGTCGAAAACATTGTTTCCTAAATCATTTGAAGATTTATTACGAATAGCATCTCTAATTTCTTTTCTCAGCTTTTGCACCACCATGGCAGACTCAATGTCCTCATTTGGTCTCCTCATGATCTTCTTCACCCTCAATCCAGCTGCATTTTCTCCTTCCTTGGTGGACTTCCGCCTTAAAGTTCTGCTGGATGTGCCCTGAACTATTTCCCGTATATCAGCAGTGGCATGATCCTTCCTTGATCTAGATCTCAAATTCTCTTGGGGACCTACAACTAGACTACTAGAGATTCGGGAGCCATCTGAAACCAAGTCATCAGTTTGCTCCTTGACATGAATAATTCGGCTGCTTCTCTCTGATTTAATTTTCTTCGCAGAAACATTATGCTGCTGCATTTTACCTTTACTTTCTCTGTCCTCAGTGCTTCTGTAAACATACTAACAGGCATGAGAAACAAGTAAAGAATAAGGAACTAACGGGAGAAAATAGACAAGACCACAATGTCTAATTCAATTTCATGATCATGAAGATTATTAATCCCCATCAGCAAGCATGTTAAATAGAAAAGAATTATCAAGTATATGGGGTATATCAATATAGCTTAAATTCGTAGGCAAGTGGTGTCTTTACACGATGCGCCTTTGGATTAGGCACTATACTCCATGGAGTAACTTCTTACAGGTCATCTGATACATGTATTCCAAATAAGGCTAAAATAGACACTTAGAAAACTATGCATGATCAGTAACCCAAATCCTAATCAAAATCCACGTCTCTCAATTCCATCATGGATCTTTCTTTTCTTAGTGTCAAACAAGGCATGACGAAATAAAGCTAACATTTGACTTGAGAAAGCAGGCATGATATCTTAAACAAACCAGTTTGAAAAACTAAATTACAAGCTGCATATAAAATGCATGTGGTAATAGCGATAAGGACCTGTAATCTCTTTGCTTTCGTTTGCCACCAGCAAGTCCATTAGAGCACTCCTTGTCTCGTTGAGTCTTGTCAGCTGAAAGCATTTAAGAGGAAGTATTAATTAATAGAAACTTGACATCTCTTCTTACCATCCAATTTTCAGAGAATGGCGAAAAAAGAAAAAATCAATTAAACCACTATCTCATACCTTGCAACCCACATTCTTTGAAACTACTTCTGTGCTGCATTTTTCCGACGACATGATCTTCAGCAAGGTGATTAACATTTTCAGCTGGAAGCATTTGAAAGCAGAGAAATGAGACAGACAAACAAGAATTCTTTAGTTCTCTACATCAGCTAACATATACCAGGACTCGCAATTCAAAAAGAAGAAAATGAAGAGTATGAAGAATGCATGATTACCAGAAGAAGGAGAGGCTATAGACAGATCAAGTTGCAGATTAAAGCCAGATTCAAGGGGTTCCTTCTTAATATATTCAACACTGGAGGTTTTCTCTCGTGGTAAAGAAAAGTCTTGATCTCCTGCCTCCGTATTTCTGCTAGTGTTCTCATTTAATGCTGTTTCCATATCGCAACAGTTCGCATCAGATATAGATGCCAATGCACCGATTTCCCGCTCCTTAATTGTATCCAAGTTTGACAATAATTTTTTGCTTGGTTCTTCATTCCCTTGATTTCCTCCAATAACTGGAAAATTGACATCCTCTTTACAGTTAGCAACCTCTATTGCCACTTGCAGTCAAGAGTCATAAAAATGATTAGCACCATAAGTAATTTCAACATACCCCTTGTCAGGTCCTTGCTGACTTCTAAGCAGGATAACAATTTTTCACTTGGTACTTCATTCTGTTGATTCCTTTCGATCATTGAAACAACGACAGCTGTCTCTCCAGTATCAGCAACAGATACCGACACCTTTCTGGAAAATCCAGCCTCCACCATGCCCTCATTTGCAGAATTTCCCACATCATGCTCATCTGATTTTTTTGGTGTACTGGCAACGAAACATCTGTATCAACATCCAAAAGTTATAACTGAGACAACAGAAAAGATTCGGAGAAAAGTTATGGCATATAAATGTTCAACACTGGATGCTAACTTAAGAGTAGCACCAGTAACTAAAACTTTCCTGATTTGAGTAATGATTAGCAATGATCAAATTGGGAAAATAGTAAGCTATCTCCTGCGATAAGACGTGATTTTGTCAAACTAGGTCAACTATTGATCTAACAAGATATATATAACAAAATTCTGCCTTGACCCCCCTGAAAAAATTCAAAACACCCCCTCAAAATTTACTTTTAAACCCAGGTAAATGATTAAAACGCAAGGTCACCAACACAATTACACACCACCACCAACTCTCCCTAGCGCAGCCAGTTCGCCCGCAGTTCGCTATCTGGAGTGATATGCAGTTCGGAGATGATGCCAACGCCACCACCACTCACCACTATCACCGGTGTTGCTGCTGAAGCTTAGGTATCTCTTTCTCTCCCTTCATCCCCTCTCCCTTTGATTCTAATCTCAAATCCCCAAATTTCTAAATCCCTAACAAATTTAAATTTTAGGGCTCTGAAATCGAAAATCCTTTTTCGAATTCCTGTTGATTTATAGCAATTGTATTCGAAATTTTTGTTTAAAGGCAAGTCAGAAGCATAAATTTAAGTTATTGTGCACTTGAACCTCTTTGTCACCAACCAAACTGCTAAGTCACCTGTAAATTCTGGTTCTTTTTTTCTTCAAATGTGAATTCTGGGATTTATAGTTTGGTGCTGGAGATTAGGGATTTAACTAAGCTTTGATTCTCTTCTAGTAAGTTTTGGTTTTGTTGTAATTCATCTGAAGATGGTTCATATTCATCACCCTCGTTCACTCCATTTGGTGATGAATATGATCCTACATTGTTCAATCACCGAATGTTAATAGTTCCCGCCTTTCGAACTCTCTAGTTTTTGGAAATTCGAATGTGGGTAGTGTCAAGTCAAATTTGTATAAAATGTTTTATGATAAGATGCATATTGGGGGTAATAAATACAAGAGCAGCAATAGCTCTATTGATTTTGTCATTTTATTGAGAAAGACCATGATGTGTTTGTTTTGCCCTTATTAAAACGCGTGATTGTTCATGCCATATATCTGCCTTTCTTTTGACAGTGTGACAAACTTTATTTCAAGGATTAAATCTGGCTAAACTGCGTTTTTCAACCTTAGAGCATATTTGATTACTAATGTGCTTTCTCTGTGCATATTAATTGTACAGCTAGAATTTCACCTAAAGATGGCGTTGCGCATTCATGGATTCTCACTCTCTCTTTCTCTCTCTGTGGTGTTGTCATTGTACTAAACTCAAAAGTTTAAATGTTTGATTATTTATGCTAACTGATTGAAAATGGTACTGTTTAATCTTGTTTTACTTGGTTGAAGAAGACAAATTGATGATATGCTAGAGGTCAAAAATTATGTTATTGCATAATTTGCATGTATTTATATATGAATTGACCAGAATTATCTTGTTGCTACTAACAACAATTTTATTATCATCATCAAAGTTTAAACTCATTACAATGAAAAATAGGCTCTACATCTCACATTAGATTTCATCATCTTTAATAGTTTGATTTTAGTTTTTCGTTATGTAAATATTTTGACCCCCCTTACTAAAAATCCTAGATCCGCGACTGGGTGCATGTTACACATGGCTAGCAGCCTAGCACTCCCATAAATAGGTATCATGATGGTGGTCATTGGAACATGGAGCAGATACCAAATTCTATCCTCTTTAATTTGATGTAACCCTAATTACTTAAGATTAGTTGTTGTATTGAAAAGAAAATATGTGCATTGAAGTATCGCCAAGGGGGCGAACCCGTACAAAAGACGCCAAAGGCCTTGCAAGATTAAAAAAGGCCCAGAGCTGAGCATAAGAAGAGTACAACAACAACAAAGCCTTAGTCCCAAAATAATTTGGGGTCGGCTAACATAAATCCTCATATGTGTCATCGTGAAAAGAAAAAAAAAAAGCAAATTAAAAGAAAGACGAGAAGAAAAAAAATAGTGATAATAAAATAATATACATGTATAATATAGAAGAAAAAAAGAGCATAAGAAGAGTGCCAACTAAAAAACCCAAAGAGTTAATTACCTAGACTCATCTCCCCCCAAAAAAATCCACAGAGCGCACTAGGTAAATACTCATTCAACCAAAAAAAAAGTGCTAAGCATAAAAAAGGAGAGCTTGTGAGTAGGCAACGTGATTCCATCGAAACTTCTCCTATTCCTCTCCAACCAAAGAGACCACATAACACACAATGGGTAAAAGCTCCCCAAAGGTTCTTTTTGCCTTTGGGATGCAAATGTCGTGCTAAGCATCTAAAAAAAGCTTTTCACTGAAATGGGCATAGTCCACGAGATCCCAAATAAGGAGAGCACAATACTCCATAAGCCACTAACTATATCACAATGCAGCAGTAGATGGTTGACTGACTCATCACTCTACATACACAAGCAACAATGATTAACCAAAATTATTCCTCTTTTCCCCAACAAGAATTTTTTCCCATACCGCTGACCATAGAAAGAATGAGACTTTTAGCGGGGCTACTGACCTCCAAATGCAACTCCACTGAAAAGAGGATGGACTCTCAACGAGATATTTATAGAAAGACTTAACTGAAAACTTCCCGCTAGAGCTTGCAGTCCAATCCAAGAAATCACCTCCTTCGCTAGGCTTGGGAGCTAATGCCAAGGCACCGAAAAAAATCGTTTACCAACTCCAGTTCCCAATCATAAAATTTTCGGCGAAACTGGGGATTCTGTTATATCCTTGATTGAAAAAGGGAGAACCAAATTAAATTTGGGAATTTAGGTTAGGAATTCAGAGTTAGATTGGTAAAGATTGCAGATGAGAGAGAAATAATTCAATTGGAATAATCAAGAGAGAGAAACCTTTGATTC
Organism: Adenophora triphylla var. japonica; assembly: GCA_022495995.1. Classification (NCBI taxonomy): domain Eukaryota; kingdom Viridiplantae; phylum Streptophyta; class Magnoliopsida; order Asterales; family Campanulaceae; genus Adenophora; species Adenophora triphylla. The sequence continues at coordinate 608,371 of JAFEMH010000241.1, read as the reverse complement.
TTCATATAAAATTCTGAGTGACTCCTCCAATCTTGCCACACTGACAGCTTGAGCAAGTGAACTGGGAAACTGAGATTGAACTCTGAACCTAATCTCCTCCTTAAGACCACCAAAATACTTTTTAACATAAAATTTTTCTGAGAGGGTGGGGTTCTCAGCTTCTATGTTACCCGGACTCTTCAAATATGTTGAAGTACCCGTGTCCGACACGTATCGTGTCCGACAAGACACCCCGACACCCGCATTTTCATTCGGATACGACAAGAAAAAATAAAAAGAAAAAAAGGAGTGAGTTGACTTCATTTATAAAAAATTTACAAGTTTTAATGTTGTTTTACTTAATTATACATTATATCTTAGCAAAAAAGAGAGTGAGTTGACTTCATTTATAAGTAAAGTATATAAATAGACTCAATATATTTTGTTATTAACGTACCCCCGTACCCGTATCCTAATTTTAGGACAGTGTCCCCGTGTCCAATTTTTTGAGGAAAAGTGAATCCGACACTAGGATCCGTACCCGTGTCGGATACCCGATCCCGAGTCCAGGTAACATAGCTCAGCTTTCATTATAGCCCTAAGTTTCTCAAATTTATCTTGGTATTCTATCACGGAACCAACATGTTTCAAATCAGAGAATTCCCCTTCAATATTATCATAAGCTTGAGGACCAAACCTAACAGCCACAACATGAACAAATTCTTCCCAAGCAAAGCCCACGTATCTCTTCACTGTAGTTTTGATACCAAAACTCAGCACTGCTAGCCCAACACGATCATAAAGAGGTACCGATCTATACTTAAAAAATTTATAACACTTCCTAATCCAACCTATGTGACCAACTCCAGAATATTAGGAAATTCTAATTTGAGATGCTTCTTATAAGAATCATTAATACCTTTATCAGTACTAGGGACATCGCCATACTTCTGTTTCTGAGCTCCTCCTTCTGATTCATCTATAACAATGGTTTCAATATTTCTATGAACTTGATGAACACCAATTGGAATTCTGGCTAGTGGTGGGGGACCCAGAATATATCCAACTTCCTTTGATGCAGAGGCTTGCCTTACACCTTCATCTGTTTTCTCCTTGCCTGGATCTAATTTGAGCAAATTCGTGAGCATGGCACGGAAGTCCTCAAACTCCTTGCTCATTATTGCTTTCATGTCTGCCAACTCTCCTTTTAATTCAGCTCTAGTGGCTTGAAGAGCTTCTTCTGTACTAGTCTGCAAATTATGAATCCTTTCATCACAGGCTTTGATATTGTTGTCTAAGGCTTGAAATCGAGAGAAAAATTTCGATTGAAGGAAGAATCAAGAGAGAGAAACAGCAAGGGAATTGCTTAACAAATTCATAATGATTTATCCATTGCTCTCCACTACATGTAACATGTATGTGAAGGCACATGGCTACGCTAACTGCCAAAGTAGGCTACAAAGGTAAAACAACGTCGCTAGGCTAACTAATCACTCTGGAGCCTGCGTCCTTCAAAATGACAGCGTAAGACCAAAGAGTCCATACCAAAAAAAAAAAGGTCCAAAAGCGAACTCTACGACCATCACTTACCTTGAACTGGGCACAATTTTGAAAAGTGGCCCACCCTTTTGCTATACATTTTTACACTCCACAACTCCATAAGGAAAGCGTCCCTCTTCAGTTATCCACCCATGATCACTAATGCTGAAACGACTGATGACAACCTGTTTCCAAAGACCGTGTTGATCTTGAGAGAATCTCCAAAACCACTTGCTTAACAAGGCTTGATTGAACAAGTGAAGATCCTTAATACCCAAACCACCATGAGAAATTGGCTTGCAAACTGAATTCCACTTGACAAGGGGAAATTTAAAGCTTTGATCATTACCCCTCCAAAGGAAGTTTTGCATTAAGCTATCTAGCTTCTTTTTAACCGATGAAGGAAGAGGAAGAATACATAAATAATATGTAGGGAGACTTGAAAGAGTACTTCGGTTGTTACGGCAATACAGGTTTATGAGCCTCTTATACACTCCCCCTTATGCAATAAAAAAGTCCATGTTTGAAAAGTCTCATAACTAAGGGAAAGATGGGTACTATCCTTAGAGTTGGTCATAATTACATAGAGCATGCACCGGATGGTTGTATCACATGTGGAATAAAGTTGAAAGGTTATGGACATGGTAGGCATAATCATTGGAAGCCGCCCTTTACGTGGAATATAGCAAATAGAAAAGTGGACAGCTGACTCTTTGAAAGGCCATGCGTCAGTGAGACATTAGGTAGTACCAGAAACATTAAGAGTAATCTAGCCTCTGTTGGAGCTGGATAAATCAGTGGAGAATTGAGTTCTTGTGAAGGTTTTTCACGCCTTAGAGTGGATTAAACATGGTTTACTCCTGTGTTTCTCTTTGCTCATTGACCCTTTTATTCCGTCACATCTATTGTTTGGCTTGCGATGATCTATTTCTCCTAATCCTTACTGACCTTTCAGCTTCCGCATTGAAGATGGAAACTCGGAATTTTTAATCCAAGAATATTGTTTTGAATATCAAGTAGATCACAGTTCAAATGATAAGAGAGATAAGGAGTGGCAACCTAGACAGCACCAAAAAATAAGACATGTTTTGGAATTTCGTTATCTCCCTGATGAGATTCCATTTTAATAAAGAGTACTTGTTTTCACAGTCGAGTTTAAATAGAGAATATAAATTCTTCACAGGTTACCTTGGGCATAGCCATGAATCCTCGGAACTTCCATCAGGATCAAACCCCACGCAGAAGGCATGGTACCTGATTCCATGTAAGTTGCCAAACATCACACAGTAATAGTCAGTTACAAAAAGAAACTAAACCTTGATTTATAAAAGCTATCAATGTGTTAGAAAGATGCAACATACCATATATCACAAGAATCACAAGCAATAGAAGTATCAAGGTTTGAATCTTCTGCAATATTTGCAGACCCACTTCGGATTTTGCAGTCATCTCCTTCCAAGCAGACAACTGCCTGAAATGCAATCATGTAAATAGGGTTATTTGCCCAAAAACAAAAATGAGAAGAGACACCAAAACTTTGGTACATCAAAGAGGGCAGCAAAACGCACGCGGGGTCTTAGCCTGATGGTTAGAGTTCATGGCTTCCAACCTGGAGGTCATGGGTTCGATTCCCCCACCAGTGGTTAGTGGTTAGAGGGAATGACATTGCCCTCCCTAGCATAGCTAGGCGCCTCTGTGAAGTGCATCAAGGGGGGAGCGGTGAAATGTGTTGATCCCCTTCTTAAGAGTAAAAAAAAAAAAAGAGGGCAGCAAAACAATAACAATGGGGAAGGTTTCCCAACTTTCCAATAAACAGCACTGCACTTCCTAGATGTGAAACCCATTGAAACCCCATCATAGGGGATAAACCTGATTATGTGCTAATATATTCTGCAAATATGAAGTCCTCACGGGATTCTTCTTGAAAAGTGGGAGAATTCACAATAAGCTACCAAACAGAGGCTGCACAACATCACTTGTTGCACCTACTAACTCATTCATCCGTCTCAGATAATCAGCAAATAGACGCGCAATGATTTAAAGGAATAAAATACAAGAAAAGATGGTGTATTAGCCCATTTTCTACAAGCCCAGCAGAGGTCTCGCTATACCCCATATATTACCTTCCTATCAGGGCTGCTAGGGTTGATGAAGAGCTTGCATCTCTTCATGAGATAAACTAGTTGTATCTTGTACGGTACATAATTTGGCAATGGCTTTCTCCATCTCAGGGGTAAATAGAAGATAGGAACATGGTCCATAAGCATTCTAAAATAATAAATGCAGGACTCCAGATAGAAGAGCCCTGTCGTCAATATAGGTCTCTGCCGGAGTCGGGACGATTGACAATCTTGAGAGCAATATAGCCTACTTGATGAGAATATCCTATTGTCTTGAAGCATTCTATCATAGAAATGTACACGCAATTCACTTTAAATCGCTTTTGAATGTATGAATACATAGTTCGAGATATTTAACAAAATTAGTTTTAAAGTTCATGCAAAGGTTGTCTAAGTTGTCACGACTCACCACTCGCAAGGATGAGAGATCTCTTACCAAAAGCAAGACTTACATTTTCATCGATATAGTATGATGGAAAAGAAAGATTGCTGTTCTTTCCTTCAACGCACCAATCATCATCTCTGAAATAGAGAGACAAAAAGAGAAGAGGTCAATTTTATAAACCTGGAATTCTCTATATATACTCCCTCCGTCCCATAATAACATACCCGTTTACTGTTCGGCGCGGGAATTAAGGAAAGTGGGTAATGGAGAAAGTGTTGTGAGTATAAAAGTAAAATAGGAGAGAGAATGAGTGGAGGGAATAGTAAAGATTCTTTGCCATTTTAGGAAAGGGGTATGTTATTATGGGACGCCTAAAATGGCAAAATGGGTATGTTATTATGGGACGAAGGGAGTATAATGCAGAATATAAGGCACTTATATCACTACACTTTTTTTTTTTGATAAATAACTAAATCACTACACTCTGTTAAGCAATATTTCCTTTGTTCTAATAATAAGAATCCCTAATTCCATATAGGAATGTCTTAAGACCAGAGTCCTTTTTAGCTTTGAGAAAGAAAATGAAATAAGTTCTAATAATTTGACATCACCTGATAGCAACTTGTGCCTATAATGAGAAAGTGGAATAGATCCCACATATTTGACCCCATTTAAGGGTATATAATGTTTACCATCAAGCCAACTTTTTTCTTAAATCCATGTAAGAGTACTGTTATTTTTAGGACGGGGGGAGTAAATCACAAGCTCACATAACTTTAAATATCTCAAATCTTGAAATCAGGTCACTATTTCCTAAACAAGACAAGCATTCATGGGAGAGATGAAAACAACTTGTATATATACTTACCACCTGGCCGAAATGCACATAAGCAGTTGGAGCTATGAAACATCGCATCTTTAAATTTGTGGTTCTAAGTCAAGAAAGGTCGTAGGGTTTTGTGGGTGGAAGAGGTTATAATTGGCTCAAGAGAAAATAGATAGAATCTATGAAACATGTGTCAGTATATTTACACAAAATTTCTGGTGAGATAGTTGAAAATTAAAACTGATTGCTCGACATAAGAATGTCAAAAGAGCAACTAAGAGCAAAGGGCAAGAAGAATCCGAGAATTTTACCCTCAGTACAAGTAAAATCATATAACTGCTCAAAGACAAAATATTTAAACTGGCCACTAATGACACTTTGGCTTCTCATTAGTGCTCAATCTTGTAAGTAGACAAAGGCTAATATACGTCAGGTGTATCTGTTACTATATCAAACTTGGGGAAAAGAGAGTGTATGTACTGTAATAACCCGAGAAGAAGTAAAACAAAATAAATAAATCATTTCATTTGTTATTAACTTCATAATTCAGACACAAAAGCATGAAACTAAAATAAAAGAATCAATAGTCTAATTACGTAAGTTGGGTTTTGTTAAGGGGAAAAATATGTATATTATATAACGGGATTAATTTGGACTTACATTTGGGCTTTTGCCAAATCTAGCTTTAGGTTTCTAACATACAAAAATCAGAGTTGATCATATATCCTTAAAAGAGTATCATGTCCTTTTCAACTTAGAATCTTAGAGATGCTAAGAAAAGAGTTGCATATTATTTGTTTCGTTCTTCTATTTTTACTTGGGTTATTGCAGATAAAACCATCAATGAGATGAACCCAATCTATGTGGGGGGGGGTGAGAGAAAGAGAGAGGAGAGGGTACCTTGAATACAAATCTTCATCAAGGCTGCTTCCAACAGTATCATATACCTTCATAATTTGAGAAAAAATATGGGTCATCATTAGATACATCCCACGTTCTTCATTCTTCGTTATTTTTCTCCATTTATTTTATACTAACAATGGTTTCAGGGCATAATTTCAAACTCAATACAGATTACTCTAAGCATCAACTAATCAAGTCACCCAAAAAAAAAAAAATACGCCATACTTCATAAATCATAACCATTATATCAAAGAGAATGTAGGAAACAAATAGGCTGAACCACTGAACAAACGTTACAGTAATTTGGTGGTCAAAGAAGAAGTAATCACAGACCAAAAAGAAAAGAAATACTTCTCTATGACTTATATATTACTCACGGGAACACAAGTGATCAACTGAAATTCACCCTGGCAAAGTGGGCATAGGTTTGTAATGGAAGCCCAGTTGTCAATGCACGCAAAACAGAACCTGAAATTAAATAATATTCTCAAGTAAATGATATCAAATTGACATCTGGGATGGTATCTTGAACGAGTTATGAAAAGATAAGACACACACACCAATGCTGGCAGCAATCCAGAACACCTCTGTCAACAACAACATCCATGCATATCCCGCATCTTTCACCTTCCAAAGTTGGATAATCCTGCACATTTCAAGATCAGCAAAATCCCTATAAATACATGTTTTACAGAAATCAATAAAACAAAAGACACAAATATTAACTTTTCCTGTAGAATATCACAGGTTAGTCCGCTATGACTAGTACTACTGCACAAAGTAAGACAGGGAACTAATCTGCTTGGGGCTGATCAAGTTCTACAACATAAAACCTTTTCCACTTTATGCTAGATTGTGTTGATTCTTCTTTGTCAACGCCCTTCCCTATACCTTAAACCCATGCAAAGATGTACCTAAGTTAACACTGGAATTTAGTCTTGATATACTTTCATGCCTAGTATATAATGCAACTACTGACCTGTCTATAATAATGGGCAATACAAACGCTGTTTGGCGGATATGAGAATTCTAAGATGGACATATATATAATTCAGAAAGCATGAATTTGAAAGGAAAAGTAGTAGTATTAAGAGTTAAAGTGAGAAAGTAATAGCTTTAGATGGTTCCAACACATGCATCAAATGCCAACATGTCAGCTGGGATGAGTGATAATATATATGGCAGTTCAGTGGGAAATACTAAAATGAACATGGAAGGCACTAACTTACCTGTAAATGCTTCAATAGTAACTAAATTTCTGAATGACGGCAACAAGGAAATTGCATTTTCCAGAACTAAATTCAAGTAGTAAGGAGATAAATTAACTCGAGTTCAGTGAAAATTGATAAGAAAAGATGTGAACATTTGAGACCAGTAAACTCAGCACAAATCAACTCAGCGTCTCAGCCTTCATCCTGATTACTTGATCAACTATCAGAGAAATGTAAAACATAAAAAATATGGGAAACGACAAGAAGTTGCTAGTATCAACCTCGAGAACAAATATTAAATAGTAAAATTATTAGCATTTCTAGGAGTCCCCAGCCCAAGTAGCTGATTTGGTCTCTAATCAGTACATTCTAACACATGCTTAGGGGCAGTTAAGCATCGAATTGGGTCTTCATTCTCCTCGAAACATAACATTACTCATTCATAAACAATGCAGCTCTACAAATTTAAGTAGTAATCCAGAGAAAAAAAAAACAAAACAAAAATTAGCTGTTAAAAATGAACTGTGAAGCAGTATTTAGTACTCGAACAAAGATCAGTAATCAAGATGGACAATATGATGATTAAACATAGAAAGATATTTACATTATCGGTGTCATCAGGTACAAACGGATCCCCTTCCGCCACCACGCCCTCTGAGACTAGTTCCATATCCATTATGCGATCATATAAGGCTGCAAACAACACAATCGGGGATAATTCGAAGGTAATTAGGGATTACATGAGAAAGATTCCCCACAAATTTTCCAAATGACCGTTGCATCCCGCTGGTTTGACATATCTAGGGTTTCAGGAAATGATTTTTATTTTTACAAAAAAGGCGAATTGAAATCACGGCGTAAGATAAGGGAGGAAGCTAGTAGATTGGCAAAGATCGATAAGACTGCGTTTGGTTGCGTTCATTTTACGCATAGTCGATGAAGTGAAATTAGCGGAATTCCCAAACGGGGCTTAAAATAGGGAACATGACAGGCTGCTTATATATGAAAAAACTACTTAACGATACAATATACCACTATTTAATTATCGATTGATTCAACTTACTTACTAGTTTGAAATTATGTTACTTTCTTTTGATACGAATATCATATAATGCAAACGTACTTGTTTATTTTTTTACTAGCGACGTTACAAAGTTAACGGGACCGCCAACACGGCACAAACAAATCATCGCCATGTCATCAAATTCAAAGTTAGAGATGATGTGGCATTGTAGTGGCGCTGAGTGTTACACAAGGGTGTACAATTACAGAAAAAATAATACAATATAAATTGACAAAAAACAGAAAATAAAAAGGAGAAATTCTTGAATTTGCTGCACGAGCCCAATGAATTCACTGTCTCCTTAAGACATATTCGATCCCTCACCGAGTGTGCTTGAGTTATTTTTGGATCGCTTGTCTCCCAGGATAGAACGTGCGGACCGGGGACACTTTGCACCTAAGTTCCCGGCGAGCTGAACTATGCTTGGACAAAATCACCTCTTTTTCTATATGCAAGCTAAGAGGCCAAGGAAGAATGATTGACAATATGCAACCAAAGTAATGGAGGAAGATTGCAGGAGAAAGTGTTTGATTCTGCTGTGTTTTTGCTCTCTATTCTTTGCCAAAAAATTTCTCAAAGTAAAGTCAAATGTTGTTAACAAACAACTATTTAAAGATTTCAAAACAACCAAGAAAAACTGAAAATCAATGATTTTAATTAAGTAATAAAATGTAATAAACATTTTTATTACGAATATTAAACCACCATTAATCCAAAATCATTAGCCATAATGATTTTCATTTCAGTTTTCTGCATTTAATATTGGCTGTTAAATGTCCGCCCAGGATCTGCTCGGCCGAGTCTTATAGCCTGCTCGGCCGAGCAAGCCTCTTGCAGAAACTCTGAACCTTCTGTCTCACTATGCTCGGCCGAGTCAACAACCCGCTCGGTCGAGTACCTCAGAAAAATTCAAAATCAATTTTTGATTTACAAAATCAAAATTTATTTGGCCAAATTCTTTTGAGCATTTATATTTAATTCCTCTAAAACCCATTTTGAACAATTAAATATTTTATTTTCACAAACACAAACCACTTAAGTAATTTGACAAAATTACCCTTTAGAAATTAATCCATTAATTTCCTTCAAACACATTATTTTTCCAACAATCCCCCACATGAAGGAAATTCATGAGGATAGGTGATAAAGTCCGGCAGTCGAAAACCTGCATAGGATAGGTAGGGGTTTGCCCTTTGAACCTTCCCTTGTAAAAGCATATTTACTCTACTCGCTAATCAGTAGACGCGATGTCCTTGAACTGCTAGCTTTTTGTGTAGCCGATCATATACTTTACACAGGTATCGCCCTAACACAATTCAGCTCTCATAGCTGTGTCCATTCATGGCCCTGGATCACAATGCCTGGTTCTGTGAGAAGGTCTAAGAATTGAGCCTCACACAATTCTTCTCAAAGCGGCCTCTACTTCTTTCTCACATAGGTGATTCTTTTAAGTAACCATACTTCACATAAGAATCATTAAAAGCCATAAGCTTAACCTCATTCATCTCGGGATGTCACTTTAAGGAATGAGCATAGGGTTGACCCCCACAGTGACGCTACAATTCTTTTAACAGTTAGGTTGTCTCTTTAAACCTAGATCTTGGGATCTCTAGTCAACTAGGTTGGGTTTTCCGTTGCGTTCAACTTCTCAAGAGGCTTTAAACCCATTCCCAATGTCAACCTTGCAACTATCTCTTTACTTAACCCTTTGGTTAGTGGATCCGCCAAATTATCTTTTGACCTCACATAGTCAATAGATATGGTGCCAGTTGCAAGTAGTTGTTTAATGGTATTATGTCTTCGACGTATATGTCTAGACTTACCATTATACATATGACTTTGTGCCCTACCAATCGCAGATTGGCTATCGCAATGTACACTAATTGCGGGCACGGGCTTTTCCCATCTTGGAATATCTTCTAAAAATTGGCGTAGCCATTCGGCTTCTTCACCACATTTATCTAGTGCTATAAACTCAGATTCCATGGTTGATCTGGCTATAACAGTCTGCTTAGAAGATTTCCATGATATAGCTGCACCTGCTAATGTGAATAAATATCCACTTGTAGACCTTGAGTCTTTGATATCCGATATCCAATTAGCATCACTATATCCTTCTATCACAAATTTGGATGTCTAGTGTAATGTAATCCAAAATCACGAGTATATCTTAAGTACCTTAGTACTCTTACTATACCCTTCCAATGATTTGTTCCAGGATTACTTGTATACCGGCTTAACTTGCTAACAGTATAAGCAATATCCGGCCTAGTACAACTCATCAAGTACATTAGACTTCCAATAACTCTCGAATACTCTAATTGAGACACCGGTTCATCTCTATTCTTTGATAGATGAAGATTCGGGTCGATTGGAGTACTCGCTATTCCATTGTCATCCTTGCTAAATTTCTCAAGAATTTTATCCACATAATGAGATTGACTTAACACAAGTCCGTTGGATATTCTAGAAATTTTAACTCCAAGGATTACATCCGCAAGTCCCATATCTTTCATGTCAAACTTCGAATTCAACATGTCTTTCGTGGATTTGATCATCTTATCACAACTCCCTATGATAAACATGTCGTCTACATAAAAACACAAAATGACATAGCTATTTTCCGTGGTTTTAGTATAGACACATTTGTCACACTCATTTATCTTAAATCCACTTTGCATCATAGCATTATCAAATTTCTGATGCCACTGTTTTGGTGCTTGTTTCAAGCCATACAATGACTTTACTAATTTACACACCTTCTTTTCTTGTCCATGCGCAACAAACCCCTCGGGTTGTTCCATGTAAATCTCCTCTTCTAAATCTCCATTTAGAAAGGCTGTTTTTACATCCATTTGATGTATTTCAAGATTTCTCAATGCGGCAATTGCAAGTACTACTTTTATTGACGTTATTCTCGTGACCGGAGAATACGTGTCAAAATAGTCTAGGCCTTCTTTCTGTCTGTAACCTTTAATTACAAGTCGAGCCTTGTACTTATCAATTGTTCCGTCCGCTTTCATTTTTCTTTTGAAAATCCACCTATATCCTAGTGTTTTACTTTCCGAAGGAAGGTCCACTAGTTTCCATGTGTGATTTTGCAAAATGGAATCAATTTCACTTTTAATTGCTTCCTTCCACAAAGGTCCTTCCGAAGAGCTAACGGCTTCTTTGTAACTTTGTGGTTCGCTTTCTACCATATAGGTTAGAAAGTCCGGACCATAGGATTTTTCAATCCTAGCTCTTTTGCTCCGTCGAGGTTCTACCTCTTCTTCTTCACTTTTATCTTGAACGTGTTCTTCTTCTATTGAATCTATTACCCTAGTCGATGAGCTTGCCTCATTTCTTGACTTACACGGGAATATATTCTCAAAGAAAGATACGTTCACAAATTTCATTATAGTATTTTTGTGTATAGCTTCAATCTTCGACTCATACACAAGAAATCTATAAGCACTACTGTTATGTGCATATCCAATGAATATGCAATCAACAGTTTTAGGTCCAATCTTCACCTTTTTAGGAGGAGGTATGGCTACCTTTGCAAGACACCCCCACACTCTCAAGTGTTTGTAACTTGGCACTCTTCCATGCCATAGTTCATAAGGAGTTTTGTCTTGTTTCTTTCGGGGTATTTTGTTTAACACGTAGTTAGCCGACAACACGGCTTCCCCCCACATGTTATCCGGTAATCCCGAACTCAATAACATGGCATTCATCATTTCTTTCAATGTCCGATTTTTCCTTTCGACAACACCGTTTTGTTGGGGTGTATAAGGTGCCGAGGTAATATGTTTAATTCCACTTTGAGCACAAATTGCTTCAAATGGAGATTCATATTCACCACCTTTATCACTTTTTAGCACCTTAATTTTCCGGTTTAATTGATTCTCAACTTCATTTTTATATAGAGTAAACTTCTCTATAGCTTCATCTTTACTTTTTAGAAGATACACATAGCAATACTTTGTGCCATCATCTACAAAAGTCTTGAAGTACTTATTGCCGCCCCGTGTTTGTATTGATTTAAAATCACATAAGTCCGTGTGAACCAATTCAAGTGGTTCACTATGTCTTTCAACGGATGGGAATGACTTTCTTGTTAATTTTGCTTCTACACAAATTTCACATTTTTGTTTACAATCAACTTTAAACTTTGGAATAGAATTTGCTTTTGTCAAACGACGTATAGAATCAAAATTAACATGACCAAGTCTACCATGCCACAAATTAAATGACTCAAGCAAGTAAACGGAAGAGATATTCATTTCATTAGCTTTCGCTTTCACAACCATTACACTTAGCTTAAACAGTCCATCATTGACATAACCTTTGCCTACAAACATTCCACTCTTAGACAAAGTGACTACATTGGACTCAAACACAATACGAAATCCATGCTTTATCAAAAGCGATCCGGACACCAAGTTCTTTCGGATATCGGGCACATAAAGCACGTTGTTGAGAGTTAACTCCTTCCCGGATGTCATCTTCAAAACCACTTTTCCTTCTCCTTTGATCTCGGAGGTGGCTGAATTCCCCATGAATAGCTTCTCGCCATCCTTAGCAACAAAAGCACTAAACATGTCTCTATTGGAGCACACATGTCTAGTAGCGCCGGTGTCAATCCACCATTGATTTGGGTTTGAACCCACCAAATTCACCTCGGAAATCACAGCTGCGAGGTGCATCTCGAACACGTCTCTAGCAATGCCTTCCACCATGTTGGCTTCACGAGCCTTCTTTGGCAACTTGCAAGCATGAGCCTTGTGGCCTTGACCGCCACAATTATAACAAGTTCCTTCGAACTTCTTCTTGGAAACACCACCTTTTGGTTCCAAATGGGAATTCTTGGAAGTTGTCACAACCTTCCCTTTTCCCTTTCCAAACCGTTTCCCTTTGGAGCTTTCACCATGCTCCACCACATTGGCCTTAGCCACACTAGAAACAAACTTGGTTTCAGCAACTCTATTGTTCTCTTCAATACTCAATCGAAGGATAATTCCTTCCACATCCATTTCCTTTCGCTTATGCTTAAGGTAGTTCTTGAAATCATTCCAAGATGGAGGCAATTTTTCAATGATTGCAGCCACTTGGAAGCTTTCACTTATAACCATACCTTCGGCATGAATCTCGTGCAAGATAGTTTGAAACTCATCCACTTGAGATTTCACACTCTTGTTGTCCACCATCTTAAAATCAAGGAAACGGGCAACAATGAACTTCTTTGTTCCCGCATCCTCAATTTTATATTTGTGGTCCAACGATCCCCACAATTCCTTTGCAGTTTTCTTCTCATTAAACACGTTATAGAGAGAATCTGAAAGCGAATTGAGGACGTAATTTCTGCACAAGTACTCCCCATGCTTCCATGTTTCAACCGCAGCCAAGGTTGTAACATCGGTTTCTCCTTCACTCACCTTTGGCATATCTTCTTTCAGATATCTTGCCAAGTGCAAGGTAGTGAGGTAGAAAAGCATCTTTTGTTGCCAACGCTTAAAGTCGTGGCCAACAAACTTCTCGGGTTTTTCCGCATGAGGGGTCGGGATATGAATTGTATGAGGATTAATCACAGTCTTAGAGCCACTTCCATTTCCAGTTTGGGAATTAGTTTGGGGTTCCGCTTGGGGTCCAACTTGGGTCTCCACATTGTTGTTGTTTGTCGCCATCTGAAACACAACAACCAAGTTAAATTTCCTGTTTTTCAAACTGTAATCGACACTCCCTCGATTAGGATATGTCTTAAGATTGTTACACAAGGGTGTACAATTACAGAAAAAATAATACAATATAAATTGACAAAAAACAGAAAATAAAAAGGAGAAGTTCTTGAATTTGCTGCACGAGCCCAATGAAATCACTGTCTCCTCCTTAAGACATATTCGATCCCTCACTGAGTGTGCTTGAGTTATTCTTGGATCGCTTGTCTCCCAGGATAGAACGTGCGGACCGGGGGCACTTTGCACCTAAGTTCCCGACGAGCTGAACTATGCTTGGACAAAATCACCTCTTCTTCTATATGCAAGCTAAGAGGCCAAGAAAGAATGATTGACAATATGCAACCAAAGTAATGGAGGAAGATTGCAGGAGAAAGTGTTTGATTCTGCTGTGTTTTTGCTCTCTATTCTTTGCCAAAAGATTTCTCAAAGTAAAGTCAAATGTTGTTAACAAACAACTATTTAAAGATTTCAAAACAACCAAGAAAAACTGAAAATCAATGGTTTTAATTAAGTAATAAAATGTAATAAACATTTGTATTACGAATATTAAACCACCATTAATCAAAAATCATTAGCCATAATGATTTTCATTTCAGTTTTCTGCATTTAATATTGGCATTAAATGTCCGCGGGATGCGCTCGGCCGAGTCTTATAGCCTGCTCGGCCGAGCAAGCCTCTTGCAGAAACTCTGAACCTTCTGTCTCACTATGCTCGGCCGAGTCAACAACCCGCTCGGCCGAGCACCTCAGAAAAATTCAAAACCAATTTTTGATTTACAAAATCAAAATTTATTTGGCCAAATCCTTTTGAGCATTTATATTTAATTCCTCCAAAACCCATTTTGAACAATTAAATATTTTATTTTCACAAACACAAACCACTTAAGTAATTTGACAAAATTACCCTTTAGAAATTAACCCATTAATTTCCTTCAAACACATTATTTTTCCAACACTGAGATGGTAGTGCCACGTTGACAGTAGTCATATTAATTTTCTAGCGTTGTAGTAAAAAAACAAGTATATTGTATTACATGATATTTTTAAAATATCATAAATATGTAGCATGATTCCAAAACTAGCAAGTATGTTTTAATAATTGATGAAAATTGAAAACTACGTTACATGTATTATGTATTGGTCGTTTGTCAGTTTATATGTATATATGTATATTGGATGTCCACCACGTATCTATCCAAGTTTATGGCAATTTATACATTTAGGGGCTCATCCTTACTCTTTATTATTGAATTATTCATGGATACATGCCAAAATTATATTTGAGTCAGAATCTGCCAAAAAAAATTATACTCATTTCCCTCCCACCATATCTCTTACGGCGAGAGATAGGGGGTATTGAACTGAAGAGATCGGGCCTTCATATACACTTATACACCATATACGACCTAACACTTGTACCAATTACAATAGGTGGACAATCTCCCCTCCAAAAAGGCCAAATATACACACTTTCCTTATATAAATAACCCTTCCCTCTCAAATTTGAATGTATTCTCTACACTCTTTTAGAGTGCTCTATTCCCCCCCCCCCTCTCTCTCTACATATTACTATCACTGGAGTTATCTCTTGTGTTTTGGTCAAATTTCAACAAGCGGATTAGATGAGAAGAAAAGTGACTAAAGTGATATGAATCTAGGTACAATGATTATCAAGTTGAATAGAAATGGACACAAGATGTTTGTTGACTAGGGAAAGCCCTTGAACAACTTGTTCGCCGGCATAAAACCCCGGGAGGATTTGGCTCCTGCCTTGACCGAAAGTTTACTAAATGTTCTTGAGGATTACAAGATCTATGAGCGTATTGAAAGAGACCTTAAGCTAGTGAATCATGTGTGTGCAAAATACAGTGGTATGTCTCTTTTATACCTCAAAATAAAACTAATTAACAAAGAAGGATTTATGCGCCTATAAAATCGGGGAAGAGGTTGATCAAATAGAGATATATCCGCCATTTGTTGTTTGAGGGAGAAGATAAGATCCGTTGCTGAAGAAACGTGGTTGAATTGGTCTTTATTCCCTCCGGCACATGTCCTATAAAATAGGAAAAGCGTTACTGCGTCCCAACCTGCAGAAAGCCAAGTTGTAAATGGAACAACTCAAGTTGTTAGTACCAAGTTGTTAAGTATAAGTTGTAAACATGTTGACTGAAAAATGTAGGGCCCAACAATTGCCCCCAAACTTTTTGAATTGTAAAATGAAGAATAGAAAGAGACAAAAGAATTAAAAAAGTTTGCCAAAATAAGAAAGAAAAGAACGACGGTTTAAAAGGGACGCGATGGGACGGTTTTAAGTAGTTTCCCGAGGCAAAAAGATTTGATCGCTTTTAGAGCTCCAACCACCTTCAACCTTCATAAATAAGTAGTCTCTTTCTCCAACTCTCCCTTTCACCAAATCAAAAACGTTACTTTCGCAGAGGTTTCTAGGAGAAGAACCAAGGAAGACGGTTGGGGCGAAAAATCGAGTAGATACTTACGGTGAGTTTCTTGTCTTCTCTTCAATTTCATCTTTGATTTCTTGTTTTAAGTTGAAAAAATGGGTCGGAAGAAGATAGTCGTGATTGAGAGTGACGAGGGTTTGCCCAAGGGTTTCATAACCCAAAACTTATTGAAGGAACCTGATAATGAGAAAAGTCTAATGCCTAAGGCTAACCTAGAGGTTATTAAGAAGAACCACGCCATGCCTGATGAAACGGTCTACTTCACCCACCCTGATTTGACCTCCGAATGTTATTCTCCCACTTGGGTATGCTTCCCGGAGTATCCCTTTGTTATAGGCTTACGATTCCCTTTTCCCGACTTGATTACGAAGTTCTTCTCCTCTAC
The DNA here is from genome assembly GCA_022495995.1 of Adenophora triphylla var. japonica. Classification (NCBI taxonomy): domain Eukaryota; kingdom Viridiplantae; phylum Streptophyta; class Magnoliopsida; order Asterales; family Campanulaceae; genus Adenophora; species Adenophora triphylla. Next base: position 591,781 of record JAFEMH010000241.1, on the reverse strand, counting down.
CAAACTCAACTACGCCCAAATGATGCCTCAAGGGTGGAGGTACTTGCAAACCCTAGTTAGATTAGGAGAAAGGGCTGATTTGGTTGCCGGTTTAGAAGAGTTGGCGTATACTGTGGATTTAAGGAGTTTTGGTCCAGGAAGGTTTGGTTTTAGGGTCAAAAATGGTGAGCCTATTACGATTTCCAATCATGACATTCTTGATAGAGGGTGGAAAAATAAATTTTTCTTTGCAAGGAGGGACACCTTGGGTCAAGAGGAAGGTGTTTTTTCCAAATGGAGGTTTCAAGGTAGTGAAAATAGTTCTTTTATTTTACGAAATGCTTCTCAATACTAGGATAACTAACTCTTAAAATTTCCTTTGTAGAAGTTTCTAAGTTGTCAGACCTGTTTCCGGAGCAAAAAGGGACACAAGCGAACGTAAACCAGCTTCTTCAATTGGGTGTATCTGATAGGTCCTTCAAGGCATTCCCTGTCGAGTTTTTCGTTGAGGAGGTTGGAGGTGAAGCAGAGGTTGAAGCAGAGGAAAATCTACCCCCAACCCTACCTGAGATGTCTACAGGTTTAAGTCCTCAAAAATCTTTGTACTTTTTCACGAGTATTTCGATTATCTCAATCCCTTGTTTCCTTGTTGTAGCTACACGATCCAAATCCAACGTAAGTGCCGCTGACTTGATGGCCGCCGCTAAGGCAAAAAAAGTTGCCAAGAAGGACAATAAACCTCCAACTCCAATGTCCATGGCCTCTAGCTCAGATTTGAATGCTTCTAAGAAAAAGGAAGAAGTGAAGAAAAGGAAGTTATCTGAAACCGAGGCTACGGATGGGAATGAGATTGGTGACATGGGGATAGCAAGAAAAAAGTTAAAGGAGGCTATAGCTTGTTTTGTCGACAAGGTAAAATGAGAAAACTTGAACCTTGCCCACGATTTTTGACGAAATGCTAACATTTCTTTTGCTTAGGTTGCGGATATCATGGTCCCTATCATGGACCAGCTTGATGCTGTGAAAATCAAGGCAGCCAGGCACAATTATGAAGCTGAGGAATACAAGGAGCAGGCTACCAAGAATGCTGAGGAGATTGAGAAGTTGAAGGAAAATCTTAAAGCTGAAAAGAAGGAGTTGGAAGCTGTTAAGGCCGAGAAAATGAAGGAACATGAAGCCCATGAGAAGGAATTGGATGCCGCGAAGAAAGACTTCACGTTTAATGCCACCAAAGTGGTGTTTGAAGCTAGGATTGATCTTATGGAAGAATACAAGAACGGGCTGGCTTTGGAGTGGGATGTGGAAGCAGAGAAAAGGGCTTTAGAAGATTTCGTTGGTGAGCCAGTAGATGCAGAGGAAGTGAATTCTGCGGCTTTGGAGGCTCTAGTTGAAGACACTGATAGGACCTTGAGCACCCTAGTGGTAGCTCAGAATGGTCAAGGGGAAAATGCAACACCGGCGGCAGCAGGCCAGGAAGTTTAAAAAACATTTTAAAACTTTTGGGTATTTTGGATGAAAAAACAATTTTTGCTTTATTTGTGTACCTCTATCGGTACAACAAATGGGGGGAGTGTCCCCAAAAACAAGGTTTTTTAGTTTGTAATGGCTCATAAGAGCCGAGACAATTTATTTGGGGGTACTAGGTTGGTCTAGTACTCCAAGCTTTTTAGGTTTTTAGGGACTTGTTGGCTTACCCAACTTGTCCTTTAGTTTGCAAAAAATCTTTTGAAAAACACTTAATGGTTTTTTTTAGCAAAGTATCTTATGTCTCTGAGAGACGCTTGTTTGTTCTTTAGATAACATGTAAATGTTATAAACCGTAGGTAACATGAAAATGTTACAACCAATAGTTCACAACTTGAAGAAGTGTGAAAACGTGCGCCCAGGCGAAGGTGTCAAAACCTTAATTCGTAAGAAAAGATGAATATCTTTTAACCATAAGTACCTTTGATCAGAGGTAAATCGTTTGAAGAGATAGAACAAGTATCAGCCGTCCTGGCGTGTCAACAAGTTCTATCCCTCTCCAGCTAGAATTCCAACATGTATCAGCCGTACTGGCGTGTCAACATGTTGAAATTTTCTTCCTCAGGTTCAAACACGTATCAGCCCGTGCTTGGCGTGTCAACATGCTTGACCTTTGTCTTCCCTCGAGGCTCAAACATGTATCGGCCGTGCGGCGTGTCAACATGTTTGTCTGTTCCGGCTTAGGTCTCAACAAGTATCAGCCGTACTGGCGTGTCAACATGTTGAGCCTACTCCGTTTGCTCAAGTTGCACCTCGCAAAACAAATTCATGTTAGGGTTGGGCGTTAGCATAGCTAACGCCCCTCCGACGCTCAAGTCAGTAATGTTTTAATAAGAGTAAAAAATTGAAATGCGTAATTGAACTTGACATAAATTTAAACCGTACCTGAGGAGTCTAGTTATAAATAACTGGACTTACATGAAATAAAGTTTCAAGTGGATAGCGTTCCAACTTCTAGGGATTCTGTCTCCACTTGGGGTTGACAACCAGTATGCACCTTTGCCAGCTTCAGCATCGATGAGATATGGGCCTTCCCACTTGGGAGCCAGCTTACCTGCATTCAATTCTCTTGTATTTTGAAATACTTTTCTTAAAACTAAATCACCAACCTGGAACCTTCTAACTCTGACATTCTTGTTGTAAGACCTAGCAATTCGCTGCTGATAAGCTGCCATCCTTATCTTGGCTAAATCCCTGATCTCATCAATTGTATCTAAATCTTGAGTTAGCAAGAGGTTATTTTCATCTTGAGTCAATAAGCCATACCTTGCTGTGGGGACTGTCGCTTCAACTGGAATTACAGCTTCAGCTCCGTATACTAAAGAATAGGGAGTTCTACCTGTGGCTCCTTTAGAAGTAGTTCTATCTGCCCATAGCACAAGTGGTAATTCTTCAACCCACTTTCCCTTCTTTTGATCTAGACGCTTTTTCAAGTTGTTGATGATCAACTTGTTGCTTGACTCAGCCTGGCCATTGGCTTGAGGGTGGACAGGTGTCGACATGACTAACTTGATGCCCCAGCGAGTACAAAAATCCCTGGTCTTCTTACTTATGAACTGTGACCCGTTGTCACATACAATCTCCGATGGTACACCAAACCTGCTAATGATATTTTTCTTTAAAAATGAAATTACCTCTTTATCTCTTACTTGTACATAAGCTTCTGCCTCGATCCATTTCGAGAAATAATCGGTTAGAGCCAACATGAACACTTTGCCTCCGGGAGCTTTAGGCAACTTGCCTACAATATCCATGCCCCACTGCATGAAAGGCCAAGATGAGACTATAGGATGTAGAGGCTCGGCAGGTTGATGCAAGATGTTGCTGTGTCTTTGGCAGGCATCACACTTCTGTACGTAGCTCATGGCATCTCGACGCATGGTTGGCCAATAGTATCCCGTCTTGAGGGCCTTGGATGTTAATGCCTTTCCTCCAGAATGGTTCCCACATATTCCTTCATGGATTTCTTTAAGCACCACTTCAACTTGATCATTATCGACACATCTCAAGTAGTGTCCTGCAAAAGACTTCTTAAACAGCACATTATCTATCAAAACGAAAGTCGAAGTACGAATCCTAAAAGATCTAACATTCTTAACATCGGGTGGAATAGTTCCAAGTTGAAGAAACTCAATTACAGGTTGGGTCCAAGAAGGTTTAGCATCTTGTGCCCCAGTAGATGGCGTAACCACTTGAATTTCCTCAACTTGGTCTATTGCCGGGTACTTAACATAAATAATGGGTATACTAGAATGCAACATTGATTTGCAAGTTGAACCCAAGTTAGCCAAGGCGTCTGCTTCTGCGTTCTCTTCTCTAGGGACCTGTTCCAAAGAGAATGATAGAAATTTCGAAGCTAAAGCCTTAACATGTTGGAGGTACAGAGTCATCTTGGAATGCTTCGCCATATAACTGCCATTAAAGTGGTTAGCTAGCAATTGAGAGTCAACAAATACATTTAAATGTGTAATATTCAAACTCAAAGCTGTAGTTAAACCCATGATTAGGGCTTCATACTCAGCTTCATTATTTGTTGCACTGAATTCACAAGATACAGCTTGAGGTATGATATCACCTTGAGGGGATTTTAGGACTATTCCCAAGCCGATCCCTTTGGAATTTGAGGCTCCATCTGTAAACAATGTCCAAAATCGAGGAACAGTTTTACCTTCAAGTTGTTGCACTTCCAGTTCTACCTCAGGCTGCAAACTTGGACTGAAGTCAGCTACGAAATCGGCTAGGGCCTGCGATTTGATGGCTGTTCTCGGCTCGTATGAAATATCATACGTGCTCAACTTGACTGACCACTTGGCCAACCTGCCCGACATCTCTGGGGTTCTCAACACATTTCTCATAGGATAATTAGTTCTAACGGTTATGGAATGTGTTTCAAAATAATGACGTAATTTGGTAGCAGCAGTAGTTAAGGCTAATATTAATTTTTCAAGATGAGAGTACCTTGTTTCAGCATCTAATAAAGACTTACTTACATAGTAAACAGGATGTTGTTCACCTTGGATTTCCTTCACCAATACTGCACTAACAGCATTTTCAGATACAGCTAAATATAAATAAAGATGCTCACCATGTTCGGGTTTGGCAAGTAGGGGTGACGTCATCAAGTATTCTTTAAGTTGTTTGAAGGCTGCTTCATGTTGGTCAGTCCATTGAAAAAGTTTGTTTTTTCTTAATACTTCGTAGAATAACCTGCACTTATCAGACGATTTGGATATAAATCTATTCAAAGCAGCTACTCTACCTGTTAACCTTTGTACGTCCTTGATGTTCTTAGGGGATTCCAAGTTGAGAATGGCTTTGATTTGTTCGGGACTTGCTTCGATTCCCTCTTGGTCACCATATATCCCAAGAATTTACCTGCTTCTAACACCGAAGTTGCACTTCACGGATTGAGCTTCATGTTGAAGGCTTTCAAGATGTTGAATGCCTCAGCAAGGTGCTCCACATGATCCTCAATGTGCTTGGATTTGACCACCATATCGTCTATGTAGACCTCCATCGTCTTGCCAAGTTGGTCTTTGAACATTTTGTTCACTAACCTTTGATAGGTTGCCCCTGCATTTTTAAGACCAAAGGGCATAGAAATATAACAATATATACCTTACGGAGTCATGAATGCTGTATCTTCTTGGTCCGAAGGCTCCATTTGAATTTGTTGATACCGGAAGATGCATCCATGAATGTCAAGATGTCGTGGCCAGCTGTCTCATCAACTAGAGAATCAATATGAGGGAGAGGGAATGGATCCTTCGGACAGGCCTTGTTCAAGTCGGTGAAGTCCACGCATACTCGCCACTTGCCATTCTTCTTCTCCACCACTACAACGCTAGCCAACCACCTTGGGTGCCGAACTTCTCGATCATCTTGGACTTGAGAAGCCTCTCAACTTCATCCTTTATGATCGGTTCCGCTCTGGGCGAACTTCCTTCTTTTGACGGACGGGACGGATGGTCGGATCGATGTTCAACTTGTGAGTAATAATATCCTTGCTTATCCCCTGTCATGTCTTCATGTTTCCAAGCGAAACAACATTTCGGCTTTTCAGGAACTCGATCAATTCCTCTTCGATTTCGGACGGTAGGTCTATCCCAACTTGCACTTGGGCCTCAGGATTTGATGCATCAACAGGAACGCTTTTTGTATCGTGCTCCACCGCTTCAAGAATGTCTGGGCCTTTTTCTTTAATTGCTATGCTTGCAGAGGGGTCGAGCTTGCTTTCATGTTGATCTTGTAGCATTCTTTAGAGACTTCTTTGGTTTCCCTTCAACTTGGCAACACCCCAAGGTGTTGGAAACTTGACGCATTGATGGTAAGTTGATGGCACAACCTTCATGTTGTGGATCCAAGGTCTTCCCAATATAACATTGTACGAGGAAGAGCACTCAATCACACAAAACCTCTCCATGGAATTCATACCCTCTAGGTAGATGGGCAACTTGATCTCTCCGATTGTTTGCTTCACCTCACCACCGAACCCTACCGGTACGGATGAATTCTTCACTACTTCGGACAGAGGATGCCCATATCTTCAAGAGCATGAGTGAAGATGATGTTGGACCGAAGCTGCCACCATCGATCGAGAATCCGCTTGACCACACAATTAGCAATCTGCACCTGAACAACTAGACCATCATGATGAGGGTCCAACGTGTTGTCCTTATCTTCATCTTCAAAGGAAATAACATGACCATCTGTGAAGTCACGACGCCTTGAAGGCAATTCTGATTGATCTTCCTTAGAGCTTTTGGCATGACGCTTGACGGCAGAGTAAGTTGTGCCGCAAATATGAGACCCACAGAGATAACATTCACTACCTTGGTGGTGGAGGGTGCAACTTTCTCGGGTCTAGGCGCTCCCTGAATCGGGTTCTTTGGATTCACTCCTGACCCTCTTCTTACCCAACAAATCCTTGAGAAGACCCTTGGACAATAAATGAGCAATCTCCTTCCTCAAGGAGAAACAGTTCTCGGTGGTGTGCCCAAAATCTTCATGAAATGCGCACCACTTGGACTTGTCCTTCCAAGTTGTTGACTGGTCACTCTTCTTGGGCCATCTTGCTTTATCTCCAAGATTTCCCATGGCGCACAAGATTCCTGCGATGTCTACAGAAAAGCAATATTCAGAAATTTGTGGATAATCATTATCATCACCTTCCTGATCATCATCTACAACATGAATTCTAGAGGGTTCGGTTTTAACGGGGTTTGCCTGTTGGACTTATAGTGATGGGAATCCGGTGCGTGCAATCGGGAAGGCTCAAATAGAGGAGTAGGAGTCCTCCCAGTTGACTTCCCCATCGCCAAGCTATCTTCCTCCAATCTGATGTAAGGCAAAGCCACAGTTACCGATTTCTTCAAGTTGTTTCGCGGGGGTCATCACCAACTCGTTGTAGAACAATGAGCTCTTCTTCAAGCCTATACGGAATGCTTCCGTAGCGGTGGACACGTCCAAGTTGGGTATAGTCACTGCCTCCTTGTTGAACCTGTGCAAATACTCTTTAAGATTTTCGTTAGGGTACATTTGCACAATTCTATAGAGATCACTAGTCAACTTGTCAAATGCCCTATTGCACGAAAACTGGTTAATGAACATATTAACAAGTTGAGCATAAGATGAAATAGAGTTTAGAGGAGTCCCGTTAGCCATTTTAAGGCCGGTCCCGACAAAGTAGAGCCAAAGCCCCTGCAAAACATGCTTCTTTAAACATAGGAGGGATACTTATGATATCCATTGATTCACGATCTGACAAGAACACATGCTCTGGCTGGATCGGTACTCCCATCATATTTCTTCATATGAGGGACTGAGAATTTCTTCGGGATCTCCACACTGGCTATTGCTGGCACAAAACGAGACTCATTGTAGCAAGTTGGAGAGACTTGGTGATACGGCAAGTTGACTCCAGGCACGCTTCGTAGCAACTCCTTATTGGTTTGCATTTCCTTAACAAGTTGGTTCTCTGCGAAAAGAGGAGCATTATTAACTTGAGGTGCGAAAGTATCGAAAGTATTAAAGAAACTTCCCGTTTGCCCCATTGAGGGTGTAGCATAAGTGTAGCAAGATGATAGCGCAGGTTGGCTAGCTGGTAGGCCGAATCTTGGTTGCTCGATTGGAATGGAGGTCACAATCGTGCTCTCCGCTGGCAAGGTGTTGGACATAGGGATATCTCCGACATGGCTCGGTCCTGTACCTGCACCAAACAAAGATCTAGGAAGTAAAGGTGAAAACGGAGTGGATACTTGAGTCTCAGCTTACTTCCCTTTACGCAGGCTATCAATGGCATTGAATATCATGGTATTCGTATGCTCCTGAGCATCCAACCGATCGCCTACTTTCTTCAACATGTCCGCCATGTTGGACATTATCTCCAAATTGACAGCTTCTGCACTTGGAGGAGGGTTGCCTTGGGCATTGGAAACAGGAAGCGGCCGACTCTGACTGCTGGATGAGGGATTAACCATTTCTACGCAAATAATCAAAGTTTCCCACAGACGGCGCCAAATTGTTTTGGTCAAATTTCAACAAGCGAATTAGATGAGAAGAAAAGTGACTAAAGTGATATGAATCTAGGTACAATGATTATCAAGTTGAATAGAAATGGACACAAGATGTTTGTTGACTAGGGAAAGCCCTTGAACAACTTGTTCGCCGGCATAAAACCCCGGGAGGATTTGGCTCCTGCCTTGACCGAAAGTTTACTAAATGTTCTTGAGGATTACAGTACTATGAGCGTATTGAAAGAGACCTTAAGCTAGTGAATCATGTGTGTGCAAAATACAGTGGTATGTCTCTTTTATACCTCAAAATAAAACTAATTAACAAAGAAGGATTTATGCGCCTATAAAATCGGGGAAGAGGTTGATCAAATAGAGATATATCCGCCATTTGTTGTTTGAGGGAGAAGATAAGATCCGTTGCTGAAGAAACGTGGTTGAACTGGTCTTTATTCCCTCCGGCACATGTCCTATAAAATAGGAAAAGCGTTACTGCGTCCCAACCTGCAGAAAGCCAAGTTGTAAATGGAACAACTCAAGTTGTTAGTACCAAGTTGTTAAGTATAAGTTGTAAACATGTTGACTGAAAAATGTAGGGCCCATCATCTTGTATATATACAATTTCTTCATATACACTATACTTATTCTTAGATTTGAGAGTTTTAGCAGGGCCAGCCCATCCCGCACTCCTAACGGTGAACATTTATGTATCTTGTCGGTTGCCACCCTTACCCTTAGACTACCTACAATGGGTGGGATGAAATGGAGATAAAATCCATTTCATCCAGCTCAATCCTTGCAATGGCAAACTGAAAGTGGGTTGAATTAATTGGTGGGATGAAAAGTTTCATCCCGATTGAATGGATTTTTTTTTTTTTAAATCCGCCGGGTGTCAGCCAATCATTGGCCCGAATTGGGCAAGTGCGCCACACCGCCCGGGATGGCGCGTGTGGCGTTCGCTTTTTTCCTTTTTTTTTTTTTAAGCTGCCATGTGTCAACCAACCATTGGTCCGTACTTTATTTTTTTTTCACCCAATTATTTAAACTCAATTATCTCATAATAAATGATTTAAAAATAAAAAGAAAAATTCACCAAAATTCATCATTTTTTTTCCTACAAATTGATATAAGTTTCATTTGATTTGGAAACAAAAAAAAACACTCATTTTTCAATTTGAGCTGAATTATCACCTAGTAAATTAATTTTTTTATAAATTTTTTTGGACTTTTTACCAAAAACTCACTCAAAAACATGCTATTTACAAAAAAAAAAAAACATGTAAGTTGTGATTTTACAAAAAACTATTTAGCTAAATATGAATATTACAAAAAACTATTTTGCACACAAAACACACACCCATCTCTCTTTACCCTCTCTATATTTACCCAACCCAACTCCGGTGACAAGCTTCCTCCGGCGACCACCTTCCCCGTCTCCGGCGACCACCTCCGGCAATTTTCGGTCTATGATTCTCAAATCAACTATGGATTTACAAACCAAAACCCAGATTTTAGCTTTAACTTTTTCATTTAACCAAAACGGATCGACTCTTCTCTTTCAAACACTATAATTGTTAAGAATTTTACGGCTAAAGTAAGGATTGTTGAGAGAGAAAGAAGTTACAGGATTTTACAAACCCATATTGGAAATTTTCAAATCAAATATGGGTTTACAAACCAAAACCAAAACCTAGATTTGATTTGAATTATGTTTTGTACTGCTTCAGCTTTTTGAGTAATGAATTAGGGACTGGATGGCAAAATGGTGGAAGCGGGAAGGGGTGGCGGTTGCAGCGGCTGAAAATGGAGAGACCTGGAAATAGGGAAGAGAGAGGAAGGGGGAGGGGTTTAGATTATAAAACTTAAAATATTTTGGACCTATTTACCGTCAATACCCCTAAAATACTTTGGACCTGTTTATGCTTGGTTCGTTAAATTGAAGATTTGATTTTAATTATTTTGTATTTATTTGTTGACCCAAACATAACGAAGTTATGGTCATGTTAATTTTTAGGTTTGGTTCGTTAAGTTTTTTAACTGAGGTTAGTCACATGACCTAAATCAGTTAAAAAACTAACGAGGTTGTAAAGAAGGCTTTGGTTATGAAATGGCTGTTTATCAGTTGTTTATCAATTGTTTGTCATGTTTATCAGTTGTTTATCATGTTTATCAGTTGTTTATCGGTTGTTTATCGGTTGTTTATCAGTTGTTTATCATGTTTATCATTTGTTTATCAGTTGTTTATCAGTTGTTTATCATGTTTATCAGTTGTTTATCTTGTTTATCAGTTGTTTATTGGTTGCTTATCAGTTGTTTATCATTGAATATGAAGAGAAAAACATGTTTATCAGTTGTTTATCATTTGTATCAGTTGTTTATCAGTTATTTTATCAGTTGTTTATCATTTGTATCAGTTGTTTATCAGTTTTTATCAGTTGTTTATCATTTGTATCAGTTGTTTATCAGTTATTTTATCAGTTGTTTATCATTTGTATCAGTTGTTTATCAGTTTTTATCAGTTGTTTATCATTTGTATTAGTTGTTTATCAGTTATTTTATCAGTTGTTTATCAGTTGTTTTTATCAGTTGTTTATCATTTGCAAGGAAGTGGTATCAAGAGGCGATGATTTTTAGATTGTTGTTGCTATGAGATGGATTGTTCTCACTAAATGATTTTTTTTTAAATTGTTCATGATCAATTATATTTGTGCAAAACTTAAAGTTTGAAAATGAATGACAAGATTGTTTTACATTTTATGTTTTTTTTTTAATTTTTTTTTTAAGAAAATAGTGCTTTCAATTTACAAAAGTAGTTTTTTGTAATTTTTATAAAAGTTTTTTGTAATTTCCATCTTGTATGTATTTTTTTGTAATTTCCATCTTTTAAAATGAGTTTTTGTAAATGCCCCAATTTTTTTTCACCAAAATTCATCATTTTTTTTCCCTACAAATTGATATAAGTTTCATTTGATTTGGACAAAAAAAAACACTCAAAGTGGTGGGGTATAGAATGATGAGTTGGAAGGAGTTGAAATTTAATTTAAGTTAGCCATTCGAGTGGAGGTAAATGAAATGGGTAGATGAAATATTAGGTGGATGAGAAAAAATGTAAAAAATATTAAATGAAATGGGGGAGGGGGTATTAACCATTGTATGTAGTCTTAAAAAAAACCCAAATTTTCTGGCGTCATCGAAGTTTAAAAAAATCTACTTTCTTCTTGTTAGGAAAAAACTATTTCCTTTGGTCTAAAATATACTCATCTTTCGACCTTTTACTTATGTTAAAGAGAAAATAAGTACATTTTTTTTTTAAATTCTCTCACCCTCCTAGCGGATCCCAAATAATTGGTGTTTTTTATCATATTTTTTTATTCAAAATAATTACTATCTTTGTTCCAAGATAAATGATTAAAAATTTTCAAATTTATTTTTAATCAAGAACAAATGTATCGTTTATGGATCAAAAGCATTTCAATTGTACATTTACTTTGCAGCATTAGAACTTGTTGCAATTAATTAATTTTTTATTGTGCTAAGTACATAGAAGAAATAAACAGTTAACGAGGGTAAATTAAGTTTGTACTTTCTCACTAAAGATAAGATAAAGTGAGATTTTTTATTTTTTAACTGGTGAAAAGTGAAAAATCAAAAAGCAATTCTCCTTCTGTCACACGTGAGTGAAAATAAAAAAATATGGCACAATAATTAAGAAAATGTAGAAAAGAGAAATAGTGGGATGGGGTGTTTGTAAGTATGAAAAAATAAATAGGAGAGAGAATGAGTGGGATGAAAGTAAAGCAGGGGAGGAGAAAATGAGTGAAAAAAATAGATTAAAAACTTTGTCATTTTAAACAGTCTTCACTCACGTGATAATCACGTAATTATAATAGTTACTATATAAATTAACTATTACTATTATTAGTTAATTATAATAGTGACTATATATGTTAACTATTATTATTAATAGTATTGGTTAATCATAATAGTAATTATATAGGGTAACTATTATCATTTAGTTTAATATAAGCTAATATTATTAGTTAAATATAACAATTACTATAACTATCACGGTGAACTTAACGAATATGTCAAATAATCTTATCAAATAATAATTGATGAAAATTAAATACAAAATTAATGATAAATGGAGATAATCAAAGGTATTAGTAAAAAGAGTTACAAAAAATTAAATAAAGATGATTGATGAGAAATATAAAAAGTCACCAAGTAATTATTGGTGAAAACTATATATATATATATATATATATATATATATATAAAAGTTGGTGAAAAGAGCTATGGTGTTGCCACGTAGGCGAATCATGGACAAATGTTGTATTTGGCGATGCTACGTCAACAATACCTTCATAAATATGCGAATTTTCAAAAAAAAAAAAAAAATTCTTAGCTAATAATATTAGTTACTACAAAAGATAACTATTATAGTAACTAATCATATATATTAAATATAGCAAAACTATTTAGAGGCTCCAGAAAAGGCCACGTCAAAGGCCACGTCAGCAATTCAATTTTCAACTCATTTTTATTCCAATTGGTCAGTCATTTTTTGATGCTATCACCGAAAAATAAATAAATAAAAGCCTAATTCCTACTATTTCGAATAATTCAATAAATTTTGAAAGAGTAAATTTAAATTTCAAAATTTAAATTTTTAGTTATAAAATGAGTACTCCCTCCGTCTCACGTTAGTTGAGACTAACTTTTTGGGCACACCAATTAAGGAAAAGTAAGTGAGAGAAAAAGTGAAAGAAAATGTTGTGAGTATGAAGAATTAAATAGGAGAGAGAATGAGTGGGAGGAATAGTTAGGAGAGAGAATGTTGTGAGTGTAAAAGTGAAATAGGAGAGAGAATGAGTGGAGTAAATAGTGAAGATTCCTTTGCCATTTTGGGCAGTCTCAACTAACGTGGGACGGCCCAAAAGGGAAAGAAGTCTCAACTAACGTGGGACGGAGGGAGTATATTTTAGGAATGAATTAAACTAATTCAAAATTAAAGAAAAAGTTACTTCGAACTGTTTAATATTTATCAAAAAGATTATGTAAGATATATATATCAAAAAAATTCTTTCAGAAAAAAAGAAGAAGAATATATTTTTCAAAATTCCAAATCTCAACAAACCATCCTAAAATTACGCAAATCAAGATCCATAATTTACTGAAATTACAAAGACAATATTATCATAATATAGTTCATCCTTAAATTAAGCAAATGCGTTGATAAGATGTTAAACAAAATATGATCCCTACATCATCAAATTTTGAAAGCCTAATTTCTAATATTTCGGATTGCTTAATTTTAGGAATAGTTTATTTGTAAAGAGTTGTTTCCTTTTTCAATTATCCTATTTTAGCAACAAATATTTTTTTTTATTTTTTTGACAAATTAGGAGATAATTATAAATAACTTATAAATGATTAAATATGTAACAAATTGCGGATTTCAAGCTCATTATAATCTGATTCTTTTTTTTTTTTCAAAATTTATTTATGGATAATATTAATGATAGCACTTTAAATTCAAAAGTTAAATTTTAAGTAATTACGGTGTACAAGAGTATTTTTTTGAAATGTACAAATGCATTTATGTTATGCAAGGCGGAGTTTTGTATAGCACTTGCATTTGTGGTCATTTAGGCAATGTGACTGTAAGAAAAATTCAGTTTTTTTTTTTAAATGGTAATGAGTTTGGCAAACTATAAAAATAAAAAAAATAAAAGCCTAATTTCTAATATTTCGGATAATTCAACATAATTTGAAAGAGTAAATTTGAATTTCAAAATTTAAATTTTTAGATATGATATGAGTATATTTTAGGCATGAATTGAATTTCTTTAAATTTCAAAATGTTTAAATTGATTACTATAAAAGATCAGCTTCTGCAAGTTTTGCTTTAATATTCAGTTTTTCATTTCAACTCATCATGGAAGCTTCAATTTTCGCACTTACATATCTCCATCTGTTTGTTCTTCTCACACGCGATAGGCCCTTCACCAAAGCCAGAAAATCAGAGCCATCAGTGCCATTGTTCACCGTGAGAGAATTCGTCGTGAAGGTAATCCTATTTTTTTTATTCACTCTAACAAGTATTCATTTTTTCTTCACCCTAACATTGCTTATGATTAATATTTGTGCTGAATCTATTGTTTGTTAATTTCACAGATCAATGAAACAAACAGTCGGTTGATTCTCTCACATTTTATCAGCTTTGGTTCTACTCTTTTGTTGCCAGAAGTCCCAAAATTTTTAGACAGTTCGGGCCTTGAACCGAAAGATATCCCTGATGTATTGCATGGTATTTTTAAAACTAAATTCAAGCAACTTGTGAGAGATTTGAAAGAAGCAACTTGTGAGAGATTTGAAAGAAGAATGTTGTTTTAGCAACCTCAATTCATGTAAGTAATTCTTTTAATTTATTAGTTTAAGTTCTATTTGATGAATGCAGTTTTTTTAACAATCTCTATTGTAATTATATATTTGTTCATCTATGCAGTTGTCGTCTCTATCATCTCCGTGGAGTTTTTGAAACGAGGACTACCTCATGGTCACATTCGAATTGATGTCATTTATAAAGATCAAGTGCGCATTACTCATGTCGACAACAAGCAAGTTCATCATTAGGAATAATGTTACTCATGATTTTATTTTATTTTTAATTTTATTTTTATTTTTTTATCATTCGAATTGATGTCATCTATAATGTTTCTTTTAATTTTATAAATAAAGTAATATTATTATTATTTAAATTAATTAAAGAAATATTCTAACAATGGAATGAGATATATACTAAGATATCTAAGGTGATACTACAATCAAAAATTAAATATACTGCCTAATTGTAAGAAAGGATCATTTTATTTCATTTGTAAAGAGTTGTTTCCTTTTTCAATTATCCTTTTTTTAGCAACAATTATTTTTTATTTTATTTTTTTTGACAAATTAGGAAATAATTATAAATAACTTATAAATGATTAAATGTGTAACAAATTGCGGATTTCAAGCTCATTATAATCTGATTCTATTTATTTATTTTTTCAAAATTTATTTATGGATAATATTAATGATAGCACTTTAATTTCAAAAGTTAAATTTTAAGTAATTACGGTGTACAAGAGTATTTTTTTGAAATGTACAAATGCATTTATGTTATGCAAGGCGGAGTTTTGTATAGCATTTGCATTTGTGGTCATTTAGGCAATGTGACTGTAAGAAAAATTCAATAGTTTTTTTTAAATGGTAATGAGTTTGGCAAAGTGTATGGATTTTGATTCGTTTTTAGTTTATTTTTCTTTTCTTTTTTTCTTTTTTTGGTTTATGTTTAGGCGTTTTGAAAAAAAGAGTCTAGCAAATTAAAACGTTTGGGAATGCGTGTTTTTTGTTCTAACACGAGATGCATATGATCAAATTAGTTGATAAATTATATTTTACTATTATTTTGAAGTCATTCATTCCTTATTCGCATAATTTTGTTTAACCATTTGTATATTAATTTTGAGGACAGAAAATTGATTTTTTCTTAAGTTATTTATAGTAACAAGCACAATGGTAGGATAGGTGACTCGAATATGAAAAAATGGAACGTTGGGTGAGCGAAATAAAAGGAATTGATGTGTAGGTTTAATCCACATTTAGTGGGAAGTTATGAGAGTAATGTGCTTTTATGACAATTAAGGTTGTGAAGAAGGATATTATGAAAAATTTCTAATGTATTATACAGATAATAAATTTAGAACCCAATTGAAAGTGCTGCCTTTGGGGGATATGTGGTGGAAAATTAAAAAAAAAAAAGGGAGGAAATTAGACATATTTGTATGTTATTATTTTATTTTTAAAACATTTATATATTTTCAAGTACTTATTTTATTATATCCATACCAAAATAGATACAATTCTATTTAATGAATATTCAAAAAAATAATTACCTACACAAAATATTAATGCACGTTGATTATACATAAAATCTCCATGGGATTATACATAAAATCTCTTTTATATGAGATGAGATCTTAAAAATTCCGAAAGTAATTTATGGTTAAATAAAAAGAGTATGTATTTTTTGATTTCGTTGTTGATCATTACTCAATTTAAAAAAAATATCAGCTCCTAAAATTTCGGCAATCATAGATTCAAAAAAAAAATTCAAATTATTTGAATTATTCATAACTCAATCTAATCTAACAAATACAAGAAAAAGATAAAAAAGAAAACATTTATATTCAAATACAAAATCATTTTAACTATTTTCGGAATTTATATATTTTCTATTATTTATATATGAATTTAAATTTCTAAAGTGATATAATTGACAAAAGATTCAGATTTATCCCCAAGATTTGATGATTTATTTCTTTTTTAGCCGTGTCCTTCTTCCTCTATATATTTTTCTTCACGTCTCTTCTCTATTGTTACAGGTAAGAAGCCATTTTCACCACCCAAATTTTGCATTTCTTCTGCCCAACAACACCTCCGCCACCAACTCTCAGAAAAGGTAACATCAAACCCCATTAACTTTATGCATGTTTTCACTTTAAGGACATGCCTAGAATCTTACGGATGACCTTGAATGCTAGGTGGTTCTAGGCGTCAATTGATATCCCCAATGCTATGATCCTATTTAAAGTATAATTCTTGACTTAACCTAAAATTATTATTGATAAACCATTATAAAGACTATCAATAACTACTTTTTTACTTTCATTAGGATAATTGAATTAACCTAAAATTATTACTCAAACTTCATTCAAAGTAATAACAAAAAAGGATGAGGCCATCACCTGATTGGCAAATCCTCAAAACAGCACATAAACCACAACACTCCCCCAAAGCTCAGCCATGACATAAAACAAACAGAAACTCCAGATCCTCAGAATCGCAAGGGGGCCAAGGAAACGAGGACCAAGAGTTTGAAGAAGCCTATCAGCAAGTACAGTAGGGTGAAAGTAATCGCTCATAGGATACAAAATAAACGCAAAAGCCCCGAAGAAAGCAATAAAGGGTGTCATAACAGTATAGAACAGAGCCTGCTTAGGCAAAACATTAGCCAATTTCGTATACAAGACCATAAACCCAATAGCCATAGGCAAATTGACCCAAGTTTTCAAAAAAGATATAATCTCAGCACTAGAACCCTTTGCAGTGACAACCAAAACATCTTTAGTATCCCTAAGAATTGTATAATTGAAAAGAATACATCACGTAAAACCACAACACTCCCCAAAGCTCAGCATGACATAAAAAAAAAATGAAACCCGCATCCTCGTAATCGCAAGGGGGCCAAGGAAACGAGGACCAAGAGTTTGAAGAAGCCTATCAGCAAGAACACTAGGGTGAAAGTAATCACTCATAGGATACAAAATAAACCCAAAAGCCCCGAAAAAAGCAATAAAGGGTGTCATAACAAAGATGTAATGTAGCCTCGCTTAGGAAAAACATTAGCCAATTTCGTATACAGGTCCATAAACCCAATAGCCATAGGCAAATTGACCCAAGTTTTCAAAAAAGGTATAATCTCAGCACTAGAACCCTTTGCAGTGACAACCAAAACATCTTTAGTATCCCTAAGAATTGTATAATTGAAAAGAATACAGAAGAACATCAATCCAAGGGGTATAAATGGTTCAACCAAATGATGATGATGATGCTGTACTTGACCTAAAATGAAGCTAGGACTCGAAAACTTTAGGTATCGCTAACTAATCTACTGTATGCCCCTATCAACCTTCCCCTCTACACGAAATACCTAGAACACACGAACCTGTTAAGCTTAGTTAGACGGATGAAAACATCAAAAATTATCCACCTACTTATCATATTTTTACCCTGCTTGCTTCGTTGGGAACAATAAATTGAAGACTAGCATGAATCATATAAAGAAGTCTATGGTCTGTGTGTGTGTGCACACGCGAACTAAAGAGAGTTTATGTAAGACCTCTAATGTCTTGCCGTCATATGCATCAGTCCATTTTCCTCCAATCAGACCCTTGGTTTGTAATAATCCAGAACTGTTAGCAATGCTCATCTGATCATCAGATCCCTCCCTTTGTCAAATACATTCACAAATTAGAAAATGTATAATGAAGCAAGTGGAATCAATCGTAAAGGTGAGTGGATAGTTTGGTATACCTGGCAATAGAGAGGGAGAAGTCATGCTCAAAAGATGGCAATGCATGAACTAACTGACTCTTTTCAATAACTTCATTTTTTATATGATTTTCCAAGAGCTGAAAATGAAAAGACCAAGTTCAGTAACATCAAATATAGAATACAGAAATTTAACAGACAATGTACTATTCCATCCGTTCCAAAATGAATGTCCAAAAAAAAAATCATCTATCCAAGTAAACACCCAACTAAGACCGCATCTAAACTGATTTGATGTTACTGCAACCAAACTACTCACATATACACAGAGGAAAAACATCACTAAAACAATGAAAATATAATTGAAATTCCAAAAACTCAAATTCTGCCCATTGAAGAACAAACTGATTTCCACAGAACAGCAACCTTAATAATGATTCTCTTTCCACAATTTTATGCATATCTCAAATTAGTAAGATCAAAAAAGATAAGATATCAATGTTTACTCGCTCATATACAACAAGTACATTGAAATATCTCTATCCCTTTTCTATAAAACATTGATATGGAGCAATTCTTGCTCCCGACAAAACAAAATTCAAGAACACAAGTAAAATAAATACTCTGAATAGTTGAATTGAATTTCTTCTCTCCCAGCTAAATAAATTTCTCTTCAAAATAACTTATTAAAAAACATCTCTCATTACAATAAACTTTAAAATGGCAGACATAGTCACTTTCGAGATACAATCACTAAAATTTCAAAATGCTATCCGCTCCAACAGTCAACATATAACAAATGTAGCTTTGTCATTGGTAAGAGGGGAGTTCCGGGCAGAGAGTATATGTGCGTGTATGTGTGTGTGTATACAAGAGAGAGAGAGAGGGTAAGGAGAGAGAGAAACCTTTAAGTGGCTTTTGTCGTGGTAAATTGTTAATCCTGAAGAAAATGACTTATAATATTTTTTTGGTGTTCCCCCTAGAAGAAGATACACAAATATCAGTTAAAAAGATGCAAAATAATAAACTGGATTTTCCATGAGCAAAGTCAATCAAAATCATAAACAAGCTTAATCAAATCAAGTCAAACAGAAGAAAAAGAAAAGAGATATTGCACACTGTCCGACCCTAACCCTACCCTAATGACACATCCATAAATCATCACGTTCCATTCTATTATGTTTGAATTCTCTAATGTCAACAATACAGATTACTTGTCTTTGGTTGCTTTGAAACAATCTAAGGAAAGATAATTAAATCAGTAAGATCAAAGAATATTATGAATTAAGGAAACCATTTTGACTTCAAATTGCTATTCAAAGCTATTCATGGAAGTCTGTAAGGTAAGTGTATGTGACACGAGAAAGTCAATGCTCTTCTGACTTTGTTCTTCAAAAGTGACAATGTAGTTTTTTATTGGTCTATGCCCCCTTCATCTGTAGTACTCCTCAAATGATTCCCTACCACTTTTGCCCGATCTACTAATTCATATACGCATCCGAGCGCAAAGTAGCACAGTTAAGGGCTTATAGCGGCCCTTATCTCCTTCTATCGATCTGTCTGTCTTTCTCCTTCCGCCTATTTCTCCTACCTACTTTTGTGACTGCTATAGTGAGAAGCTTCCTACTGGCCTCAATTCGGCAACTAAAGCGCAGACTTATCTTAATTGGTCTATGCCCCCTCATATATAGTTTTTAAAAACTACTTACAGAATTAAAAAAAAATGTTTAAATTGATTACATTTGATTGAACAGTTTTTTTCTTTATATTAGGTATGAATTGAATTTCAAAATGTTTAAATTGATTACCATAATAGATCAGCTTCGTTTAGTTTTGCTTTAATATTCAGATGCTTATGTATTTCATTGACTTAAAACACAGGTAATGGCTACAAGCCGTATGATTGCTGTCAAATCAATTGACAAGAAAACTAAACAATCCATCGTTAATGTCCGCATATTACGTCAATGGGAGCTGATTGGACAATACGGAAAAAAATCAACTGAAATGATATTGGTTGATCAGGAGGTAATAGATCTCATATATTTATTTCCACATGTTATTAATATTTCATTAATTAATTAATTAATTAATAATATTTAATATTTTATACAGGGATCTAAAATCCAAGCAACGATCCCTAGCAAATTGCCTTCCCAATTTACAAATAAGTTTCAAGAAGGGAAAATGCTAAAGATTTCAAAGTTTGGTGTCGAAGAAAAGTAGAAAACTGCGTTCAAACATTGCAAAAGGCGATACTAAATCACAAATGGAAACTGTGTATGAGTTTGGCGACTGACGTGTCTGAAGTCGACAAGTATGTCCAAATTCCAGATAACAGTTTCGAGTTCACGCCTTTTCAAACAATTGGGAGTTTGAATTTGGATTTTGTAGTCGGTGAGAACTATAAATCGCATATATTTTTATTTTTCCGATCTTATATAGATTATCTTTATACAGGTAAAACAAAAGTTACTACTATGATATTTACTTACATTTGCAGAATATTTGCTAGATGTGATTGGAGAGATGATTTTACCTCTTAGAGATTTTGAGTTTGTGCAGATGTTTAATGCTAGAAAGTTAGATGTTCAGCTGATTGATAATGAGTATGTGTTTCAAAAATTTTATTCTTTAAAGGTTAATTAATATATTTTGTGACTAATTAAGATATATTCTATAATTACTTTCTACTATTTTGACAGTGAAAATGAGTTGATTGCCATCCTGTGGGCCTCATTTGGAGATAAGTTAAAACAGTATATTGACAATAGGGGCCAAAACGAGGAAGACCCAGTGATTTTGGTTTTGCAGTTTGTAATGCTATCTACACACCAATGTATCTTTTACGTATATTTACTTAAACTGCAATTACGTTTCTGATTCAAGGCATATTATCATGTGAGTGAATTTTATAATATTTATACAGGGAAAACCAATGTTAGTACTATGAAGCATGCTTCAATAATGCATATTAATGCATCGTTCCCTGAAGTAGCGGATTATCTTAGCATGTAAATGAACACTAAACCTTTATAAGAATCCATGAATTTGTTATACAAATTTGTATGGTTATGTTAATTTACATATATCACTTTTACAGGCGTGAAACTGGATCTTCATCGGTTAGTCGTTCTTTGACTATTACCACTAATGATAGTAGTCGTATCAATAGTGATCTGTGGTTGAAAAAAAAAGAACTCAAGACGATTGGTGATTTGCTCACATGTACAAAGGTATATTATAAATATACTTAATTTTTTTATAAAGGCTATACTCATTTAAATATTCTTGAATCAACATTAATCTTTTTTACTATAATCATTTTTATTAGGTTGGCGTATACTCCGTATTGGCAACCATATCGGATGTGGATTCACATGCCACCTGCTACTATGATGGGTGTAGCAATATAAAGTGTGCTAAAGGCTTTGAAAAGAGCAGTAAAAACTGTCCTAAATGCAAGACAACTTATGGCAATGCTATCCCTAGATAATTGACGGATTTGATTTTTTTAAATATATATATATACAAATAAAAAAGATTTATAATCATTATCTTCATTCAAACTAATTGTGTACCTATTTTTTTAAGGTTCAAAATCAGGATTTTGATCACTGATATGAATGATATAGATCTAGCTGAGACACACTTTGTTTTATTCGATGCGACAACATCTTCTTTGCTTGAAATGTCTGCTCCTGTAGTTCTTGCCGATGTCTCAGAGGTAGCTAATTTGTTGTTATTTTGTTATTAGATAGATTACTACTTTATAATAGATGTAAAATAATGTTCATATAACATGATGTTCAACAGGGACAACTACCTGAATCTTTTCAAAAAATGTTTGAAAGACGATGCTTATTCAGGATTGATGTTGACCAAAGAACTGTAGATACTGATCAAGATAAACGAACTTTCACAGTAAAGCAATTATCAGAGGATACAGATATCATCGCCCAGTTTTTATCACTCATAAATGATAATGTAAGTAGAAAATACATCACATTAGCTTTAGACAAAATCTCAAATTCATAACCATTAATTGTTTTAAACTTCAGGAGGTTGCTTCCAAATTGAATCATATATGGAATTGAAATTGTGATCAGCTTGAACTGCAATAATGAGGTACATTTCTTTGTATCCATAGTTCACTTTTTATTTTTCTACTTCACTTTCATTTTGAGAGTTTGCTTTTTATGATCATGTTATTTTACGTTTTTATTATGTAGGATAAGCCTTTGAAATCTGTGTGTGACAGTTCTTCAACATCAATCACTCCACAAAAACGTTTGTTAGATACTACCTCCAATGATGAAGAGATACAATTGTCTGTTACGAAGAAAATCAAGCAAATTAAACAAGAGGAATTGGATAAATAGGCAACAAGGATTATTTAGCATCGTATTCAGTCTGTCAACTTTTTTCACTCAGTACAATATTTGTTTTTTTTTTTTTCAGTTTTAAACTATTGTGGCTAGAAATAAGAGGATTTTTTGCGAAAATTTTATTTGGAACTATGGTATTTCATTTGGTATTTTAATGATCACATATTTGTGGGTCAGCCAGACATAATAATTCTTAGTTGGTTACTCGATCTTCTTTTGTTTCGCAAACTGGACAAGTTAGAAGACATAACATAGTTCACCAAAAATATCCATTAATTTAAGAATAAATCCAAATTGAAAATAAAACAGATGTACGAACTTCCAAATAATTAGTTAAATGAATGTAATGAGGAATTACTTGATGGAAATAATAAATTGGGGATAGACTATTTCAATTGGCATTCAAAATATAGAAAACTTCGATCAGGCATCAGGATAAATCATATATTCTTAGTTTTTAATGGCAATCAAAATCAAACAGATAAAAAATCATCGATTAATTACAGAAAAATGTAGCGAATTTGAAGACGATTCGAAATCAAACCCTAAAGAGAGAGATGCAGGAGAAGGAGCGAGGAAGACGATCGCAAAATAAAACCCTAGAGATAACTACGGAATTACCTACAAGAGAAGGAGCAATTTTCGCGAAGGATTTCCTGTGCGCCGTGACCGACGCCGTCGATGTGAGCCCGTGACCTTCGTGCGGCGTCTTCGATCGGAGTGGCGAATTGCGGCCGAATCGGACCAGGAGGGTGAGGTTTGTAAATTTGTGATTTTTGCAATTTAATAACTTTATATAGGTGGGTTTTTTATATAGTTTGAGGGGGGGGGTTTATGTATTTTTCAGGGGCATAATCCACCGCCCAGCCCAGCCTCCAGGGGAGCGGACGCACCAGAAAATTGGGAGCGGACGCTCCAAGAAAACAGAAACTCCACGCTTAAAAATCCTTCAGTTACACGGGCGAGCAAGCAAAATGACATGGCCAGCAAACCAGCATCCAAAAATCTGCAGAACCTAAATCCATGCAATACCAAAATCTGTCCCAAATTAATCACGAACCGCATAGCATCCCTAATTATCAAATGCCAAAGCCTCTATAACACCCACAGATAATCCCAACTTTCCAAAACTCTAACAATCCAAGAATTCCTTCCACCCTCAATCCTTCCCTTGCCTTCGTTCCATAATTCAATTACACTACTTAATCAAATTACCGGCATAAATTTTGAGATTGCAACGACTTCAGTCCAGGTTCGCCTATTTTATTTCTTCAAAACTATACATATTCACATCACATCATAAAGGTTTTGAATTTGAACCCTAATAATACTAATAAATTTTGAGATTGAAACTACTTTAAATATATAGGAGATGGAAGAGATTATGTTGACACTTAGGCACACACTATTAAACTCACGCTATTATAACCATATCTCTTCATCTTTCAAAGTTGTAACACTAAAATCTTAATAATGTTTTTTGGTTAGGCAGGGACCTAACCTCCCGTGGTTTTGTGCCGGCGAGATAGTTGTCTCAAGGGCTTTCCACGTTACATCATGTGTCAACATCTTTTTTCTGTATTAATTATACTCCTAATATTCGCTATATTGATTATCAATTTCGATTTATATTGTTACTTAAAAATCAATTAAAACACATAAATAATTATTTACTTAATCAAAAAAAAAATTATTCACCGTCGGGTATCGACGGGTTACTGACTAGTACTTATAATAATAATAGTTAACTATTCTGGATAAATATATATGTTAACTATTACTATTAATAGTATTAGTTAACCATATATTTACTATATAACTTAGCTATTACTATTAATAGTATTAGTTAATCATAATACTTATAATATTTGTTAATTATTACAATTAATATTATTAGTTGATCATAATAGATATTATATAAATTAAAATTTTCTATTAATAATATTAGTTAATCATGATAGTTTCTACATAAGTTAAATATTACTATTAGTATTAGTTAATTATAATACTTACAATATATGTTAATTATTACTATCAATAATATTAGTTAATCATAATAGTTACTATATATGTTAACGATTATTGTTAATAGATTAGCTAATTGTAATAGTTATTATATATGTTAATAATTACTATTAATAGTATTAGTTAATTATAATAGTTATTATATAAATTAATTATTACTATTAATAGTATTAATTAATTATAATAGTTATAATATATGTTAACTATTACATAGACCCCTTTGAATATGAAAGGTCATAGGTTAGACATTCATTTATTAAGAAATATTGTATACATTCATGTATGGAAGATTAATTGCTCATAACCATTCAAGAATTTGAAAGATTTGATATGTTTGAATGTAATTTTTAATCACTTTTAATATAAGAATACGCACGGTCTTTGCATGAACTATAAATATGAAAAAGGATGTTTGTTTTTGATGTTGTTGTATTTCAGCTCCTACCTTCAAGTGCGTGATATTCTTGATTGATTTTGTTGATGAAAATTGGTGGCCTTCATTAATATTGTCATGTTTATATTTCTTTCAGCTACCTGTGTGGATGCTTTTTAGATTGTTGTTGTTCAAAGTTGTAAGATTCATTGTTTTATACTTTGCTTCTTTAAGTTACTATTTTTGTTTATGATTTTTTTTAATATTACATATATAACTTTTGTTGGTTGTTACTAATTCTTCTTTTTCTATTTGCAGAAACCTTTATACATTCTTCCTTCATTTGACTTGTTTTTAGACTTCAAATTTGAAGTAATAAAAATTTGTCCATGAAGCACTAATAAGGGCTACTGTTCCTTGCCAGAATTATAGTAAAATAAATACATGAAAATTTTGAGATTTGTAAATTGCAATCTCTTCTTAACCCATGAAAGTATGCTCATGAATGTTCACATGATTTAATGTATATTCTAAGTATTTATTTTAACCCATCTTGCATGATCATAAAATCTGCCAAAATGTGTTTCAGTTTCAAGACTTAAATGTTTTCATGTGTTTAATTGACCAAAACTAATTTTCTGAAGTTGAAAACTTCCAGATTCATGTATTTTTATGTTACATACAATTTTCATGTATTAAGTTTTTCCATTTGAGTTCGTTTCCATGATTGCATTTGTCAATCTTTTACTAATATGCTTTATTGCCAGCAACTAACACTACTAATTGTTGAGTGAGAGAAGTCAGTCATCTATAAAATTAAAATTTAATTCGTAATAATAATAATCCATCTTTATATTCAATTTCAATTATCATAATCAATACAAATTATGTATAACAAAAGTTAAAAAAATTTAACACAATTCTCCTAAATTTATAAGCAAACGTCTTAATTCATATACAATATACTTATATTACAAAAAATTATTATATTACTTTATTAAATAAAAATATAAAAAATTGGCAAATTAGTTTTTCGTGCAAAGCACGGGTTACCCACTAGTGAGCTTGATTTCTAAGGAAAATGACTTCCTTACCTCTACCTAAGGAAGTTGTTTTCCGAAAAATATTTTCCTCATTTTCCTTTATTTGTATTGATTTACCTTTAGAAAGTTACTTTAATGAAACTACCAAATATCGAAAAATGTTTTTCGAAAAATGTTTTCTTAAGATTCACCAAATATCGAAAAATGTTTTCCGGAAAGCATTTTCATTTTTCGAAAAATATTTTTCAAGAAATCATTTTTCGGGGGTTATTTTCCGTAAAACAAACGGAGCCTAAGTATCCAATCATGTAGGCAGGCCCGGCCCTAGTGCAAGGCAAGTGAGGCCATTGCCTAGGGCCACCAAAATTACTACTTATAATTAGGGCCCCAAAAACTTACATATGTATTGATGTGGCTAAGTGGTTTAGGAGGCAGCCATGAGGTGAATTGCCCAGGTTCGATTCTTGATATCAACTTTTTTCACCTTTGTTAATAGCTTGCTTGCATTATTTTATTCTTTTTTTAGTACTCTTCTAGAATATCAAATTATTTACAATTTTCTCTATCTTCAATTATCATCTTAATATTATCCTAGTAGTTATTTTAATACTTTGTGATTATCATTATAATTTTATTACAATATTTCTTTAAATTACTCAAAATTATCGCAAATAAAAAATGTTAACTCAATCTAATTATCAATCTTCACTAGTCAAGAATTTCAATCATTTTATTAACAAAATTTAAAATCTAGGGAATGATGAAAAGAGAGACCTTGAAGAAAAGAATGCTAAAATTTAAGAAAAAATATAAAGAAATGTCTCGGATAAAAAGAACAACGTGGCAAAAATAAGGGGCAGAGAATAGAGATTTTAGAACGTCATCGCCCATCCACCTTTGGGGATAAAAAAAATGAGGGCCCCAACCGACTACTTGGCCTAGGACCCCATTTATCACAGGACCGCCCTGCACGTAGTAGTAGTAGGATGGAGGGAGTATTTATTTTAATAAAACTTAATCAAACAAAATACTTGTTGTATAGAGTTAAAAAAGTAGGCTCAAGCTCAACACATGACCATCCTCATTAATTATTATAATGGCATTGACATTTTCTGATGGCTTATATAGAATACAGTAATATTCATCATAAATAAGACTTTCTACAAATAAATAATTGTTAAATCAATGTAATTATAAAGATAATACTCATATATTAAATTCCATTTGACTAATATAATAAAATAAAATAATTAGTGGGACCTACCATTACCAAGAACATGGCCACAGAAAGGGACCTATAATTAATTGATTCAAATAAAAAAAATGAAAAAAAAAAAGAAACAAAACCATTGAAAGAAAAGGAAGAATGAGTATAAACCCTTTACTTGCTTCAATGAAGATGAAAAAATAGAACAAGTTTTTCAAGAAGTCAACCTAATTCCATCACCACAACAATAGCAAACAGGTCTGTTAAATCATCTCTCAGACCTTCTTTTCCATGTGTGTGTTTGTGTGTGTGTGTGTTTTTTTTTTTTTTTTTTTTTTTTTGAAGAAATTAAGGATAGATTTGGGTCTTTCTTTCCTCTTTTGATCTTAGTTTTCACCTGAAAATATTCAGATTAATGGATTTTTTTGGGATATGCTTATGCAGTTATGCTAATTTAGTACAAAATTTTCAATTGCAAGGCTAAAATTCCTAGATTTTGGACTTTTGAAACAGAGGAAATCATTTCAGAGATGAATTCTTCCATAGTCAGGTGCTTGTGCCCAAAGAAAGCTCGAAACACACCTGGGTCAATACGCTCCTATGAACGCGCTTTTCTTGCTTCCGAGACAAATTGTTAGTACCATAAATCTCCATCAAATTACATTTAATTCTATCTGTTTTTATGACAATATGTTAAATCAGATTGTCTGATTAATTTTGTAGTCACAGTAAACGAAATAGAAGCCTTATTTGATCTTTTCAAGATACTAAGCAGTTCCATAATCGACGATGGTCTTATTCATAAGGTATCCTAAATATTCCTAATCACGCCTCTGCACGACTTTTGTCTGTCAGTAATTCGTCAGTGAAATTTTTGGCTATTTTATGAGCAGGAAGAGTTTCAGCTCGCGCTTTTCAGCAATAGCAGCAAGAAGAATCTCTTTGCAGATAGGGTGTGTATTTGTGTATAATTTGTTTAGGTATTTCCATTTGAATTGATCTCAAAATGGTTCAAAAATGTTGCCAGTATTTTTTTTTTTCCGCTGTTTTATTGCAGTTATTTGATTTGTTTGACATAAAGCATAACGGGGTTATTGAGTTTGGGGAATTCGTACGAACTCTAAGTATCTTCCATCCTAGTGCTCCTGAAGCAGAGAAAGTCGAATGTAACGTCTTTAAATTTACTTGGATTTTTAAAACTTTTTTCTCTTCATTTTTCACGTTCCTTTCTAACCGAACAACTTTTGTAGTTGTCTTTAGATTATACGACTTGAGGCATACCGGTTACATAGAGCGTGATGAGGTGAATCTTTCTGACACTACTGACACTAACATTGTCGTTTCCATGTTTTTTATGTTCAAATATTATGTTGTCAGAACTGAAATGGAAAATGTTTTGTCTCTGAAGCTGAAGGAGATGGTTTCAGCTATTTTGAATGAATCAGATTTGACCATTAGCGATGATGATGTTGAAGCGATTGTGGATAAGGTTGTAAACTAACGGAATATCTAACTGGATGTCTAACAATACTAACAGACTAACGCATTCCTTACGCTACATTTAAACTCAAACTTCTCGTATGTTATCAGACAATGATGGATGCAGATTTGAAGGGCGACGGGAAGATTGACCCTGAAGAATGGAAAGAGTTCATAGCAAGGAATCCATCTCTCCTAAAAAACATGACACTACCATTTCTGAGGTACCATTTCCGTGCTTTATTTGTTACTACCTCTGTCCCAAAATGAATGTCCCAAAAATAATTCAAATTCGCTCTTGACCAAGAGCAAATTTGAAAAATACTCGGACATTCATTTTGGGACTGAGGGAGTGTTTTCAATGTATTTAAGAAAAACTGAACGCATAATAACCAAGGACTGAATTTTCCAGGGAAATATCTCAAGCATTTCCAAACTTTGTGCTGAATACTGAAGTCCGAGATTCAGAGTTACAGTGTAATTTCTTTGAATGATAACTAACTAAGCAAATTCAAGTCCGAATGTTTCGACTTTCACGTTGAGGCGATCAGCAGAACTAAACTTCTTCACCTGTATAGTAACACAAGCTGCTAGTCGGATCAAGGCTCCGTGGGCAAATCTTATATCAACGTTTACATAACTTGTTTTGATTTTTCATCTTCAGTATAAGTATATTCAACATTCTAATTTGTTGATAGATTATAGAACTATGCAATTCAGTTGCAGTTTTTATTGCAAGATTGCTCTCTATATGAGGAAGGTCACTTCATTTTGGGACGGAGGGATGACTATATACGATACACACGTGTGTGTACATCGTCCCACATATGACCAAACTAGCGTGAAAAACATGTCTTGTACGCTATTTTGAAACTTATGATGCACGATGATTACTAATTCTATTCAGCCCTGTATTTTTAGTGAAACTTGCTGTTCAAACATGTTGTGAGTTACAGCTCGGGTTGTTTGGGACCAGACAGGGTCAGCTTCTGTTCTGGTTGCTAAGAACTTAATGCTTATGCATGTAAAATTCATGTTTTTTAACGCCTATTTCGATTTCTATGGAAGATGTTCAGCTTGTTCGATTCAGAAAACGGTGGATTAATAGGTTTCGGGGAGTTTGTCAGAGGTTTGAGCATCTTCCATCCTGACACACTCCAAGCAGAAAAAAATCTCTAGTAAAAAAATTCGAAAACCCCTTTACATTTTCATCAAAATTCACACTCAAGTCTATATTACAAGCTTCTGTTTTGCAGATGCATGCATTTCAACTGTATGACATATGGCATACAATAGTACCCCCTCCGTCCCAAAATGAATATCCAAATAAAAAAAATTCAAATTTGCTCTTGTTCAAGAGTAATGTTAGACTTTTTGGGACATTCATTTTGTGACGGAGGGAGTATTACTATTAAACGCTCATGTAATAAGGCGGCCATGCAATGCAATTTTGGGCAGATTTGATTTTTCTTATTTGAACGGGATTCTTCTTGTACAAGGTTTAGGGCTCCTCCTACACCTATACTCCCTACGTACGTCCCATCCGATTCAGGATTTCTCTAGCGACACGGGAATTAAGAAATACTAATATAATAAGAGGAGATAAAATGAGTGTAGGAGGTACTGTGAGTATGAAAAGTAAAATAGGAGAGATAATGAGGGTGAGGAATAGTAAGAGGATTGTTGTTGTGAGCATGAAAAGTGAGTCTCATTTAATATAAAAATAATATAAACTTGTCATTTTGGGACGTCCTTAATCGAGTGACACGCCCAAAATGGCAAATTATCCTAAATCGGGTGGAACGGATCAGGGAGTATAAACATAGTTTTGACCATAATTTAATATGCTTGACGGATATCAGATCTATGATACACAACAGAGAGCCACAAATAGTGTCAAACAAGAGGGCAAGGGGGCCTAAGAAATGCCATAAGGGTCATTCCTACAACCTAGCTATGATCGAGTTATGTGTGTTCGTCTTAGAGGAGAGGAGATATATATGAGAGAGTTGTTTATTGAGAGTTGCCATGCTTAGATATTTGTGATTGCATGTACACAGTTGTAATAACCATCATATATTGATTATAGTGATATCTTGGCTTGGTATCGCTCACAGATTTAGCCATGTGTTGATGAATTGAGTTACTAAATTCTTATGTTATTTCTTTCGTATTTACTACATGTTAATTATTTTCCTCATGTTAGTACCACTAGTATATGATAGACGGATATGTGATTCCCCAAATCTCAACATTCAACAAATTTAGATAAAATTTCTTTCATATTTACTACTGTAATAATAAATTTATAAATTTTGATCTCCATAATTTGAAGTAAAGTATCACTAAATTATTATTTTGACCTCATTTTATATCAAATTTAGATACCCCAATTATAATATTTATCCCTAAAAGCTAAAATAAAAGCAATTTAGACCTTGCCAAAATTTCTAAACCACTGCTTATGTGTATATGACACATATGCATGGCATGGATAGTAAAGTTTAGTGAATTTAAAACCCTAATTTAGAAATGAGATTATTTTTTGGAACAAACAAAAATAAAAGTTAAATCAAGGGAGTAACAAATTTCTAAATCAATTCAAATGGATGCAATCCATTCTATTTCTAAAAAAGGATTTCTTTCTTGCTGTCATCTTCCAGTTTAGGACAGGCCGGATGAAGATTGGTCCTCGAGTGCAAAGTCTAACTTGCTTCTTTGTTAATGAGATTCGAGAAGATTAATTGAATCATCCAAAATTTGGAGCGTGAAATTCGAAACTTTGTAGATGTAGCTCCGCCATTGATACAACGGATGATATGCATGCAGTTGCGGTTATATCATTGGCAAAGGTACCCTATAGCATAAGTAGGGGCGGATCAAAGGCTTATTTGAGGTGGGCTTTTCAGCCCATCTCAAACATCAGAATTTTCAAAAAAAAAAAAAAAAGTTTCTAAGTCACCGACTATAAGTCCACCCGATTTCAAAATTCTGAATTCGCGTCTGAGTGCAAGGGGACAACTCCGACAATTTTGCACATATACAGAAACCCACCATTAAATAAAGCTTTTATTTGCACTCATTACTAATAAAAATAAAAAAATAAAAGTTGCTTATAGTTACAAAGTGTGTCCTTGGTTGAGCTTTCGTTGCAACGGTTGGTTCATAGAATGCACACACAAACTTTATAGGGAATCTTCCTTGTATATTGAAACATCTGGATTTGGGGCGGTGCATGTTGTGAATATGGCCCTCCACACCCAAGCAAACCTACAAGAATAATTAGTGCACACAAACCAAGCACAAGAAATCAACGAAACAGAAAAGAACACAAGAAATTGTTAACCCAGTTCACCAAATTGATTGGGGCTACGTGCAAAGGGCGCTACCAAGCCGGGATCTTGCACCTTATGTATGTAAAATATGTTGCATTACAATGAATAAAGGGGCGGAACATTGCTTTTATATGTGCCTGAATAAATAACCAAACCCTAGCTTAAGCCCAAGAAGGAAAAAGCCAAATGAACAAGTTCCCTCGCGGGCCTTGAGGCGCCCGCCTCGAGGTGACCCACGGCCGCCTGAAATTGCTCAGAAACCATGCCCCCGGCCCTTGATGCGCCCGCCATAGCTCGAGAGATGCGGCGCCTCAAGCATACAAAGCCAACGCCAAACCAACGGCACGCGAGGCGCCCGCCTCGCCAAAACCCAAGCGCCCGCCTCATGCTCAGGAGGAATCCTCCCTTGGTTGGTCTTCATCCCAACAATCTCCCACCTAGAGATCAACCACATATACAAGCCCCGTATCCGTTCTTCAACTCATCCTTGGTGTCCTCCTAGTGCTGCACCTCGATCATGGTAGTGCCATTCTCCTCCCTCATTCTTCAAGCCCAATTGAAGCTTTGCGGCTTCAATTTCTCAAGGTTCACAACCTTTGTCAACACGTCATTTTGGATTTTCCGATCCCAATATCTTCTCAAGCCACAAAGTCTTCTCCTCCAAGAGATGCCGGATATAGTGAAACCTTAATTCAATATGCTTCGTCCTTGAATGAAACGCCGGATTCTTTGCGCTGGGCGAATTGCGCTCGTCACCTTTGTAGAATATTACCACTTCGTCTTCCCAAGTTCACCAAAGAAGTTACGCGGCTGAGCCATCTCTTTACTTGCTTCCGTCACTTTGCCACATATTCCGCATCTCGGTCAATGATCGAGCCACGATCTTTTGTAACTTAGAAGCCCAAGAAATAGCGTACCACCCAATGTAAACACATAGCCCGTAGTACTCCTTCTTTATCAAGATCACTGATGCCAAGTCAGCATCAACGACATAACCCGCTAACACCACTTCCTTGCTTGAAAAACATAGAGCCTTACCAGAAGATTCCCGAGTATCGTAGGATCCACTTGCAACCGCTTCCCAATGTTGCTTTCTGGATTGCCCACTGAACCGGTGACAACTCCCACCGCATGTGCAATGTCCCGGCCTTGTACACACCATTCGTACATGAGACTCCCCTTGTTGAAGCATATGGAGTTCTCTCCATCTTGTCACGCTCTTCCTTGTCCCTAGAGCGAGTCTTTCGGATAACTTGAAATGCAAACCCAATGGTGTCCCGTTGGTTTTGCCCCTTCCATACAAAATCTTGCCAAGACTTTCTCAACATATTACGCTGCGAAAGAACCAATCTACCCGACTCCTATTCCGGTCAATCCGCATGCCTAAGATTTTCTTGCCTCTCCCAAATCCTTCATCTCGAACCGTTCGACAATGAGTCTTCAACCATTTACCTCTCCCAATGCTGTGAGCCCATTATTAACATGTCGTCATATAAATAGAAGATAATATACCCGTTGTCCGTGTTCTTGAAGTAGCAACAATGATCCGCCTCACATCTCGATAAAATCAATGTCGTGCATGAATCCATCAAACTTCCCGTACCACATCGCCAGGGAGCTTGTTTAAGGCCATACAAGCTCTTAGTCAATCTGCAAACTAGCTCCTCATTACCCTAGACAAGTAACCCTCTGGGTTGTGCCATGTAGATCTCCTCCTCCAAATCCCCGTGAAGAGAAAGGCGGTCTTCACATCCATCCTGCATTCTAGCAGCAAGTCATCCGCGGCTACTATTCCCGAACCATTCCGATAGTGGTCATCTTCTGGCCGGAGTGAACACTTCGGTGTAGTCAATCAATACCATACTTCCTGAAACCCTTTAACAATGAGCTCTTGCCTTGTAACGCTTGCTACCGTCCGCTTCCTCCTTGATCCTGTAAACCCGTTTGTTATGCGGTGCCTTCTTCCCCTTAGGTAGTTAGGTCAACTCCCAAGTTTTGTTTGCCTTTCAATGAGACCATCTCATCATCCATCGACTTTCCACTTATCACAAAGCACACTACGAATCGCCTCCAGATAACATTCCGGTTCCCCATTATCTGTCAACAACAAATAATAATTCGAAGGAGTATACACGTCGGAGTGATCCAGCGCAATCTTGGATCTACGCAATGAATATGCAGTTCTGGAGGTATGTGGTTCATCTTGATGACCTCCCCGACTCATGGGTCGCATAGGTATCTGCTCCACCCGAGTCCGGAATATCAACCTCTACAACCTCCGGTTCCGAACTAGTGTCATCGGATGCCCCTTTCTATCCTTCGTACAAAAACTGTCATTGAATACCACATCTCATTACGAATAACCTTATGGTTTTATCATCCCAAAATTTATACCTAAGTCATCCCCGCCGTACCCGATAAACGTACACTTAACGATTTAGCATCTAATTTAGTTCTTTCGGCGAGTCAATATGAACATAAGAAACGCAACGAAATACGCGAAGAAAGGACAGATTTACTGCTTGCCACTCCAAGCTTCCTCTCGGAATTCCATTCCCGATGGAACCGACGGTCCCTATTGATCAAGAAAGCCGCCGTGTCAACCGCATATGCCCGGAACGTCTTCGAAGTCCACACTTCAATCTCATACTTCTAGCCCGCTCGTTCAAAGTCCCGTTCATCCTCTTTGCTACCCCGTTGAGTTGTGGAGTCTTCTGAGTCTTCCATACGAATACCATTCGCGGCAAAGACAATATTCCCTAAACTCGTAAGCTCATACTCCCGCGTTGTCGATCTTAAGCACTTAAGCTTAAGTCCCGTTTGATTCTCCACCAAAGCCTCCACTTCTTGAACACCTCGAAAGCCTCATCTTTCCCCTTCAAGAAATAGACCAGACCTTCCTTGTAGAATCATCGATGAAAGTCATGTAATATGGCACCACCCGAGAGATGTAGGAGATGGCCCCCACAAGTCGTGTGAACCAATTCCAACTTTGCTTCCTCAATCCCCTACTCCGTCCTTGAGAAATTACTTCTCCCTTGTTTGCCAAACATACAATCTTCGCAGATCCCCACGTTGGCTTGTCTTGACCGTAGTAGACCGCTTGGAACAAAGTACCTTCATCACTGTCTCACTCATGTGACCCAATCGATCGCTGCCACAAATCGGTATCACCCTTGGGCCTTGCCACCGCACATCACTTGTCCTTGGTGTTGTTAGCCAAATACAAAGTACCCTCCTTATTACCCCGAGCGATCTCACAATCCTCCTTGGTAATAACCAGTTCTATGGCCGAAAAGTCACCTTGTAACCCTCATCATCCAACCGCCGAAAGTAAGTTCTTCTTGAGCAAACCCTAATCGAACCCCCGTTCTGCATGTAGAACCTTCCCGTCCGATGCTCCTATTCGACATCCTCTTCCCCTCATTTCCAAAGGCTCCCCGTTGACTAGATAGACCTTCCCGAAATCACCAGGAGTATAATTCTCCATCTCTTCCTTATGCCCGCAAAGAGTGGAATGATGCCCCGAATCCAAAGACCCGTGATTAGTGACTACTAGCACTCGGAACGGGCACATCGTCACCTTCGGCGCACATTCGCTGATTGCCCTTACGATTTGGACAATCCCTCTTAAAGTGTCCAAACTCACTTACAATAATAGCTATTTGAGCAACCCTTTGCAACCTTTGGTTTGTTCTCCACGCTTTGACCTTACCACTACAACGTTCTCCCTTGATTCGGTCCCTTCCTGTTTGCAGCAGGCTTCCCCACACTAGTAGTAGCCAAAGCCGATCCGAAGCACTTGATGTCCCCAACTTCTTCATGCGATTTTCTTCACTTTAAAAGAAAGTCTTTAACATCATCATACTTCAATTTATTCTTACTTTGAAGCGTTGATTGCGCCACCGTTCCGCTCCAACTTAGGTAAAGAAGCTAGGCAACAGAACTTGTCATGAACCTCGTCATCGAACTTGATCGCCACGCGATCAATGAATCTATGACATCCATAAACTCATCAATGTGTTTAGCTTGGATCCTCCCTCTTGCATCTTGAGACTACCCATCTTAACGTATCAAATCAACCTTATTTGCGGCGAGACGGAGTTTCAAATCTCTCGATAAGATAATCCAATAGCTCCTTGGTGGTTGTAGCCTTCTTGGTAGTCTTCGCGATCCACTTTGACAAAGTAGATCTCACCACCCCTAAAGCCTTCCGATCCATGAGTTCCATTCTTCCCGATCTTCGTCTTAGGTTTGACTCCCTTGAGAGGCTTGTCAGAGATCTTTGTTGTCAAAGAGATCTTCAATACGCATCCTCAAATATCCGAAATCGAGACCATCGAATTTCTCCACCGCTTGTTTTGTCCTTGCCCATTTCTTGATTGCTTGAAACAACTCCCTTGATCCTAAACCAGTAGCTCGATACCAGGTTGTTGTAATATGGCCCTCCAGCTCAAGCAAACCTACAAGAATAATTAGTGCACCTGACCAAGCACAAGAAATCAACGAAAGCAGAGAAAAGAACACAAGAAATTGTTAACCCGATTCACCAAATTGATCGTACGTGTCACTACCAAGCCACAGGATCTTACCTTACATGTATGTAAAATATGTTGTTACTGATGAATAAAGGCGGAACATTGCTTTTATATGTGCCAGGAATAAATAACCAAACCCTAGCTTAAGCGAAGGAAAAAGCCCGGCGAACAAGTTCCCTCGGCGGGCCGCAGGCGCCCGCCTCGAGGTGACCCGATGCGGCCGCTGAAATTGCTCGGCTCATTACCCCAGGCCATGATGCGCCGCCATAGCTGAGAGATGCGGCCGCCTCGAGCATGGCTAACGCCAAACCAACGGCACGCGAGGCGCCCGCCTCGCCAAACCCAAGCGCCCGCCTCATACTGCTCCGAGGAATCCTCCCTTGGTTGGTCTTCTATCCCAACAGTGCATAGCAGACGGGGCGAGTTGTATGGACAAGATCGAGTGCGAGCTAATCAAACGGGTGAGAAATGCCGAGCCGAACAAAATGACTAAAATACATTAATGAAAGGCAAAAATGAGAGTCACCGAAATGCAAATAAACGATCAAAACTGCGGACTCATCAAACTGACGTGCGATTCATTGAACTGTAATGGCCCGGATCCAGATGTAACCTAAATATGCTAACTGCTAAATAAAGGAGACAATTAAGATAGAGACAACTTTTTTGGCCATGCTTCAATGTCGGACTATGGCAGTCCAATTTAAGGTTGAAATTGCGTAAGAATGGAGTTACTAGATGTGTATATTGAGTAAAAGGTTTAAAATACCTTTAAAAACATTTTAAAATGTGAACCGTTTAAATTTAAATAAACGAATGAAATAAAATGCAAAATTAGTATGCAATTTTAATTATATTTTTTTCTATGCAATCTGACTGTACTTCTTTTTTTTTTTTTTAATCTTAATTTCGAGATCCATCTTCTGACTTCTCTATATTTAATTAATTATACATGAATGCAATGGAGGAGGGTCCTCGGGCCAGGAGTATAAAGGGGCTGTCAGATCATCTTTGACATATTCCGCAATTTACCTTTGCCATTATTGAAAGACCGATAGTTCAGGACTTAATCTGACGAAACTGAAACACGTACATGTGATATCAAAAAAATAAAAAAATTCATGAAGTCAAAAGCACGTACAAAAGACAACGGCTATAATTCCGCTCTTCCTCCCACTTAGAAAAGCTCACACCCACTCACTCTATCTGTCGACAATTTGACCGGAGAATCGAAAACCCGGCGAGAAGATCGGCCGCTTTGACTCTGCAACAAATCCATTGCTAAATTTGGCAAATTCCAAGAAAAATCGCTTCTCCAATTCATTACCACCCTTCAATTGATCGTCAGATCTTCAAAGATATAAGTCCCCAATTTGTTGCCATTCACTTTTGGTTCTTTCCATCGGTAAGAATCCACTCTCGCTCTCTCTTCGAAAAAGCTTCGCCTCCTCAACATTCTCATGATTCCCCGTTGTTTCCCCTAATTAGCTCCCATTTTGGTACTCATTTTTCTAGCGGGGGTTGATGGTTTTGAATTTTGTTAGCAACAATTTTCTTGTGAAGCTTTCGATCAAGGTTTGAATCTTTCAGCTAGTCGATTGATCGATTGAAGATCGAGCCTCGGGATTTTTCGAGGTTTGTGGAGTGCATTTTGTGTGTCAAAAGCATTTTCTTCCCCCTCCCACCCTAAAATTGAAATTAGGGTTTCTCTTGTTTGTCCTGAAACTTTGAATTCCTTCTAGATCGTTAGTCTTTTTTTCTGTTTGTTTTGATAAGACTGTATAGTAATTTAATTTGGGTTTTCTGTTTTGATTTATTTGATTATTGGGTTAGAGAGATTGTCTCATTTGATCAATCATAAGGAGAAGAACAAAAATTCTCCAACTTGATTGAGAAATTCGAGTGTTTGGTTATATTCTGTCTGTCCCTTTTTGTTTGAATTAGGTGAAAGAAATAGGGGGGAATTAGAAGATAGGGGTTGTAGGGTTTTCTTAGGTCTGGTTAAGCGGGTTAATTTGTGAATATGTCAGTTGCTGATGTTGCTTTGAGCCCGATTCCCAAGCAGTCGAAAAGATCACCGGGTTTCATTCATTCCCGGTCAGGTCTTTCCGAAAGCGAATCAATTGTAATTTACCTAACAGTCGCCGGTTCTGTTATCCCAATGCGTGTTTTGGAGTCCGATTCTATAGCTTCTGTGAAGCTTAGGATCCAAACACGTAAAGGGTTTGTAGTGAGAAGACAGAAGCTTGTTTACGGTGGCAGGGAATTAGCCAGGAATAATTGTCTTGTTAAGGATTATGGTGTGACAAGTGGGAATGTTCTTCATTTGATTCTGAAGCTTTCTGATCTCCTTGTCATTACCGTTAGAACAACCTGCGGAAAGGAATTTGAGTTTCAGGTTGATAGGTTCAGAAATGTTGGGTATTTGAAGCAAAGGATTGCCGAACAAGGTAAAGGTTTTGTCGATGTCGAGCAACAGGACCTTTTCTGTAATGGCGAGAAGCTGAATGACCAGCGCTTGATCGATGACATTTGTGAGAATTTTGATGGCGTGATTCATTTGGTTGTTCAGAAATCAGCCAAAGTTCGGTCAAAGCCTGTTGAGAGGGATCTTGAAATCTCTGTTGAGGCAGCAAACTTGAATGAGAGGACACAGAAAAAAGATGAAAACCGGTCTGACGACTCTGACGAGGATCTTCAAGTGGCATCTTGGAAGCCACCGGATAAAGATTTCTTGATAAGACCTGTTATTGTTAGTCCAAAGATTAAATTGTCTTCAGTTGTATGGGATATGATTAATTCTACATATGAAGGACTGAAGAGAGGGAAAAAGCCAATCAGATCGTCTGAGGGCACGGGAGGAACATACTTTATGCAACATCCTTCGGGTAATAAGTATGTTGCCGTTTTTAAGCCCATTGATGAAGAACCAATGGCTGTGAACAACCCTCAAGGCCTACCTCTGTCATCTGACGGTGAAGGGTTAAAGAGAGGAACAAAAGTAGGAGAAGGTGCATTGAGGGAAGTTGCAGCATATATACTGGATCATCCAAAGAGTGGGCCCCGAGAGTTACGGAGCCAGGAGGTTGGCTTTGCTAATGTGCCCCCAACCGTCATGGTTCAGTGTTTGCACAGTGGGTTTAACCATCCAGAAGGGTATGAAGGCACTGCTAAGAATATTAAGGTTGGCTCGTTGCAAATGTTTATGAAGAATTCTGGAAGTTGTGAGGACATGGGTCCCAGAGATTTTCCTGTGGAAGAGGTCCATAAGATCACCGTGTTTGATATAAGAACAGCAAATACAGATAGACATGCTGGCAACATTCTGATGAGTCGAGAAGGGGAAGACGGCCGAATTGTGCTTATTCCGATTGATCATGGCTACTGCTTGCCTGAAAATGTAAGGACAGATCTTCCTTTTCATTCTTGCTTCATTATTTGTTACTCCCTATGTCCTGAAATGAATGTCCAAATTCAAGAATTTTTTGTCCCAAAATGAATGTCTTTTTTACCAAAATAAAATAAAATTTGATATTCATTTTAATATCGTAAAACTAAATTTTTAGAATGTGGATAACAAGAATATTTATGCATCTTTGCCGTTAAAATGCATAAAAAGCACTCATTTTTCAGAGTGCCTTAAAATGAAATTTGGACATTCATTTAGAGACGAGGGAGTAAACTGAATGTTCTTTCCTGGAATCTTTGCTTGAATATTTCCATATGCAATAAAACTCTGACAATTGCAATATCATCCGGCAGTTTGAAGATTGCACGTTTGATTGGCTTTACTGGCCACAAGCCAAACAGCCCTTCTCGTCAGAGACCTTGGCCTACATAAAATCTCTAGACGCTGAAAAAGACATTGCACTCTTGAAGTTGCACGGGTGGGACCTCTCCCTTGAATGTTCTAGAACATTCCGTATCTCCACCATGCTTTTGAAGAAAGGGGCAGAAAGAGGACTCACTCCCTTTGCCATTGGAAGCATCATGTTCAGAGAAACCTTGAAGAAGGAATCCTTGATCGAGGAGATTGTTCGTGAAGCTCAAGATTCTATGCTTCCTGGTATGAGTGAAGCTGCATTTCTCGAGACAGTTTCCGAGATCATGGATTTCCAGCTTGACAAACTCGCGAGATAACATGTGTCGAGCACAAGGTATTTATAGGTATATATATAATAATTTGTATGCATAGGTTGAATTTAACCATCAGTCCATTTTGGATGATGGACTTGAGAGGATGGTGGGATGACTTCCTTTGTTGTCTTTGGGTGTGTGGAAAATTTATAATTCCACTTGTGTGTTTCTTTTGAGCTCTTGCTTTAACTTTGTATTGTAACGCGACACGCAGAATTTGAAATCGTGAATAAAAGAAAGATCGCGTCTTGATCGTGTTTCTTGAATGGAGGAAATTTTCTTGGATCATTTTATTTTGTAATTATTGACCTTGCATTTGGGTTAGATCTATCTGTTGGGTACTTTGGTGTCCATCTGCCATTTTTGATCTTGCATTTGGGTTATACATATACACATCTATATATTTACTCCCTCCGTCCCGCTCGAAGCTTCACCTTTTACCCAAATGGGTGTCCCGGTAGAAGCCAAGGTTCTAAAAAGCGCTAGGCGGATGCTAGGCAGCGGAGCCGGGCCTAGCGCCTAA
Organism: Adenophora triphylla var. japonica; assembly: GCA_022495995.1. Taxonomy (NCBI): domain Eukaryota; kingdom Viridiplantae; phylum Streptophyta; class Magnoliopsida; order Asterales; family Campanulaceae; genus Adenophora; species Adenophora triphylla. Next base: position 550,620 of record JAFEMH010000241.1, on the reverse strand, counting down.
TCGGGATTAGTCGGGATTAGTCAGGGCCATGGCGGGTTTTAAAACTAGGCGTTGGAGAGGGGCCTAGCGCCTAGGGTCTTTTAGAACACTAGAAGCTTCACCATTCCTAAAATGGAAAAGGTTTATTAATATTCTATTATACATACCCCACTTCTCATACTCACATTCATATATTGTGGGGCCCGCTTTTTCCCCCTCACATACTCCCTCCGTCCCATTTATTACTTCACCATTTTGAGCATGCACGCAAATTAAGAAAAAATGTTAGTGGAGAAAGTGTTGTGAGTATAAAAGTAAAATAAGAGAGAGAATGAGTGGCGGGAATAATAAAGTTGATTGGTGTTGTGAGTATACAACAAGTAATGTAGGAGAGAGAATTAGTGGGTGGAATAGTAAAGACTCTTTGTCATTTTAGAAAATGTGAAGCTTTTAACGGGACACCCGTTTTGGCAAAAGGCGAAGCTTCAAATGGGACGGAGGGAGTATTTAAATTGTGGGTCCCACTTGTCATACCCACTCACTTATTCTCTCTCACAACCATTTTCCACTCGACACTTTTCTTAAATTTTGTGCCACTCCCAAAATGGTGAAGCTTGGGCCGGGACGGAGTATATATATTTATATACATGATGTGTATATACATATGAGTGTATGTGTATATGTGTGTGTGTGTGTGTGTGTGTGTGTGTGTGTGTGTTTAACTGATGCTACTGATTGTTTTCATTCCTCCCCAGAGGAAACTCAGGAAAGTAGCCAAAGGTTTCAGAAAAATATAAACATTTTCAGTTGAACAAATGATAAACATAAGAACATAAATAACTTATTTTTTCCAACTTAATATTCATCAAATACACTACAATTGAATCAGGGAATAATCAAACATTGTTATAGAACAAAATACTTACTAATGCTTGTAAAATTTCGACTCCGATACAAGATCAGATCTCCACCATTGATGAATACCGTGCGCTTCCTTGAAATCCCGAGCAGGAGTCATATTGACAGTCAGATAAGCTGTAGGAATCAGATGTATTGGTTCATCCGCTTCTTTTCCGATAGCCTTCATAAATAAACCCCCCATAGAATGCTGAGTAGCCAATTTCTCAATAATTCCCACTCCCAAATCTTCCATCTTTTTCCTGTGTTCGAAATACCCTATGTACTCTGAACAAATATGATCACCTGGATTCACAAATAAAAAAGGCGTCCAATTTATAAGAGCGCTAAAAGAGTCTTCCGCCTGTTTCATTTGCTGATTAACTTTCGCTGCTACAGCAAGTCCAGCTGTTATCAAGCTACTGGCTATTCGAATCCCGTGCTTCACTTTCGCAGCCTTGATTTGCTCGAGTGGCGCTGAAAAGAACGGTGGATTGAAAAGATATGACTGAAGAAAAGTTCCTTGTTTCGCCATATTTTTTCCTGCAAGCAATGCCATTGATGCCCCTAGAGAATGGCCAGTTAACCAAATAGTTGAGTTTCCCCTAGCAACCATGTTTTTAACAGCTTGCATGGCAATCTCAAATCTTGAAGTCCGGTGGAGCCCATTTTTAATAATATGGATGTCTAATTCGATGTCTCGAGAAAAGGCACCACCTTTGATTAAAGTGCCTCTAAAAGCGATAATAAATAACGGGTTTTTGTTTGTCGAGCCGTTATCTTTTTCGGTAGGTGAGGGGTTAAATTCGTAAATGGCACCAAAGACGGATGAATCAGCATCATCCACGAGAAGATTTTGCACCTCGAAATTGAAAAACTTCCACCAAGGAGGAGCAAGAGCTTCTGACCCTTTCCGATTTTCTTGACGATCTCGCTGGATAACGTAAACAGCCTGAACCAAACTGGCAGCAATTGACCTACAGTGATGCTCATTATTCCTGCATAGCACACTTTCGGTTCACTTACCTTATTATCTACTCCCTCCGTCTCAAAATGAATGTCCAAAAAAATTTCAAATTTGCTCTTGATCAGTAGCATAAACAAGAAATGTGTAACAAACAACAAAAAAAAGAATCTTAGAATGTTCATTGATACCATATAAAAACTCACATATAACCAACCTAAAAGGATGACCAAAGGGAAGGATTAGGCGTACCAGTCAATCGAAGTCAGGTGAAAGGGCCCCGACAGGTCAAAATGTTCTCTTTCTGAACCCATCAGTTGTAAGGGCCCAGACAGGTCAAGATTTTCACTTCCCGAACCCATTAAATAATATCCCTTACGCTTTGTCCTGAAATCAGCAACTGTTTATACTGCAAACTGCAAAGAAAGGCTACTAAACATTTAGTCCACAAAACCATTATACATAAGATATGCTGTAAACAAGTAACATTCAGTTCAGTTTATAAAAGTAGCACTCCCTCCGTCCCAAAATAAATGTCCAAAGAATTTCAAATTTGCTCTTGAAGAGTAAGAAGGTTATAATGTGAAAGTATACATAATGGAAAGTGTTTTTCTGGAAAAATAGCTATCGGTGGAAGTAACATTGGATCACACGTTTGCTCGTAAGAGATACTCCATTGTTCAGCTAGATTACATACGATGCTAAAAACGTGGAGTGACCAGATTCACAAACTAATAATCTCATAAATGTTTGGACTTTATTAGATTCAATAGTCTCCCGATGAATACATCACTTGAACAGGAAAATAAATAAAAAGGGAGAGTGACCGGGAAGTACTAAAAAAGTATCATAATGCCCGAGAAATTCCTTCACCATGTTGTATTATAGATGCAGTATTATATTCACATATGAGTGAATATAATAATATTGCATGCAGTATTATATATTATTGGATAAGAACTTCACGGTCATTTCGATTTAATGAGGAACTTGAGGGGAAGTGATTTGTTCCAAAAGGAACTTCCGGGTCAAATTCCCAAATAAAAAAGGAGTACATTTGCAGAGTATAAGTTAAGCTGCTCCACATGCCTCATTTTAAAGCCTTATACTTACAGATAATAAGTTCTACTTAATCAAGTACTATTAAGCAAAATCCCAACTCTCCTGAATATATAGCCATTGCAGAATCCAGACTATCCAAATTATTAGTTGGTTACTACTACACCCCTGAGTCCGTCCCAAAATATATCTCATATTTGAATCGTCAACGTTTTAAAGAAAGTGGCTTTACTTGTTTGTACATTGTTTGTACAATGATAAAATTACATGAACATGAAATCTATTTTCATATTGAGAAATACGACATTTATTTTGGGACGAACCAAAAAGGAAAGTGTGACATGTATTATGGGACGGAGGGAGTATAAGATTACAAGTCCCACATACATAGCCATGAATCTTAAGCTTCAACAGATCTTACAAATAAAAGAAAGTAAAGGAATGTCATTATAAAAAGAAGATTACAAAATAATATTGGGTTTGTCACATTGTAAGATTCAGAAAGCATAAAACTCTTTAATATTTGCATATATATGCCTTTGTCTTTTTACATGTTTATTAAAACTCTAAAATTTTAACCTACACCCTCCATGCCAAACAAATTCACTTTCTTGAATAAACGAGTGAGTGAAGTCCGAATTGGATAGCTAAAGATTTACTGCTCACTCTTCCCCCCAATTTGTGCAACAATTATGAACAGGGGCGGATCTAGGGGTATTTGAGGTGGGCTCCAGTCCACCTCAGAATTTTGATTTTTTTTTTTTTAATCCTAAGTCACCGACTATATGTAACTTTTTTTTTATATATGAAGTTATTTTTCACTGTTATTAACAGTGGCGAAGGTAGGTAGGAGTCAAGGGGGTCATCCGACCCCCTTGATTTTGGAGTTGTGTCATTTTTACCCCTTTTTCAAGTTTTCAAAAATTAACATTTTACTACTAAGAATAGTAATTTTTGCAGTTTTGACCCTCTTAAATTTAGAAAAAAAATATCAATATAACAAATTCGATCCCCTTCTACTGATTTTCTAGCTTCGCCACTGGTTATTATTGTTTACAATATTTTTTAAATACCAAGCTCACGAGGTTCCAAAATCCTGGATGCGCGCTGATTATGAATCTTTACAATGGAGTAGAAACATCCCCAAATTGGTTTCATTTTCCAGCAATTATTTTTCGCAATTACCAATATATTTTCTTATTTCCCAGACCAAAAAAAGAAACAATCTAGAGAAACACAGACATGAGCTATAAAAAATTGGAAAAATTAACATCAAAAATACAAATTGCAGACACAAAAAAATGTTAAATGAATTGAAGGGATTCAAGAATCATAATAAAATAGACATAAAAAGACAGGGAAATCAAATTACAGAAAAAACCCAGATCCAGAAATGAAATGTTACCTGAAGTAAAGCTTCAACTTTGAAGAGATCTGAATGGTTTTTTCTGGTTTCGTAAAGCTTTCGTTTCGTTTAAGATTTTTCTGTGTGTGTGTGTGTGTCTCCAGCACGGTGACGGTTGGAGTGTCGTAATCAATCAAACGTTGTTGTCGGTCATTGAATTGTTTCTCTCTGAGGTTTTTACCTTCTTCCTTTGTCTTTGCTCTATCATTCCGCATCTATGTTTTGGGCAACTAATTTGATAGCTGATATTCTATTTCGCACGATTACTTAATACCATACGCTACTAAAACGAGAAATCTTTTTGGTAACGTAATTTACTCGTTTGTATCAAATAATAATACAACAATAATATAACGTAATTTTTAGTATCTAAAAAATACACACTTTTATAATTTTTTTCATACAATGCAATTTTCAAGTTAAAAAGTGGATGACGTTACACCTTGTGACGAAATTAACACGAACTAAATATTTAACGAGCCCTAATGCCATTTTTTTTCCTCCTTTGAGAGATTGAGATGATGGAGAAGTTAGTTTTCACATCAACATTCAATAAAATTTCAACACCTCATTTGCTATATCATCATTTCATTAAAAAAAATAACACCGTTAGTTAAAAAAATATTTGATTGCATTATTTGATAACCACTTAAAAAGTATGTTGTATTTTTTAGACACTAAGGAGTACATTGCATTATTTGATGCAAATGGGTAAAGTACAATGCATATGTTGGTCGATTGACCCTAAATTTACTTATAAAAATTAAGACTACACCATCGTCATTACCATTTTATTCTTTCAAATCTCTCAATAAATGCTCACCTAAACTGTCAAAATACATCCAAATACACACACCCCCACACCCACATATACGTGCAAACACAGACAACACCAAAAAAAAAAAAATCAAACAAGGCAGCTTTGTGAGAGAGAACAGCGCCATGTAACCGTAAGTAATATTTGTCCTCTTTTCTCATCAATTATCATGAATCCATTATTGTCATGTGTTCAAGGATTTCAATAAATTGCAAAAGTAGGTTTTTTATAATCTGTTCGACAGGATAAAGGGTGAGGGTTGTGGTAGGCATGTGACAGTCAGCGTAAAAATTTTGTCACATTATCATGACATGAATCTTAATATGAATATCGTTGGGGCGTTTCCTCAGCAGCGACGCGCTACACTTCAAAGACCTGGGTGTAGTGATAAGTATGCAAAGGTTGCTAGGTCGTCGCCCAAAAGCGACGCGCCATCTCTTCGCCCGGGGGTGGTGTCAAATATGCAAGGGTTTCCGCATTGCGAACGGGTGAGGGTAAAGAAGCTAGTCCATGGTAGGTGTAAGGGTAGTGAGATGCGCTTTGGAACTCGGAACATTGGATCCTTGACAAGGAGATCAGCAGAGGTGGTGGAAGTTATGAGGAGGAGGAAGATTCACATAATGTGTCTACAAGAAACTAAGTGGGTTGGAGAGAAAGCAAAAGAAATATCGCCTTGAGGTTTTAAGCTTTGGTACTCAGGAAAGGATAAGGGTAGAAATGGAGTGGGTATCATTATTGATAAGGAGTATATTAACGATTTGGTGGAAGTGTACAGGAAGAGTGATCGAATTATGTGCATTAAACTGGTGATACGTGATGAGATTATAACTATTATTTCCGCCTATGCACCACAAGTAGGGTTGGATGCATCTATTAAACAAGTGTTCTGGGAAATTTGGAGGAGGTAGTGCAACGAGTACATAGTGGTGAGAAATTAGTGATTGGTGGTGATCTGAACGGGCATGTGGGGTCTAGTCGACATTGCTTTGAGAGCATACATGGAGGTTTCGGTTTTGGGGAGAGAAATGAAGCAGGAAATAGTATCCTGGACTTTACGTTGGCATATGACTTGAGTATAATGAACACTTGGTTTAAGAAGAGAGAATCTCACTTGGTGTCCTATAGGAGTGGAGGTAATGCGAGTCAGATTGACTCTTCCTAGTAAGAAATACTTGTAGAAAGAGTTATACAGATTGCAAGGTTATTTCGGGTGAGAGCACAGCAACTCAATATAAACTGGTGGTACTTGATTTTCGAAGTAAGAGAATTTCGAGGAAGAGAAAACCACAGGTAGACCCTAGAATCAAGTGGTGGAGACTTCAAGGGGAGAATCAACAGAAATTTGTAGCTAAGATGGTCGATACCGGTATTTGGTCGGATAATATGGAGATATGGATATAGATTCGACTTGGACTAAGATGGTACATACCATAAAGGAGGTGGCGAAAGAAGTCCTTGGAGAATCTAGAGGAAATGGGCCACCAAGTAAGGACACATCATGGTGAAACGAGGAAGTAAAACAAGCAATAAAGGGCAAGCGAGAATGCTACAAATTATTGGGGAAATGTAGGAGCGACGAGAACTATGAGATGTATAAGAAAGCTAGAAGAGATGCTAAGAAAGCAGTAAGAGACGCAAGAGTAAAGGTGAATCAGAAACTTTATGATAAGTTGGATACAAAAGAAGGGGAAAAGGACATCTACAGACTCGCTCGTATGAGGGATAAGAGGGCACGAGATATTGGGACGGTTAAATGTGTGAAGAATGTAGATCAAAGAGTTCTAGTCGGGGATAAAGAGATAAAAGATAGATGGAGTTCGTACTTTGATACCTTGTTCAATGGCGGTCAAGAGCAGGATATTTGAGATTTAAATATCTCTCCGAGTATGGTTAATCGAGATTTTATGCGGAGAATTCAAAAAAGTGAAGTGGAAATGACAATGAAAAAGATGAGATTGAAGAAAGTTGTAGGACCGGATGGTATACCAATTGAGGTTTGGAGATGTTTCGGGGAGAGGGGAATAGATTGGTTAACAACGCTATTTAACAAGATATGGAGAGTTAACGCAATGCCATTGGAGTAGCGGAAGAGTACTCTGATCCCTTTGTATTAAAACAAAGGTGATGTCCAAGATTGTGCCAACTATCGGGGGATCAAACTAATGAGCCATACTATGAAACTTTGGGAAAGAGTGATTGCACAAAGGCTGAGAAAAATGATATTTCGAGATAACCAATTTGGGTTTATGCCGGGAAGATCGACTATGGAGGCAATATATCTTATGAGACAAACCATGGAGAAATATTAGGATCAAAAGAAAGATTTGCATATGGTTTTCATTGATTTGGAGAAGGCATATGATAAAGTGCCAAGAGAGATACTTTGATGGGCATTAGCAAAGAAGGGTGTTTCAAAGAAATATATTGATATTATCAAGGATATGTATAATGGAGTTAGTACTTGTGTACAGACTAGTGTTGGGAAGACTGAAGAGTTCCCTAAAAAGATTGGAGTGCATCAAGGTTCCGCACTTAGCCCTTTTCTTTTTGATTTGATAATGGACGAATTAACGAGGTCAGTCCAAGATGATATACCAAAGTGTATGTTGTTCGCAGATGATATTGTGCTGATTGATGAGACAAGAGAGGGTGTTGAAAGTAAATTGGAGTTGTGGAGACACACTTTGAAATCTCGAGGTTTTCGATTAAGCAGAAGCAAGACTGAATATTTAGAGTGTAAGTTTAGCAGAGTTGGAAGTAGGGAGGCAGGGGCGATCACATTTGACGGAAATATTATCCAAGCTTCTGAGTTTTTTCGCTATTTTGGATCCATTATCCAAAAGGATGGAGAATTAGAAGGAGATGTGGCTCATAGGATTAAAGCAGGTTGGTTGAAGTGGAAGAGTGCCACAGGGTTTCTATGTGATCGCTACATGCCCAATAGATTAAAGAGAAAATTCTACCGCACGGCAATTAGGCCGGCATTGCTTTACGGCACCGAATGTTGGGCCGTGAAACAGTGTCACGTGCATAAGATGAATGTGGCGGAGATGCGTATGCTTCGATGGATGTGCGGTCATACAAGAAAGGATCGATTGGGGAATGAGGTGATCAGAGGTAAAGTAGGAGTTGCGTCCATTGAGGATAAAATGAGGGAAAATCGTCTAAGGTGGTTTGGACATGTGAGAAGGAGACTGAGTGATGCATCGGTTAGGAGGCCGGAACAGTGGATAAATGATAAAATGGCGAGGGGTAGGGGAAGACCCAAACAAACTTGGATTAGAGTAATTGAAAATGATATGTGTTTACTTGGAGTGGATGAAAGTATGGCGTTGAAGAGGCCGGAGTGGAGGGCAAAAATCCATGTGGGGGGTTGATTTTTATTTATTTTTTATTTTTTAATTGTATGTTTTTATTTATTATTTATTTATTTATATATATATATATATATATATATATATATATATATATATATATATTTTCAACAACCTTTTATCACGATGACATATGAGGATTCATGTTAGCCGACCCCAAATTATTTTGGGACTAAGGCTTTATTGTTGTTGTTGTTGTTGTTGTTATTCGACAGATACTTATCAAACATGCTGTCCATTTTCGGTAGACACCATTCAAATGCTTTGTATATGTTTGACAGATATCTGCCAAACATGTTGCACAAATTCGGCAGACCACCTATTAAACATGTTTTCCACGTTCGGCAAACATTTACAAAACATATTGGACATGTACAGTAGCTTTTTACCAAACATGTTGGTGATGTTCGGTCAGAGGTGGTCAAACAGTACTTAATCTGGTGGTCACTATTGAACGAAATTAATTACGTAGTTCACACAAACACAAACGTTCAAATAACAATTAATACAAATAAATCAAAATATCAAATTAATCCAATACATATATCTAAACCTAACATTCAAAAATCATATTACTACGACATAGTACCAAAATAATACTCCCTCCGTCCCACCCAGCTTAAGAAAAAATGAAATGGCACGGAAATTAAGGAATATTATTATAGTATTAGGAGAGAGAATGAGTGGAAGAAGTGTTGTGAGTGTGAAAAATTAAATAGGAGAGAGAATGAGTGGGATGAATAGTTAGGAGAGAGAATGTTGTGAGTGTAAAAGTAAAGTAGGAGAGAGAACGAGTGGGGTAGAAAGAGTATAAAAATAATAAAAACTTTCCATTTTTGAAATTCTTAAGATCGACGGGACGCCCAAAATGGAAAGTTTTCTTAAGATCGGTGGGATGGAGGGAGTATATTAATATAATGTTTGTACAATAATGTTCAAAATTACATCATTTCTCTACAATCCTCCCACTATAATATTATAGTCATCATGTTGCAAATAAATAACGACTTGAATGTCATTTGTATGCTACATGTTGTAATAGACATCCTTTATTTAAATAAACCTATATGATGTCAACATGTTCAACCACCGATGTTTAGTACAGTTTAAAATGTTCAGTCAATATTATTTGAACATCATTAAAATGTTTGGCCAATATCGTCCGAACAATATACAAATGTTCGGCCACAACTGTCTGAACATCATTTAAATGTTCGACCAATATTGGTTAAACATTAAATGTTCGACCAATATTGGTTAAACATTATTCAAAAGTTCGCTAGGTAGTGGTCGGACTATATAAGGTTGTTTGGTGAATAGTTACCAAACAATTCAAATATGTTCGGTAACTATCGACCAAATTGTAGTTACGATGAAATTTTGAAAACCTCAAAAAAAGACGAAGCAAAAACCCTTGCAGTGTTCAAAATACTTCATTTACGTCTTGATCATCTAGTATTGTTCCATCCATACTTGATCTTTAGCGCGTATAGTAAACTTGAATAGAGAATTTTGAATAGAGAATTTTTTTTTTTTTTTTTTTTTACGAATGATATAGTAAACTTTAATAAATTTTGCAGGTGCATTTAGTAGATAGGTAAGTAATATCAAAGAAATTCAATTGTGGGTGTACAACATTGTAAATGAAAGGTAATAGAGTCATTTCAATTAATGACATTAAAAAAAAATTGCATTGCGGGAATAACAATTAATTGTGCCCGGATGAATAACAATTCTCCTATTTAACTTTTGTTGTTTAAAATATGATTCACGTGGTTTCTTTTTTTTTTTTTTTTTTTTGTCAATCGTATTTAACTTTTGTTGTTTAAAATATGATTCACGTGGTTTCTTTTTTTTTTTTAATCAAGGTAATTAAATCATCAAAATTTAATTATGTCAGATTTTGATACATTTGGATAAATACTCCACAACCATTGCATAGTAAATATTATACTCCCTCCGTCCCACTATAGTTGACACCCAAGGGATGGGTTCAAAAACCAAGGAAAAAGAATAAAATAAAAAAAATGTATGGTGAAAAATGAAGAAAGAGAATGAGTGGGGTAAATAGTAGTGTTGGTTGAATAAATATGTGATAGAAAATGAAGAGAGAGAATGAGTGGTGGGGTAGAGTAAATATAAAAATATAAAAACTTGGTTATTTTTGGAAGGTGTCAAGTATAGTGGGACGACCCAAAATGGAAAGAAGTGTCAAGTATAGTGGGACGGAGGGAGTATTTGACTATTTAAACATTTATTTAAATATTTTTTTTTAAAAAAATTCAACATTTGTTAAGAAATACTCTCTCCGTCCCACCTCACTTAAGAAAACTTTTCATTTTGGGCGTCCCACTTCACTTAAAAATTCCCAAAATGAAAACCTTAAATCACTATTCTCTCCACTCATTCTCTCTCCTACATTATTTTAATACTCACAACACCATTATAATTGAATTTTTTCTCAAATAATCCTTTTTTACTTTTTTATTTACCAAAATGACTCACTGTTCAAACTATTGCCCAGAATGTCAATTTTTTTGAAAATCGCTACACCGTGTAGCGAGTTTGACTTAGTGCAGTCAAAACTCGCTACAGGTAATAGCGAAGTTTAGAGGTAATTAAATTTAGCCGTTTGGAAATTAATTAGGGCATTTAATTAACCTAAACTCGCTACACCGTGTAGCGAGTTTGGCCAAACCTAATTAAACTCGCTACACTGTGTAGCGAGTTTAGGTTAATTAAATGCCCTAATTAATTTTCAAACGGCTAAATTTAATTACCCTAAACTCGCTACACGGTGTAGCGAGTTTTGACCTGACCCAAGTCAAACTCGCTACACGGTGTAGCGATTTTCAAAAAAATGGACATTCTGGGCAATAGTTTGAACAGTGAGTTATTTTGGTAAATAAAAAAGTAAAAAAAGATTATTTGAGAAAAAATTCATTATAATTACTATTCCCTCCACTCATTCTCTCTCCTACTTAATTTTTCACACTCACAACATTTTTTCCACTCATTCTCTCTCCTAATACTATAATAATATTCCTTAATTCTCGTGGCATTTCAAAATTTCCTAAGTGGGCTAGGACGGAGGGAGTACTCCTACTCCATCCCATTCGAAATTGCAAAAAATGTTATTTTAGGTATTTTTCTTATAATTGCGAAATCCAATTTTACTCCTTCCGTCCTAGTTTGATTTTGCACGGAGATTAAAAAAATAATTGTTGTGTATACAAAAAGTAAAGTACGAGAGAAAAAATTGATAGCGAATAGTAAATGGATTGTTATTGTCAGTGTAGCAAATGAGCTTCATTGTCCATTTTATGCAACAAAGCAACTAAAAATCTTAGACTAGAACAGAATAAAAAGAATAAAAAAGTAAGAGCCTTAAAACAGACGGGGAGAGTAATACTTTATAAATAATGAAATTCACTCGTTATACTCGAAAAAATTACACACTTACTATTCTCTAAAAGCAAGAGTAGTAGACTGGTAGTTCTCTCACAAACAAGAAAAAGATGCCCACAGCAACAGCATAAGCCAGTGGCGTAACGATTTTCGCTGATCCCGAAAAAAAAAATGCACAATATAGCACCTTCATTGCATTCAACTTTCAAAAACAATGTTCATTTTTGCTTCGGTGATCGCCTTTTGAGGTCTTCAACTTCACGGGTCAATTAATTTTTGCAGGATAGCCTGAAAAAAAGAGAGCAGATTAGTATTTCAATCATAAGCTTTCGTCGTTGCTAAGAATTCAGAAACTTCTTTTACGAGTAAACTCTGTTTGGTTCGTGAAATTTGAGAAAGAAAATCAAAGGTAAAGGAGAGTTATTGAAGTTTAAGCATGCTTTATAGCTGAAGTTACTTACTGGACTAGAACGATATGATTTCAGTCCTTGATATAGTTCAGGAGCTGAAACTAGTAGTTTGACAGGACGAAATTCTATAGATTGACTCTGTCCTCTATTGTCTGAAAAAGAAACTAATTCACGACCAAGGAGGTGTTCAAACGCCTGAAAACAAAAGATTTCCGTAAGGTCTCTGTACGAAGTAAAGAAGAATATCATATAGACGTTCTGATACAAATGTAAAAAGTACACACCCTTAAGCACACATTCCTTGCATAATAGTCGGATGTCTTGAAGGAATCGTGTATGCTTTTGTACTCTGTCATAAGAGATAAGATACAGGTAATATAAAACTGACATAGCAAAAGTAAGAAAATAAAATTATATAAATATATATATATATATATAAAGACAGATAGATAGATAGAGAGAGAGAGAGAGAGCGAGAGAGAGAGAGAGAGAGAGAGAGGTGCTCAGCAGACCTTTCATTACAGAATTGAAGTTGTACGATTCTTGCTCTTTGGCCTCCAACCTCCTCATGCAAACCAGAATGTAAAGTTCCAAAATAGAGCAGTCTGCTTGAAACAAGTTGACATGACACTTATTAAGCTATATTCCGTAAAGAAAGAGAGAGAAATGGTGTAACTAGGAGGTCTGGATTCTAGCAAGGATGACCAAACTGTTTAAATCTCATCCCTGTACATCAGTTCCATTAAAGTTGCCCAACTGTAATTTATTCCAAAGTATATTGTCCTTTTATCAGTCAAACGTGTTGACATGATAACAGGAGTTGAGAATATTTAAAGAAGGTTTGTTTTGGCAAGTCAGAATGAGCTATTACGAAGAACCAAGCGATAGAAATCAATATTAAGAAAGCCAGGTCTAGAGACAAGTGAGCCATAATGCAGCAGGATTCATACCTTTCAAGGATTCAAACTTTGGCTGTCTTTGGACAGTTGAAAGTGCAGTTTTGAAGTTCTCAAGTGAGATGAAACCAGATTCCATTTTGATGTAACTAACAGCAGAAAATCTGATATCACAGACAAATGGAATGATAAAGTAATCTAGAGCAGGAATGTACAATCACCAAAGAACTTATCACTTGCAAAAACTGAAAGAAACTTACAGAAATCTCAGCAAATGGTTAAATGTGGAATCAGAGTTTGATAATGTATCAATAACTTCTATGAATCTTTTATCATCCAATATGCTCTGTACAATGTCTAAGGATTTCAGTGACAATAGCTAGTAATGCATTTTACTTTGAAAAATAACAAATAGTTCAAAAATTTTATATATTTTTTTTTAAAACGTGGTCACTAGTTAAGTGCTGCTGAGCAAAAGACAACCCCATTCTAGGTTTCTATGTTCGCATTTATCTATCAAGAATATCAATTGTTCTTTTCCTTTTGTAAGATAAGCATGTGATTTGCAAAATTGAAGTTAGCCATGCTGTCGACAAAGATAGACTGAAAGGAAGGATACTGAAAGCTTTGTATTGAACTCTTCTACATAATCATGAGAAAGGCTTGAATCTGTTGGCAATAGTAAAATGTGCTTCATAAGTCTGCAATCAATTGACAAGAAAACGAGTAATAAATATATTGAAAATCTTTCATTTTTGAGAAACACGTCTTAATAGTGAGACAAATAAGACATTCACAAAGTACCTTTGCATATCTTCCTTTGACGGAGGAAGAAATAGCAGTTTCCTATGTGAGAAACGAGATCTTACTCGTTTTTCCAATAGCTGATCAGCATCCTGCAAAGTACATAATGTTAGGAGTTTTCAAACCCAAGCTATAGAGCTAAGCACGTGTAACCCGCCAAATTAGGAATGCAAACATTATCTCAGTTTACAATGAGGATTGTGAAACAGACTCTACTTGGGGGGGAGAGAGAAATTAGAAGGTGAACGTTAAAGGATCATACCAGCCGACAACTTACACCTACGACAACAGCTTGTGATGTTACAGACTGCATTGCATCTAGCAAGCTATAGAGTAATCTTTGTTTCCCCTGAAAAGATTTTTTTTGTATGAAAGTTAATATATATTATACCTCATATTCACAACATAAGTTTCACTTACATCGTCATTTATGCTACTTAACCAAATAGTTGTGCATGTGGACATACAAGTATTACTAGTGGAATAAGAGAAACAGCAAAGAATAAACATGTGATACCAGACTTTTGGACCTTGTCATCATTCATCAAGAAGGAGAAGACGACAAAAAGGAAAGAAAAAGAAAGAAGGATGGCTATTATACCTGGGCAAAGAGGTCAAATTCGTCCAAAACAAAAATAACTGTTTTATGTGCTAATCCACACTCCCTGGCAAGAAAACAAAGAGATCATTGATCATTATAAGTGACAAGTTTCAGTAGTGATTCATTAAACATAATTAGAGAAGCAGAAGTACACTTGTAAAAACAAAGGAGAAAGGAAAGAAAACGTGAGACTGACCGCAACATAGCCACCATGAACTGGGAATTATCATCAAATGATGCCTGAACAAAATCATCATAAAGTAATGAAATTTGAGTCACCATGGCCAAAAATAAAAAAGCGTATTCTGAAATAAACTTGATATTTTACCATTTTTGAGAACATCAATTGGTTCTCCACACATAACTGTCTAGCAATTTCCTGAAATAAACATATTAAGAGAATTATGGGGACAGTGATGATGAGAACATAGACAAAAAAAATCTTTCAGATTATGTAAATTTACTCTACGGACAGCTATATAAACACCATTTATTCAGAAGTTGTCTTTGAAAGAAGCTCCAAATGAAGGGGTGAGTTTGAAGTGAACAGTTATAAGATAGAAAATTATGCTGATTTTTTGTTTAAAATAACGTGAAATAATTAACCATAAATAGAAGCCAAATGGCCACCTAGATAAAACCAATGTTTCTCTAGATTCAAAGTACATCTATCAAACCTTCCTGTGATCACTGATAGATAATGAAGGAAGGAACTTGAAATACGGAAACCAATGCAAGCCACATATTATCTGTAACGGAAACAAAAATATCTACAAAACAACCAAACCATAAAAGTTGAACATAGGAATGTGAGAGTACCAACCTTTAAGGCGCAACTATCATCGCTGTGCAAAAGCCCATTCAGTTTGATCTAAAACCATTAAAAAGAAAACAATTGCAATCATAAAAAGACATGCGAGATAATTTAAATCCTACATGGCATGTGCCTACAACAAAACATCTAAACTAAAGAACACAGCAAAAAAAAAAAAAAAAAAAAAAAAAAAACCAATATGTAGCCATACCACTGTGATCATATCAGGATACTCCTTCAGCAAATCTTCAATAACAAGCTCCAAGACCTAACATTTATCAATCAATCTATTACTAAGAGGAGGAAAAATATATGAATTTCAATAGAGATTGAACAAAAAAGGGCACAAAAAACACATTTTTACCGCAATTTTACCGCATCCACGAGGACCTAGGAGTAGAACTGAGTTGTTACCTGCCTCAGTGACTGAACTTGAAACTATGAATTTCAATTTGCTGTAAACAATAATTATTTTTTTTTAAAAAAACTTTAGGTTAAATTAAACAAAGAGAAATTGAGGCGTCAACAGATTAGGAATTGAACCTGTAATTGCTGTCAGGAGAATCGGAGAAGACAGAGAAAATGAAATTAGGGTTACAGATTCTGCTTCGAAGGAGGGTTACGGCTTCTTCTGCATTTCGTCCACCCATTTGTTTTGATTCGGTTTTCAGTTTGCCAACTGCACTCGGAGATACAGTGGTGCAGAAGGGGAACACGGTAATGGCGGGAAAAATGCTTAGGCGAGTCGCTGAGGCCCAACTATTAAATGGGCCTATGGTTGAGGTTTGGTTGGGTTTCAGTGTACAGTATGATTTTTAAAACCATTTTTGAAGGTTTATACTGCCTCCGACCCATTATAATTATAAAAGTTACAGAACCCAAAAATTAAGAAAAAAATAAGTGTTGTAACGTGAAAAGTAATATAGGATAGAGAAAGTGGGGCAGAAAGTTTTTGTCGTGAGTATAATAAATGGTCTCATTGTCTATTTTGAGTTAGTAATTTTTATATTGAAACGCCCAAAAAGAAAATTAGTAATGTGACTAAGGGAGTACTCCCTCCGTCCCAGTCTACTTAAGAAAAGTTTCTATTTTGGGCGTCCCACTTATCTTAAAAAAGCCCAAAATAGAAACTTTTTATCATTATTATATTGGGCCTACCCCACCCAATTATCACTAATAAAACTCAATTAAAACCCAACCCAATTAATCTCTCCCTAATTAAATCAAAAGCAACACTGGCTCAATTAAGACCCAACCCAAACCCATTTCCGGATAACAAACCCTAACCCTATTTTCGAGCAGTCTCTCTCTCTCCCTCTCTCCATTCTCATATTCTCTCTTTGTAAATCCTTTCCTTTCTCTCGCGCCGCCCTCACTGAGCCTTAAATTCATGCCAATGGATTCGTCGGATTTAAATGATTAGACAGTGGATCTAGGCTTTCCCTCGATTTCGATTCATTAACACCCATTTGTGTTCTACCCAAGACTTTGTTCCTCCGTGTTCTAACCTCGAATCCCTATTTTCCATACCCAATTCTTCTATCGCCAACGATGAAAGCGTGAATGAGTCGCCAAAGAAAGTTTCAGTGACTCGGTTGCGCCAAAGAAACGTTTGGGGAAGAATTTCCGCCTTAGTAGGATTCTTGAGATCCGGCCATACGGAGGCCTATTGGAAGGCTTTGGGACACCGTAAGCGTCTCGAAATGTTGGGGATAATGTTCCCTTGGTCGAAAGGCCCTAACCGAGATGTTAGTCCATATTTTCCGGATACGTGAAGCTATTCAACTCATGCTTCGAGATCCGAGGAAAAGAAATCCAAGAAGGAAAACAGGTGTAATCTCTCTATTTACGCTATTATTTGAAAACCTAGGAATTTACTCGTGTGTAAGAGAGCATGTTGTTGGCCGGCGATTATGGGAATTTTATGTGAAATGATGATGCTTCTTTGTTTACTTGAGACACGTGTGTTTATGATTAGTGTTTTTATTTGATACGAGCATTACTATGCTTCGATTATTGCCTAGAAAGGTTACTCGATTGATGATTTTTATCCGAGAGTACATTTTTATGAAAGGTTACTCGATGATTGATTGTGTTTGTTGGGACTTTGATTGTGGTTATGTTGCCATTTGATTGTTTTTGGATGAAATGTGCATTTGATGTGCTTAGGAACCGGTGAAATGTCCCTCTCGTTTACACTTGGTAATGGTTTTTATGAGAGTGTTCATGTACTCAGTGATGATTTTTATCTGAGAGTCAAATTTTTACAAAAGCAAAAACATTTCTTACACTTAATTTTGGTCACAAACCTAGAAAGGTTACTCAGTGATGATTTTTATCTGAGAGTACATTTTTCAAAAAACAAAAGCTCTCTTCTTTGCTGAGTTTGACCAAATTGCTTCAAAGAAATACCTCTCCAAGTGCTAATTCTGACATTATGCCTTCTAGGCCATCATCTTGCCCCTTCTCTTGAAGATATTTGATGCAATCCACTACCATACCCAATTCAACTCAATCGGTTTCTAGTTCTGACTCAACAATCTATCTGTTCCAATATGGGGAACATCAAAGTTGTTTTCACCTTTTAACTTCATGATTTCGAGCAGAGAAAGTTGCAAGCTAACAAAAATTTTGTTGAGAGTAACTGGTGAAAGATTTTCAAAAGCAACTTTTACTGCAGTAACTAAGTCATCAACTGTCTTGGCTTGAACATCTGTTTGAGTGTGTCCAAATCGACCAAACCATCCAAGATCATTGATGTTCGTATCAGGGGCGTTTGGTGGTTGAAATTGTAGTTGAATGTTCCATCCATCTTCGCTTCTTGCCTTCTCTAAAATCTTGATGCGAGTTCTTGATATGTGGTGGGGCATTGTCCATTGTATGATGATATTCTTTGATTCATTTCTTTGGCCATTTAGATTTTATTGTAGGAATAACCCGCAATAAAAAAAACACAGTTAATCTCTCAAAAAAGAGAACATTGCTGGAAAAAAATCGAGTTTTGACTTTGCTTACATTTCGAGTAGCATCTCCTTTGTCCTTTGTTTGTTGATTGATGCCATCAGCTTTGGGTCACCATTGTTCTGCAACTCTATTTCGCTACTCCTCTTTCTTGGCTCTCTTTTTGTAAATGGCCACATGCCTATCTTTCCATCAAATAAAAGAACCCCTTCATTTGAATAAATGGGCCTACTCACTGCACACAAGAACATTACCTTAGGGATGAACCTTTTACTTTGGCATGATCTATGAGGTTCGCCTCTCCGGACACATGTAGTATCTTTCCATTGCTCTTGTCAAGTAAAACCATTTTTCATCAATGTGTATGACATGGAACATGCTCTTAAACCGAAATTTACTAAGAGAAAAATCCCATTTAAGCCATGATAAACGACTTGCATATTTATTGCCTTCGGTTAATGACCTGAGTGATTGCATTCGTGGTGAGCCACGATCACACCCTCCTTTTTCCATCTCCCAACAAAGGTGCTCTTACTCACTCCCAATGCAGGCCCCAAATCTCTAATTGTGCCTCTTTGTTGGTATGAAATTGTTTTCATCTTTGCTTCATCTAACTGGACTCTTTTGCCTCTTTTTGCACTTCAAGTCGGACACAATGGAGCATTTCCTCCCATTTGACGCCTCACTTTTGTCCACATCAAGTACACAGTCCGATTGAGAAACCGCGAACCTCTCCAGCGGCTTCCTTGATTTTGCCCTTTGGGAGATTTCGATCAACAACGTAGGTCGACAAGTATTAGGTCTGTTCCTCTCTTCTGTGTTAAATCCGATCTCCTCACCATCTTTTTATTTTTGTCTTGGTTATGAATTTGTAAATTAAGAAACTGTTCAAAAACAGTGAATGCCTTTTTTATAGGGGCACTTTTGAAATGGTGGGAAAATGGTTATGTTTGGTGATCCAGGTCAAATTTTGAAATTCCCTCTGTAAATTTGAAATTCCCTCTGTAAATTAAGAAAGTGTAAACAGTGATGGCTTAACAGATTTGACTTCTCTGTTTGAATTTTGGGTTGGGGGGAAACTGATTAAGAGTTAATCAAAAATGTGAATTAACTCTTAATTTTTCACCCAGTTGTCCTTTTCAAATAAAATAGTGATATTCCTTAAGTCCCGTGCCATTTTGCTTTTTCTTAAGTAGACTGGGACGGAGGGAGTATGTCTCAACAAAAATTCACTCACATCTACTAGTTAGTGTAAAATTATTCTATTTTCTTGTGTTCCAGGCAAACAGTTCACGATTTCGTTTTTGGTTCTGAATTGTTAATTTCGGTTCCGTGAAATCGAGATTGAAACGGCAAACCACGCTTCCAGTTTTCCCGTTTAGCCGGTTCCGTACACTTTTTTTTTTTAAAAAAAAAAACTGTTTATTTTTTTTTTGTGTTTTTTGTTACTGTTTTACCATAAATTATATTTTGGTCACTGTTTTTCCAGAAAAGTGTATTTTGGTCACTGTTTTTCCAGAAACTGCATTTTGGTCATTATTTTTCCTGAAAATGTTAAAAATCTAACGGTTTTGGATGACCATAATTAAAAATTAATATTTTTTTAACATATTCTATTAAAAAAATAACTGAATCGATTAAAAACTAAGATAAATGCAAACCGGTTCCCCGGTTCTTAAAAATATTGAATCGAGTTGAAACTGAGATGGACCGTGAACCGCACGGTTTCGGTTCTTTCCGGTTCCTCACGATTCGGGTTTAGGAGATTCCGGTTCCGATTTGCCCGTGTCTAAATGAGCCTACAATCAATGAATATAGATATAAAAAATGAGTAATGCTAAAGTCACATAACTCACAAAATTTTGGTCACAAACACAAACGTAACAAACTAATTTGACATTATTTTATTGGATGTATTTGATTGTAGACTCAACTACTAATTAATTAAGTATCTAATCAATTAATCAATAGTTAATGACAACTCAGCCTGTGATCAAAATTTTGTAAACTTATTTTATACCCTAACAATGTTCATAAAAGGGAATTGCTTTCTGACTAAAGGGAGCTAGGGCATTGCTAAACAATGAATAGCAAATGTCCCAAAAATTTACACAGCTCTGAGTTTCCAAAAACACCTAAAAATGCACGAAAATAACACCTAAAAACGCACGAAAATAACACCTAAAAACGCACGAAAATAACCCGTGAGGAAATTCTGGAATCATGAGAATTAAGTACACAGCAAAAAGAACTAAAGAAGTAAAGAACCCTTGGTACAAGTAAAAAATTGTATAGTGAGTTCCCATGCCATTGCTGCACATCATATACAGGAAGCTGTCGTGTTCATACTCTCCATTTATTACGGTAATAATAACTATCTACTAGAACTATACCTTTTTTTGTTTCACTTCTTCTTCCTTAGTCGGTCCGCCTTTTTCTGAAAAGACAGCAGTCTAACCTAGAGAGAAAAAATCTAATCAAAAAAAGAAAAAGATTCCAAATCTATCCAAGACATCCGTTGTATAAAGCTAATCTCTTAACGGGAGACCACAAATTCATCCTCGGGCACAGGTGGAGAGTATAGCCACAAGCCATCTAAGAACGAAATCAGAGCATTCCATTAGACTGGGGCGATTCATAGCCATAAGGGTTCTTGCTGGCCCAATTCCACTGATCTCTACACATCTCTTCAATCCCATATTTTGCCCTGCAAAAAAGCAAGCCAACCTTAAAACAAAACATCAAATGCGTTAAAAGCTACAACCAAGACTGTTTAACTTTGCCATGCAATTCTTTTTAAAAAAAAAAAAAAAACTTTACCAAGTAATCACTATTTCATTACCCTATAGTTTCAGAGGTTAGAATATTATAAGAGTATGAAATTCTGCTAATAAGATATAAGGCGGTAAGTCAAGTCAAGTCAAGCCAAGCAACTCAAGAAACATTTTAACTAAGTCAGAACCCAACTAGACTCCAATTCCTAACTAAATGAGCCAAAATTGACCCAAATTGTAAGGCCAACGTGTTTCTTAAGTCCAAGTGGAGCTCGAACTGGCTCATGAATCCCAATATCCTTTTTGAAATTATCAAATATTTGAGCTTGACTCAGTTAATTTAAACTACCCAAGCTTGGCTCAACACTAAGTCAGATTAATCGGTAGTAAATCAGATTACATAAACACTAATCCACAGCCCTATGTAACAGGACTAGTCAACAGATTATCTGCAATGCTAATTATGTTCGTGACAACTTACTTCCACTTCAAGTCGCGTTCTGCTTTGGCTGTTGATGCATATACAATCTCACAATCACCAGGTCGTCGGCCAGACATCTTCAAAGGAATTTTCTGGAATGACCCAAAATAGAAAGGTGTTAATACTATCCACACAAGTGACAGGAAATTACTGTTGACATTATCTCGAACACCAACTCCCCCAACCCCCAAACAAAACCACCTTCACATAAAAAAATTTCCTTAAAATAACATTGAGAACTTCATTCAAATGGACAGATATCATTAACAATTGCTGCTAAAACCTTAAATAATTTTGTTTTCCTCTGATACCGAAGTAAATTGAATACACATTAATATCTTTTACCATGAAAGTCTGTAGAAACTAATACCTTTCCAGATGCCTTCTCGAATGCTGTCACCATTTCCAAGACAGATGTTCCTTTTCCGGTTCCCAAATTGTACACTTCACAACCTACGTATCATAAGAAAAGAATTTAACACCAAATGGCATATGTAACAAGCGATAAAGTGGCCAATTCAAGACAGCAACATGTAGCAAAACTGTAGCATAGGTAGCCAAAATAAAATGAGAGCTCTGGTAATGGAGCTCTCTCTTCAATTTCACTAACACCAACATTGATGCAGGTGACCGTTTGTATCTAATTATAAATTTAAACCATATGGCCTTCACACCAATCATGATTAAATTCGACTAAAAAAGAGGAGGCACTTGCTTATCATGCAGAAAAGGAGATATACATTACCCATGTGACTGCATGGTTTAGATGCCTAACACATAATCTCTATAGGATTTTTTTTTTTATTTATATTCATACCAATAGGATATCATCCAACCATCCTATACAAACCAGCAAACTTTTAACCTTATTTCAGACGTGTCCAAGAGGGTATCGTTCACTTATCTCATCCACACGCTCTCTATCACAAAAAAGATGCCACTTCAATTTTTATTTTTGTGGCATCTTAAGAGTTCAATACCAATTCAGTCACACTTCCATGATCATACCTACTTGTATTCCCTACCAACTCTACCCAGCTCCCAGTTTCACTTGATGTGCAGCTGGGCCATCCTGCCAAAGTAGTCAGTACCCACCTATCCAACTACGACTACCCCCTCACCAACCTCCCCTGGACCCTTTACAAACAACCATGCCTTCATCATTCAATTACCAGCTCTTGAACAAAGACCTGGACTCCATATGCACCACCACTAGGATTTGCATAACATGGTAAAAGAGCTCAACTGTGTAGCAACCACCCTTGCACTCTCCTATATCAGATTGTTCCTCTTCCCATCTAGACTCAAGATTGTCAGTGATCAGGACAAGGTCGTCTTTCTCTACTCAAAATCAGAAACCCAATTGCTTATGTGCTGATGGTTATGGCAAGTATGTACAACTCGGATGACAGAAGAATTTTTTAAACAAATATGAGGGCAATTTAGTAAATGTTAAGAACAAACAATCAATGTAAAGTACCTGCTGTAGGATCAGAAAGCTTGCTCAATGCAGCAATATGCCCATCTGCTAAATCCACAACATGGATGTAATCACGTACCTGGTAATCAAACACAAATAATCGGATCAAGATTTTAGAGTGACAGTATTTTAAACAGTACTCCAGGCAAGAATGGCGACAAAAAGCTTCGCTCCTTGACAATTGAGAAACAAGAGGTATGACTGAATAAAGTACAAATACCTATCTCTCTCTCCATATACACGTGTATATATATATATATATATATATATATATATATATATATAAAACGTCAAACAGAACAAGTTTGTTGAGTTTGTTCTATAATTTCAATCATCTCTGATTCCTTATGCAGTAATACAATACATTAAGTACACATGACCATAACTTCCTTTCTTTACTATGACTTAACTAAGTGAAACAACATTTTAGACAAGTGGTATAACTGTCTTCAGAGAGAGAGAGAGAGAGAGAGAGAGAGAGAGAGAGAGAGGATAGATAAAGTATGACTCAGTGCCGGATGAAAAGAGAAAGATGATAAAGAAAGCATGGCTGAAGCCAGTGATGTCTGTGCGGGATCTAGTGATCTACATTGCTAACCCCACCACGAATAAGAAGAATAAGAACAACAACAACATGAAGTAACTTCTAACAAAAAACAAACATCAGAAAAAAGAGATGCTTTCTCTATTGGCGCTTTGTAGCCCTCCCATTGTCCTTACAGCCTTTAACAGTTGGTTTTGGGATGAATATCAACAACCTAGCAAACCCACATTTCCTTTGGGTTTTAATCTATAGGTATAATGACAAAAAAAGACAAGTAAAAAGGGTTCAAACAATAAATACACTTCTAATAATAGTAGAATGAAAAGCTTAAACAATGGCATACCCCAGTTCCATCCTTCGTTTTGTAGTCAGTTCCAAACACAGAGAGTGCAGGTCGCCTGCCAACAGCTACTTGCTGAACAAAGGGCATGAGATTGTTTGGGATGCCACGAGGATCCTCACCAATAAGCCCACTAGGATGTGCACCCACTGGATTGAAGTAACGCAGCAAGATAATTTTCCACTCGGAATCCGAACGATAAATATCACGGCAAATGTCCTCAATCATGAGCTGAAAGTATAAATTTGTCAGATAATCTTAGAAGAATATCATGTGAACCCCAGTGAGGAGGTGTAAAGATAAATTCTAATTATTCCAATCGAAACAAATCTATCTTACTATGAATTATTACTCAAGAAACATGACATGATGTACCTTAGTTCGTCCATAAGGATTTGCTGCAGATAACGGGAACTCCTCTGTGCATGGTACCTCCTTCGGCCAACCATACACAGTAGCCGATGATGAAAACACTAGCTGGAATGTTGGAAAACAATCAAGCAAAACACATCAGCCAAATCAACAAGGAATACATTCATAGTTTTCCCAATTTTGCATGGAAACGGTCCAATAATAATAAAGAAGTGTGTGAATATAGATTCAACAAGAAAAGTTGTTCCCTAAATTTGGAAAAATAACATGTTCTATCAAAATACCATAATACACCTACAACAACAAAAATGCACATGCCTTTAGGAAATACCCTGAGATATAAACTTGAACATACCATTACAAAAACATTTTAGTGCAATTTTTGTCAACATATTTTTAAATTCCGAGGTTTTAGTGCAATAATTAAAAATTTGACCATGTCTGCGTAATGGAGGAAATACATTAAGATTTTATGTTAGCCACTTTAACTAAAGCAATTTTTGCCACAATGATCTTTCCTCTATTTCAGAAAAATCCTAGCTCTGCCACTAATTAACTTGAAACCGTGCTTCAAGGTTTTAGACACGCAAATACTTCCGCACTTCAGAAATTCAGGACATAACTAGAAAACAAGAAGATAACAGACAGAATGGATCATTTGTCAAGCAGAAAAGTGGAACACAAAGCCCAAAAAAAAAAAAGCATAGAAAGCACATATGTTCATGTCAAGGTGATCACCTTCTTGCATCCATGAGCAGCCATGACTTCCAATAGCGTAATGGTACCAATGATGTTGTTGTTATAATACATCAATGGCTTCTGCACACTTTCACCAACTGCTTTTAATCCGGAAAAATGAATCACGGCATCAAACCTACATAACCACAACATCAGCACAAGCACAATGTTAGCTAAGCAGCAGTTTTGGCAGGCAGAATAAAAAACAGCGCAAATCTGTAACAAGTTAGCAGGACACAAAAAATTTACATTAAAAAAAGAAGGCACTGATCAAGAGAAAATTGGAGGTGATGCGCGAGTGACACAAATAATAAGGGAAATTTCTCATACGGAGCCTTAAGAATGTATGTGGAGAAATATATGTTAGAATAAAGCAATATTAAGACAGGGAGATATAGAGCGAAGGAGGAGAGAGAGAGTTTACCGAGTAGAAGTGAAAATAGCCTCTAG
This sequence comes from Adenophora triphylla var. japonica, assembly GCA_022495995.1. Taxonomy (NCBI): domain Eukaryota; kingdom Viridiplantae; phylum Streptophyta; class Magnoliopsida; order Asterales; family Campanulaceae; genus Adenophora; species Adenophora triphylla. The sequence continues at coordinate 525,052 of JAFEMH010000241.1, read as the reverse complement.
TGCAGGTTTGTCCCTGACGTCTACCTGCAGTTGATCAAGAGTTATAGATGTCGGTATGCATAGGCTTATACTTGTATGACTAATGTACTAGTCTATGATGATCAAAATTACAACTAAAGTGTGTTGAAACAATTAAATCACAAAAGTTGATATCAAACAATACATTAAAAATCACACAGTTTTACTTTTCAACAGAAAAACGTAACTCCAGGACAACAAACCAAAATCAAGTTAAGCCCATACCCATCCAAAACAATAAAATCCTAAAGCAGGTTTATCTATACTTTTCTTCTCCTAACAGTCACATTCAAAAGGTTTCACCAGAATTAGAATAGTACATCACAGAGTCCAAATTATAATTCCAAGTTTATAAAAAGAGTAAATAAATATGAAAATAGAAACAAGAAAAAACCTATAGAGAAAAAACTTATAGAGAAAAATATAACCATGATGGTGGTTAGCTTCATAAAATCCCCAAAATAAGCAACTTCACATAAACAATTTAATCCCATGACATAATTCAAGTTTCTAAATTCAAAAGAAAGTTGAACTTTTTTCTTTCTTCTCAATTACAAATTCAAAAGTGATACACAAATACATCAAACTCCTAAAATAGAATAAATAAAGGAATGACCCATTCAAATCTATAAAGAAAAATCAAGTTACATTTTTATATGTAAGCTCATTTTTCATTTATACAGATAAATTTATCAACACCAAATTAACTGAGCACAAACCAAATTGAACAGTTTTTCCTCTTTCATTTTAATGACAAAAATTGAAAAAAAAAAAAAGTGAAACGGAATTCAATTTCACAAATCAGCACATATTTTACATTTATAAAAAGATAACTCCATAAACACCAGATTAACTCAAAATTCGCACATAAGAAATCATATGCCCGAAACAATTCAGCCTATTGAACCAAACGCCGCGAAGGCCGAAAAGGCTCAATTCAAAACAAGCAGATAACACATGAAAGAGCTCCATGCACATGGAAAAAGGAGCAAACCTTGTGAAAGGAGAGATTAGAAGCGAAAGCACCGGCGAGTTCAGTAACACGATCAATAGCAATAGGAGAGGCGTTATCGAGATTATCGACGACGACTACCTTGTTACCGCCGAGCAACAGTTGCAACACCGTATGACTCCCTATATAGCCGGCACCACCGGTGACGAGTATATTCAGGGGTGCCATGTTTGAACTTAAACCCAAAAATTAGCCAGCCGAAAATTGAAACAAAATTTTGCAGAAACAGGATAATTTGGTGTATGAAATATATGTATACAAATTGAAACGACAGATCTAAACGAAGAAGGAAGGAAGGAAGAATATTTGGAGTATTTGACAGATGAGAGAGAGAGATGAGAGAGAAAGATACGATACGAGAAGGGGTTTTAATACAAGGAGGGAAGGGGAATGGAAACTGAAAATGTCAGGGAGTTTTTTAACTAGGGTTTTTACTCCTACGATCGGTATAATCTTGTTTGGCGGAAAATGACTTTAGAAAAAAATGATTTTTAGTAATTTTTTTTTTTTGAAAAGCGAAAATATTGCCAAAAACTTGTAAAAAATGCGTTTTTTCTAAGCTTACGAAAAAACGTGTTTTCCCTTCAACAACGGACTCAACGGACTGATGCCCATTCTCTCTCTCTCTCACTATACGCACGCTCTCTCTCTCTAGCCGCAATAACCGGCGACCTCACCCAACACCCAAGCCTAACCTCTCCCTCTCCGGCCAATCAATCCTCCTTCACATCCAAATCCAACAGGCGATCTCCATCTTCTCCGATGACTTCGTACAGATCCGACGACTTCTCCGCAAGCGCTCTACTAGGGATTCAAGCCCAATCGGATTAAGCTTCAAAGCAATTCCACCTTCAATCAAAGATCCAGCTTGCTTCTCAACAAAATTTAACAGAAATTCGAGATACCGATCTCCGGTCACAATTGCCATCTCGTACGCAATTTGCCGGCGGGCCATTGTTTTGTTTTGATTTCTGGGTGTGAATGATTGGATTGTGAAGATATGAAGAAATGTGTGGGTCTGTGTGGGTGAGAAAGAGATAAGGAGTACCAAAATCAAGTGTCGACCTGTGTAAAATAGAGTGCCGGTTGGTATATAACGAGTGCCCGTTAGTGTATAATCAAGTGCCAGTCTGTGTAAAATAGAGTGCCAGTTGGTATATAACAGAGTGCCCGTTAATGTATAATCAAGTGCCGATGTGTAAAATAGAGTGCAGTCCATATTTTTGAATGCCAAAAAATGATTATCGGTGTTTTTTGAGTGCCGGTGTCGTGTATTTGAGTGCCGGTGTACGTGATTTTGAATGCCGGTTCATGTTTTTTGAATGCCGGTGCTTGTATTTTTGAGAGCCAAAGAAAATATTAGTGTAACAAAGTGCAGTGTTAGTTGAACGAGTGCCAGTGTGAAGAGTGCCGGTTCATGTATATAAAAGTGCCGTGTAAAAGTGTCGGTGCCGGTTTAACAAAGTGCCGGCTGTCGGTTCTGGCACTTTGTTAAATGCTTGGCACTTTTTCACCGGCAATTTGTGATACATGAACTGGCACTTTATCACATGGGTTTGTTAAACGACAATTTGGCATAAACGAGGAAACCAAGATAATTACAAAAATGCCACCGTTTATTTTGAACATGGTTGCCAGTATTTACAAAATTGCCACCGCTTAATTTGAAAACACGTTTTTTCATATCTTAAGAAAAAACTAGTTTTTTATAAGACCAACTCGAAAATATTTTCTAAAAAAAATGAAAATGTTTGTGAAAAATAAAATAAATATATTTTTAAATCTAAAAAAATAATTTTTGAAAAATATTTTCATTTCTTTGATAAATTTAAAAAAAATTATTTTTCGATTAAAACATAATTTGAGATAGGAGGTGCGGTGGGGTAGAGGATGGTGAGATAATTTAAAGGGTAAAATGAGGGTTGATGCGACGGTTGAAAATAGATTTGGGCTGAAACAGTAAATGAGGCCCAATGTGACGAGTATGGGCCGGAGCATTTTAACCCATGATATAAAGTGGGTCCACAGTGAGGAGGCGACATATGCAGGCCGGCGTGCGAGAATAAGATCAAGCGAGAAGTATATTCAATCTAGCAATAGCTGAAAATGATAGCGTCACAAGGCAGAAAACTCGCCTAGATGGATGTTTGGGTTGGCGACAATCCGAAGTTTGCCGCCCTCCCTTTGATTGTCGCGTGGGTGACTTACATGTCTGGTGACTTTGAATGATACCTAGACTGTCACATCTGGGTCCCTCCATAACCGTCAATGATAAGAGGTCTGTCAAGACAAAGTTGACGTCTCCACTAATTTTGTAGGTGGTTAGCACTCCTTGTTGATGTGTGTCCATGTCATGTGCCATGCACATGAGAGATGAGAGTATATAAGCTACCTAGAAAATATCATATGTAAGTCTCTTTCTTGTTCTTTGAAGCTTTCTCTCTCTAAACTTCATAGCTATTTGCTTGTTTTGTGACCAGTTGACTTACTCTCACGTCGGAGGGGTAACGTCGGAGACGCCCCAGACTTAGTTGACTCGTCTTTCGTGTGTGTATGTGACCAGCGAAGAAGATAGCTGGAGTATCCTCCTTTTTCTGTTTCAGTCAGTTCTGTGCAACCATTTGACTTGATAGCATCAAGGGTAGGTTAGGATGGTGGTAGGAAAGGGTGTGGTGGGTGTGAGGTAAGGGTGGGAGTTGGGGTAGGGGGTAGGGCAAGGGGGGATGAGGTAGGAGGCCGGGTGGAGGAGTTATTAAAAAGTAATATAATTCAATTACGAGTAAAAAATATTTGATCGGGTGAGTGTTTAGTGGGAAGTGGTGGGGGCATTAAAAATTGTGAAAAAATAATTTTAATATGAGTAGAAAAATGGTTGGGGTGGGTTTATGATGGAGGTGGGGAGTTATTAAAAAATAATTTCAAAATGAGTACAAAAAAAAACTTTTTTTTTAATTGGGGTTGGTGGGGTGAGGGGTGGGGGTGATGGTGGGGCAGTGAGGAGTTGTTAAAAGTAATTCTAATATGAGTAAAATTTTTATAAGAGGTGGAAGGGTTGGGCAGGGTGAGTGTAGGGGATGAGTGGTTGATATGGGGTGGTATAGCATGGGGTGTATGGGGAGTTGAGTACGTGAACGAGGATTTTAACATTTTTTAAAAAATGAAATGTGGAAAAAAAAATTGTATATCATTTTACTTACAAAAATGGGAAAAATATTTTTTCCATTATCAATACTTACTAAACAACAGAAAATGGAGAAATATTTATATAAAAATATTTTTCCTTAACAAAAGGAGTCTAAGTTTGTATTGTTCTAAGGAACCCAAATACTAATTGAATCAATTAGCCCCTTTAGATTTTGGTCAAAGTCAATGCTAAAAGAACAAAAAACTTTTAAAAAATGGATATAAATTGAACCGAGATGTTATATTTTAATGATTGTATCGATCGTAAATCCGTAAATCCGTCGTGTACCATTTGAATTTGAATTGATGCAAATAGTAGAATGAGACTCACATGACAATATTTATGTATATTTAACTCATAGCCATAATTTCATTTTTTTTTATAAGTTTGGGTCATGCATAAAGTCATGTATCTTTATTGCCACTTTATGGCATCTTTTCTCACGTTTACAATGATAATGACTATAAAAAGGGAAGAAGAAGACTATATACTTCCTCCGCCTAACTTTAAATCGGATTTATTTTCCTTTTAATTTGTTATACCTCAAATCGAAACTTTTCTCAAATAATTTCTTTTAAAATTAATAAATACCAAAATACAAACATTTCATACTATTTTTTAGTAGAAAGCCTAAATTCGCTACTAATTAATTAAATTAGAATATTTTTGAAAAGATAGTCCAAATTTACAATTTAATTATAGAAAAAAAAATTGTAGCTGAAAGTATTCGAACACGTACAAATAACATGAGTGCAAAGTATTCCGATCATTTACTTAATAATGGAGATATGTGAACAACTTCTATTTTAATTTCAATTTTTTTATAGTAAAAAAAAATTGAAATCTTAATTATTGTTATTTTTACGACGACCCGAAGCGTTTACTCACCGGGTCTGTGTTTTGGGTTATGTAAAATTCACCCTTCATTTATCGTGCTTGAGGGACACGTGGAGGTAGTTAAAACTTAAATGGGAAGGTCGTTATAAAAATGTAGAGAAGTCTAGAATTCTGTTGCGTGCCAAATTTAGCTAGATTCTCTAAAACGCAAAATAAAAAATAATAATAAATTAAAAGTTTCCATATTGGCTTAGATTGTACTCTCTTCGTCCTAAAATATTTGTCCAATTTGATTTTTTTGTTAAATTTTGACCATAAATTTATGAGAGATTAATTATGTTCATGAAATTCTAAATGTTGTTGTTGATAATATTATTAATGGTGAATCAATAGAAATTTTTAGAATTTCATGAACATAGTTAAATTGTCATATATTTGTGATCAAAGTTCAACTAAAAAGTCAAATGGGACAAACATTTTGGGACGGAGGGAGTAATATCTAGTACAATTAATTAAGGATGTATTTGTTTGCTTTTAATTTTAATAAATGAATTTTAATGAATTTTGAAGACTATTTTTAACCTTAAAAAATCATTAATTAGAAGCAAACAAATATACCTTAAATATTCCTTCAAATGAAAATAATTGTTAACATGGCCTTCTAGGACTAGGATACTTTCATTAAGAATCCTTCATATAAAGCAGCAAGAAATGCTTCTAAACCTTAGTTTGTTTCACGAAAAATCAAGATTTTAAAAAGCGTCAGGTTAGACGGATAGGTTAGACGGATGCTACGCAGCGAAGTCGAGCCTAGCGTCTAGGCGGGGACTAGTCGGAATTAGTCGGTATCTAGGCGGGGCTTAGAACTAGGCGTTGGAGATGGGCCTAGCGCCTAGGTCGGGGTCTTTTAGAACAATGCGAAAAAATAATCCTTGAAAAATAATTTATTGAAAAATATTTTTCGAAAAATGAAAATGTTTTCAAGAAAATATTTTTCGATGTTTGGTGAATCTTAAGAAAATATTTTTCGGAAAACATTTTCCGATGTTTGGTAGTTTCATTAAAGTAACTTTCTAAGGGTAAAATCAATACAAACAAAAGAAAATGAGGAATATGAGGAAAATATTTTCCGAAAAACTACTTTCTTAGGTAGAGGTAAGAAAGTCATTTTCCTTAGAAATCAAACTCATTTTTCATTGACCTAAAAAATATTTTTCGTTGACTTCATTTTCTTCTGATGTTTACCAAACACTAAAAAATAAAAAATGAGAAAAACATTTTTCGAAAAATATTTTCCACAAACAAACAGAGCCTAACATTTAATAGAGCATCATGGGTAGGACTATTCTACTAAGTTTATGTTTAATGTGTCCCAAAAGTGCCTACTACAAACAATCATTTTAATCACCGTTAAAATCTCTGCCCTCGTGCTCAGTATTTTCCCTATAATTCATGTATATCGACTACTATCTTTGTCTCAGTTAAACTTGAAAAAAAAAAAAAACGTTATAACACAAAAAATTAGCAAAAAAATTAAAAATAATAATGTATTTCGGTAAATTGCGTTTTAATAAAAATGTAATTTTTTTAAATTAAACATTTTCAAAATATCCCTTAAATAAATAATTAAAATACTCAATTTTTAAAACGGATGAAATAGTAAATAATGCATCACCCGCTTTAATTAATTAATGTATGTTATTTTAAATTATTACACTGTATCACCCCCACTTTGTACCTCCTTCCTTTATGGGTAGATTTATTAACCATACAATAAATACTATTATTAAACCACATTTCTTTTGTAACCGAACCACTACTAACCTAATATTTTCAATACTAAATCTTTTTGTTACTCTTGTTTTTTTTTTTTTTAAACCAAAAGAGTAATTTTATTAATAACACAACAACGACAAATATTTAAAAGTCGACAATCCACAAACGTTAAAAGTTTGATTTAAACGGTAGAACTCGCGTTTACAAACGTTATGTTACAAATTACATCTGCTACTAGAGATGCCTATCCGGTCCTGAACCGGCGGTTCGAATCGGAATCGGACTGTCCAAGAGCCGGCGCAAAATCGGAACCGTTAAATCGGAACCGCCTTTGAACCGAAATCGGCGGTTACCAATCCAGTTAAGGTTCATTTTTTTCAAAACCGGCGAACCAGCGATTCATGAATCGTGAACTGGAACCGTGAACCGTCTATATCAAAAAACATAACAAATAAAAAATAAATTCTTTTTTTTTTTTTAATTTATGGTTCAAAATCGAAACTGAAACCATCTATATTCGGTCCAATTACGATTCAAGGCAAATCGTAAAACTGAACCGCTGATTTGATTTAGAATCGAAATTGCTGATCCGAACCGGATAGACATCTCTACTATGCTGATAAATTTATCTTGTTATTATGAGAAAGACGTACCAAATCTTATCTGGTCGGTTCCCTTTACTTAAGGTCAACATCAAGAAATATGTTGATTAATTAATTCAATTTTTTTGGTTAAGCGCACTTCCATATGCGAGGTGGCGTCTGTATGGTGAAAAGTTAGGTCTAATTCCTAAAATTAGTTAATCTAGCATTTGCGTGAAGGCTATTAGTCAACCTAATTATCCATTTGTCTTAAAAGTAATAATAATAATAATATTATTATTAATAATTAATTTGATTTCATTGAATATTAATCATAATTTTATGATAATCTTAATCCTAAAAAATCTTATGGGAAGAATTTCTAATGGAAATCAATAAAAAAATTAAAAGTGAACTGGCACGATTAAATCATATAATTATGGACAAAGTTTAATTGAGTTGAACATAAAAATTAAATTGTGATTAACTTTTCGAGAGAGACCACGAGATATAGAAATATATATATATATATATATATATATATATATATATATATATATATATATATATATATATATATATATATATATATATATATATATATATATATTTCATTTATAGTTTTTAAATTGGAGAGTATTCAATTTATAATGTTTGAACGTATCAAAGAGTTTTAACTCAAACAATATTTCGATCCTCATCAATCAAGAATATAATAGTTGGATTTTTTGTAATTTTAGATTAAAGTTTTTATAAGATTGTTACATTATCACATACAGACGCGAATTCAGAATTTTGAAATCGCGTGGGCTTATTGTCGGTGACTTAGATAAAAAAAAAAATTATTTTGAAAATTCTGAAGTTTGAGATGGGCTGGAGCCCACCTCAAATAAGCCTAAATCCGCCCCTGAACGCATAAAGTTGACTGAAAATCAGGTTGATTTTGTTAGTCAATAATTTCAAAATATTATGAATATACACATCATATGACATGTAAAAGACGAAAAATCTCGTGCTTTGTCCCCTTCCATGGCCCTTTACGTGACTACATATAATTGGTTCACGTGTTAAGTTACTATCGATCCCTCGTTTCATTTGAAATTATAAAAATTGTCATTTTGAATATTTCATTTAAAATTATAAATTTTTAAAATGAAAAACTTTCAATATTTATGAAATAATGAGTCTACTTGTCATATATAATTACAACAATTACTCACTTATTATTCACTATCTTACTCTCTCTCTCGTTACCCATTATTCACACTCACATCATTTTATTATTATATTTTTTTCTTAATTAGTGTGTGTATACACTATACAACCGTTTTTTTCAATTTCGATGGAGACGGAAGAGTACACATGGCAATCCAACAAGTCTTATTTAGTCGTCACCACCGACCCTCTCATAGTCTCATTAATAAGGGGGCCGTATGCAAGTTTCTAGCTTTGGGTAAAATAGGAAATTCAAACGGGAGAATATTCTCAAATTGGATACTTGATTAATAATTAATCGATGGCTTAGCATGATTTGCTTAAGTGTTCATAAAGTAGGCCTGACAATTATGCGAATTGGGTTGGGCTGTGGTGGATTATTGAGTTGAATGTGTCACTTGCTAGAATCCGTTTAAATTAGCGGATCAAATTAGTCGAGTTGAAACGTGACGATTTAGTGAATTGAGACGAGTCAATACGTTTATTTTTTCTACGCGTATGCATTAGATTCATTAATTTTGCCTATATATGCGGGTTGAAACCGGTGAGTCGACCTGTTAAGATTAATGGGTTGAGACGGGTGATCCGTTTCAACCCACTAACTTAAACAAGTTGGATTGAATCAAATAATTAGTGAGTTAGATTATGCGGTTTAATGGATAACATATTGAAATTGTCGATCCTACCATAAAGATGTCTTATTACGGCGAGATTTGCATGAGGAGGCAATCATTTGAAGTTTGATAGCACATTTATGTAGGTGTTAGTGCCCTAGGCCTATAGAGATAGACCTTTATGTAATGTCATTGTTCATTTATATATGAGATTGTTTATTTGATTATTATATGTGTTTGCATGTTTAGTTATAATAATCGTGTCCCTAGTACTTATGAAGCACTAGTATGAAGTCTAATGGATAATCATGTGATGATTATATGCATGGAGATGCACATTAGATTCATGGGTTCTTGTTAGAGAACAAGGTACTTGACTTGACCCATTATGAGATTTATGTCATGGTCATATATCATAAATAAATCTCATATAGTCATATCATTGATATCCTTTGACCTGAGATTATCATCGTCTTCCACTCGATGAATATCATGTTTGATATAGTTTAACGTTGTCTTTAACCGGACAACAATAAGGGCTATTATTGGCATGATATGATTCTTGTTGGGAAGAATGATAAGTCAAGATGGAAACTTGTCCCTCGTAAAGAGAGATGTTTGCTTGGCCACTCGTGAGTAAGATTGATGTAGTGCATGGCCATGCCCGAATGAATTAATATGATTAATGTCATTCGATTAATCAATTTACTTGGTAACGAGAAAGCATTGAACAATATGAGTTGACGTGGACCATGACTCATGTTCAATATAGCATCGTGTGACAATGGGATTATGATATGTTCTATGTAGGAAAAACGAACATGATATTATATTATTTGGGTAGGCATGATGGCTTGCTAGAGTCCGCTCATGTCTTATGAGGATCGATGTGATCGAACTCATTGCCAACATAATATAGTCCTATGGGGTCATACGCATCGAACGAATTGTCAAAAATGGAATTATGGATTCTGGTGTGATGGGCGACCGCCCAAGGTGCTATGGGCGACCGCCCATGTAATATGAAAAACTGGGCATTGAGCATCGTCCACACGGGCGACCGCTGCCCTTATGGGCGACCGCCCACGATGGTTTTCGTATAAGGAGGTTAGGCTCGGACACACGGGCGACCGCCCATGTCCCGACGGGCGACCGCCCATGTACGCCGAAACGCCGAAACCGTTTTTTGCCAAGGGTTTTAATAGGGTATAATATATATAGAGTATAAATAGTATCCTTGAACAACCCTAGCGGCCCGGTTTCGATTTTGAGCTTTGAGAAAGACAAAATAGAGAGATTTTTCAATTGTGAATTGAAAAACATCACACCAATTCCACAATTCATCGTAGATTGAAAAGGTTTCAATCAAGGGTCTAGCAGTCCTCCTAGAAAGAGTTCTAGGGTTCGTTCCTCGCGTGGATACTCGTAGAGGATCTTCGCCTCTCAAGATCTTTTGTTCGTGATTCAAGGATCGTATATCAAGACTTGCTAACTCTTCAACTGGAGTTGGAACACGTATATCAACGACAAAGGCAATCAAGGTTGGTAACCCTAATTCATACTTCTTAATTATTCATCTAGAACGGATTCTAGGGCTTTGGGTATTCGAGTTATTTGCATTATTCCGCCGCGCATGGACCCTCGAAACCCAACAAAGTGGTATCGAGCCCCGTTCATGATGTTTAGTTAGATAATCATGATTATTGTGTAATGTGATTATATGAATTTTCATGATAAATATGATTTGGAATGTGAAATTGTATGAGTATTGCTTGTGAAGTAATTGTATATAGTGATATACCATGATTATGAAATTGAAATATGTGATTAATATGATTAATCTAGGTTATGGGATGTCAATTTCATTTATATGATTAATGTGATTAATCTAGGATATTTGTGAAGTATTACTTGGTATATGGGCCGGACACCAAAACCTTCCCCACGTGCACTTCGATGGAAGTGTGGGATAACCTTGGAGCACGTGGCCGCGTACTAGTAATTACGGAGCAAAGGTGATTTGTGTTGTATCATTCCATGTTCATAATTATGCTCATATAGTTTTTCATGAATCAACCTTGCCATGTTAATTGATAAACATGAAAAATTGAACCTTCTTTGAAATTTTGAGTTTGTTTATGCTACCCACTTTAAACACTTGTGAGTACACGGGTAGTTTTATGTAGGATCGCCATAGCGAGGTACATTAATTCTATCTTTGTATGATCAAGATGAGCAAATAGTGATTGCTATACGTTTAAAATGGTTGAACTCAATAAGGCTATCAAAACAGTTTTGGGCCTAAGGCATAAGATGAGATTGAAACATGTGACATATGATGTCTATAATCTCATAAAAGATCTAAGAGTCATATGTTGATATGATTGATAAATGTTATCTACCTTTTAGTTTAATTTTGAGCTTGGTCGTGCCATAGCCGACTTGAAATTAAATTAAAGTTGGGTCTTAGCCTATTAAATTATATTATGCATGTTTGTATATGAAGGTTATATAATTTAGTGGGAGTATTTGTGAAATACATTATTTAATCTTAAATGAAATTGGTGCTCATATATGTTTATATCTTATTGCATATCTTTGTAGATCAATGGCTGCTAACACTAATCAGAATTTGTCACTGCGATCAGTCCTTGAGAAGGACAAGTTAGAAGAGAATGGCAACAACTATGTGGATTGGATCCGCTGTTTGAGAATTGTTCTCAAACAAGAAAGGAAGTTGTACATTCTCGATGGACCCATTCCACCCGAGCCTGCTGCTAATGCACCTAAAGCTGAAAGGGACCAACATAAGAAACATGTGGATGATTCTATAGATGTTGGTTGCCTGATGCTGGCTACTATGTGTAAGGCCCTTCAGAAGGACCTTGTACACATGGAAGCTTATGATTTGGGAAATCATTTAAAGGAAATGTTCCAGTTGCAAGCACGTCAGGAAAGGTTTGACACTATGAAGGCTCTTCATTCATGCAAAATGATTGAAGGACAATCTGTTGGGCCTCATGTGTTGAAAATGAAGGGTCACCTCGAACATCTTGAGAGGCTTGGGTATCCTATCCAGTTAGAGCTGGCTACGGATATGATATTGTGACGACCCCAACCCTAGGCACTCATTTTTAATATTTAATTATATGCTTTTAATATTCATGCTAGCTTTATGTGTTCAATTATATCTTTAAATTCTTAAATTAGGATAAATTGGGTGAAAAGTAATTGTAGGACCTTATGAGAATTTATTGGACATTAAATAAATAAACTTGGAAAATAATAAAATTGGAAATATGAGAAATAGTGTGAGGAGAATTAAAATAAGTAGGAAGAATTAATGGGATAAGATTTGTTTTAAATTAATTTGGGTAGGATGAGTGAAAGCCTTGGTTATTAATAAATGGGGGGAGGGGCCAAAATCTCTTACTTCCCTCATGCCTTGCCAAGTGTCTCCTCCTTATACTTCCTCTTACTTCCTTCACTTTTGCCCCACACTTCCCCTCCTTCTCCCTCATCTTCTCATTCACTACACAATCAACCTAGGGAAAGCTTAGAGAGAGAGAGACCTCCATTGAAGCCCTCCTTGCCAAGCTTTGAAGTCAAGGCATTCTTCATCAAAATCCAAGTCTAGGAGCACATTTGAAGATTGATCATCTTGGGGAACTCATCTAACTAGAAAGATTCACATTTCCTTCTAATATCCAAGTAAGTTGTTATGATTTCTCTTCTCATGAATGCTCATGAATATTTCTTGTGGTTCTTGTTCTTATGTTGGTGATTTCTTGCTTGGGAAACCTATTGGGAGTTGAATGTATTGAAAATGGAATTTTTGAAGTTAGGGTTTATGGATGTTGACTTGATCTAAGGCTAAGACATGATTTCAAGGAGTTAAATGAGTAGATTGAAGTTACCAAGGTTGGAAATGCCCTTTAGCTTCCTCACTTAGAATACCTTTGGTTGGAACTTTGGGATTTGAGAAACTTGTTGTTGTTCTTGCTGTTTTTACCTTTCTGGGCCGAGGGCACGAGTCGTGACCTTAGGCACGAGTCGTGCCATGTAAAGGTCACGAGTCGTCCCTTGGATAAAAGGAAGTCGTGACCAGTAAGGGGACGCCAGGTTACGAGGGGTCTCGAGCACGAGTCGTCCCTGGGGGACGAGTCGTGCCACCCCGGCAATTTTCTCACCTCAACTTTATAGCTATTCAAACCTAATCAAAACTCGAACCATAATGAAATCCTTTTAACCTAGATTAAAGTAGAATACTTTGGCTTCACAATGACGTTCTAAGTGATTAAAATGGAATAGTGGAAGTACCTTAAATGTTGCTTGGAAAACGTTAGATAAACTAGTTTAGTAACTAAACAATTATGATCCCAACTTGATAGATTCCCCTTAGACCTTTCAAGAGGCTATGTATTATTGTATAATGACTTTGTAGGATGGATTTATGCTACTTCCTTGCCTTACATTGAGTTCATATACATTGTTTCTATTGCATAGTGTATTGAATAAATGTTACACTATGATATTGGTTGGACATGAGTATAGTTTACCATGTTGATATGTTGTTATCCCTTTTTGTGGATTTTATTCAAGTAACTATTATGTGCTTGATTATGTGTGAGTCGGTGACGTTGGGGTATAACGAGAATCACGATCAATTATGGAAGTGTGACCTAATGTGATCGGATTATGTTATATCCGTGACCGTCCCCTCCTGTGGCCACGGGTTGGGGTATAGCGTACGTATTGAGCCAAAAGCCTTACAGAGTTGCTCTTGTCTTATATGGTTCCACTGGAAAATGGGTCTTATAAGACGTGAGTATTGCTTAAGCGGCTCATTTGTAATTGGAGTATTATTATACCCAATGTTGTACGACCTGCTCTGCACTTCGGGGCGGGAAAAGGTAAACCAAGGTAATGGAATGTGTTTATAGCTTTCCCAAGGTGTTATGTGCGACTTGTTATATGTTGCATTTATTTGGCATATTGCCGCATTCATAATAGCTTGCTTTGAGATTTATTCTCACCCCTCTCCCTTCTTGTTTTAGATCCCGAGACAGGAGGACCTCCCAAGTAAGGACGGAGAGGAGTTTGGAGTAATCTTTTGGGGTATTGTCAGGGTATGTTTAGGGTGACGTATAAATTGTATTTTGGTAATTCCATTCTTGGAGTTTGTAATTATAAATCTTAAACTTTACGTCATAACCTTAAATCTTTTGTAACTAAACAGTTAACTATTTTCAAAGTTAGTTATCTCCTCCTCCGATGTGGAGTAGAGTGGAGTTCTTCTGAAATGTTGTGTTATTCATGTTCATGTTTGAAAGTCAAAGTAAAGTTTTAAAAGTTTAGTGTTTTTGGGTTAGTTTGGGGACGCTCCAACTCGGGACACGTGTAGGTTCCGGGTCGGGGTCCCCACAGATATTGCATTCACTCCCTGAAAGTTATAATCAGTTCGTTCTGAATTATAACATGAATGGGATGAATAAATCTCTGTCTGAATTGCATGGGATGCTAAAGAATGCGGAGAACAATATTACCAAGAAAACCAATCAAGTGTTGATGGTGAACAAAGGAAAAGGGTTCAAGAAAAACAAGGTTAAAGCAAAAGTTGCTAAACCGGAGGCAAAGGTTGCCGTTGTTGAGAAGCCTCAACCCAAATCCCAAAAGGATGCGGTATGCTACCATTGCAATGAAACTGGGCATTGGAAGCGTAACTGCAAAGCTTATCGGGAAGAGTGAAGAAGAAGGGCAATGTGATTGCCACGACTTGAGTATCTATATGATAGATGTTCTACTTTCTACTTCTAGTTCTTGGGTATTAGATACCGGATGTGGATCTCACATTTGTCTAAATGTGCAGGGACTTAAGAATAGAAGGTCGCTCAAAGAGGGTGAAGTAGATCTGCGGGTTGGAAATGGAGCAAGAGTTCTTTGCATTGGCCGTAGGGACTTACGAAGTCACTTTACCTAGCGGATTAATTTTAGATTTAAATAAGCTGTTATTATGTTCGGATTTGAGCGAAACATTATTTCTATTTCATGTTTAGACAAATGAGGGTTACAATTTTCTTATTGCGAATAAGAAATTTTCAATTTATTTGAATGACATGCTTTATTGTGTTGCTTCATTCTTTTAATGGCCTTTATGTCTTGGATGTTGAAAATAATGTTGAGAATGTTTATCATGTTAGTAAGAAATCTAAACCAAATGATGTGAACAACACATACAAATGGCATTGCCGTCTTGGTCACATAAACGAGAAACGCGTATCTAAACTCCATAAAGATGGATATTTAGACTCATATGATTATGAATCATATGATGTTTGCGAAGTCTTGTTTATTGGGCAAGATGACTAAAGCTCCTTTTACTAAGAGTAGTGAAAGGGCTAGTGATTTATTGGCTCTCATACATGCGATGTGTGTGGACGAATGAATAGCATTGCTAGGGAAGGATTTCGGTACTTCATAACGTTCACCGATGACTTCTCCAGAGATATGGCTATGTCTATACGATGAAGTACAAAAGTGAAGCATTTGAGATATTCAGAATATTTCAAAATGAGGTACAAAATCAACTTGGCAAAACTATTAAAACCATTCGATCCGATCGAGGTGGTGAATACTTAAGCCAAGAATTTGACGATCATCTGAAAAGTTGTGGAATTGTTTCAGTAACTTACTCCACAGGAACACCACAATGGAATGGTGTGTCCGAGAGGAGAAATTGAACTCTATTAGATATGGTTCGATCGATGATGAGTCAAGTGAACCTTCCTATTTCCTTTTGGGGACATGCACTGGAAACAGCCGCTTTCACACTTAACAAGGTCCCTACTAAATCGGCTCCTAAAACCCCACATGAGATGTGGTATGGAAGAAAGCCTATCTTATCTTTCATCAAGATCTGGGGTTGTGAGGCTTATGTAAAGAAATTAGTTTACGAACATAAACTTGCACCTAAATCGATAAATGCATTTTCGTTGGTTATCCTAAGGAAACGAAAGGATATCTATTTTACAACCAATCCGAGAACAAAGTGTTTGTTGCTCGAAATGATGTCTTTCTAGAGAAAGAGTTTCTCTCTAAAGAAACTAGTGGGAGTAAAATTGATCTTGAAGAAATTCAAGAACCCGAAAATGACAAGGAACCGATAGTAGAGACGGAACCAAGTTCACAAGCTGTTGTGGAACCGGTTCAAGATACACAAGTTCTTCGCAGATTGGATAGGATACGATCCGAACACGAGAGATATGGATTTCTCATGACGGAAAGTAATGAAGTAGAAATCATTGAGAATGATGAACCTACTTCCTATCAAGAGGCGATGTCCACTCTGATTCGGACAAGTGGCTAGGAGCCATGGAATCCGAGATCAAATCCATGTACGATAATCAAGTTTGGAACTTGATTGATCCACCCGAAGGTGTAAAAACCATAGGGTGCAAGTGGGTTTTCAAAAAAGAAAGCGACATGGATGGGAAGGTACATACTTATAAGGCTAGGCTAGTTGCTAAGGGGTATAGGCGCATTCATGGCGTTGACTATGATGAAACCTTTTCGCCCGTAGCAATGCTTAAGTCTATTAGAATCTTAATTGCCATAGCCGCATATTACGACTTCATGCAGATATGGCAAATGGACGTCAAAAACACCGTTTCTTAACGGAAACCTACTTGAGGATGTATACATGATACGGCTCAAGGATTTGTCGATCCAAAGAATTCTAACAAAGTGTGTAAGTTGCAGAGATCCATTTATGGATTGAAGCAAGCTTCCGGAGAAGTTTTGGAATCTACGTTTTGATGAATCGATCAAAGAGTTTGGCTTCATCAAAAACGAAGATGAGCCTTGTGTATACAAGAAAATAAGTGGGAGCATAGTCCTATTTACGGTGCTATATGTCGATGACATCTTGCTCATTGGAAACAATGTTCTGCACTTGAGACTGTTAAGTCTTGGTTAGGAAAATGTTTTTCAATGAAAGATATGGAGTGAAGCGGCTTATATCCTTGGTATCAAGATCTATAGAGATAGATCAAGAAGGATGATTGGTTTGAGTCAAAGTACGTATATTGACAAGGTCCTTAGAAGATTTCGCATGAAAAATTCTAAGAGAGGGAACTTGCCGATGGGACATGGCATTACTCTTAGCAAGACTCATTGTCCTAAGACAAATGATGAGCGAAAGAGGATGAGTGATATTCCATATGCTTCGGCAATTGGATCTATCATGTATGCCATGTTGTGTACTAGACCCGATGTCTCGTATGCTCTAAGCGCAACGAGTAGATACCGATCGATCTGGTGAGAACCATTGGATAGTCTGCCAAGAATATCCTTAAGTACTTGAGAAGGACTAAGGATGTATTCTTGGTATTTGGAGGAATGGAAGATGATCCGGTTGTAAAGGGTTACACAGATGCAAGCTTCCAAACCGACAAAGATGACTTTAGATCGCGATCTGGTTTTGTTTTTATGCTAAATGGAGGTGCCGTTTGTTGGAAGAGTTCCAAGCAAAGCATTGCTGATTCTACAACAGAAGCCGAATACATAGCGGCATCGGATGCGGCTAAGGAGGCGGTTTGGATCAAGAAGTTCGTTAGTGACTTAGAAGTCGTTCCGAGTATCACTAACCCGATAGAGGCTGTTGCGTGACAATAATGGTGCTATTGCCCAAGCAAAAGAACCAAGGTCACATCGGGCCGATCCAAACACATTTTGAGACGTTTTTACCTCATACGAGAAACTGTGAAAGGGAGGACGTCAAGATATGCAAGGTACCAACGGATGACATACAATATTTTGACCCTCTCTCACCAAGCCTTTGTCTACAAGCTAAACATGATGGTCATGTTAGGTCCATGGGTATAAGATACATGTTTAATCGGGCCTAGTGCGAGTGGAGGCCTGAGCATCAGGTGTTAGTGCCACTCTAGGCCTATCGAGATAGACCTTTATGTAATGTCATTGTTCATTTATATATGAGATTGTTTATTTGATTATTATAATGTGTTTGCATGTTTAGTTATAATAATCGTGTCCCTAGTACTTATGAAGCACTAGTATGAAGTCTAATGGATAATCATGTGATGATTATATGCACGGAGACGCACATTAGATTCATGGGTACTTGTTAGAGAACAAGGTAATGGACTTGACCCATTATGAGATTTATGTCATGGTCATATGTCATAAATAAATCTCATATAGTCATATCATTGATATCCTTCGACCCGAGATTATCATCCGTCTTACACTCGATGAATATCATGTTTGATATAGTTTAACGTTGTCTTTAACCGGACAACAATAAGGGCTATTATTGGCATGATATGATTCTTGTTGGGAAGAATGATAAGTCAAGATGGAAACTTGTCCTCGTAAAGAGAGATGTTTGCTTGGCACTCGTGAGTAAGATTGATGTAGTGCGTAGCCGTACAGAATGAATTAATATGATTAATGTCATTCGATTAATTAATTTACTTGCAGTAGCGAGAAAGCATTGAACAATATGAGTTGGCGTGGACCATGACTCATGTTCAATATAACATCGTGTGGCAATGGGATTATGATATGTTCTATGTAGGAAAAACGAACATGATATTATATTATTTGGGTAGGCGTGATGGCTTGCTGTGAGTAGCTCATATGTCTTATGAGGATCGATGTGATCGAACTTCATTGCAACATAATATAGTCACTATGGGGTCACACGCATCGAACGAATTGTCAAAAATGAGGAATTGATGGATTTACGGCTCGCGTTGCCGGGCGACCGCCCAGGTTATGGGCAGACCGCCACGTGCCTTATTTGGCAAGGCGTGGGCGCCCACGTTCGCATGGGCGGCCCTTTTTTTCCTTATGGGCGATTGCATCGTCCACACGGGCATAGTGCCCTTTCCTTACGGGCCACGCCCACGATGGTTTTGAAAAAAGTGATTAAAACTTCGGGGACACACGGGCGACCGCCACATGGGCGTGCCTCTGTGTCGATGGCGGACGAAATAATCGCCCATAGGGGGTTTCTCGGATGAAGGATTTAAGCTTCCTGGACACGTGGGGCGCCGACCGCCGTTCCATCCCAGACGGGCGACCACGTCCGCTCCAGCGATGCCGAAATGGCTTAGTTTTTTTTTCCCAAGGGGGTTTTATTGTAGGGCATATATTTATTGCATGTAATAAATAGATTGCCTTATACAGTTCTGACCACTAGCAAAGTGATGTAGAACAGTTTTGAGCTTTGAGAAGAGACAAAAATAGAGAGGATTTTCAGGTGTGAATTAAAAATCATCACACGCAATTCCACTGATTCTTCGAGGAGATTGAAAAGGTGCTGTTTCAATCAAGGGGTTCTAGCAATCCTCTAGCAAAGAGTTCTACAAGGGTTCGTTCATCGCGCGTGGATACTCGTAGTAGGATCTTCGCTTCTCAAGATCTTTTTGTTTCGTGATTCAAGGATCGTTATATCAAGACTTCGCAACTCTTCGCAATACAGGAGTTGGGTCACGTATATCGGCACGCACAAAGGCAATCGGAAGGTTGGTAACCCTAATTCATACTTCTTAATTATTCATCTAGAACGGCAGTTCTAGAGGCTTGGGGTTTTTTAAGTTATTGCTTCATTCGTGCGCTTGTGGACCCTCGAAACCTACATTGAAGGCGGGAGTTCGATCGAGTTCGGAGTTAGAAGTTAGGGTTAGTCGTAATGTAGTGAATATTACGACTTCACGGAAGAGGCAGAGACGAGAGACGATTGTATTGACATGATAATCTCACATTGATTCTTGAAGAAGAGGCTGTCACTCCTACATTAGTCGGTCGGTTTAAGCCAGCGCGGTTGGCTTTGAGCAAGGCAGCCACGAGAACCATGATGGTTTGGCTCTGGCTCCGGTCGAATTTTTTATGGTTTAGCTCGGTTTTGAAATTTTTCGAATCGATACTGTGATTGGCTCTAAATTTATTAAAATCGAGGCTAAGCAGAACCATTTCATTACACCCAACTGTTTGCTCTCGCCTCGGTTCAAAACAGATAATGATTAGGCTAATCTTGGACCTCGGGTGCCATTGCACATAAATTTAGGATGATCAAATCGGAATCGTAATCAGGTCTTAGAAATCGTTAGATCGCCCAGGCCCAGGAAATTGAGCGAAATTGATCGGAATCGAACCGTTTTGAAATTGTAATCGAGCGGTTTGGTGATGCAGTTCTAGTTACGATTTCTCCTTTTGAAAAACTCGTGAGCCGTGGTTTCAAGCTGCTGCTGAATCGGAGTAGTTAGGCAGATTATTAAAACCATCGAGTCGTCGAGAATTTCGTTGAATTTGTCAGAAATATAGCCGTGGGTATAAGGGGTATATGTTTAAATAAAAATTTTTTTTTCTAGTATATTTTCTCAACTATAAATACCATGCATCCTTCCTTTACACTTGGTACACTCATGACCCGCTTGCTTATCTCTTAACTTTTTCTAACAAATTTCCGTTAATTTCTTTGATTATCAAGCTGAATCATAAAATTTAACTCTCATTTGTTTTAAGTTTTAGGATAAAATGTATATAATGGTATATGTTTAAGATTGAGTGGTTCGATTTATAAGTTTATGTATGAGATTTATATGATTTAGGGGTTAGAGTATGGGATATATGGTTAATGTAGATGAATTATGGTTTAGGGTATGTAATATATAGTGTGATTTAAAAGTTTTAGGGTATATGGTATATATTAGAATAATATATATATCTATCCTGCAATCCCGAGTGTAAATTTTTGGTCAAACTTTGACCACTGACTTTGACCAATAGTTTAAGGCCACGTAATAATGATCACAATAAAAATCCAAAAAATGTTATTACATTAATATTATTAGAAAGCGTGATCTGATAACAAATTTTTAAATTTTGGTAGGATTGATTGTAATGGCAATAGACAAAATATTAGTCAAAAGTTGATCAAAGTTGAGATTCTATTAAGAAGGTAACGAGCAGTATACGTCATTAGGAGTTTAAGGGTATAAAGTATATAATGATATAGATTTAATTATTAAAGGTATATGGTATATATGTAGAGATTAATGACTATTAATTAGGATTTAGGGTATGAAAGTATATGATTTAGATTTAAGGTTTAGGAAGATATAGGATATATATGAGATTTAGGTAGATGAATTAGGGTGTTGGGTATGGAGTATATGAGGATTTAGATTCAATTTTTAGGGTATATAGTTTAGGTAGATGAATTAAGGTAGATGAATTAGGTTAGAATTATAAATGTATCATTTAGATTTAGGGTTTAAGGGTATATAGAATTATAAATGAGATTTAGGTAGATGAATTAGGATATGAGGTAGGAAGTATATGATTTAGAGATTTAAAGTTAATGAGTATATATTATATACGAGATTTAGGTTTAGTGTATTAGATTTATAATTTAGTTTTTCTTTTATATAATTTCATTTTTTAAATTTTCTAACATTTTATATATGCCTTTTTTGTAACAAAAATCGGTAATAAAAAAGTCTAAAATATTATTTTCTATTCAATAAAAAAAATAAAAAAAAATAAAAAATAAAGGGATAAAAGGTCCGTCTCTCTTTTCTTTTAACATATACTTTCATTTATTTAGTTTTTTATCTTTTTTTATTTATATACTTTTAGTAAAAAAAACTAGTAATAAAAAAAGTCTAAAATATTATTTTCTAATTAGAAAAAAAAATATAAAAATAAATAAAAATTAAAAGTGTGATATGTCCCTCTTTTATTTTATATACTTTAAGGACCCTTTGTTAAAAAAATCGGTAATAAAAAAGTCTAAAATGTTTTCCCTAGTCATTAAAATAAAATAAATTTTAAAGGTAGTCACGTCCCTCTTTTTCTTTTAATATGGTTAGTTCCAACTACACTACAACATGTTTTCTACATGTCTTCATTTTTCAACAACTTATACAAGTTTTGCTACGTAATTGAAAAATTATTTCAACATTTCAACTAAAACTATGAAAGTTAATCATTCCCTTCAAAATACATGTCACTTTGAAAAAAAATGGATTTGTTTTATAATGTTAGTCCTTCCGATCAACAACTTAACTAAATTGTCAGGCGCGCATTCTGAATTTTGGAACCACGTAGGCTTAGAGTCGGTGACTTAGGTAAAAAAAATTATTTTTTTTTGAGAAATTCTGAAATCTGCCCACGTCAAAAGTGGCTGGATCCGTCCCTGCAAATTGTAATAGAATAGATAACTAAATTGTAATAGAATAGAGAGATGAATTCAATCATACAAGGAATAGAAAAATAGTATGAAAGTCTCAATTCTATTAATAACAAGAGGTAAATATTTATAAAAGAGCAGGAGTGGTTCTCAAGTTATTCTAGTTATATCAAATAAGAAAAATATACAGTATTAATCTTATTAGAAAAGTAACTAATGCAAGATCTATCAGAATCTTTAATAATTAAATATATACTTTCTCCGTCTCGGTTTACTTGGCACCAAAATGTATGGCACAATAACTAAGAAAAAAGAATAAAATAAAAGAAATGTGTGGTAGAAAATGAAGAGAGAGAATGAGTGGGGTAAATAGTAGTGTTGGTTGAATAAATTGAGTGGTGGAAAATGAAGAGAGAGAATGAGTGGTGGGGTAGAGTGAATATAAAATTATAAAAAGTTTGCCATTTTGGATAGTGCCAAGTGAAGTGGGATGAACCAAAATGAAAATTAGTGCCAAGTGAAGTGGGACGGAGGGAGTATTTCTTATGCCCCTTTAATATGAACGATCATTGGAGAAATCAAGTACTCCCTCCGTCCCGGACCTATGTGCCTAGTTTGACTTTTCACGTAAATTAAGGAGAGAGTATTATATTAAAAGTGTTGTGAGTGTGAAAATAAAATAGGAGAGAGAATGAGTGGAGAGAATAGTAAATTATAATTGTGTTGTGAGTATTAAAATAATGTAGGAGAGAGAATGAGTGGAGGGAATAGTAAAGATTTCTTTCCATTTTAGAAAATGTGCACGTAGGTTTGGGACGCCAAAAATGAAAAGTGCGCACGTAGATATGGGACGGAGGGAGTATTGAAAAGTGATGAAATGAACCGAGTTCTAGAGAGCGGGTGGAGTTGGATATGTATCCGGTTGTGTTGTAGTATGCGAGCCTGGAAAAAAAGTTGAGGGCTGAGCACGTGGAGTCATCTTGTATAAGTAGGGGTTTCATCCCTCACGTGTGGGTTGAGTTTTTTTTTTTTTATTTATTTATATATGGTGAGCCACAAGTATAAACAATTTTGGCAGTTCCCTACAAGGAAAGAGTGGGATTTTGGATTTGAAATTGAAAAATTTGGTGAGCTAAGACAATTTTGATAGTTTCCTATAAGAAGGGTGAGGTTATGAGTTTTTCATTGAAGTTATGGTGAGAAAGACAATTTTCGTAGTTCTCTACAAGGAAGGTGGGGTTTGGTTTTTTTTTTTTCCCAGTGAAGTTATGGTTAGCCAAAACAATTTTGACAGTTTCCTACAAGTAGGGTGGGGTTTTGGGTTTTTCATTTAATGTACCATGTCATCCTTCCGTCCATTTTCTGTCAAAATACTCGTTAAATACACATATGTGGCACAATGATGTCACTATAAAGCTGAGTTGACATTAAACATGACAAAAAATTGTTGATGTGGAAATAAAAGGGCCCTAAAACTTACTTCTCATTGTAAAGGGCCAAAAATTGAAACGCTAATTTACAAACACCCCCATGCTCATTAACCTAGATTTCTATTCAAAAAAGGCAACAAACACAAAGAAAAAATAAATCTTTCCTTCATCTTCGGCCCAATCCCCCACCTAGCGGCCCGTCTTAATAATTATAAAGGCCTGTTCTAAATATAAATATTGAGGCCCTTAATATTTAAAAATTTTAGCCGATCCAACAACAAAGTAGGAAAAAAGAAAAAATAAGTACAACATATATGTAGTGCACATGAATTGAACTTAAGCCATTTGCATTTCAAATGCCATCATGTCCACCAAAGCAAATATATTTGTTTACAATAAGTCCGGCGTCTATAATATATATACTGAACTTAAAAATTTTGGGGCCCTTAATTTTTTTGGGCCCTGTGCAATTGGGCTGCTTGCACATGCTTAAAACCGGGCCTGGGTGGAGCCTCAGTTGAGCACATGAACGTCGATACAACAACATTATTTCAGTGCCGCAACGGCTTCCCCTATGGTGGGATAAGTGAGGGTCGGATGTACGAAGACTTGTCCCTGTATTAAAACACAGAGAGGTTATTTTCGGATGAAATTGCATCAAATTTTAATCACCCTTTCACCTTTCACCAGGGACAATATCAATCAAGGTACCATCTGGCTTTAGCATAAATGGGTTATGTAGAATAATTCTCCTGTTGTCCACAAGAGAGCCTAAGACATGGGGGGTGCCCTTAGGGGGCATTCCTTTGATCTTTAGAGCATCTGAAACCCACTGCAGTGATGCTGCGAATCCGCAAGCTAGCAACGGATACGTGCTTATATCTGGTCTTAACCTCTTCAATCCATCAGCAAAAATGTTTTTATCTGCAATAAGTGGAATCTAGGTGCCTAAACATACATATATGAAACTACTGCAATCGGTACATACCTCAAAGAATAGAACGAATACGTACCTGGATGGAAGCTGGAAAGCACGGCGTAAAAAACAGACAAGGCCAAATCAGCATTATCCCGATCAAACAGAAATCAGAGCAACTGACAACAGCTCCATTTCGGCCAGTCATTTCAGCGAAAACTAACAGGGCTTCAGTAGCATCTTTGGCAACACTTGGAGAGGGTTGTTGAAGAGGGAAATGGACCCCGAGTCTGTGGAGCATGGTAGCTGCTGACCACAAAAATAAAAATATGTTGGAGATGCGGGGAATCAAACCCCGTGCCTCTCGCATGCGAAGCGAGCGCTCTACCATATGAGCTACATCCCCTTGTTGACACTTCGCCACATTTTTATTTAAAACTTCTTTAGTTGATCATAACCAGGAAATTGTAAATAAGGACTCGTATACTCCCTCTGTCCCGGCCCAAATGTCCCAACTTTCCTTTTTGGGCGTCCCATTTAAAATGTCTCAACCCAAAAAAGGAAAGTTTTTTTTACTATTCCACCCACTCATTCTCTCTCCTACTTTACTTTTACACTCACAACATTCTCTCTCCTAACTATTCCTCCCACTCATTCTCTCTCCTATTTAATTTTTCATATTCACAACATTTAAACTTTTTCTCTTTCTTACAGCACTTTCCTTAATTCCCGCGCCGAACCCATTTTGGGACATTTGGGCCGGGACGGAGGGAGTATTTACCATAAGTACATTTGACAAGTCAAACATTTAACTAGGAGTTTCTGCTAGAAACTCGAGGTCTTTTACAAGCATTCGCAGTGTGTTACTGTGTTATTCCTCTACATATTAATTATCTGCACCTCCTCTTTCTTCCTTCTTGTGCAAGTAAGTCGAAATTTCCATATAATAAGAGTTTGACTAGGTGGAAACAAATATACCCCCAACAGCCAGGGGCGGATCCAGGATTACGGAACCGCGTAGGCTTGATATTTAAAAAATATTGTAAACGATGATAACAGTGAAAAATAACTTCATATATATATATAAAAAGTTACATATAGCCAGTCACGTCAATTACATACTAGATCCGCCCCTGCCCCAGCATGCAACCAAGCAACAAATAATAGACCATGAAATTAATATCATAAAAGATGAATAAATGAGATACATCAGTTGTTGTGCTGCCTAAAAGTTGTTTATTAAGCATAGACAAATTCCTTCTTATACACACTATAGCAATGATAACCCAACTAAGTTGTGTAATCAGCAGGGGGGGGGGGGAATTACTCATTATATCTTCTCCATGGCGGTCGTGGTCTCTGCTGGTCAGGAGGTCCATTATTACGTCTTCCATTGCCATTCTGCTGGCCAGGAAGAGATCCATTACGTCTTCCCGTTCTGTTACTGCCATTCTGCTGACGCATAACTTTCATCCTCTGCTCCTTCATGTTTGCAAAGAGGGAGTCTAATGTTTGTGGCTTCTGCTGCTTCGATATCACCTTTGCATGATGCGGCTGCTTCTGCTGCTGTTGTTTCCTTTGCTGTTGTTGCTGCATGCATAGAATAAGAAGTTTTGTCAAACATCTATATTCAACATAGCTTTGAAAGTATACTGGAAACCATCTCATGCCTTCATTTGAAAGTTAATCCCTACACATGGGCAAGTGATTCAAGGGCTGTAAATGAGCCAAACCGGCCTTTCTCTTTTGGTCTTAATCAGACCGAGTTCAACAGTAAGTAGGGCCCAATGGGGGTGAATAAAAGTTTCTTATCTAAAGGAGTATTAATAACTTAGGCTCCGTTTGTTTCGACGTAAAATGTTTTTCGAAAAACGTTTTCTGAAAAATGTTTTCCTGTAAAATGTTTTCCTGTAAAATGTTTTACGGAGGTAGAGCGTAAAATATTTTACGGAGGGAGGGTGTAAAATGTTTTCGGGTGTTTGATAAAACGACTCATATTTCACAAGGTGACCTACCCCACCCCCCCACCCCCCGCCCCCAAAAAATTTTTTTTTTTTTTTTTTTTTGTAATCGCCCCTACCCCCGCCTACCCCACGCCCCACCCACCCCCCAATTTTTTTTTTTTTTGTAATCGCCCCCTACCCCCGCCTACCCCACCCCCACCCACCCCCCAATTTTTTTTTTTTTTTTTTTTTTGTAATCGCCCCTACCCCCGCCTACCCCACCCACCCCAACCCCCCAAATTTTTTTTTTTTTTTTTTTTTTTTGTAATCGCCCCCCTACCCCCTGCCTACCCCACCCCTGTTGTGAAAATCACGCCCACGCAGCGAAAACGGATCGAGCTAGGAGGAATAATAAGATGTAACACACACGAAAAATAAATCACACACAAAGGAACACACAAGAATTGTTAACCCGGTTCGTTGCAACAACAACTACGTCCAGGGGCGCTACCAAGCCAAAATATTCTCTCTAATATTTTCAGATGTTACAATTTGTTTCTAGGCTATCACATGTATTTATAGGGAACAATAAATCAAATCCTAGTAATAAAAGGATTCCTACTCAAGAAAGTAATCTTCTTTCTTCACAAGTCCTTCCAAATATTACTACCAAAAGGAATCACCAATGCAAGAGGAGATCTAATCAAAATAGGAAACAAATCTGCTGCAGAAGAATCCTCCTTGATCTCACCAACTCCTCCGACCGCGGTTCAAATTCCTTTATCCATGGTTTTGACTCCACATCCCAACAATCTCCAACCTGGAGACAAACCATCCATGATACCTCTCTTGAAACAAATTTCAGTGGCCAGCTATTGCGTTGGTAGCGCCCGGCCTCTTGTCTAGTTATCCAAGTGAGTTGAAGCCGAGCAACGCTTCAACATGCCGTCGGTTCTACCGTGCTCCGAGTCTTCATTCCGAATGATCCTCCTGCACATCCCCGCTCACTTGCTTGCTAACTATCGATCCTGAACAGCGCGAATCCACGTGCCCCACACAATCACAAGCTTGGAACCTTTGTGTGTTCTTTGCAACCCATCGCATCACCGTTCTAGATCTCGCTCCCATGTTGACCAAATTGGTATCGCGTCGGCCGACTTCATCACCCAATTTTCTATCAACATACCGTTTAGTGAAATTTCTCCCACCATGGCGATTTCGGCCACCACCATTCATCATTGGGATGCGCCTTCGTTTCCCCCAACGACTCATGTTGCATGTGGTATACAACATATTTTCCACGCCGCCACGAGCCACCAAGCTAGCTCCGCGGTTTACCTTCCATGTCCCACAACCGAAGGTCACCATGACAACTCCTTATCAAGTTGTCTTATGGAAATCAAGTTCCTCTTCAAATCCGAATATGTCGCACATCACGTAGCCGTAAAACAGTCCCATCCGTTGCTTTGACCCGAAACAACCCCTTTCCGATGAACTTCGACAGGATGATCGTTTCCCAAGCGAACAACCCCAAAATCACCCGAACATCTTGCTCCATTCTTTCTGCACCGGCGCATTTAATGAAACGTCGAGCCCGAATCCAAAACCCACGAATCCGTTGAACCGCTCCCACCCAAGATTAATGCATCCGCTATCTCCTCAAGACATTCAATTCCTTCGCCCGCTCGACCGCGGACAACTTCTCCTAAAGTGCCCCTTCTCCCCACAATCGTAGCAAGTAATCACCTTCTTGCCGCCCTTACTCTTTTCACCGACATTTAGTGCTAGCCCCGATGTCCCCACCCTTGCTCTTCCTACGAATTTCTTCGCGAAGAATCACATCAACGACATCCGCAAACTTGACTTCACTTTTCTGTTGAAACGTTAATCGCTATCGCGATCGTATCCCAACTTTCCGGTAAAGAAGAAAGTAAAATCAATGCTAGTACCTCATCATCAAGAGTAACGGCCATGGAAGACGGTTGGGTCGCAGTAGATTTGAATTCGCTTATATGCTTTGTTGCGGACGTGCCCTCCACCATCCGTATGTTGCGGCTTCCTCATCGGGATGAGCCTTGTTCGCCGCCGATGGTGCCTCGTGCATGCATGCTCGCTTGACATCTCGCAACATCTCATGGTAGTCTTCGCCTCCAAAACATTCTTCGCGACATCCTTGGTCAACGTTTGCCTAACAAGCCCTAACTCTTTCCGATCCAAGATTTCGAATTTTGCTTCCTACATGTCATCCGGCTTTTCTTTTAATGGTAGATACAAATCCTTGTTCCATGTAACATCCTCGATTTGTGTCTTCCAAAAATTGAAATCCGTCCCATCAAACTTTTCGATCAACACCACCTTATTCCCATCCTCCAAAGCTCCCAAGAAATCCATGGCAAAAGACACCCCAAGCAATGATTCGACAAAACCAAGAGCTCGATACCGGTTGTTGTGAAAATCACGCCCACGCAAAACGGACCGAGCTAGGAGGAATAATAAGATGTAACACACACGAAAAATAAATCACACACAAAGGAACACACAAGAATTGTTAACCCGGTTCGTTGCAACAACAACTACGTCCGGGGGCGCTACCAAGCCAAAATATTCTCTCTAATATTTTCAGATGTTACAATTTGTCTCTAGGCTATCACATGTATTTATAGGGAACAATAAATCAAATCCTAGTAATAAAAGGATTCCTACTCAAGAAAGTAATCTTCTTTCTTCACAAGTCCTTCCAAATATTACTACCAAAAGGAATCACCAATGCAAGAGGAGATCTAATCAAAATAGGAAACAAATCTGCTGCAGAAGAATCCTCCTTGATCTCACCAACTCCTCCGACCGCGGTTCAAATTCCTTTATCCATGATTTTGACTCCACATCCCAACAATCCCCCCCCACCCCAAAAATTTTTTTTTTTTTTTTTTTTGTAATCGCCCTACCCCCGCCTACCCCACCCCCACCCAGTAGGTCGTTTTACTTAGGAAGGGCGTAAAATGTTTTCCGGAAAACGTTTTACTTAGGCAACCAAACAGCGGAAAACGAGTTATTTTCCGGAAAACATTTTTCGGGGGCTAACCAAACACCGTAAAACAGGTTATTTTCCGGAAAACATTTTCCGAAAAATGTTTTACGGTGAAACAAACGGAGCCTTATACTCAGGGCCTGTTTGGTAACCAAATTAAGATCTTAATTTGGAACACTTTAAGAGATTAAAAAATTAAGCTTGTTTGGTAAGATAAATTTGAATCACTTAAATAATTAAGATTGTCTTAAAAAGGGCTATTAATTTTAAGTGGGCAAGGAGTAGCTTAACAAGGTAAGAGGTGGAAAGAATGAGAAAAAAAGGGAATGAGTTCAAATCCACACATCAACATATTTTATTTATTTATTTATTGTTACTTCCTTTTGTTGAAATATTTTTTTCTTTTCATACAAATTATATTTGACCAAGTATGAAAATATAATTTTTTTAATATTAACATTTATTAATATTCTTATTAAAGTATCATTATATAATTTTTTTTATAATTTTTTTTTACTATTTGTCAACATTTATAATAATAATGTATATGTCAATAATGAATTTATTTTATTATAAAATCATAAATATTATTCATATAATATTTTGAATGTTGAGTTGAAATTCTGAAAATTCAGATGTAAGTGGTTTGTCATTATCAAACAAACATAGGTCTTCAAAATTCAGTAACTTAATGATTTCAGCTCTTAATTTTCAGCTCTACATTTTCAGAGCTTAATTTTCAGTTTTACCAAACAGGCCCTCACTCCATCCCATAACAATGTGCACAAAATTGGGGATGAACGGAATTGAGGAGAGATTATATATAATCAAAAGTATTGTGAGTGGAAAAGTGTGATGACAAAAACTTATGTGAGAACACTATGACCCGTCTCATGGATGAGACGGGTCATTTTTGACCCATGATCCAGCCCATTGAACCATGACCTATCCCACGCACGACGGCCTCTATGGGGCCATCCGTCGGATCCCGCCAAAAAAAATTGCTCCAGGACCCATGGGTCAGACCCTGACACGTGGCAGCCTCTCATAGGCCAAAAAAAAAATAAAAAATTTTAAATTTTTAAATTTTGTTTTTTTTTCGGTTTGTGAAAAGTAATAGTTACTATAACATAATGTAATAATTGTATGCATATAAAGTAATAGTTTGTATACATTAAAGTAATACTCCCTCCGTCTCATACCTAGGTGTCCAGTTTGACTTTTTACGTAAATTAAGGAGAGGGTATTATATTGAAAGTATTGTGAGTGTGAAAATAAAATAGGAGAGAGAATGAGTGGAGTGAATAGTAAATTATAATGGTGTTGTGAGTATTAAAATAATGTAGGAGAGAGAATGAGTGGAGGGAATAGTAAAGATTCCTTTCCATTTTAGGAAATGTGCACGTAGGATTGGGACGCCTAAAATGAAAAGTGTGCACGTAGGTATGGGACGGAGGGAGTACATATATACAGAAAAGTAATAGTGTTTTTCCCTATGTTTTCTTCGTTTGGCAAAATTAATACTTATTATAACTAAAATGTAACAAACGTGTTATTTATATGTAATAGTATTTGTACATAATTGTAACACATATGTATAGATATCTATATGTTTTTAAACAATAAGTTACAATGAGTTCAAATTTATCATGATACATGTAAAAGTATTACATTATCTATAGAAATATGTTACAATTTCATCTATCAAAGTGTTACATTTACTTGTATAAACTATTACATTCATATACATAAGTTATTACATTTCAAATGTAATACATATAGTTTGTATTACATTTGAAAAAATGGGTAAAAACGAGCTTTTATTTTTTTTAAAACAGTATTACATTTACTTATGAACAATGTTACTTTATATGTATATAGTCATTACATTAAGAGATGATAACTATTACTTTTTCTAAACCACTGAAAAGCCGAAAAAATAATATAAAAGGCATGAGCTGCCACCCATGGGTCGACCCGTCTCATGCATGAGACAGATCCCCTTGTTGTCACGGGAGACCACCTCAAGTGTGATTTGCTAGTGGGACCCACAATTAAACTTGTGAGAGTGACAAGTGGGGTAGGTTAAATATAATAATAATAAAAGTTATCCATTTTCAGAAAGTGTGAATTACCAATGGAACACCCAAAAAAGGGAAATTTGTGCACATTGTTATGGGACTGAGTGAGTATTTCAATAAAGAGAACAACCTTCTAGAAGTTGCATACAAGCAGGGTACATATCTGAAATAAGTAAACAGTAGATGATCAATTTAATTGCCTTCTAGTTCTTTCGCAAAAAGAAACTATCAAAATCTACCTACTGCATTGATAAAAGCCGAATATCCCAGTATACAAACCTAGGTTCTGCTCTACAACTTGTTTTAAACCTAAGGTTTCACTCCAACTTTCTTAAATGAATAAGGAAATCGGAACTTCTGAAGTTATCATCGTCTTCCAATAAAGTACCAAGTGAGAATATTCACGCGGAGGTTGACTTTTATGAACTTGTATACTCCCACCATCCCACTTGACTTGTTATCAAAAAAATTGGCACAAGATTAAAGGAAAAGTAGGAGAGAGAATAGGTAGGAGTGGTTGTGAGTAGGGGTGTAAACAAATCAAATCGAATCGAATATCATCGTATTCGATTCGTATTCGTCAAAATATTCGAATATTTGTATTCGTTTGTATTCGAATATAAAAATTGATTCATATTCGATTCGAAATTGATATTCGAATTATTCGATACTATTCGAGTATTCGATTCGAAATTTTATTTCTGACTTTTTTTTTTCAAAATCTGCTTATCAAATAAAGATTCGAGTATTCGATTCGATACTATTCGACACTATTTTTTTTATTTTTTTTAAGCGAAATCCAAATAATAACCTATCTAGCTTAACCAAAATAAAGAAATTAAAACAAGCTAAATAAAACCTAACTATCAACCTAAAGTAGACCATGTGGCCCAAAGCAACCAGCCCAAGCGCCGGCCCAAAACGCCAACAAATGGCCCAAACCAAGCCTAAGCCACGACCGAAATTTTAATTATATATATATATAATATTAAATATATATATATATATATATATATATATATATATATATATATATATATATATATATATATATATATATATATATATATATATATATACTCCCTCCGACCCATAAGTCTTAAGAAAACTTTCCATTTTGAGCGTCCCATAAGTCTTAAGAATTCTCAAAATGGAAACCTTAAATCACTATTCTCTCCACTCATTCTCTCTCCTACATTATTTTAATACTCACAACACATTATAATTTACTATTTCCTCCACTCATTCTCTCTCCTATTTAATTTTTCACACCCACAACACTTCTTCCACTCATTCTCTCTTCTAATACTATAATAATATTTCTTAATTCCCGTGCCAAATAGAATCTTCTTAAGCTCTATGGGGCGGAGGGAGTATATATATATATATATATATAATTCGAATAATATTCGCAAATACTCTAATCGAATATCGTGAGATAGTATTCGTATTCGAATACTTATCGAATCAAAATAAAAATTCGAATTCGAATACAAATACCGAATATCGAATTCGAATACCGAATCGAATAAAAAAGGTTCGATTTGTTTATTACCATAGTTGTGAGTATGAAAAGTAAAGTTGGAGAGAATGAGTGGGAGGAATAGTAATTTAATTAGTGTTGAGTATAAAAACTTGCCATTTTGGGTAGTATCAAGTGAAATGGGAAGAACGAAAATGAAAATTAATATCAATTGAAGTGGGACGGAGGGAGTGCAACCTTAATGAGCAATGTATACTAATGCAAGTGAAAACTCAGTCATGATGGTTTAGGTACAACAACAACAAAGCATTAGTCCCAAAATAATTTGGGGTCAGCTAACATGAATCCTCATATGTCATCGTGTAAAAAAAAAAAAAATCAACCCTTCACATGGATTTTTGCCCTCCACTCCGGCCTCTTCAACATCATACTTTCATCCACTACAAGTAAACTCATATCATTTTCAATCACTCTAATCCAAGTTTGTTTGGGTCTTCCCCTACCCCTCGCCAATTTATCATTTATCCACTGTTTCGGCCTCCTAACCGATGCATCACTCGGTCTCCTTCTCATATGTCCAAACCACCTTAGACGATTTTCCCTCATTTTATCCTCAATGGGCGTAACTCCTACTTTACCTCTGATCACCTCATTTCCCAATCGATCCTTTCTTGTATGACCGCACATCCATCGAAGGATAGGCATCTCCGCCACATTCATCTTATGCACGTGACACTGTTTCACGGCCCAACATCCGGTGCCGTAAAGCAGTGCCAGCCTAATTGTCGTGCGGTAGAATTTTCCCTTTAATCTATGGGGCATGTCGTGATCACATAGAAACCCTGTGGCACTCTTCCACTTCAACCAACCTGCTTTAATCCTACGAGCCACGTCTCCATCTAATTCTCCATTCTTTTGGATAATGGATCCAAGATAGCGAAAAAACTCAGACGCTTGGACAATATTTTCATCAAATGTGATCGCCCCTGCCTCCCTGCTTCCAACTCTGCTAAACTTACACTCCAAATATTCAGTCTTGCTTCTGCTCAGTCTAAAACCTCGAGATTTCAAAGTGTGTCTCCACAACTCCAATTTACTTTCAACACCCTCTCTTGTCTCATCAATCAACACAATATCATCTGCGAACAACATACACCTTGGTATATCATCTTGAATTGACCTCGTCAATTCGTCCATTATCAAAGCAAAAAGAAAGGGACTAAGGGCGGAACCTTGATGCACTCCAATCTTTTTAGGGAACTCTTCAGTCTTCCCAACACTAGTCTGTACACAAGTACTAACTCCATTATACATGTCCCTGATAATATCAATATATTTATTTGAAACACCCTTCTTTGCTAATGCCCACCAAAGTACCTCTCTTGGCACTTGATCATACGCCTTCTCCAAATCAATGAAAACCATATGCAAATCTTTCTTTTGACCCGATATTTCTCCATGGTTTGTCTCATAAGATATATTGCCTCCATAGTCGATCTTCCCGGCATAAACCCAAATTGGTTATCCGAAATATCCACAATTTTTCTCAGCCTTTGTGCAATCACTCTTTCCCAAAGTTTCATAGTATGGCCCATTAGTTTGATCCCCCGATAGTTGGCACAATCTTGGACATCACCTTTATTCTTATACAAAGGGATCAGAGTACTCTTCCGTCACTCCAATGGCATTGTTTTACTTCTTCATCTCTTGTTAAATAGCGTTATTAACCAATCTATTCCCCTCTCCCCGAAACATCTTCAAACCTCAATTGGTATACCATTCGGTCCTACAGCTTTCTTCAATCCCATCTTTTTCATTGCCATTTCCACTTCACTCTTTTGAATTCTCCGCATAAAATCTCGATTAACCACTCAAAGAGATATTTAAATCTCCAATATCCTGCTCTTGACCTCCATTGAACAAGGTATCAAAGTACGAACTATATCTATCTTTTATCTCTTTATCCCCGACCAGAACTCTTTGGTCTACATCCTTCACACATTTAACCTTCACCAAAAATCGATATTCATCTATGACAAACATTCTGAACGAAAAGGACACTCATTTATGAGTGGACGGAGTAGAAATAAACATGAATACCCATCAACAATAAAATTCTAGTGGACATCAGCACGTGAGATAGCAGAGGTGTGCTCAATACCTTCAAAGCAAAAAGGAAGCTCCATTTGGAATTTTATTCTCAATTACAAAAAAAGAGTAAAATAGAGTTGGTTTATGCAGAGTATTAATTACTTATTGTGGGCAAGGGCATGGAGTTGGTTTCATGAAAAACTACTGATTGTTAGTGTACTAAATTACTGAATAATAAGCATCAACTGTAAATCATATGGAGTACAACAAACTCCCTCTGTCCCATGATAATAGTCTCATTTGACTATTCAAACATTATAATAACCTACTTTCATTTCCACCACTACCCTTAATGATGTTTAATTATTACTTCATGGCTTTCTCTTCTTCCTTGGTTGGCTCTCATCCTCTCCTCTCTTCCTCCTTTTCCTAATTTGGCAACTTTGGAAGTTCAAAGATTTTAACCTAACAATTTGGGAAATGAGACTATCTTTTTTAGGACAAATGAAAATGCCAAATGGGGAATATAGCTTTATGGGACAGAGGGAGTATATATCAGTCATATGCATCTTGTGAATTGTGATTATCCAGATTATTCTGGAAGACCTGGGCTCATTTTGCCGCATGCGTAAAGTCATATGCAAACTTAACTCACAAACATAAGTTGAATCAAGTCATAAGCTTGGTTTAACAATTTTAACAACCATTATACAGATGAATCTCAGCTCCGTAGTTTCATAATGAGGCTCTAACGCCTTAAAAAGAACAGCATAGATGCTTTATCAAAGGCCAAACATATGCCCATATAAGGACTCACAGGAGGAACATAATGTCTTTTAATTCAAGATCAACTTTTAGAAATAAAAAGTCACAAACTGTAGAAAGAATAGAAGTATAATACCTTCAATGCAAAGCCTCCATTTGCAGGCCTCCTTTGAACTGCTGGAGCAGAAATCCTGCAGAAAAAAATCAAACCGTAGTTGAACAAATGTATAACAAAGATTTTCTTTAGAGCTCTCTCTATTGCAGCTGCCAGCAAAATCACAGACCGCTTGTCATACAAACTAAGAAATCACCAGCTTGGCTTAGGTTCTTACCATCAATGAATTTATTAAATGCTAACTCACAGAAAGATAAGGCAAACCAAATGATCACAAAGGTTGATGATTGTTATGTTCGGCACAAAGCTTCCTCTCTAGTTTGAAATTTAATCTGAAGTTTACCAGGATGCATGTCTGCTCTATATCCAGAATGTGGAAAATCAAATTCCAGAAGCAGCATGACTAGGAAAATCACGCGGTAACCTTCGTCTTCCCATTCAACAAATGACCTCTTAAGTAACATTCAGATTCAAAAAGCACTAGTTTAACTTTCTCCATACTACATTACAATGTCTGCAGGGTAGTCACACTGGAATTCTCTACCCATGTATATTAAGGGAACTAAAGTAAATCAATTGGTACTAGCAATGGATTCGCAAGGAAAACATGTTTGATGTACCAGAACCATCCATTTCATATTTTATCACAACCAAAAGTGTTGACATCAGCTCCACATCAATATACTGGCAACTATCTGCAAAATAGATTCTTGCCAGAGATAGGAACCTTGAACAGCTAACAGAACAAAGCCGAAATTAGCCTTAGACCGGTCTCTTCACCAAATATCAATTTTATAAAGAATTTTCGTGATATACCGCATCATGGAGGAGTATATAACTTCCTATAGAGAAACAACAGACCAAGAAAAAGACTGCCTGCAATAGATAGTTGATCCAGACAACTGCCTCAACAAGAAGAGAGATATGGCCAGTCATAAACTACCAACACCAAATAGGCACAAGTAAATACAACTTCAACAGGGCTTGTCAAACTAAGAGGAGATTGCGGGTTCCATATGGAGTCGGTTACAGATTTTCCTTGGTTTTAGGTACCCCCGAAAAGATCACTATTAAGTATGGGTTTAAACCATGACCATTCTATATCACCTACACAACCAACTAACTCATGTTTCCAAAGTAGAACCGCCATATGTATATTTATTCACTTCCCAACCTAAAAGCTCAACCACGTGCCAGAGATTTTCAAGCTCATGGATGCAGGGATAGTACAGCACTGCCAGGAGATCAAAATATCAGCGAACTCCCATAATTCTAAGTTCACCATCAAGTTCAAGCACAATCAAACAGACAAGAACTTTGAATACGTGATTCACATGTTATATTAACCATAAGGACCACATTTTACCTGCAATAAATAAAAAAATGTCTGTGAGACAAACATCAACAAATGGCAAATCACGTGATAACTATAAAAACAATATGCTTGTGTCCGAATTGGATATCCAATATGCATGCCAGAAACCACAGAATTTACCTTGGCTTGTTCATATTCATTGATGTATTCCGGTTAAAAAGTTCTCTTCCAAATAGGAACATTGGCAGCCTTTCTTGCAGCCTCAACTGCCAAAGGAAATTGGTTCCCCTGGAAATTTGACCTCCTCTGAGCTAGAACCCCCTGCTGGCCTGCACTCACAGAGAATCAGAATCATCATTCCATACAAAATTCCACACGCTGAAAAATCTGAGGTCATAGATCAGTGTACATACCTATCTAAGGGAGGATTTTGAGTCCATGACCCGTCGCAACTTCAAGGATTTACCTACATTAGCATTATTTAGGAAGTTTTGACTTCTATTATGTAGGAGATCAATAGTAAATACAAGAAAAACCAAATCAGTAATTATAGAAAAAAACTAGTAAGCAGAAGAATAAATAATGACTTAGGAATCTTCTTAGACCATCTCCAAGAGCGACGCCATTACTTGCGCCAACTCCAATTTGGTGAGAGATCCTCCTCCAACAGCGACGCCAAATCTCCCGCTATTTTGGCGATGCCTTGAAGATGCGCCAAATTTGGCGCAGGTAATTTCTTGCGCCATCCCTATTTTTTTAATTTTTTTTTTGACTGTTGAATTTCATCGGTCTTCTTCATCGCTGAGCTATCTCTCTCTGTCTCTCTTGGGCTTCATTGATTTGCATCTCGAGGTGGATCTAGAAGCTTTTTCATTTTTTTTTTAATTACTAAATTCCTCCTTCGTCTCAAAATGAATTATCAATTTTTTTATTTGAGACAAAAATGGTATATATTTTTAATTTAATATTTATTATTTATATTATGGAATTTGTTTTTTTTTGTCATTTAAGCAAAAATATCCAATTTGATTATTATTTTTTAAAACAAAATTACAAAACTTTGAAAATATGTTAAAATAATGAAGATAAAATAAAAAACAAGAATTAATTGGAGAAACTCACTTGAAATACAAATTTAAAATACAAACACAAATAAAAATACATTCAAAGTGGAAATACAAATTCAAATAAAAAATACAAATACAAATAACATGAAATTGAAATCATTTTTAATAATATGGCAATATTTTGGTATTAGCTTCCAAACCCATCTATGTTATTTGATGTTTGAAGTTTTGTCGATCAGCTCTTTTCTGCATAATTTTTGTCCGTTCACTTTCAATGTACGCCCGTGCAACTGAATCCGAAATAGTGTTGATGTCTACCATCATTATTTTACGTTCATGGCGCAATTCTCTCAGCTCAAAATTCTTTTTCATCACTTCCACCATTTCTTCATTTT
This sequence comes from Adenophora triphylla var. japonica, assembly GCA_022495995.1. Classification (NCBI taxonomy): domain Eukaryota; kingdom Viridiplantae; phylum Streptophyta; class Magnoliopsida; order Asterales; family Campanulaceae; genus Adenophora; species Adenophora triphylla. The sequence goes on along the minus strand of JAFEMH010000241.1, from coordinate 485,967 downwards.
GACGTGTTAACAAATTGATAGATGTTGTGAAGTCATCATTTTGTTTTCTTTTAAGTTTAGCTTTCTTAATCCCAATTGGTCTTCGGGATGAAGTAAGAGATGGGCTACTATCGTCACTTAAATTGATAGAAAATGATGACAAACCAGGAGATGACGATGATATAGGCGTCTCAGGTGCTTGTGAATTGATGCGTGACGAACTATCACCATGGTTTGGGGCAATTTTTTCGATATTTTTCATCACTCACATACATGATCAAATTTGAACCCTTCTGCAATTTCTGGATCCTGATATAAGAGTGTTAATTTCGCTTGATCATACTGCATAAAATAATGAGACCAAATCATTATTACAAAATAATATTATAATGCACAATATGATAATTGATGATAAACGTGATGTGACCGTAAAAATTCAAGATGCAATGGATGCACCTGCCCCGATGTAAAAATGATGAATGAAAATACTCGATTTCGACATTTTCTCGAGCGACACAAACAAATCAAGGATCAACGAGCTCACTTTGAACTTAGAGATGCCTTGATTGAACATTTATGGGATGAATATGTGAATTAAGAGAATTAAATGTTCATCTATTATTGTCATGTAACTTATTTTTCCGTTGAAATTGTATTATGAAGCATTTTATTTTAATTATCTATTTTAATGTTTCTTCTAATAAATTTTTATTTTAAATTCATTTATTTATAGTTATTAATTGTCTTATTTAAGTTCTATAGCATACTATTTAATATAATGTAATTTGAATAATATTAAATATGATTAATGAAATTTTTTTTAATTAAATGAAATAATAAGCATATTCCGTAAAGATTCTTATTTGGTGCAAAATTTGAAGCAAGCTGTTGGAGATAGTGTAAGATATTTGGTGCTGAAATTGCACCATTTTGGTGTTTTGGTGAATAATTTGAAGCAATGTGTTGGAGATGGCCTTACCGGAACTCTTCGCTTCTTATTATGTTGAGCCGTATCAGTTTTAGACACTTTGATGGTATCATCTGTGTAAAAGGTAAAGCATAAAGTATTATGAAGTGAGAAGTAAAAAGAATAGAAGAAATGAGGCAAACTGCAAGTTGCTGATAGCCTAATACATACCTAGGGCCATATCCATTTTCTTCTCTGTCATGGCAATAGTCTCACTGGTTAATGGCTTTCCTGCCATCTGATAAGACGGAAAAGAATAAACAAAATTTTATAGGCTAAAATGCCACTTCGACAAACTATTTATATGCATATGATGCCTAACAACGAATGTAACTATATCACAGAGTGCACTGACATACTTACAAGATATGTCAAATAAAGAATTAGAGTAATGATAGACACCCCGAAACAGACCCCACCAAAATTTAGCAGATGTTATTTTAACAACCAAACAGACCCCACCAAAATTTATGCAACAAAATGAACAAGATTACAATACTCTACCTTGTCAGTATCTCACTCTAAAACTAAAGCATAGATGCCATATTGCGAGGAAACTATTATTATACAAAAATAAATTATAACCAAAGAAGTTGCCATAATTCTAATAATAGAGATATCAAAAAAGAGGCTCATTGAAGAAAAAATGGAAATATACAAAGAGCCAACAAAACTCTGTCAATAAACACTATATAATGAACTACAAACTGGGGTGACCACCATTCATTCTACTAACCCTTGACTTTAGAGTAACCTTAAAGGCCCAAACACAAAATTCCATTTCTATAACACAACATAAAAAGCATGTTGTACAGAACTTTCTCATGAACTAAACAGAGTCAGCAAGGGGTGCACAAGACCCCCACATCTCTCTCTCTCTCTCTTACACACACAAGGCAACCCCAACACCCCCCCTCCTCCCACCCACCCACCCCACCCCACCCATACACAAAGCTATAGACACATAAAATAAAACCCAGGGTAGTATCTTTAAAACAAAATTAGACCTTTACAAACAAAGAGCAAATATCCTCTTCAAGTGACGAATTCTACCAGCAACCAACAGAGCAAGCAAATCATTACAACACACAAACGCCACGGTAGTAGCTTCAAACAAATTACAACTTTACATATAGCTATAAATTCACCAAGTACGTAAAAATCAACTTTTCCAGCACACAAATACAGCAATTATTACCCTCCAGGACGCGCAATCGAAGTTGATTCGTACAAGAAAATCGCGAAAACATATAAAAATTTTGAAATTGAAGATAGAATTGAGATTTATCATACCCGTTGAATCGATGAATTTGAGAGAAATCGACACAATAGAAGCTTAGTTTAGAGCTAGGGTTAGGGTTTGAAGAAATAGGAAGCACGAGAGAAAGGGGATACGATGATCGAGATTCGGCCCAAGAGGGAGCTGTTGTGAGGGGTGGCTGCTTATATTTTAATACGCGGACTTTTTTGAATTATTTTTCCGTGGTTTTTAAAATATTTTTAACTATTTAATATTAAAAATTAATATAAAATAATTTTCTCATCAAATAATTGTTGGAAAATTATACTATGTCGTAAATTTAAGTATTAGCTTCAATTTAGAAAAAAAAAACATATTAATCAAATGTACGTAAATCCAAAACCTTTTAAAATATTCCTTACAGCAGCAGCGTGTGCAAGTAACAAAAATTTGAAAACGTTAAAAAACTAACACCATGTTAATTTTGTCATCGAAAGAACAACAAATTATTAAAGAATAATATATCATTGATAGAATTACAATTATAAAACTTACATTGCTTCAACAATCAAATTGCATATTAACCTAATAAAAACATTCTTAATTATATTTTATGGGACAGTTGAGATATTACAATATCTCAACTCCCCCATCTCAAGTTGAGATATTGTGATATCTTCACAATATCTCAACTGAACCTTTTGAGGATCCAGATCCATAAGCCTAAATTTCGTGTTTCACTAATTCATCGACTTGCGCTTAAGCACAATAAACAAATCAATTGCTTCACCGGACATGATATCGACATATCCTTCTTCAAGCTTCTTTCTAAACATGTCGAAAATCTCATCGAATCTCTCGATTCCAAAATGTTCCTTCACGGGTGTCTCAATAATTGCTCTTATGATCTTTGCCATCCACAAAGATCCTATGCCGCAATCATCATGTGGCTTTTGATGTGGAAGACACTCTCTTCTCTCTATATCGAAATGTCCATTGCGCATTATGCTCTCCTCTACTTCCTCCGGGGACGCAAAATATAGTGGAAGATTGAAAGAGTCAAGTTTCTCTACATCAATTACTCCCTGCAATGAAAAAGCTTTGGTTGTATAGAGTTTTCGAAATAAAGATTTCTACGTTCAATATGATAATAAATGCACGTTTTGCAATTTTGTACGGTTCAACTACTCATGCCCAAATCTGTTCAATAATTTGCTTGAAGAGGTTTAATGTACCTTTTTTGCCATGTCTACAAGACAAGATCCCAATGTATCATATACTTTGTTCAAATAAAATTCCGAATGAGGAACATTCTCGCTTGGTCGTGTTGGAAAAACGATAAACATCAACCCTCCAACCACCATTTCTTGTGCCCTAGCTTCCCAAAACTTTTCCATATCCTTAGCACACTGATTTGAATAAGCCGATAAAACCTCATCACTTGCATTTGAAATATAAGTTCCTTTGTTTTCTAGGACCTGTTCGGGAACAACAACTTGAGAAAGCCATGGAATGGCGGAACAAGATGAGTAAACCACGTGAAGAGAAGACTCCGGGAATACTCGCCCATAAAAAGAGCCAGGAACACCCGCCGCATAATAATTTTTGTTCTTAGGAAGGGATGCGAAAAGGGTGTTGAAATCATTCAAGGCTTGATCATTGAAGAAAACTTGAATTTCTGGGATTTTCGCGTTATTCTTCGGATATTTACTCTCCACAGCTTCAATGATGTTTTGAACCGCGAAGAAAGTGTTCGGACCAACCGAACATCCCATATCTACTATGCGAATTGTGCTCGGAAATGACAAGGCTTCCAAGTCCAGCTCTTCTGCAACTGCTTCATGCATAAGAGGCTTAACCGAATCTAAAATCTTTTCCTACACCAATAATTCGAATGCGTTAATTAGCTTAGATAGTGATTTCTCTACGTAAAATAAAAAAATAAAAGAGCACGACGATAGAAGAAATATGACTTAAAAAAAAAAAAAAAACTAAAACCATATCTACACTATATATACTCGTATAAAAGAGGGTTGTATAATAGAAGATAAAAACGTGGATAGACGGTGAATTATTCGCTTTCTTAAAAAAAGTAATTTATTACTACTACGTTCGTCCCAAAATAAATGACTTTTTTTTTCTAAAGTGAATGACCTTTTTTGTTTTATAATGTCTTCATAAATGATTTTTGTCAATTTTATTTTTATCATATTTTATTTTATACTCGCATAACATAATGTATTTTTCAAAAAATTATTACTTAAACTTAAATTGATAAGAAAACTTTAAACGAAAAGTTGTCATTTTATGTAAAATAGAGTGGACTGATAACATATATTGTAGTAGAAACACATTTTTTTAATAATAAAATAGTAGTATTAAAAACTGAATTAGTTGATAGTTAGTGTTAATAATTAGAGCCTAGTGACCTACAATCATTACTTGTATTATTAGAGTCTTATAATTTGATAATGTCAATAACATTAAAAGCAAAAACAATGTTATAGAACCATCTATATTTTGTAGAGAAAAATTAGCATTAGATTGCACGTGTATATATATATATATATATATATATATATATATATATATATATATATATATATATATATATATATATATATATATATTCGTCCGGGATAAATACCTGGAGGGAGCAGTTATTTGTGTAGCTGTAAGCATCAAATCCACCATTATTTGTTGGTGACTTGCTACACTTATTTGCTGTCAATCTTTCACTAGTAATTCTGTCGACAAACCAAAGCATTGTATAGTAAAAAAGAATAGTTTGATTGCCATTTCGGTCATGGACGTCACTTTATGACTTAACTGAATTTTTTAGCGGGCTATCATTCGTGATCGAACCCAAAAAGGGTATTTTTATTTAAATACCACACAGTTTATTATGTACCTTGTTCTCTTGTCCCGATTAAAAGTTGTATTCCAAATAGAAACATTGGCTGCAGTCTCAACTGCCAAAGGAAATTGGCTCGCCCGAAAACTTGACCACCTCTGAGCTAGAGGCCCCTGCACTCGCATGCAGAGAATCAGCGTATAATATCATTCCATGCATATAAAATTCTACACATATTTCCTTTTGTACCAAAAAATATATAAATAAAAAAAATAAATTTACTAACGTACGTTTTGGAGAAAATGAGGAAATAGATCGATCGGTGTGCATACCTGTTTAAGGGAGGAGGATCTTGAGTCCATGAAACGACGTGGTAACTTGAAGGATTTATCTACATCTCGCATTATTTACAGTAAAATATTTTTGACTTATTTATTTATAAATATTGAAGTAAAAGAATAATGTACGTACAAGAAAAGAGGCCAACATGCATGCAAGTTAATTGGTACATACCTTGGGTCATATTCATGCCAAAAGCCTCACTTATTAACGGAATTCCTACCATCTGATAACACTAAAAGAACAAAACAATTTTATAAGTTGAAACGCCACTTAATTTAACACACACGAACACAACATTGTAACGGAGAGAGAATTGCGTTTCTAAATATAAAAAAATGACACTTATCAACGACACCTCTCAAACGAGTATATATATATATATATTGAAAACTATTATAAGTGGAAAATGTTTGTGTGCTTATGACAATTGAGTAAGATTTGCAAGTTGGGTAGGGGTAACACAATAATAAAAAAAAATGACACTTATCAACGACACCTATCAAACGAGTAAGTGTTTATATTGAGTTGTAACGAAGAGAGAAATGCGTTTCTAAATATAAAAAAAAAATCTTAGTATAACTATACAATAGCACGCAATATATAAATAATAAAACACTTTTTTAACAACATTAAAAAGACGGACATTTATTTTAAAACTTTGAGAGTATCAAATTACCTAACGGATTAATTTGTATGAGCTTAGGGATCGCCCAAATCGAAATTGATTAAACTGGAAACGCGCACAGACACTAAGCGGGGTGACAGCTTATAAGTAGAATAGAAGACACCGTATTATTGAAAATCCGATTTATTGATTAGACATGAATTATAAACGGCGACTAATTGAATGGTCACATTTTATTTTGGGCCCGTTACCAGGCGGCTGTATTATGAGGCGGGGCTCCGCATGGCTGCTTTGTACTTCCTCCTTCTCTTTTTAATATTTTTAGTTTTAATTTGTACGAAAATTGAAAAAAGACAAATTTTATAAATATGAAAAGTAAACTAAAATAGAGAAAGTAGATATGGAGTTTTTGTTATGTGAATGATAAGTAGGGTCCCTTTGTATGAACAGAAAAAAAAAAGAAAAAATAAATAAATAAAAACCTTAAAATGGGACGGAGATAGTAAATTGATTTCTAATATAACTTTCCTTCCTCTCCTCCAAACTTTTTCACTTAACTAGATAATTATAATACTTTTACAATAACTAATTTATAATTATAAATAAGAATATAATTGATAATAAATAATAAAAAAAAATTAGGCGATAGTGAAAAGTGACAGATACTTTGGACAAATTTGAACTCATTAAACATGTATTATGAAACATAGGGAAGATGACATGTTGGAGTGAATGTATACGAGAGCTTTATATAGAGAGTATTGTAGAGAGAGAAAGTAGATATATGACATATTTTTACAAGTAAGGAGGGTTATAGTTTATATAGGGGAGGGAGTAAGAGTATAATTGAGCCCTTATCATCAGTGCCACTAAGAGTCCAAAATGCGCAACCGCCAAACGCGAATACGAAAGCCAGCACCGGCTAAGCTTGCTGATGCGCGGACTAGCCTCACGGTGGGACCCCCTCAAAATACTCTCTCTACAATACTCTCTATAGAGATCTCATATACATTTACTCTCGTAAACACATACTTACTCTTATACCCGAGGGTTATAGCGGGGCAACCCCCCGCACCTCTAACGGTGCTATTTTGCAAATCTTGGCCGAGGTGCGACGTGTTTTCTACGACCTTTTCCACCCCTATACGGGCTGATTTTCATAGCGTCATTGGTGGTTCCATTGCCGGGAAACGCCATCTTTTTCGATGTGACGCCGCCGAAAATAGATGCCCTTAGAGATAGAGTGTTCATCCTTTTTATCATTTTCTTTCGAAATCAAAGGTAGTCGGTACACATTTTTTGTTCTTTCTTCCAATTCTACTCATATACGTATCTGCTGAAATTACTAAAAAGGCTTCTTATTTTCAAGCTAAATAGCTGGCCACGACTCCACGAAAGTGGATAGCCGCCACCTAGTTTGAGCAATCAAAGAGTATTTTCGTTGTCGGAAAAAATGAAGTCAATAAAAGAGTGGCCGGAATAAAATTTCGGCGAGTTAGAAATAACAACATATCCGGATTTCCCTTGATCGGACGAGAATAATGGCAAAAAAATCACCACCGTCGGAGTTGTAGTGCTCCGACAATAGTGATAAAAAGTGCCAATATTTTCGCTGGAATCCGGCTGAAATCAGTCACCGACCGAGTTGGATAACTCACCGGCCAAAGTACGTGGAGTTGCTTATTTTCTTTCATTACAAAGGGGGTATGGTTAAAGTCATGGTAAGCTGTCCTACCAAGTTGAAAAAGCCAAGATTTCCATCACTTTTGCTAACAAGAGGATAAGGGCATAGGGGAAAATTGAATGCAAGGTTTAAAAGTCAAACAAAGTATAATAGCCACTCAAGTCTCAAATACTGACAAAAAGTATTACCCACGTGATATCAACATGTTTGGGCAAACATCTGGGGGCCCACTACTAAGCAAAAGAAACGGGAGGCAGAAATAGCCCGCAGTCGGCAGCTCGCAACGTGATTCTGGTGAGATCGCAGTCCCCATGTCCTCCGATCAATCATCTTGGCTTCCCAGCAGTTCAAACTAAGCCTATGGGAAGATGCAAACTAACGAAATCAAGTAACAACAATGGAAACCCATTCAATGACCTGCTCAAGCGCATACAAATTGACATAAATCAAAGAATAAAAGGGTAAAGATCATGAAGGATATAACGGGGAAGTAGCTTCCAGAAGGAGAATAAAGAAAGATTTTGAACACCTACGGAATTTGCTATAGCGGACTAACCTCTCAACGCCGCCACCTCGTAATCTGCCTGGCCGAAACAGTCAAAAGCAGTCTGCGGTTACAAAATAGTTTGATGTTCGCGGTCACAGTTCGAACCACCTGACCGATGCCCGCATCGGCGACCTCCTTGCCCGTGATCGCAGTTTTTTACCGCTGCCCGTCACCTAAGTCCGCTGCTCGTAACAACCTCCGGACAAGCACCACCCCACTGCCCACAAACAAAGAAATCACTCCGATCACTACCATTTATGCTCGCATAATGGTGTTCGCGATCTGCTCCCGCTAGTGACCGCAACCTGTGAGTTCCAGCCATCTCACAGACCGCGAGTTCCGGCCATCTTTCAACCCGCTCACCGGTGCCGGCGAACTCCCACCTCGCAACCCGCATGATAAGATCCGTGACCGCAGTCCGCAGGCCGAGCATCTTCAGTCCGTCAACTTGGCCGAGCAAGTTCAGTCCGAGCAGATCTAGACCGCGAAATTCTTCCATCTCGCCGATCACCACTATCAGCTCCTATGTAGAAGAAAGATCCCTTCATTTTCCTTGGGGCAAATTGCATTTTAGTTACCTGAGTTTGTCAAGATGTTTCAATTGGTTATCGAATTTTCATTTATTACAAGTTGGTTATTGAGTTTGTCTTTTGTTGCAATCAGGTGTAATTTTGGATGGAACGTTAAAAATCTAACGAAAAGTATAACATGTGCCGCTCACGTGAGTTACTTAGGGGTATTTTGATTTTTACTATCGAATTTGACCCCCATAATTTTAAGGGGGTTAGTTAACATTTTCTAAAAATGAGGGGAAAGTTGATGTGAGGACCCCGACCCGGAACCTACACGTGTCCCGAGCTGGAGCGTCCTCAAACTAACCCAATTCTCCTAATTTTTAAAAACTTTGATTTCATCTCCAAAACTTAAACACAACCATTTCAAAGTAACTCTACTCCTTCCACGTTGGAGGGAGAGTTAACCAACCACGAAAATAATAAACGGTTTTAGTTACAAAAGATATCGAATATAGTATGAAATTAAAGTTTATGAGTACAACCCTTTAAAAGAATTATGCTAACAAACACTTTCTACACCAATCTAACATAACCCGACAATTCCCAAAATACCACTTCTAAACTCCTTTCCGCCCTTACTTGGTCGGTCCACCTGTCTCGGAATCTAAAACAGTAAAGGGAGAGGGGTGAGAATAAATCTCAATGAGCTATTATGAATGCAGCAATATGCCATATAAGATGCAACACATCAAAAGACATATCCACATAACCCGAGAGGCTCCGCCAACCGTCCCATACCGGTTGGAAACAACGACCATCTCGGCATGAATATATCACAACACATAAGTACGATAAAGTAACACTTAGAAGGATCTTGAGCCAAGGTTTCATCTCCAAAAGGATATACACAACCGAGCAAAGAAAGAAGCAGTTGAAGAAGCGGTTCGGAACCATGAACAATAACAGTACCATAGGGATTCGACACACAGTCATATCCCCGGTGAAACTAGACCATCTACCACAAAAGGAGATGCTAGCCCACAAATCCCACACAAGGGGGACAATTGGAGTTACCAATGTATGAATTATAATGAACTTGGCTCGATGTCATTATAATCCCATACATTGTCCAACAAACAAATAAATCAATACCACTGGATTTACATAACTAAGCACGGTAATAACATACTTGCTTAACCAAACATTGTATGATCCAAAGTAGGGATACATACCACAACACAGATATCATGAAGATAGCAATACTATATCAAGTATTCAACATATTAGCACAACGGCTATAAATCTTTGTATCAACATGTACAGTTTAGGAATTCCAAAGTAGGGAATCCTACAACAATATCATAACGACAGAAATACTATAACAAGTATTCAACATTATCAAGCACATAAGAGATACTTGAATACAATCCACAAAAAGGGATAACAATATATCAACATGGTAAATATACTCATGTCCAACCAATATCATAGTGCAACAATAAATCAACACACTATGCATAATATAACCAATGTATATGAACTCAAAGTAAGGCAAGGAAATACCATCAATCCATCCTACAAGGTCTTTATACAATAATACAAGGCCTCTATGAAGATCCAAGTTCAATTTACCAAGTTAGAATCATTTCTACTAAGTTACCAAACTAGGTTAACTAGCGCTTTCCAAGCAACATTTAAAGTACTTCCCCAATTCCATTTTGATCACTTAGGATGTCAATGTGTAGCCAAAGTATTCTACTTTAATCTAGGTTAAAGAGATTCCATTTTGGTTCGAGTTTGATTAGGTTTGAACAACTCTAAACTTGGTTCGGGGTCTTGGGCGACCGCCACTTACACTTGGGCGACCGCCGTGGACCTCAAGAGAATTTGTAGTTTACGCCGGCTTGGGCGACCGCCTAACCTACTTGGGCGACCGCCCAAGTGTACCTAAAGGGAATTTGGACCTCCTGCCCGGCAGGCGACCGCCCAAGCCCACTGGGCGACCGCCCGAGCCTCCTCCAGCCCCTTTTTGCAGATTTTTAACCCTTTTCAACCTAGTTCTTCTTTCCCTCTACCATGGCTTGATCAAGAACACCCAAGAACACCCTCATCTTACCAAGTCCCATTCAAACTTGTAAACTCAACCCAAGTAATCCTAAATTATTCATCTCTACTCATTTCACCCATTTCCAACCCTTTAAATGATCATTCTTTAAACCCTAACTTCAACCAATTTCATTTTCTAATCAATCAACTCCCATTTAGGTTTCCAAGCAAGGAATCCACATCACAAGATCAAGAATAATAATCAAAGAGCTTATGAACACATAGAAGAAGGGAATCATAACAACTCACCTTTGGATTTTATAAGGAAATGTTGATCTTTCTAGCTAGATGGCTTCCTCTAGGTCATCCAACTTCAATGGTGCCCTTAGACTTGATTTTTGGTGAAGAAATGCTTGACTTCAAAGCTTGGGCAAAGGGGACTTCAATGGAGGTTTTCTCTATTTTCTCTAGGATGAAGAATGGTAGTGAATGAAGGAGAAGGAGGGGAAGGGGAGTAAGAGGAGGTGTGGGGAATGGACACTTGGCAAGAGGATGGGAGAGCAAGAAAATTGGCCCCTCCTACAAATATCTACCAAGAAGGCTTTCATCTTTATTTTTAATTTAAACTTAACCTTTAACCCAATAATTCATCCTACTCACTCATTTAACCTCCTCAATTATTTATCTATTTAATAAATTCCCATTTTTATTATTTCCCTAGTTTCTTTATTTAATGTCCAATAAATTCTTATAAGCTCCTAAATTTACTTTTCACCCGGTTTATCCTAATTTAAGAATTTAAAGGTATAATTGAACACATAAAGTGAACATAAATTTTTAAAAGCATATAATTAAATATTTAAAATGAGTGCTAGGGTTGGGGTCGTTACACTCACTCCCTTAAGGAAAATTCGTCCCGAATTGACTGTCACTTACCTAAGCGATCAACCCGCATCGGTTACAAGTATACATCAAACTTCAATTTCCAAATAGTCTCTTCAATGTTGTGATTCTTCTTTCAAAGAAATTAAATTTCTAATTCCATTGATAATATGATGTTACCACTTAATGATCCAAGCATACTATGCAAATATCACTAACACGAATTTTCCGATCCCAATGAAAAAATAAATAATTAAAGTATTACAACTTAGGTCACCAAATACATTACAATATCACATTAAAACTTCCAAATACTCTACAATTTGCTACAAGTCAGTCTATAAGCCAAATCACCCACCCTTTCTAAAACTTCAAATGGATTAACAATTTTTGGCGGCAATCTACCTTAGGCCTTTCTTCTCTAACTTCAACCCAACAAATTAGAGATCGATATTTTCTTCCCAAACTATGCCTCATACGGTTTTTATCTCAATGTTAGAATGATAACTACTATTATACGCACTTCTTACCACTGGTAACCATTCGTACTTATTGACTCTAACATCCATCGCATATGCCCGTAGCCTATTCTCAATAATAAGTAATGATTCCTCAAATTTTCACAAGGTTAAATTTAATGGCCTTCCTACACTCCAAATGGATCTTCCCAAATGAATGACTATCCAATCTTTTTAATACTATGGGGTTTAAACAATCAAACTATCCCCTAACATATGAGAGGACTTTATTAATAACATTTCATCAAGCTATATATATAACGAGTAGAAAATGTAATTCAATTTTCTATAACAAAATAGCATACCCTTCATTACTCCCAATGCAACTAATTCACAAAATCTATAGTGTTAAAACTCTCAAGTTCAACCTAGAACTCTAAATATTTTAATAAATCTTCTAACGTCAACATTCTATTATCACAATTCAATGTTCCAATTATGTTCAGGACTAGTGACAAATCAATGTTCAAATTGAATGGTTGGCCGCCCACAACGGAGCCGATCCAACTCCAAAACAAAATCGAGTCTATTGTGACCGACACAATAATAACCCCACATTTATCAAATCATTTCTTGGACCAACACTTGAATACGGTTAATCATTATAGGGAAACTAGGTTGCCTTTTTACTTGCTTCGTACGTACTATAACTGTAAAATAACATGTCTTTCGAAATTTTACAACATCCTTCAGAATTCCAAATGATAATACAAAAAGAGATCCAAAGAGACCCGAATGGTTTACTTATTTAAAACCGGCCCATACCAGTTTTAATTAACCAAACCACTCAGAAATTTCAAAGGATTGATAAGCTTTAACAAAAATAGCTCGAGTAATTTAATTATCTACAACCGTCCCATACCAGTGGTAGATAGTTAAATTACTCACAGATTTTAATTTACGCGAAAATGGTTTACGACCTTATCAACTATCCCCGAAGGGCACAATTGCTTACACAGAGGTCCAATATATATTCCAAAGTTTTAAAACACCTTTAAAACAATTTTAACAAAATATTCTTGATTGACCTCTATTTATAGTGTAGCCACCACTCATACTATTTAGACTTAGTTAATTTCTCTCTAAGAAAACACAATCTCGCAATACTATTACTATCCCCGATAAATAACACTAAAACAATCATTAAGATTATAACTAGGTAAACCATCCTCAATTCAATAATTCCTCAAGTTGAAAGTTCAACACTTTTATTTAATTTGAGTCATCTATTCACCACCTTTGATATTGGTATTGTACTTAGCAACAACATATTGTAAAACATCTAGCTCCCAATCAAATACCATAATTTCTAAATCGAAAATATAATTGGAACTCACATAGATCAATCATTTCCGAATTTCAATTAAACATTACGGTATAATCTAACTTAACTCTCAATAACCATCAACAAACTCAAAATCCGTACAACGTCAATATCTTTCAAGCGTCACACAAATCCCTCATATGATTCACGTAACTAAGTCGAACTATAGTATATAACCATCCTAAAGTATCCCGTCTCCCAATAAGATTCATCCTCATTTTCTCAACTAATGATAATCAATTCTCAAAACGAACCCTATACCTATCTTATCAATTTTTCAAGTTGACCTATAAGTCACCAATAACTACATCTATTATACTTCTTCACATTTACCCTATTTACCTCTCCATAGCTAGTACACAATTCATAAATCAAAACGGTCATACTAGATATAAATGTTGTCTTAAGTATACCCTTAAAGCAATTTTTCTTTTTGAAATTGTAACACTCAGAAAATTCAACTAATAACCATTGAGTATCCTACTAGTTTCTAAAATCATTCATACAAATCGTCAACAAGTGCTAACGAATACTTATTCTTCACGCTTACCTATTTAAGATCTCTATAACCCTTTGATTAACCACCAAGTATCATCTTTTCTAAATACGGTAACAATTTATCCTTCTTGAGAATCGCTAAGCTAGTTATCTTCTTTATCAATTAATTTCTTAAGTTGAATCATCGATTCCATCATCCCAATTTGTATACTCTATCTAGGGATCCGAATACCGAAATAGTGACTTATATCCACTCAGCTTCAATACCCTGGTATGATACCTGATGAAAACCCATTTTTGAAACTCACTTGAAAAACACCACTTAGTCAACTTATAGGGTGATATTACTTACAAAAATATCTGATTTCCTATTCAATTTAGTAGCAAGAATTCAATCAATCTCTCCTTAGAGAATACTTATAGCACCTAAGGCAAAGATATATTAGTTCCATAAGATCTCTTACTCGCGATAATTTATAACTCATATAATCTCACTTAGACGATCACTTTCAATACTAGTCTTCATATATCTAGTCTCCACCACGAGATACCAATGTATAAATACTCACGCAAATTATACAACCATAAACCACTCTTAATTAGGCCATAGACCAACTCTAAACTAAGAGTTCACCAATTCATTTACCACCGTACATGAGAGAGCTCAAGGTTCTTTTGAATCAAGATAACTCACAACTCAAATAACCTTCAAATTCCTTAGGCCATACTTTCAACGGCGAATTCTGTATAGCAAAAGACGAAAAGTAGTGCGGACAAGCCGGATGCGGCGTATGAGAGGACAATGGCAGGACCGGCGTCATTTTAGGCTTCTTGGCCAGTGATGCTGAAGATACCGGAGCCAACGACGGAGCCGAAGCCCAGCTATATGAGATCAAACCAAGTAAGGCATTGTTACATTTCATTTTCGCTCTGTTTCTTGAGCTCGATGAGTTCAGTGGCGTCTGTGGAGCGGCCAAGGACGCGGTCCTTGAGGCGAAGGCATGTTTGGGAGAGGGCAGATTTGTAGGCGGAGAAGTTTTGGAATGAGGGTTCAGGGAAGAAGACTTTCTTGCTGAAATGCCAATACGATTTAGAGGGCGGCGGCGGTTGTGGTTCCATGGTGGAGGTCGGGTGGTGATTGAGGGGAGCGATTAAATCTTGGAACGAGCGTTGACTAGAAGTATTGGAATCTGGTAATTTCATTTGGAGAGGGAATCGGAGGAGGGCGGTGGAATTGGGCGCCGAAAATAGGTGAAGCGTAATCTCGAGATTCGGGTTATAAGTGTAATTGGATAAAAGTAATCCAATTTCAGAGAGAGGGAGAGAGAGAGAGAGAGATGAGAATTAAGCTAGTGGTGTGGTTGATGTTGCAGGTGATTGTAGCTATATTATTGGTGAGCTCTATGAATGTTGTTGCTGATCCAAATTGGAAGGAAAAGAAGTGGGTTTATTTTTTTTATATTTAACTTTTCTCTCATTTTTAGAAAATGTCAACTAACCCCCTTAAAATTATGGGGGTCAAATTCGATGAAAAAGACCAAAATATCCCTTAAGTAACTCACGTGAGCGGCACATGTTATACTTTTCGTTAGATTTTTAACGGTTCATCCAAAATTACACCTGATTGCAACAAAAAGATAAACTCAATAACCAACTTCTAACAAATGCAAATTCGATAATCAATTAAAACATCTTGACAAACTCAGATAACTAAAATGTAATTTGCCCTTTTCCTTGGCCTAAATGACGAAAGGAGAAAGAAAGTAAAAAAGGACAGAGGAGAAATAAGAGAGCAATTGAAAAGAAGAGAAAATACAACTTACTCTTTCATTATGGGGACAAGAAAAGGTCCTGTTAACTTCCTTATCGTTTTGAAAATATGAAGAGTAGAAAGGAGGTGGGGCCACGTTGGTAAAAAGCATATATCATGCCACCTGTAAATACAAGTCACATTCTTGCCCTAGAAAATTGAAATGGGTTGAAAAAGTCAAAGAACATCAATTAAAAGTTGCTGGAAAAAGAATGTGGCTAAAGTTCAGCCACGTCACCCAAGTAAGAAAGAAAATATCTTGCCCATTCAAGCTTCTACAACAAGCCTAGTCATTTAACACCTCCATTAAATTTCTGACGGCCGTTAAAAACTTCATCAAGTTTTCAGCAGATTTCATCGTAACTCAGTCAAAGATTGGTTCGTGAAAATAAAGAAGCATGCTCGTGATCGGACAAAAGGAGCAAGAATATTTCTTCTATGTTCGTGCTCGCGGTTGGCAAAAGAAGGATGAAAAGAATTTTCACCTCAGTTCGTGCAACCCGCTACCTAAGCAAAACTTATGGATTGGACAGGGTTAAAACCCAAATTGTGCCGATCCATAAATTATACTCACTACTGAATAAACAGAGTGAATGCCCGAGGGCCATGCCCAAAAAATCCATCAATATGGAAACGAATGCCATCACCGGCCACAAGTCTGCTGATGCGCGATGATCTCCTTGATCGCAGACCGCATGCCCGCAGTGTGAGCACCCCAACCCGGGACCTAACGCGTGTCCCGAGCTTGAGAAGCTCAAACTAAGAAAACCCATCTTATATTTTTAAAACTTTTATTTGCCTTTACAAGAAAACCAATTCTAAATTTTTCCATAAACAAAATCAAATAATAATATCTCCACTTGGAGGAATTTAAACAAATACTTTAATAACCATACTTGATTAATTACATTGAAAATCCTAATTAACATTGTTTGACAAAAGAGTTTTTCCTACAACTTATAAAAGAGTAATACTTAATATGTTCCCAACAACCCTCTCATATACCTATCCTGATAAGTCCCAAAAGCAAGAGTCCAACTCTTTCCCCGGCCTCACTGGTTCAGGTCACCTGTCTCAGCACAATCTAAAGCATGAAAAGGGAAAGGGGTGAGAATAAATCTCAATAAGCTATTATGAATGCAAAGCAAGATGCCAAACAAGATGCAAATACCATGCCATGGCGTGGTAGCACGTAACACATTATGAAAGCGGTAAACACCTTACGTTACCTCATTTTACCTTTCCCGTCTCGAACAATAGAGTCGTACAACGTGGGAGTAAAACTCCACTCTTTGGTGAATTGCCCCCATGCACATTCACCGCTTATAGATCTCATACCCCGAGAGATCCATATAAGAAAACAGGATACATATATGACCCCTAATTTAGAGTATCATATACTATCAGCGCTACTGTAAAGCTTGGCTTCATACAGAGCATTCCACCGGTACACCAAATTGCAGCATAACCGTAAGGGCGTTTTCTTGCTCAATACAGTATCTTGCACATCCCCACTCTGTGGCCACAGAGGGCGGTCCAGTGTATAATGAACCTTCAATCAACATAGAACAAATCAATAATTGATTGAATTCCATTATACCCCACTTATCACATATACACGTTCAAGCACATGATAGATACTTGAAATAAATCCACAAAAAGGGATAATAATATAACAACATGGTAATGTATACTCATGCTAATCCATACCATAGTGCAACAACCATTTAATACACTATGCATAATACCATCAATGAATATGAATTCAATTAAGGTAACAATATAACCACATAATCCTTTGGGATACAATATAATCAACATGCGAGATAATCCACAATTGGGATACAATATATCAATATGCCAAATAATCCCACTGGCCATCTGACAACGATGTAACACATATACATTTCTAACCAACACAATAGTGTGATTATAGTCTCTACACTATTCAACTAATCACCAAGGTATGGGAGTAAGTAAAGCCACCCTAAACCATAAACCATTTCTGCGAAGTCATTACTCAACCTCGAATAATCTTAATAATAGTGCAAGTCCTACTTCCCAAGTTTGAATCACTTTGGTGAAGTTACAATTCAAGCTTATCAACCCTTTTTCCGGACAATTTTATATACCACAAGGTCTCTATGAAGGTTCTAGCTCAATTTACCAAGTGGGAGTCATAATTTATAAGTGATCAAATAAGATTGCTAAACTAATTTTGGTTCAGATTTAAAATGAGTTTCTGGGGTCTTGGGCGACCGCCCATACCACTTGGGCGACCGCCCAAGAGGTTTTCCAAGGTAATCAAGTTTATGGCAGCATGGGCGGCCGCTCATGCCCCTTGGGCGACCGCCCAAGTGCCCTTTCAGCCAATTCCCAGATTTCAACTCTTCTACCTAGCTTCAATTCCTTTTCTTTTTATCTAGCCCAATATTCAAGAACACCAAGAGGATTTCCTAGCTTACAAGGATCATCATAAATCAAGTAAACCCATAATCATGTAACGTAAATTATTCATCACTAAATCTTCCACCCATTTCATATATTCTAAATCATCTTTTATGAACATTAAACTCTTTCTATTTCATTTTCCAAATCACTCAACTATTATAAATTTTCCAAAGCATGAAACAATCATCAATATAACAAGAACAACATTAAAGTCATTAACCTTTTATTTTCTTTATACCCTCCTTCTTCCAATTTAAACCCCCATTTCATACTAAAAATCAATTCATCCTTAATTAACCCATTTTACTCAAATAACCTTATTTAAAAAATACAACATCCTTTTTCTTTTTACATAATATTTACTAACACATAAAATGTGCAATATTTAGAAAGAAGTCATAATAATTTACCTAAAAATTTTGAAGTGGATTAAGGATCTTCTTAGCTCAATGTGTTCCCCTCTTCACCCCGAACACGGAAGTACACCCGGATCATCAAATGGAGAAGGCTTGCATTTATAATAATTTTTGGAAGGAATTATATAAGAAGGTTTCCATGGAGGCTTCCATGGAAATTATTGAAGAAGAAGAAAGGAGAATAATGGAGGAGTAGGGAGGTGATTGATTAAATTAAAAGAGAAGGATGGAAGGGATGGGGAAAGCATGGGCTTAATTGACTTAGGGGAAAGGGTGGAAGGAAAATGAGGGAAATGCCCCTCCCCCCCTTCCCCACAAATAACCTCCTCTTACTTTCTTTTTCTATTTTTATTTTTCCTTTACACAAAGAAGGATAACTACCCACATTTTATTTATTTTATCCATTCCTATTATTATACTTCTCCCAAGAACATTATTTTATTTCCCAATCATCTCATCCTAATATAAGAAATCAAGGATATAAAATGAACACATAATATTAAAAATAATATTAAAAGCACACAATATGATGCTAAATTAGTGCCTAGGGTTAGGGTCGTTACACGCGGAGATGCCAACACACGATCACAAACCTACTGATGCGCGGAGGCCTCATTGGCTGTTGACCGCATGCCTATATGTACAAAGGCCAAAATTGAGCCTGTACTCGATCGCCACAAGACTCATAGAGTCCAAACGCGTGAACCATCAAAATAATGGATATAGAAGCCAGCACGACACAAAACCTGCTGATGCGCGGAGGTCTCATTGGCAGTTGACCGCACGCTCGAATGTAAAAAGGCCAAAATTGAGCACTTATCAGTGCCACTAAGACTCCAAAGAGGCCAAAAAAGCGCAACCGCCAAACACGGATACGAAAGACAACACCGGCTACGCCTGCTTATGCGCGGACTAGCCTCACGGCCATATTCTGCATGCCCATATGAAAGCAGCTTGTCTTGGCTATTTCAAAATACACCATGGACCTAAAGAGTCCAGACCGTGTATTTCACTAAAGTAATGGACGAGAGTGATGCGCAGTAAAAGCCCACAAGACAGACCGAGGTTAAAGCCTCGAAGTCAAAAAAGGCCACAATAAACTGTGATCATAGTGTAAAAGGCTAATTCCCATACAAAACTTAACGATTTTCACAAGGAATTACAAAGATCCAAAAAGCCTACGGGCAAAGAT
The DNA here is from genome assembly GCA_022495995.1 of Adenophora triphylla var. japonica. NCBI lineage: Eukaryota > Viridiplantae > Streptophyta > Magnoliopsida > Asterales > Campanulaceae > Adenophora > Adenophora triphylla. Next base: position 466,077 of record JAFEMH010000241.1, on the reverse strand, counting down.
TCAATAAGCCTACGGACAAAGATCCAATAAGCCTATGGGCAAAGATCCAACAAGCCTACGGGCAAAGATCCAAAGCCTATGGGTAAAGATCAATTAAGCCTACGGGCAAAAATCTAACAACAATGAGCGAACGGGCCAAATACAAACAAGCCGACGGGCAAAGAAAACTCTATTAAGCCGGCGGGCCAATAAATATTTACACGCCTATAAAGCCTTCGGGCAAATACATTTGAAACTATATGCAAGTTTATATATCTTATAGCTCCTGCAGCTCAGGGACTCCGTGTTTCTTATAGCAGTTCGGCCCGACCTTATATGTCCGCTTCAAGATTCGCTCAAAGTCCAGCTCGCTGGCAGCCTCTTAATCTAGAGGCTTATATACAGTGGGAGTTCAACACTAGCTCAGGGGCTCATTCTTTTTTATTATTGGATTATTCATCCACGGGTTACATGCCCGCTTTATTTACTCTCGAGAATCTCCGAGATATATATTCAAACTACCTGCAGGATCTATGCTTATTTTCTGGTGCTCTCCCACCTGTATCCGGAAATCTCCGACCATCTTTAGCGATTATCGGCAGACCGCTGCCCCCAGTCCTCCAGACTCCGTGCCTCCTGATTCCGAGTCTCCGAGTTTCCAGACTCCAGTCTATTAGGCTCCAGCCTCCAGGCTTCAAGCCGATCTTGCGAGCTCCGAGCTCCGGTCATAAATATATACTCAAGCCAGCCTCTATCAAAATCATACTCCTCGCTCCTACCATAAATAATCATCCCTCGGAGTAGGGGCTACTGATGAACCCTGACTTTTCGGATATATTTATACATACACATATACATAGTCTCATACAGTCAAATATATCACATATATACATATACAAAATAAATACGGTGGGACCCCCTCAAAATATCAATTATACCCTTACTCCCTCCCCTATATAAACTATAACCCTCCTTACTTGTAGAGGTATGTCAAACATCTACTCTCTCTCTCTCTCTCTACAATACTCTCTATACAGCTCTCATATACATTTACTCTCGTAAACACATACTTACTCTTACACTCGAGGGTTATAGCGGGGTAACCCCCGCACCCCTACTGGTGCTATTTTGCAGATCTTGACCGAGGTGCGACGTGTTTTCTACAACCTTTGTCACCCCTATACGGCCTGATTTTCATGGTGTCATCAGAAACAAACAAAACTAAACATTTATTTCAAAGTTCTAAAATAAAATATTTATTTTGGGAGAAAGATATTAGTATCTTTTAATATTTTCTTTTAGTCGTGTGAGTAGTGATAGACCGATCAACAAAACTCGGGCTTATAACCTGATACCACTAGTGTCTGCAATGCAGCGCTGCCGGCCTAATAAATTGTCACATATTTCTTCTTTTAAAATTAATGACGGATATTAATTTGATATTACTATGCACATACAGCTAATTTATCTATTGACAAGGGGATATGGCAGATTAACAGACACTTAGCTGCACGTGTCTGTTAATCTGCCATATCTCCTTGTCAATAGATAAATTAGTTGCACGTGTCTGTTAATCTGCAGCTTCACGTGTCTGTTAATCTGCCATATCTAACAATGCACTAGCAATTGTTCATAGAACAAGCGGAAAATAAAAAGAAAGCAACGGAAACAACAAAGGCAGTATCTTCTCTGATGGAAAAACTCGAAACCCTCCAAAAATTGTTGGTTAGCAATTCGAGTTCGACGCTACAATGGGGGAAGCGAAAAAAATTATTAAATAAATTCAAATTTCCTCGAGTTCAAAGCGAACCAAATGGCTCAGGAAAACGACGATTTATTGTGGGATTATTACTGTTTACCCCACTCTATGGAAGAATCAACAATGTCCTCAGTTCTGTCCGTACACCCACTTCTCTGAATTGCTTGTGTAGCTTGTCACCTCCTCAGGTTTGAACCATAGCTTGATTTCATCCTTTGCAGTTTCAGGGCCGTCACTCCCATGGATGATATTTCTATTAAAAAAAAATAAAAAAAATACACCATCATGAGATTATAGAGGCAGGCAACTGAAAATGACATTGCTTGAAATATAAATCCTATGTTGATGTTTTGTTGTGGAATCCAAGTAGTAAATGTTTTGTTGTGAAATATAAATGTTACGTTGATAAAATCCGAGAAGCAATCTAGAAAAACAGACTGTGGATAAAAACTGTTCTACTCCCTCCTCCGTCCCTAAATGAATGTCCATGTTTCCAAAAATATTGTCCCAAAATAAATGTCAGAAATTTGAAGAAGTTACTAAATCCTCCCTCTTCATACAACAAGTTCTAATTCAAACTTATACTGATGATGCAATATGGTGAGATCATTAAGGTTTTATGTACTTATACTACTAAAGAGGCTAAATTTAACCTTTTTACAAATTTCTCTCTAAGTGAAAATCGGACATTAATTTAGAGACGGAGGGAGTTCTTGATAATTGAGGTAATGAAATATTGAGTTCATTTGTGGAATCCTAGTAGTAAATGTTTTGTTGTGAAATATAATGTTACGTTGATGAAATCCGAGAAGCAATCTAGAAAAACAGAATGTGGATAAAAAGTAAAAACTGTTCTACTCCCTCTTCCGTCCCTAAATGAATGTCCATGTTTCCAAAAATATTGTCCCAAAATAAATGTCCGAAATTTGAAGAAGTTACTGAATCCTCCCTCTTCAAACAACAAGTTCTAATTCGAACTTATACTGATGATGCAATATGGTGAGATCATTAAGGTTTTATGTACTTATACTACTAAAAAGGCTTAAATTTAACCTTTTTACAAATTTCTCTCTAAGTGAAAATCGGACATTAATTTAGAGACGGAGGGAGTTCTTGATAATTGAGGTAATGAAATATCGAGTTCATATTTGGCATGGAACAATGAGAGACCAGATCGGAATGAAAGTTGGGTTAGGGAAGAAACATACTTAAAAGTAAATGAAAGAAAATTGGAGAGTGAATGAAAGAACAAGATATTTTTTCTCGGAGCAAATACCTTCCAACAACAACGGCCAAATCACCTCTGATGGTTCCGGGCTCTGATTTTTGTGGATCTGTAGCTCCAATAAGCTTTCTGCCGTATTTAATCACACCTTCTCCTTCCCATACCTGAATGAGTCAGAAAGTTTATTTCAGTTTGTTTACGATTAGTCAAAATAAGGGAAACAGGTATGGGTCATAAGGTCTTCTAACCATTGCAAGAACAGGGCCAGAACTAAGGAAGTCACACAGGCCATTAAAGAAAGGCCTTTCACTAAGATCATGATAATGCTTCTGGGCAAACTCCTTTGAGGGAACTACCAGTTTGATAGCAACAAGTTTAAATCCTTTGCGCTCAAAGCGTGATATTATTTCTGAAATCTGAAATAGAAGTAAAGGATTATGTACAAGTAAATTAACTATTGAAAAAAAAAACTTACAGAGCTGCAAAATCCAAATTACGTTAACCCGCAATTTCACAGAAATGGATTATAAGATGGTGGAAAGAAAATAAAAGTAAACTTTTGTGGTAATCTTACAAGTCCTCTCTGAACACCATCAGGTTTGATAGCAATGAAAGTGCGCTCAAACTGCATAGACAAAAAGAGACAATTATCAGTCAAAAGATATAATAAAAGAGAAGGGAGAGAAAGGATATAAGAGTCGGAAATTTATGGAAGTACCTCTGCAGCATGGGCCTCTTGCTCCTGAAGCATGTAAGCTACAAAGAAGCACATAAAAAAGGGTTAGGATATCATGAAATGGTCCAATGTTGGAATCCAATGCAATTTGAGAACTTGAAAGAGATTGGATTACGAGACAAGTAAATGTCGTCATATCAGTTAAGGATAAACATTTCATGAAAACATGATTGACGATTGTGGATATTTCCCCACGACACATTCACAATTTCACATTACACACTTCATTGCAACAACTTAACCATGATTATCAATATTACTCTCTCCATCCCCCAAAAGCTGTCCCATTTTACAGTTCAACTTGTTTATGGAGCATGCTTTACTTAATTGAACAAAATTCAAATTACACTATAGTTATCAATATTTTTAGAAATTGGGCATTATTATCGGACAAACTAAAATGGGAAGTAGGACATGTTTTTTGGGACGGAGTGAATAGATCATGAATGCTAGTTAGAACCAGCTCATAAAAATTGAAATAAAAGAAACAATCCTATTTAAAGAGGTTTCCCTGATTTACTATGTGCTTATTCACAGTGGCTGGTTAATAAGGGGGAATAAAAGCAGAGAATCCTAATGCACTAAATAACACTAGATAAGTTCATGAGCCAGTCAACTAGCTGCAAGCATGCAAAATAGTCAAGAGGCTGATAAAGAAGAAAAACATACACAAACCAACAAGGGAAATAATAAAGGCTCGAGAAATGGTGTGAAGAAAATGTTAAAACCTGCGGCAGGAAGGGCAAGGGCTCCAGAAAGCCAGCTCATAGATGCATTCCCAGAATTATAACTGCCATATGAAGCTAGAGCAGGCGCCTTCTCTCTAAGTCCAAGTACAGCAGCCGCTGCTGCTGCTCGGCCTTCTACATTGATGGTAACATAGAAAAACATCAATTAGTATCTAGATTTGAATCAAAAGGCAAACTGAAATGCATAATACTAATATTCTAACACGAACTAATTATACTATCAGGTAAAGATTGTGATGGGATGAATTAACCAAATATATACTCCCTCCATTTTAAAGGAGTCCATTGTATTCTCTCTCTTTTATTGGTCACTACCAAAAAAACGTACATTTTCAATTTTTTTAGTTTAAGGTGTTTTTTTTAATCAATTTATACATATTATAATCCTTGATTGCAGGACTCGACCCATTTTCTACTTTATCAAGAACAAAGAGTTTTAGTCGGGGATAAAGAGATAAAAGATAGATGGAGTTCGTACTTTGATAACTTGTTCAATGGCGGTCAAGAGCAGGATGTTGGAGATTTAAATATCTCTTCGAGTATGGTTAATCGAGATTTTATGCGGAGAATTCGAAAGAGTGAAGTGAAAATGGCAATGAAAAAGATGAGATTGAAGAAAGCCGTTGGACCGGATGGTATACCAATTGAGGTTTGGAGATGTTTCGGGGAGAGGGGAGTAGATTGGTTAACAACGCTATTTAACAAGATATGGAGAGTTAACACAATGCCATTGGAGTGGCGGAAGAGTACTACGATCCTTTGTATAAGAATAAAGGTGATGTCCAAGATTGTGCCAACTATCGGGGATCAAACTAATGAGCCATACTATGAAACTTTGGGAAAGAGTGATTGCCTGACAAAGTGAGAAAAATTGTGGATATTTCGGATAACCAATTTGGGTTTATGCCGGGAAGATCGACTATGGAGGCAATATATCTTATGAGACAAACCATGGAGAAATATCGGGATCAAAAGAAAGATTTGCATATGGTTTTCATTGATTTGGAGAAGGCATATGATAAAGTGCCAAGAGAGGTACTTTGGTGGGCATTAGCAAAGAAGGGTGTTTCAAAGAAATATATTGATATTATCAAGGACATGTATAATGGAGTTAGTACTTGTGTACGGACTAGTGTTGGAAAGGCGAAGAGTTCCTATAAAGATTGGAGTGCATCAAGGTTCCGCACTTAGCCCCTTTCTTTTGCTTTGATAATGGGCCAATTGACGAGGTCGGTCAAGATGATATACCAAAGTATATCTTGTCCGCAGATGATATTGTGCGATTGATGAGACAAGAGAGGGTGTTGAAAGTAAATTGGAAGTGTGGAGACACACTTTGGAATCTCGAGGTTTTCGATTAAGCGAAGCAAGGCGAATATTTGGAGTGTAAGTTTAGCGAGAGTTGGAAGTAGGGAGGGCGGTCACATTTGATGGAAATATTATCCAAGCTTACGAAGTTTTTCGCTATCTTGGATCCATTATCCAAAAGGATGGAGAATTAGATGGAGATGTGGCTCGCTAGGATTAAAACGGAGGGTTGGTTGAAGTGGAAGAGTGCTACGGGGTTTCTATGTGATCGCGGCATGCCCGATAGATTAAAGGGAAAATTCACCGCACGGCAATTAGGCCGGCATTGCTTTACGGCACGAGAATGTTGGGCCGTGAAACGATGTCACGTGCATAAGATGAATGTGGCGGAGATGCGTATGCTTCGATGGATGTGCGGTCATACAAGAAAGGATCGGTTGGGAATGAGGTGATCGGAGGTAAAGTAGGAGTTGCGCCCGTTGAGGATAAAATGAGGGAAAATCGTCTACGGTGGTTTGGACATGTGAGAAGGAGGCAGGAGTGATGCCAGGTTAGGGGCTAGGAGCAGGTGGAGAAATGATAAAATGGCGAGGGGTAGGGGAAGACCCAAACAAACTTGGATTAGAGTAAATGAAAATGATATGAATTTACTTGGAGTGGATGAAAGTATGGTGTTGAAGAGGCGGAGTGGAGGGCAAAAAATCCATGTGGGTTGATTTTTTTATTTTTTATTTTTATTTTTATTTTTATTTTATTTTTTTTATTTTTTTATTTTTTTAATTTAATTTAATTTATTTTTTTTTCACGATAACATATGAGGATTCATGTTAGCCGACCACAAATTATTTTGGGACTAAGGCTTTGTTGTTGTTGTTGTACAATTACTTCAGCATCTTCCAGTAATTATTCTGGAGACAAAATGTTCACACAACTTTATCTTTCCCCCCTCTTCCTCACCCTCTCCTCTTTTTGATGGTGAAGCATCTGATGAACTCATAAGCATAACAAGTGATTAACGCCCATTGACAGATCATGCTTATTCATAGATTCTATGACGCCACCAAACAGATCTGATGAGAATTGAACCGATCTAATCAATCAATGATCGATCTTCAACCTCGTCAGATTTGTTATTCAGATTGAAAACAAGAGTGCAAAGTCGGTCTAGCAGTTGTTCAATGATTGTCACATCAACTTTCTCAGGTGCCGTTTGCAAAACAACTTGAATTTCACTTGATCTTCCTTTTTACAAAGAATTGGATTATGTTTGGAATAGAAAAATATTTTGATTATGCAGTTTCTACCTGAATCTAAGCCCTATCTTTGGCATCAGTTTCCTACTTTGGGACATTATCATTATGCTTAGTTTATCATTTACTAGAAGTCAAAAAAACTAGAAGTTGAATTGTAATGAACAGGTTAAAAGTTTTTTGTTGACTCATTAACACAACAACAACAACAACAAAGCCTTAGTCCCAAAATAATTTGGGGTCGGCTAACATGAATCCTCATATGTCATCGTGAAAAAAGGTTGTTGAAAAAAAAAATAATAAATAAATAAATAAATAAATAAATAAATAATAAATAATAATAATAATAATAAAAAAAATAATAATAAAAAAATAATAATAATAATAAAAAAATATATAAAAAAAAAATCAACCCCCCACATGGATTTTTGCCCTCCACTCCGGCCTCTTCAACACCATACTTTCATCCACTCCAAGTAAGCTCGTATCATTTTCAATTACTCTGCTTTTTTTTTTTTTTTCTAATCCAAGTTTGTTTGGGTCTTCCCCTACCCCTCGCCATTTTATCATTTCTCCACTGATCCGGCCTCCTAACCGGTGCATCACTCGGTCTCCTTCTCACATGTCCAAACCACCTTAGACGATTTTCCCTCATTTTATCCTCAATGGGCGCAACTCCTACTTTACCTCTGATCACCTCATTCCCCAATCGATCATTTCTTGTATAACCGCACATCCATCGAAGCATACGCATCTCCGCCACATTCATCTTATGCACGTGACACTGTTTCACGGCCCAACATTCGGTGCCGTAAAGCAATGCCGGCCTAATTGCCGTGCGGTAGAATTTTCCCTTTAACTATTGGGCATGCCGCGATCACATAGAAACCCTGTGGCACTCTTCCACTTCAACCAACCTACTTTAATCCTATGAGCCACATCTCCATCTAATTCTACATCTTTTTGGATAATGGATCCAAGATAGCGAAAAAACTCAGAAGCTTGGATAATATTTTCTTCAAATGTGACCGCCCCTGCCTCCCTACTTTCAACTCTGCTAAACTTACACTCCAAATATTCAGTCTTGCTTCTGCTTAATCGAAAACCTCGAGATTTCAAAGTGTGTCTCCACAACTCCAATTTACTTTCCACACCCTCTCTTGTCTCATCAATCAGCACAATATCATCTGCAAACAACATACACTTTGGTATATCATCTTGGACTGACCTCGTCAATTCGTCCATTATTAAAGCAAAAAGAAAGGGGCTAAGTGCGGAACCTTGATGCACTCCAATCTTTATAGGGAACTCTTCAGTCTTCCCAACACTAGTCTGTACACAAGTACTAACTCCATTATACATGTCCTTGATAACATCAATATATTTCTTTGAAACACCCTTCTTTGCTAATGCCCACCAAAGTACCTCTCTTGGCACTTTATCATACGTCTTCTCCAAATCAATGAAAATCTTATGCAAATCTTTCTTTTGATCCCGATATTTCTCCATGGTTTGTCTCATAAGATATATTGCCTCCATAGTCGATTTTTCCGGCATAAACCCAAATTGGTTCTCCGAAATATTCACAATTTTTCTCAGCCTTTGTGCAATCATACTTTCCCAAAGTTTCATAGTATGGCTCATTAGTTTGATCCCCCGATAGTTGGCACAATCTTGAACATCACCTTTGTTTTAATACAAAGGGATCAGAGTACTCTTCCGCCACTCCAATGGCATTGTGTTAACTCTCCATATCTTGTTACATAGCGTTGTTAACCAATCTATTCCCCTCTCCCCGAAACATCTCCAAACCTCAATTGGTATACCATCCGGTCCTACAGCTTTCTTCAATCTCATCTTTTTCATTGCCATTTCCACTTCACTCTATTTAATTCTCCGCATAAAATCTCGATTAACCATACTCTAAGAGATATTTAAATCTCCAATATCCTGCTCTTGACCACCATTGAACAAGGTATTAAAGTACGAACTCCATCTATCGTTTATCTCTTTATCCCCGACTAGAACTCTTTGGTCTACATCTTTCACACATTTAACCGTCCCAATATCTCGTGTCCTCTTATCCCTCATACGAGCGAGTCTGTAGATGTCCTTTCACCTTCTTTTGTATCCAACTTATCATAAAGTTTCTGATTCACCTTTGCTCTTGCGTCTCTTACTGCTTTCTTAGCATCTCTTCTAGTTTCCTTATACTTCTCATAGTTCTCATCGCTCCTACATTTCCCCAATAATTTGTAGCATTTTCGCTTGCCCTTTATTGCTTGTTTTACTTCCTCGTTCTACCTTGATGTGTCCTTACTTGGGGGCCCATTTCCTCTAGATTCTCCAAGGACTTCTTTCGCTACCTCCTTTATAGGATGTACCATCTTAGTCCAAATCGAATCTATATCCATATCCTCCATATTATCCGACCAAATACCGGTATCGACCATCTTAGCTACAAATTTCTGTTGATTCTCCCCTTGAAGTCTCCACCATTTGATTCTAGGGCCTACCTGTGGTTTTCTCTTCCTCGAAATTCTCTTACTTCGAAAATCAAGTACCACCAGTCTATGTTGAGTTGTTGTGCTTTCACCTGAAATAACCTTGCAATCTGATAACTCTTTCTACAAGTATTTCTTATTAAGAAGAAGTCAATCTGACTCGCATTACCTCCACTCCTATAGGACACCAAGTGAGATTCTCTCTTCTTGAACCAAGTGTTCATTATACTCAAGTCATATGCCAACGCAAAGTCCAGGATACTATTTCCTGCTTCATTCCTCTCCCCAAAACCAAAACCTCCATGTATGGTCTCAAAGCCATGTCGACTAGACCCCACATGCCCGTTCAGATCACCACCAATCACTAATTTCTCACCACTAGGTACTCGTTGCACTACCTCCTCCAAATCTTCCCAGAACACTTGTTTAATAGATGCCACCAACCCTACTTGTGGTGCATAGGCGAAAATAATAGTTACAATCTCATCACGTATCACCAGTTTAATGCCCATAATTCGATCACTCTTCCTGTACACTTCCACCACATCATTAATATACTCCTTATCAATAATGATACCCACTCCATTTTTACCCTTATCCTTTCCTGAGTACCAAAGCTTAAAACCCCAAGGCGATATTTCTTTTGCTTTCTCTCCAGCCCACTTAGTTTCCTGTAGACACATTATGTGAATCTTCCTCCTCCTCATAACTTCCACCACCTCTGATGATCTCCCTGTCAAGGATCCAATGTTCCAAGTTCCAAAGCGCATCCCACTACCCTTACACCTACCATGGACTAGCTTCTTTACCCGCACTCGTCCGCAATGCGAGAACCCTTGCATATTTGACACCACCCCCGGGCGAAGAGATGGCGCGTCGCTTCCGGGCGACGACCTAGCAACATTTGCATACTTATCACTACACCCAGGTCTTTGAAGTGTAGTGCGTCGCTGCTGAGGAAACGTCCTAACGATATTTATATTTAGATTCATGTCATGATAATGTGACAAAATTTTTACACTGGCTGTCACATGCCTACCGCAACCCTCACCCTTTATCCTGACTTGGGACAGGCAAGGATAAATCCTTGGTGGGTTTTTTCTTAGCCTCTCTTCTAGCTTCCTTATACTTCTCATAGTTCTCATCGCTCCTACATTTTCCCAATAATTTGTAGCTAATTGAATTTGACACAAAAAGTTTTGTTGGTAAAGTTATCATTTTGTCTACTTTCAAAAATTTGACACAAAATTTGGCATCAGTTTCCTATGATTCAACTTAAAGTTTTTAACTTTCAAAACGGATAAAACTTAAGGAAAGGCAAGAAGAGATACATAAACAGAACGACGAGAGGCAAAATGAGGCAGAGATAAGTAGAGATTCGAAAAAATGTTACCGCACAATGGTTTGTTGACACTAAAAAAAGAGGGGCCCAAATAAATACTTCGCTTCGGGCCATAAATTACATAGGACCGGCCCTGATAGCATCACTCCATCCCAATTGAAGGCATTATGTCAACTTGACCAATTTTCAGACGGACGTTTCACATTAAAAAACTTCGTTTATGAAGATAAATAAAACTATAGCCTATGATACCTGCCCTGAGAGCCCTGAACAATTGACGTGTTTATAACATTTAAAATACAGTACAATTTGGCAAATCTTCCTGAAAATAAAGTTAATGTGTAGCTCGTCAAGCCCAAAAAATATACTCCCTCCGTCTCAAAATGTTTGTCCCATTTGATTTTTTTGTTGAACTTTGACCACAAATTTATGAGAGATTAATCATGTTCATAAATTCTAAAAGTTGTTGTTGATAATATTATTAATGGTGAATCAATAGGAATTTTTAGAATTTCATGAACATAATTAAATTGTCATATATTTGTGATCAAAGTTCAACAAAAAATTCAAATGGGACAAACATTTTGGGAGGGAGGGAGTATATATTTAAATCTCTACAAGATGGTTAGAATTTACATAATTGATGCCATAAACAAACGTGATAATACATTAAGCATGATTCACAGATCGATGATGCAGTACAGCATTCAAACATGTAAGATGATCTAGGTTCTCACAAGACAGGGATAAAATCTAGAATTTGAATCAAATTTACAGTTTTACAATAATACTAGAACTGATTCAACAGACATTAAAAGTGCATATCTTTTTCTGGAGCTATGAAATTAAAATAAATCCGTCCGAAAATGAACGTTCACTTAAATTAGACATACTCGCCTGATGAACACAAATCAAATCGTAGTAATCGATAAATTACAAGAATTTTCATTAAAATAATAAAAAAACACAAATGCACAGCAACAAAAATCTCATTCAACAATGAACTAAAAGAAAAAAACACGCAGATTATCGAAAGATATGGACCGATCATCCTAAATTAAAAAAAAAATGAAAGCATAAATGAAGGATCTAGAAAAATATACCGGCGAAGACATTAGAGGACTGCTGCTTGGAAGCGGAAAGGAGAGACCTGGCAGCTCGAGCAGCAGATCTGTAGATTTGAGAGTTCATCTTCTAATCAGTTAGGAATAACTGATATGAATGCGCCGGTTGAGAGAGAGAGAGAGAGAGGCGATGGGGTTGGGTTTTAACTGATAACGCAATGAGATTTGTAGCGAGTGATGGAGTGGAGTGGAGTGAGAATATGGTTTCTTTTTTGTGGTTCCCGAGGCCGACACTATGCTAAACCTTTTGTTTGGTTGGTGAGTCGACATGACCTTATTCCCTTCTTTGGGATAATAACATTTAGATTTAGGATTAGTTTGTTTAGCGAAATTTAGGCTTCGATTTTTGTTTCGCGTAATATAACTTTTCGTAAAATGTTCTTGAAAATGAGATAAATATGTTTTCAGCTATTTGATAAAGAAAATATTTTTCGAAAAATATTTCATATGTTTAATGAAAATACTTTTTAATAAAAATACAATTTGAGATAATTTGAGTAGGGTGGGGTGGTGGTGGTGGTGGGGGTGAGTGGAGTGGGGTGTGAGGGGGGCAGGGGTGGTGGTGGTGAGTGGGATGGAGAATTGTTAAAAATAAATTTTAAATGATTAAATTTTTTTTTGACCCGACAAGGGTGGGGGCAGGGTTGGTGGTGGTGAGTGGAGTAGGGTGCAGAGTTGTTAAAAATAAATTTTAAATGATTAAAAAAAAATTTTGACCCGACGAGGGTGGGGGGTCAGGGGTGGTGGTGGTGAGTGGAGTGAGATAGGGAGTTGTTAAAAATAAATTTTAAATGATTAAATTATTATTTTTTACCCGAGGGGGGGCAGGGGTTGGGGGTGGTGGTGAGTGGGGTGGGGGGTGGTGATGGTGAGTGGGGTGGGGATGGGGGTGGGGGTGGTGAGTGGGGTGAGTAACGTGGGGGTGTATGAAAAGTTAGGTGTGTGAGGGTGTTACCATTTTTCGAAAAAAAATTTACTCAGAAAAAATTCATAAGTCATTTTACGGCGAAAGGGGAGTAAAACATTTTCCGAAAAATATTTTTCTCATTTTCCAATGCTTATCAAACACTGAAAAAAGGGAAAAACGTTTTCCCAAAAACATTTTACTGCAAACAAACGGAGGGTTATAATGTTATAATGGAGCCTTATAATAGGATGTTCAAAGTAAAAAAATAAATAAATGTTATTATGAGACTAATGGAGTAATTTTTGTCAAATACTTCATCCGTCTTAGTTTCACGTGAGTACAGACTTTTTTTTTTTTTTCGTTCCACGTGAATAAATATTGTCCAAAATAACAATTTCTTACATTATTCCTCCCACTTATTATGTTTCCTTTTTTACTTTTATACTTAAAACATCAATCAATTTACTATTTATCCCACTCATTTTTTTTTCCTATTTTATTTTTCATACACATAAATACCTTCTTTTACTAATTTTATTTACTACTTTTTCTTAATTTTTGTGTCCAATATTTTGGTATTCAATCGCATGAAACGGAGGTAGTATAGGCTAATAAGTATTTAATTGAAAGATTTAGACATTTTTTCAGTGCACCGATTGTGGATCCAAACACATGGTGTGAGTATTTTGAGTCAAAACCCTAGCCGAAGTGTTAGGTGGAGAAACAGAAGTTAACGGAGACATCCAATTTTTGGTTGCACGTGAGATATTTGATTAACTAAATCAAATATTGTTGTAGTAGGACCCATGTACATTAGTTATAAAAGCTGTTTCTGAAATCTCTTTTGCTAATCTCCAATCATGCAAACCCTCCTTTGGCACACATAAAATTATTGAGTTTGCAATTGCATTATGTGAATCCCATAAATCAGCCGATTAATCTCAATTATTCATCTTGTAAAATTAAAATGGAAGAATGAGCATACATTTCAGATCAGACTGCTTCTTTCTCAAACAAGTTTTAATTATGTCTTACTCCCTCCGTCCCACTTCAAGTGTCATAGAATAGTATTTCACGCTTCTTAAGAAAATTTTTAAAAAATTAATAAAGAATTACAAGTGGGTAGAAGATTGGAAAAGAGAGAATGTAAAAATTAAAATATTTAATCTTTTTCTCTCTTTTTGATTGATTTTTTTTTGTAAATATGTTAACATTATAAAGACATAATGAATGAATTTTTTTTAAATATATTTACATTATAAGGGTATAAATGTCCGAAACACTGTTCAAAATTTATTATTTGTGAAATGGAACTCTTAGTCTGGAACAGATCAAAAGAAAAAGTAAGACTCTTGAAGTATTGAAGTGAGAGGGAGTACAATTTACTAGATTGGCAACAAATAAATTTGACAATATGTATGTAAGTCTTACATATCAATCAATTAATCTCAACTATTCAATCTCGTAAAATTAAAAATGGAAAAATGAGTGTATATTTCGGACAGATCCTTCCAACGGATGAGATTTAAACACATCTCACACTTACATTAGGTTGATGACCGGAATAAATTGAAGGGACTATGCTTGATAATACTGCATTTCGGCGGCCGCCGGAGACCGGAGTCCGAAGCCCATGAACCGATGATCAGATTCCGACCTCCGGCGACCGGATTCCGGCGATCGGCGGCCGAATTCCGGCCAAAATTGCCGGATTCCGGTGAAAATTGACCGAAATCCGGCATGCGGTGATAGCAGACGGCGGCGGCGGAGCTGGACTGTGGCGGAGGCAGTGGTGCGGATGCAGTATTTTGATTTTAAACTACTGCATAACTAAATATTGTATTATACATAATACAACATGAGAACTTATGGGGCATTTTAATACAATGAGGAACTTAGTGAGAAGTGATTTGTTCCAAAAGGAACTTATGGGGCAAATTCCCTAAATTGAACCAACATGTGAATCTCACATACTCCCTCCGTCCCGCTGCAAATCGCACAGTTGATCAACTGTGCAAATTTTTGACCAATGATTTTATGAATATCTAGATATTTTTTTGTAATTTTAAAAATTGTTTTTGCTTCACCAATAGAAATACTATCAATAACTTTTTTTAGAATTGCACAGATATATCTAGACATTCATAAAATCATGATCAAAAATCCACACAGTTGACCAACTATGCGGTTTGTAGCGGGACAGAGGGAGTATACATTCAATTAATTTTGATCATCCATCTCGTAAAGTTAAAAAATTGGCAAATCTTCACCCAAAATCATCACCACCATGGTGATCTAGCCAAGAAGCTTCAACATTATTCACTGTAACTGCTCAAAAGAGAAGCCCCTCCAATATCAATACTCAACAAAGTTTGATTAATAATAGGATTTTTAACATCATATTTCATCAGAAATAATATGTACGGAGTACAAACTATGGGGTACTAAATTTCTGCCAATCGCTCTCAAACTTATATATTCACTCGGGAAGCAAATGCATATTTACAGCTTATTGTTACAAATGCTCAAACGAATATCACGTATCAGACACTCAAATGAATATCACGTATCAGACGAGGGATTGGAAGTATCCGAATTACATTCCAGTTTGCACTCAATTTGTAAGGTTGTCAACCAAGCATCCACCTGGTAGAAACTACTTCCTCCGTCCCAATATGAACGTTTTAAGAAAAATCAAATTTGCTTTGAATCAAGAGCAATTTTGATTCAGAGCAAATTTGTTTTTTTTAAAAACATTCATATCGGGAAAGAGGGAGTAGAAGATGATGACGAAACAAGGACATAAGTGAATATAATTAAATAAATCCCTAAATGATTTTTTTCAATTTCTTTTTCATAGTTCATTATATTTTTGCAAAACAAAAAATTTTGAAAGTGAATAACAAGAATGTTTATGATTTTTTCTATTATAAATCAACACCTTCAAAATGACCCTTAAATTTAAAATGGTTATTCATTTTGGGACGGAGGGAGTAACAAGGAAATATGAAGGTACCTGTGCTTTAGAAGTACTTGAGCACTCATATCTTAATCCATTGCGTGTTAAGATATAAAAGAAATAACGAGTTTCCTCATCATCTCGGGGAAAGGATGGCATAGGACCTACTTCCATAACATCCGCTAATAGAGTCGAGTCCTGAGGACTTAAATCTGCAAAAAAAATATTCACCAAGCTCATTGGAGAGAAATTATTGCGGATTTTATATTGTAACTGTCATATTGAACAGAGGTGTTCACAGATCACCTTCCTGAATGATATGAAATGCAATAAAAGTACAATTCGGGAAGAAAAAAATATTCAAAAATTATGCTTCACTTGGAAAGCTGGATCAACGTCCACAATTTCATGAACGTCTGAGATTTAGTTTCAAAGATCAAATTCATAACTTCATCCAACACAGTGAGGCTTCTCTCACCACTTCTCTAATTTAGAAGAAAAATAAAGAATCTTAAAGAGGCAAGCAAAAGGATCAAAGGTTTTGTAAAGCCAAGGTGTACGACTTTATAAAAATATAATTAAATCTCAGATCAAGAGTGGGTACATGGCACCATATTTTAACTAGTGCATTGAAGGCCGCTCAAAATCTTATTTGACTTAATATACCCTGTAGTTAATACGTCAGGCATGATACCCTGCACAACATTGTAACTCAGTGGTATGGGGGGGGGGAGGGTGGCAGAGTCTAGGAAATGCTGGTGAACATTTTGATATGGGTTCAAGATCTAACAACAAATGAAAACGGAGGCAAGTGATTAAAGTATACTTGATCTTCTATTGGTAGTTGGATAGGAAAATTCACACTCAGGGTAAAGCTTCGGACTAACTGGTACCCTTCAAACTTTTAGCTCAGCCCCTGACTGCACCGTGATATAATCACTAATGCTCAATAAATCTTTTGCATGCATTTTGCAACTTAAAAATCAGAAATTCCTAATGCCAATCAACGACCTGCTTGCCCTATAGCCCATAGAAATTGATTGCTGAAGAATGTCAAATAAGATATTAACATAGAATTTCCTCCAACAAGAAGTGAATGGGAATTCTACTCACATTGCCAAACAGATGTAAACGCAAAACTTAACCAATAATAATCACAACTTAGGAATTTAAGCTATTACCTGTGGATGCTATATATAGGAACATACATGCTCCGTGAAGGACAAGAAATCGTGGAACCCAGTCATCAACTTCAGTATCATCAATAGGAGGTTCTCCGGGTAAAGCCGCCCATCTCTATGAAACAAAAATAAATAAAAAGTACTATTGTCACGACCCTAACCCAGGCACCAGTTTGGTAATGTGTGGAGCACGTGGGGTCGGGATGCGTAGCTTTTTATGTTGTGCAGTTTATAATAATTGGGATTTTTATGTGTTAGTGTTAATATGTTAATAAATTGTGTGATATTTTAAGTATGTTAATAAATTAATTTTAATTATTTAAGGTCTAAATGGAATAAATAGAGATTTTGTAATCAAGTTATAATATTGAAAATATTAAATAAAAAGCTTTATAAAACATGGAGGGGTTAGGAGTCAAAGGTGAAACTTAAGGTAATTCTTGAAAATAACTCAAATCTTGGAGGGCTAAATTGTAACTTTAAAATATATATATATAACCTTACTTCCTCTTTCTTCCACAAAAAATCCCACGGCATTCCAGTGAGTTCGCCGAGAGAGAAAAAAAAGTATCCCTCCGTTCCAAAAATACTTTGATACAATATCTTCCCAAAATCCTTAAAAATCAACCGTTAGCCCGTTTTGCGATCCGACTGCGGCGGAGCGATCAGGAAGCCGAGGAGAACATTTAGGGCCGATCAGATCGTCTTTTCATTTCGGCATATTTTTGAGTAAGTTATTATGATTTCTTTCAATAATTGTTTATTTAATATTAAATGTTGATATAAATGCTCTTTGGTGTTTTTGGCAACTTATTGGGTCTTGAAAATAAATAAATCTTTTGGTTGGAATGAGTAGCGTAAAGGATTGGGTAAAAATGATTATTTGGGTTGTAGGAATAAAATAAAAGAAAAAGGGATTGTTGAATGGGTGTGTTAAGGTTTTGAAAGAATATGAGAGATAAATGAATTTTTATGATATTACATGATTATTTGGGTTTTGAAAGGTTGAAATAGGGTTTTGAAAAGAAGTAGGGTAAAGGGTGATAAAATGGTTGGGTTTAATTGAAAATATGTGGTATTATTTGGGGTTCCTTATAATGAAGTGGCTAAGTTGTAAAGTGGTAATTATATACTCCCTCCGTCCCACTATACTTGATACTTCTTTCCATTTTGGGCCGTCCCACTATACTTGACACCTTCCAAAAATAATCAAGTTTTTATATTTTTATATTCACTCTACCCCACCACTCATTCTCTCTCTTCATTTTCTACCACACATTTATTCAACCAACACTACTATTTACCCCACTCATTCTCTCTCTTCATTTTCCACCACACATTTTTTTTATTTTATTCTTTTTCCTTGATTTTTGAACCCACCCCTTGGGTGTCAAGTATAGTGGGACGGAGGGAGTATGTTATATAATGTTATTATTATTATTACCTAATGATTAGTGGTAAATAATACGAGGTGATTGGCCTTTGGTATAGTGGAAAATGATTCGGAAATGAGTAGAATGATAGGTTGGTAATTAAGAAGTAATTATAAGAAAACTTATATATGGTAAAGGGAGTATTATAATGGGATTGTAATATGTAAAAATAGTGGAAAGGGTTAGTACCAATATTTAATCTATGTTAAGTGATGTTAATATAGGTTACCATGGATATTTGAATGTACGGGATCACTTGGAATTGACTTGGAAATGAATGGAAAAGGATTGGTAGTGGATGAGTAGGTAAAGAGCGAGAATATGGTTTGGGATGAGTTGCAAGGGACGGTAGATGAGTTATAGGTTATGTAGTGAATAGGATTGTGGATTATAAATGGTATAAATACTGATTTTGGGTTGTTTGGGCTCAGCTTGGTGAAGTGAAAAAATGGGTTTTGGGTTTTGGATGGAGCTGGTGTGAACATCAGCAACATTTCTGGGTAAGGGCACGACTCGTGCCCTGGGAAAATTAAGGTCGTGCCTTGAAGGGGACGAATGGTTCTGGTGAGGGTGAAATTGGCACGAGTCGTGCCCTTTTTGCCTAAGTCGTGCCCTCCAAAGGGACGACTGATTCTGGGGTGGTATAAGGGACGAGTCGTGCCCTGGGGCACGAGTCGTGCCCTCCCCTGTAATCCCTGAGCAGTTTTTCAAGCATTGAATCCCTAATTCATTTAAGCTATTATGGACCACTCTTTAACTATTATACTAGTAGAACATTAGTACTTCACAACCATGTTTTACTTAGGCAAAACGGATATTGGGAAAGGCTTTAAATATTGCTTAGAAAAGGGTTGGAAGACATTGTTGACCGATAACCAAAGCTTATACAAACTTGGTATTTGATTATGGAACTTGAAAGAAGGTTGGGTAATATTATACTGGGAATGCGTAGGGCTACTTGTATGTTATTGTAATTCTACGTGGCTACCTATGATTGGTTATTTGTTAAAATGGTACGTGAATTACATGTTACACGACATCATTGGATTGATTATGAGCATACATGCCATACATGGATTATTATGGACTCAATAGTGTTTATATATATGTTACACTATGTGAGTTAAACATGAGTAATTGTACCATGTCATATATTGTTAAACATGAGTAATTGTACCCTGTTATATGTTGAATAAACATGAGTAATTGTACCATGTTATATGTTGAATAAACATGAGTAATTGTACCATGTTATATACTGTTAAACATGAGTAATTGTACCATGTTATATACTGTTATTCCAATGTGTGGACGTGACTTCAAGTAACTGTTATGTGCTTGAATGTGAATATGATTGTGATCAATATCAGCTGATATTTCGGGGGTATAATGGAATACGACCACTTATGAGATGTAACATAAGGTGCTCGGATTTCATTATACCTGTGTCCGTTTCCACCCCACTGCGGCCACAGTTTGGGGCTCATTTACTATGGATATGCCTAAGCAGTTCATAGGATACTGATACCTTACATGGTTCCCTGAAAAATGGGTCTTGTAAGGCGTGAATAGGCCTAAGCCGTTCACAAATAAAGAGGATGTATTCCCAGTAGTACGACTTATTGTTCAGACGGGAAAAGGTAAGGTCAGGTAACGTAAGGTGTTTACTGCTTTCCAAAATGTGATATTGTGCAACTTGTTTATGTGTTGCATTCTTATATGGCATATTGCTGCATGCATAATAACTTACTGAGATTATTTCTCACCCCTTCTCCCTTTAATTTTTTTTAGTTTCAGCTGAGACAAGTAGACCGGGCCGGTGAGGCCGGAAAGGAGTTTGGATCGTCTTTTGGGTTGTCAGGGTATGTGTACTATTTGGGAGTTGGGAATAAGTGTGGTTATTATTAAATTGGGGAAAAGAAATGTGTATAAAGTTTTATAAATATTTTCAGAGTAATGTTGTAATTTAAAACAGGTTATGGTTTGTTTTAAACTAGGGTGATATCACCTCCTAGTGGATAGGTCATGTTGTTTTGTTTTCAAAAGTTATTTGACTTTCAAATTTATTTAAACAAAAAGTTTTAAATTTTTCGGAGGTGGTTGGGGACCCTCCAGCTGGGGCACGAGTTTATAGGTCCCGGGGTTGGGGAGGCCCCACAATAGATCACAATCATATTCACATTCAAGCACATAACAGTTACTTGAAGTCACGTCCACACATTGGGATAACAGTATATAACATGGTACAATTACTCATGTTTTAACAGTATATAACATGGTACAATTACTCATGTTTATTCAACATATAACATGGTACAATTACTCATGTTTATTCAACATATAACAGGGTACAATTACTCATGTTTAACAATATATGACATGGTACAATTACTCATGTTTAACTCATATAGTGTAACATATATATAAACACTATTGAGTCCATAATAATCCATGTATGGCATGTATGCTCATAATCAATCAAATGATGTCGTGTAACATGTAATTCACGTACCATTTTAACAAATAACCAATCATAGGTAGCCACGTAGAATTACAATAACATACAAGTAGCCCTACGCATTCCCAGTATAATATTACCCAACCTTCTTTCAAGTTCCATAATCAAATACCAAGTTTGTATAAGCTTTGGTTATCGGTCAACAATGTCTTCCAACCCTTTTCTAAGCAATATTTAAAGTCTTTCCCAATATCCGTTTTGCCTAAGTAAAACATGGTTGTGAAGTACTAATGTTCTACTAGTATAATAGTTAAAGAGTGGTCCATAATAGCTTAAATGAATTAGGGATTCAATGCTTGAAAAACTGCTCAGGGATTACAGGGGAGGGCACACGACTCGTGCCCCAGGACACGACTCGTCCCTTCCTTATACCACCCCAGAATCAGCCGTCCCTTTGGAGGGCACGACTTGGGCAAAAAGGGCACGACTCGTGCTAATTTCACCCTCACCAGAACCATTCGTCCCCTTCAAGGCACGACCTTAATTTTCCCAGGTCACGACTCGTGCTCCAGGGCACGAGTCGTGCCCTTACCCAGAAATGTTGCTGATGTTCACACCAGCTCCATCCAAAACCCAAAACCCATTTTTTCACTTCACCAAGCTGAGCCCAAACAACCCAAAATCAGTATTTATACCATTTATAATCCATAATCCTATTCACTACATAACCTATAACTCATCTACCGTCCCTTGCAACTCATCTCAAACCATATTCTCGCTCTTTACCTACTCATCCACTACCAATCCTTTTTCATTCATTTCCAAGTCAATTCCAAGTGATCCCGTACATTCAAATATCCATGGTAACCTATATTAACATCACTTAACATAGATTAAATATTGGTACTAACCCTTTCCACTATTTTTACATATTACAATCCCATTATAATACTCTCTTTACCATATATAAGTTTTTCTTATAATTACCTCTTAATTACCAACCTATCATTCTACTCATTTTCGAATCATTTTCCATTATACCAAAGGCCAATCACCTCGTCGTATTTACCACTAATCATTAGGTAATAATAATAATAACATTATATAACATATATAATTACCACTTTACAACTTAGCCACTTCATTATAAGGAACCCCAAATAATACCACATATTTCCAATTAAACCCAACCATTTTATCACCCTTTACCCTACTTCTTTCCAAAACCCTATTTCAACCTTCCAAAACCTAAATAATCATGTAATATCATAAAAATTCATTTATCTCTCATATTCTTCCAAAACCTTAACACACCCATTCAACAATCCCTTTTTCTTTTATTTTATTCCTACAACCCAAATAATCATTTTTACCCAATTCTTTACACTACTCATTCCAATCAAAAGATTTATTTATTTCCAAGACCCAATAAGTTGCCAAAAACACCAAAGAGCATTTATATCATCATAATATCAACATTTAATATTAAATGAACAATTATCGAAAGAAATCATAATAACTTACTCAAAAATATGCCGAAATGAAAAGACGATCTGATCGGCCCTAAATGTTCTCCTCGGCTTCCTGATCGCTCCGCCGCAGTCGGATCGCAAAACGGGCTAACGGTTGATTTTTAAGGATTTTGAGATGATATTGTATCAAAGTATTTTTGGAACGGAGGGATACTTCTCTTTCTCTCTCGGCGAACTTACTGGAATGCCGTGGGATTTTTTGTGGAAGAAAGAGGAAGTAAGGTTATATATATATATATTTTAAAGTTACAATTTAGTCCTCCAAGAGTTGAGTTATTTTCAAGAATTACCTTAAGTTTCACCTTTGACTCCTAACCCCTCCATGTTTTATAAAGCTTTTTATTTAATATTTTCAATATTATTACTTGACTACAAAATCTCTATTTATTCCATTTAGACCTTAAATAATTAAAATTAATTTATTAACATACTTAAAATATCACACAATTTATTAACATATTAAAACTAACACATAAAAATCCCAATTATTATAAACTGCACAACATAAAAAGCTACGCATCCCGACCCCACGTGCTCCACACATTACCAAACTGGTGCCTGGGTTAGGGTCGTGACAACTATCAGGTATCAAGTTGGTAGCCAAATAAACAGTGCCGCTTAAAAGCTATAAAGAACATAAAAATACAATTTGGGAAGAGAAGTACAGTTCGCATGCTTAGATAGCCTGAAAGACGAGCAGAACGTAGAATTTCGTCAAGATGTTCCAACCTGTAAGGAAAGACAAGAGATGAATCCATGTGTGAACAGTTGGCGTAGAGAACACATAAAATTACTTTTTAGAAATGCAATTGTCTTGACGGGATTAAACGGAAAGCGACAATTTATGGGGATGGACGGATTATGTTTTAATCAGTAGATACATATCCAATGGCTCCGTTTAAAACCATTTACTTCACTTACCCTAACAAAGAAAACGAGCAGTGCCTCTGTCACCAGATTATGATTTCCTTCACATAGAAAGAAGAAAGAAAACATGTCTTGTCGTTCATCTAGCGAAAAGGAAACTTCAAACTAAGCGACAACGCATTAATCACTTTATATGTTAGACTATAACACATAGTTGCTAAAGGCTAGCGCCTCTCTCGCCCGCCTCGCCTCGCCTTTTTGGCGCCTTTAGGGGACGACCGCCTTTTAGTGTTGTGACGGGCTGTAGTGCGTCTTTTTGGCCCCAGGTGAGGCCTTTCATGGTTATGGCGAGAGGCGTCAGTAGTCCGCCTTTGTCAAAAGGCATAATAAGTGTAATAGGCGTATTTGTATTGTTAAACTAGGTCATTTTGTAATTTTAGTTTTAATATTTTAACTTAAAATGTGTTGTTTTGAGAAAACATGGGGTAAATATTGCTTGTGGCGTGCATGAGAAAGAAATATATCTGTAATTTCTCTCGGGCGATCAAAAGAAAATAAGTGCAATAAATAACAAATTAGAACGACAACAAAGAAGTGTGATAAAAACACTTGCTTTATCCTAATTATTAAAGGGAGGTTTGCAAATTTTATTATGTTTGCTAATTTACTTTGTTTTTTCTCTTTACTTTGGGTCTCCTTTTGTCATTTGAAGTTTTAACTATATCTTATACTCCCTCCGTCCCAATAAAAGCTTCACTAATTACCCAAAAGGGCGTCCCGTTAGAAGCTTCACCTTTCCTTTTTTGGCAAAGAATCTTCACTATTCTCTCCACTCATTCTCTCTCCTAAAACACTATTACACTCACAACACTTTTCAAATTCACCATTCCCTCCACTAATTCTCTCTCATATTTTCAAATTACACTCACAACATTTTTTTTTCCCTCCCATTACCATAATTCCCGTGCCGGAGAAAAAGGGTGAAGCAATTGGTGGGACGGAGGGAGTATTCATCTCTATTTATGAAATTATACGTTTGAAATTATATATTCGAATTCACTTATTTTCACGCTTTTAAACGACTTGTTTACTGATTTGAGCATCAAATGTGATTTTTTGTCTTAGAATTCTCACTTATGGGGTGTTTTAATTGTGTTAAGTTGCTATTACACGTGAAATTATGATCTTTATTTAATGCAAAATTTTTGTTCTTAACATGTTTAAGCTTTGTTTAATATATTTTACATATATATTATTTTACTATTCCTTTTGTTCTATTATACCGCCTTGCTCGCCTTTTAACCGCCTCGCCATTCGCCTTTTCTAGGAACCTCTCGCCCGCCTCTCGCCTTTCGCCTTTAACAACTATGTTATAACATATTCCCCACAGGTATAGCTTAAGCAATAGAGTATATTGGAAATAGTTTTCATCAAGAACTACTAAATCATTATCATGCTTGAGGCATCAACAAACCAAAGATTGTTACACTATTGTGGTCGAACATGGAGTATCTGAAAATTACCACTAAGAATTATACCCAAGCAATCAGAAAGAGACAGCATGTCCGTCTCTACTTGTTTGATAAGTAGGAGAGATGGGTCCCCTAACAGAATATGTAATAGAAGATTGTCTTAGGAACTGCAGTTTGGCGGCTTCAAATGCTTTAGTTTCCTTTCAACTTTCTTCCAACAATAAAACTTTACCTTCATGTACTTTCTCTTTTTTGTTCATAATTTTAGCTATTATTTAAGTTGATTCTAACAGGACTGAAATAATCCTACCAAAAAAGAAACTAAACAACATGTATTCCAAGTAAGAGTATCATGTCTCCTTACTGAGCATTCAGATGAGCCCCTTTTTCCTCTAAATCAGAGATTTCTGATCGAAGGGATTCTACTTCTGCAGCAGTTAACACAACCTGCCAATCGTAAGAAATGCACAAGTCATGATACATTAATCACAATATCAATTGGTGGGACAAGAAGTACTTGAGAGTTCACCAACCTTTTCCTGACCATTTGTTCCAGATCCCCATGATAACCTTCGTAGACTAAACATAGATGCCACACTTCTTAATTTTCTTTTAGAACAAAAGCGTCTGCTGGAACTATGCTACTACAGAACAAGACAACTATTTTAAAATCAATTCATGGTACTGTGCCATGCTTTAACAAACCTCGACGTGTATATGGAAAGAGTCCTGAGAAGCTTATCATGCTAGAACCAAAAAGCATGTGACTTGCTCAAAAGAATATTTTTCTTAAAGATACTTTTACTATCTAATGTCTCGCTCACGGAATAGCAAAAAGTGGCATTAGCATTCCTCAAAGAAATTCTCGAAATGGCAGATTTTGTAGAATTATGCAAAAACTTCACCCCATCCAAACCCAAATTCCTCTGTATCATATAATCAAACGTATTTTTGCATATAAATCTAGCAAAATCAGTTTAATTCACAATAACTATATTACAACCGGATCAATTTGTAATGATCCTGGATGAATTTAAGAGAATTGATCTAACGCGTTCCATCAGTCATATTGCTTTTGTCATATTGGTTGAGCAACTCAACTAATCCTCACCAAATCAACACAACAGATCACAAATTAAACATCCTTTAAAGAACCTCTTTCATACTAAGATTTTGTCCAACAACTTTACTAAAAATTAGCCATAAAACAAAATTTGCAACTAAACCAAAAACACTGACAGTAAAATTCATCATGATCAAGCCACAAAACACAAAACAGACTCATCTAACAGTACTACATAATCAAACACGAGTTTAGTATAATCAAAATAAATTGAGATAACACCAAGAGTTCATTCATAAGATAAGAAAAGTTTGTAGAGAGATGACTTACGATTAAGGAGAGTTTGATTCTGCAAAGGAAAATGGGGGAAAGGTTACTTGGAATTGGGGATTTTGAGGAGAGAGATAGTGGCTGAGCTTTTTTTTTTTTTTTTTTTTTTGTTTTCTATCGACATTATGTTTGTGAGAAGTCGTTCGATTGACTTGCCCTTATAATATCTTAAAATACCATATTTTTTAAATTATGTACAATATTACTTTTTACGTTACAAAATAAATAATTATTATTTTTTAAAATTTATTTTTAATTAAGGGTTTTTTTAAAAAAGTTTAAATATTTGTTTTAAAAGGGGAGCATAAAATACAGATATGGGTATACTAAGAAATTTTACGGATGTATTTATATTAACAGATATTGAACCCAATACCTCAATGAATTAGAGACTTAAACCTGCTGTCGGTTGGAAATAAGTCATTTGGCGTAACATTTCAATTTGTCGAGAAAATCTATATATATATATATATATATTAAAGTTGGTGAGGAGGGTTATGGCTTCGCCACGTGGACAAGTTTAGGCAAACTCTTGATTTTGGAGAAGCCACGTCATCACTATCCCAAAATCTATATGACTTTTGATATTCTCCTTATTAGCTAATACTATTAGTTAATAATAATTATTATTATATAGGTTAATTATTACTATTAATAGTATTAGTTAACTATAATAGTTACTTTATAAATTAACTATTACTATTAATTGTATTAGTTAACTATAATACTTACTATATACTTCCTCCGTCCCACAAAACATTACTCCTTTACTGTTGAGAATGGAAAATAAGAAATAATGTTATTAAAGTAGGTGTTATGAGTGGGAGGAGAAAGAATGAGTGGAGAGAATAGTAAATTTGAAAAGTGTTGTGAGTATGACAAGTGGGTCCCATGAATAAAGAAGTATTAAAAAATTTCTTTTTTAAGAAAGTGGGACTTTAAAGTGGGACGCCCAAAATAGTAAAATGGATAATGTTTTATGAAACGGAGGGAGTATGTTAACTATTACTATTAATAGTATTAGTTAACTATAATAGTTACTATATACGTTAACTATTATTGTTAACTATTATTATTAATAGTATTAGTTAACTATAATATATAATAGTTACTATATACGTTAACTATTATTATTAATAGTATTAGTTAACTATAATAGTTACTTTATAAGTATACTATTACTATTAATTGTATTAGTTAACTATAATAGTTACTATATATGTTAACTATTACTATTAATAGTATTAATTAACTATAATAGTTACTATATATGTTAACTATTACTATTAATATTATTAGTTAACTACTCCCTCCGTCTCAATCTAAATGTCCAAACTTTTCTTTTTGGGCGTCCCATTGAAAATGTCCCATTTTCAAAAAAGAAAAGTTTTTTTCACTATTCAACCCACTC
The DNA here is from genome assembly GCA_022495995.1 of Adenophora triphylla var. japonica. Taxonomy (NCBI): domain Eukaryota; kingdom Viridiplantae; phylum Streptophyta; class Magnoliopsida; order Asterales; family Campanulaceae; genus Adenophora; species Adenophora triphylla. Next base: position 438,488 of record JAFEMH010000241.1, on the reverse strand, counting down.
ATTCTCTCTCCTACTTTACTTTTACACTCACAACATTCTCTCTCCTAACTATTCCTCCCACTCATTCTCTCTCCTATTTAATTTTTCATACTCACAACATTTAAACTTTTTCTCTTTCCTACCTCACTTTTTCTCTTTCCTACCTCACTTTCCTTAATTCCCGCGCCGGACCCATTTTTGAACATTTAGATTGGGACGGAGGTAGTATAATAGTTACTATATATGCTAACTATTATTATAAATAGTATTAATTTACTATATAGGTTAAGTAATAGTATTATAGTTATAATATATGTTAACTATTACTATTAATAATATTAGTTAATCATAATAGTTACTATATATATATCAAAGTAGGTTGTTAATAATGCCAATGAGCATTTAGCTTAAAGACGTACTTTTCTCGGGAAGGTTAAGGATTGAAACCCCCTACATTGTATTTAAAATGTTGTAATTTGAAAAGAAATAGGTCGTTAGTTTTTTCATTCACTTTGTTAACGTCCATAAAAAATGTTGCATACTGACATAAATTATGACATCAAAAATAAATGACATAAAGTATGAACATCAAAAATAAAATAGCAAAAATTGCTACATTGTTAGTCACAATGCAATTTCTATTAAACTTATGTGCAACAAAGTTATTAAAATTGAACACAATTTTTCTAACTTTATAAATGTTAATATTTTGATTCATTTATAATATACTTATATTATAAAAAATAAATCATGATATTAGCAAATTAGCTTTTTATGTGAAGCACGGGTTATCTGCTAATTATGTATGAAGATAAAAGTTTCCGATAAATTTTAAAATTACTATTGGAGCAAAGTTTAAACCAAGGACAAGGTTGCCCAATTGCCCTCAATCAAGAATTTGGACTTCCAAACATACATGTGACTTACAATAATTTAAATATAATACTCCCTCCGTCTCAATCTAAATGTCCTAAAATGGGTTTGGCGTGGAAATTAAGGAAAGTGAGGTAGGAAAGAAAAAAAATTTAAATGTTATGAGTATGAAAAATTAAATAGGAGAGAGAATGAGTGGGAACTGGGAAGAATAGTTAGGAGAGAGAATGTTGTGAGTGTAAAAGTAAAGTAAGAAAGAGAATGAGTGGGTGGGTGGAATAGTAATAAAAACTTTCCTTTTTTTGGGTTAAGACATTTTAAATGGGACGTCCAAAATGAAAAATTGAGACATTTAGATTGGGACGAAGGGACTATAAATTACGATCCTCGAATGACTTTTTCGAGAAAAAGAAAGAGCTTATACCATTTAATCAAAAACTACTGATCGACTTAATAACAAATTCTTCTTCTTCTTCGTTTTTTTTTTGAAATATAACAGTTTTAAAACAACAAAAAGTACGCTTTTCATCTACTTTTATCTATGCATCCATTATATAGACTTTATACTATATATATTCGAGATGTTATTTTTCCTTTTCTATTTTTAGCAAAGATTATTTATCACAAAAACAATAGACGTTCGGAATACTGTCATCATTAAGACGACAGTATCTTTTAGTTCATATCAAGACGTTTATAAATTTTAAAAATCATTTTTTTCATAACAAATGTTATATCCTTAATTTTTGGTTCTTGATTAAATTTTGACCAGATGTTGAAGAAAAATTAATTATTTTCACATAATTTAAAAATTATTATTAATACTCTATTAAAATTATTATTGAGATGGTAATATAAAAAAACGCAAAAAACGCGTTTTTTGAGTTGCTCAAGAAAAACCATTTTACACTGGCACTTAATAATAAATGCACTGACACTCTTCACACTGATATTTTTTTATGCTAACACTGACACTTTTTTACCCTACACTGACACTTTTTTATATTGACACTTAATAATATATGCACTGGCAATCTTCACACTGGCATTTGTTTACACTAACCGACACTTTTAAACACTAACACTGACACTTTTTTACACTGACATTTAATAATTCATGCACTGGCCTAGCAATTTTTACACTGACATTTTGTTACACTAACATTGGCACTTTTTTACGCTAACACTGACATTTTTTACATTTTTTTACACTAACACTGGTACTTAATAATACATTTACTGGCACTCTTTACACTGACACTTTATTACACTAACACTGACACTTTTTTACACTATCACTTAATAATACATGCACTTGCACTTTGACACTCTAACACTGGCACTATCAGTGAAATTAAAACACGTTTTTTTCTAAACTTAAGAAAAAACGTTTTTTTTTTTTTTTTTATGATTTTGGCTTATTATCAATAACAATTTTTGAATTTACAAAAATAACTAAATTCTAATAAATATTTTAATCCATGTTCAATCGAGTTGACAAAAAAATAAATGCATAATCCTTCCGGCCATCAAGAGATTCACCATTTTTCTTTGGCACAAAAATTAAGAAAAATGATAAAGTAGAAAAAGGGTTGTGAGAGAAAAGAAGTGAGTGAGTATAACAAGTGGAACCCACAATTTAAATGTGTAAAATTGACAAATGTGATGCACAATTTAAGTGTGAGAATTTAAGTGTGTGAGAGAGATAAGTGGGGTATAAATAATATAATACTAATAATATTTTGTCATTTTAGGAAAAATGAAGTTTATAATGGAACAATCTTTTAGGTAAAATTAGGTAAAAGGTGAAACTTAAGTTAAGTTGGGAAGGATGGAGTATCTATATTATAAATGGAACCCCTCTTTTGAACAGTTCTATGAACAGTTCTAAGGGAGGAAATTCCCATTTTGCCCTTGATACATTTGTCCCTTTCTCATTTTGCCCTTAAAAAAATATTTTTTTTTTAATTTAAAAAAAAAAATTTTAAAAAAATTACGTGGCCTTGGACACGGACATGTGCTAGTAATTTATGAAACACGGATAGTTTATTATAATTCGAAAAGCCTAAAACCTACAATGTCCTTTGAGACAAATCCCAATTTTAAAGACTTTCACCCAAGACATCTTCATTCTTTTATCTAATTTTTACTTCCTCAGTCTCAAAATAAATAATAATAAAAGAAAAAACTCTTCTTTTTTTTTTTTCATGTCCTATCAAAATAACAAAATAACAAAATAAGTGTAGCTTTTATAAATTAAAAAAAAAATAAACTTAATTAATTTCATCATGCTACAAGTAAAACACATTTTTTTTAAAAAAAAACTTGACAAGTCAAATGAGACGGAGGGCGTAATCAGGACTTTCTACAAGTAAAATCTTAATTAATTTCATTATGCTGTGTTTGGGAGTACGGAATTCATCCCAAACAACTGAAATTGAAGCTATAGCTCCAAAATCCAGTTCCATGATTTGGATCCTGCTCCCAAACACTACCTAACAAACCAGAAACATACCCATCAAGTCCGATCCCGCTCTTAGTCTAAATTTTGCTCCACCGCTGCAACAACAGATGCAGTTGCCCTCTAGAGGCCCATAAGCTTATAAATCCATGAAAAAAAAAATGTAAAAAAATAAATCGCCAAATGTAGTTACCTGGAACTCCAAGGGCAAGCAAATCCAGACACAGGCACAAGCAAAGGGCTCAAATGAAGGACTATAAGTTCCTCGAAACCCGAAACTCCGGGATGTAAAGAAACATGAATTCTAACAAGAAAAGTAAATAAAGCAGAGAACTGAAAGCTGAAAGTTTTATTGATTAATTAAGATGAGCAGCAAGCAGAGATGATAAAATAGAAAGCTAGGGGAGGATAAAAATATTGTCTCAATGTGTACTTTCAGGAGAATACTGTATCCGACTTAAATTTACTGACCCACACGCAATTGACTCCGGCATCATTGCCTCAGTGGACACATCACCACCACACTTCGTATCAACCAACCTAATATGCTCCTCCCTTTTGTTATCCGCATTTACCTCAGTGGAGAGGTCACCACCAGATTGTTCCACAGTCGCCACTACAGAAGATTTCTCCTCGACTATGGAGTCAGGTTCGTATTTCACTCGAAGGGGGTCCACCTCCATTTCCACTTCCTCCAGAACTGACATGGGATCTTCAAGCTTCACCAAATTGTTGTTCACGGTGACTTCGTCTGACATCTGGGTGTCGGTTGTCAAATTCATTTCTGGATTCTCAGCCGCCCGATCGGCTTTCTCCTCGATACAATCTGTAATTGCACCCTCGGCCTTTTCCAACAGTTGACCATTGTCTGAAGCCTTGGCTTCATCCCCTTGTTGACCATTGTCACCTGAACCAGCTTTCTTGTGATCAAGCTTGAGTCCATTGACATTTGGTAGGGGTGGTTTCCCTCCATTTAATCCGCCATACTCTTCCTTTTGCTTATTGTAAAGGGACATGGCTTTCTGCAAGTTAAGCGAAATTGCCAACAACGAACAATGAATGAACAGTTTTAGGTAAGCAAGTGTCATAATCTGTATTTCTACACAAGACTTTGCAATCATCAATGATTACAAGAAGCAAAGAAAAATATAATTAAGATATACTCCGTCCCATAAAGATGTTCTCATTTGCCATTTTTGTTAGTCCCAAAGAGAATCTCTTTTCCACAATTGATAGGTTAAAATTATTGTAATGTCCAAAACTGTCAACTGAGGACAAAGGGGAAGAGGGGAGAGGAGAGGATGAGAGTCAACCAAGGAAGAAGAGGAAATGGAGTAACAAGTATAAGTAACAAGTATACCTCATTAAGGGTAGTGATGGAAATGAAAATAGGTTGTTAAGTGTTTGAATTGTCAAATGAGACTATCATCTTGGGGCGGAGGGAGTGTTAAACTTGAAAAAAAATTATCCCATGTACGAGCAGAAATTAGGGGGTATGGCTATATAAGGTTCAGCTGCCAGCTGCATCGGATTTATAAATGGAATGTAGTAAAATCTAATATCTACTGAAAATACAGTAACGTATTTTTATCATAATTGAGAAGGTACACATCATTTCAGAAGTATGTACCTGAAAAACAGATTCATTAATGGCAGTAAAAAGCACAGCACTTGGAGTTTTATCTGGAATCTTCCTTCTAGATTCAACATCGTCCTGTTACATGCAAGAAATATAAGACCATATAACTAAAATTATGATGGCTAAATTAGTCAAATAATAACCTATACCTCAATATACAAGATTTTGTAATCCAATTCCCCAGACATAGTCTGATCGAAATCCATCATATCCGAGTACTGGCCAAACAGATCAGGTCGAGTAAGATCCTCAGAAATGTCAATCTTGGAAAGATAGATTTGACAAACACGAGATTCCTCCTCCTTCGAAGTTTCATAGATTTGGGGGCTCTCAGCAGTCGTCTTTGGTGCTTCAGGAGTCTTTCCATCAAGAGCATCAATGGACAGACTGTCATTAATGCTCTCAGCCTGAAGATCCATTTGGTTCTGCTCAATTTCAACTTGCTGACCTGACTGGCTGGTCAAAGTTTCTTCAGCTGATCTTCGAGATGCATAATCTGTATAATCCTCCTTCTGGGGAGTAGATTGCATGTCCATAGCATTTACACTGTTCTGCACCTTCCACATATCACTTCTTGACTCCCAGCCTCGATTACCCATTGGGTTCCTATTGCGGTCCCAATCAAGCCTACCAAAAATGTGTTCATCTCCAAAACCAGTATTATTTGGATCCCATCCACGCATAGGAGGACGCCCATGGGCAGAAAATCTATCACCATCAGCCATATGGAAAGGAAGACCGTTGTGGCCCAAGTCCATTGTAGGTCTAACACCAAACATTGGTGGCGGAAACTGTTGCATAACTGGATGAACTCCAAAAGGAGGAGGACCGTGCTGAAAGGGCATGTAACCATTTGGCATGGGAGATGGCCAATTTGGGACACCTTTCCAAGCATTTTGGGGTCTTCCTACATTCGAGTCATTTATTCTGCGGTGTCGGTTATTTGACTTGGCCCTCTCATCATCTGCAGAGCCAAAAACTGAAGGGCTATCAGGTCCACCTCTGAAAGGTGGAGGAGGAGGAGGTAGAAGGGACTTGGAATTGCCAGAAAAATGACTGTTTCGGGTATAAGGTGATGAAACTGATAAATTGTCTCCATCAGCTTGAGAAAACTCGTCTATTGGAGGATTCTCTACAGGCAAGTCACGGTTTCCTTTGCCAGGATAATCTCGTGCATCCTTGAAATCACTACTCCTCTGCCCCGATTCTCCAACATCAAGGTTCCGCCTAACATCTGGTCTATTCAAGTTTCTGCGGTCATTACTTGTTGATGATGGAGACTTATCCACCAGCTGTAAGGGGGAAGCACGAGCATCAGATCTAGGACGCCTTTCAAAAGGTAGCTCAGCCAAATGGCTATCATCCTTCTGATTTTTTTTCTCCAGTGACCGAGATGACACAAGTCTCTCGGTTTGTCCAGGAGTAGATACAAAGTCTCTATTCGAGGGGGTACTATGCCTAACTCTCTCTTCAAAAGCATAGTCCTTGTACTTCAATTCTTCTTGCTTCGAAACCCTGAAGAAGCAAAAAATATAGTTTATCTGAGTTGCTCTAGAAGATAACAGATGTTGCAAGAATTCTAAAAAAGCACTTCTAAAAATCATAACCTTCAACCAATGAAGAAATCTAAATGTTGGTATGCCTTGAAGTAAATTGCTTCCCAAGGACAAAACCTAGATCTAGTCACAAGACTGATGAATACATTTCATTTTTTTAGTCGCAGCAGAATTGAACAAGCAACATTTCTAAGAACCATTTCAAACTTTTTTTTATTCCAGATTTTTACGTTACGTTTATAGATCATCAATTCTGAATGCATTTCAAACATGCAATAAACACTTGCTATACGAATACTCCATAAGGGAAGCGACAAAGAATTGATTAATTGAATCCAAAATATCTATCCATGGATCTACAAGGGAATAAAAGAAAAGCGATTAGGAATACTTTAGCATTCGCATCATAAACTAATAGACAGGGCACTCAGAGAGTTGAAAGACTAAAAGTAATAACGTACATCAAATGACCTATCATTGATCTATATAAAAGGCGTAGAATTGTTAGGACGAAAGCTAAACACAAACAAAAGACCCATTGCTATTGACATGGTTGTAGTTTGATTCAAAATTCAATACAAGGAACCAAAACTATGGCAGCAATTTTACTCGCTTGCACATGAACACGGAAAACTGAATTTGGAAATCATCCAAGTTGAAGAGCCAAAAGAATTAACGTACCTGTAATGGTCTCTTGCAGAATAAGAACTAGATCCAGGTGAACTCAGCCGACGGCTGTTGTTTACTCCTACATCAAAATCAGTATTCCGTGAATTGGCCCTTCCCCTATCAGCGTCTACTTTAGCACTACCCATAGATCTCTTTTCTGCATCAGGACGTTGCTCCTTAGTACTCCGGGATCTAGAATCACTAGGGTCCTCTATATCATTGCCTCTCCTCCTATCCTTATCGTCTTTGTACCTATTCACTCTATCATCATAAATAGGACTTGTATCACGATTACTTGATTTCCTATAGTACAAATCTACAACATTACCATCATCCTTAAAGCGCTTAGTCTCAGAGTCACTAGGGCGATCTATCGAGGTACGAACATCCTTATACTTGGCATCCCGGACTCTCTTCTCTCTTTCAAAGTCATCTCTTGGCCTTCCATCCCTATGCCTACTGTCCCTGTCGATATCTTCCTGATGTTTCTCTTCTTTACGGCTATAATCTCTGTCACCATCCTCCCTGTGCTTGCCATCCCTATTTCTATCATCTCTTTCACCACCTTCCCGGTACTTATCACCTCTGTGTCTGCTATCTCTATCAACATCTCCACGGTATTTATCCTCTTTGTGTCTGTTAACTCTGTTTCCATCTTCACGATACTTGTCTTCCCTGTATCGATTGTCTCTATCACCATCTTCACGATACTTGTCATCCTTGTGTCTCTTATCTCTCTCACCATCATCCCGGTACTTGACATTCCTGTGCCTATTATCTCTCTCACCATCTTCCCTGTATTTCTCTTCCCGGTGCCGATTTTCTGTGCCTACATCTTCCTTGTACTTATCTGAATAACTTTCTTCCTTTTGTCTTTCATCCTTGTGTCTTGCATCCTTGGAGCGATCAGCCCTCACAGACACACGTTTATCTTCACTTTCCCTCACATCATCTTGATATTTATCCTTTTCACCAGAGCTTTCTCCTCTCCTTCTAATCCTCTTCACTAGCTCTTTCTCTAACTCAGGGTTCCGTAGCCCATCTTCAACAGGCCACTCTGCAAAGATAGAGAACAAAACAGAGCTTAAAGGAATACTCATTAGAAGGAAAAGATTGATAAGAAATACTGCATGATAAAACCTTGAAAAAGGTTTTGAGGAAATCCATCTTAGGAGACAAAAACAAAAACAACTAAGTTTGGACCGCAAAACAAAAAAAAAAATCAGAATGACAACGTAACTTAAAATTTTGGAGCTGATGTAAGTGAATGTTTGGCAAAATAGCTACCAAGAGAATATCTATGGATCAATGTTAGCTAGAGAGACAGATAACTGACGTCAATTGTTTAATTTTTTGAGTCAGCAGTCTCCTAGACAAAAATAATTATCACTTCAATGCGTTGTAAGTATATTTTTCTGAAGACAAACCCCCACCCAAACCAAACCAACCCAACATAAAAATAATTCTAAGAAAAAAGGAACTAAAATGAGTGCCAACACTGCCACCACCATTTGGTAGATAAATTGACAAAAACCTTTAAAGTGAAAACTCACAACAGGAACCAAAAAAAAGCCATGACAAAAAAGGAGTTAAAAAGGCCATATCTTTTAAAGATATAATGCCAACCCAAGTACACACAACCAACCCCAACAACTATTGTTGAAATATAAACCCAAACTACCAAATCCCACCAAGAAAAGGCCTAAACCAAGGGGGTGTCCCTAAACCTGTATTGTGATGATCGTTGCATCATTGCATGCAATGTGTGGTTAGGAAATGGCTTATCCAAATGATTGTTTTTTCAGTTAAGGATGCCATTGGCATTGCTAACCAGGAAAACTGTATCCAATGTTGAAATGATACTCCTAAATGAATATCCCTTAAACTTCACATGATCAACTACAATGGGTCTTTATACCTATTTGTTTTTAAATATAAAAATCCACCAGAAACAAATAAGTGAAACAAAGCCTTAAAACCTAGCCACCAACATGCAAAATGTATCTGACAAGGAATTAACATAACCATCTAGCCCAATCATTTGTTTATTCATATTCTTCAGCAAACATCCACAGTAAAGACAGATGACATAGTTCTCCATGTCTTTGCGTCATAGAAAACCTCTTTAAAACTCATAACTTACGATACATCCATTTATTCAATCAAGTTCATTCTTGACGCTGATTCCAAACACATGCATCAGAATCTAATCCAAAAGACTAGTATAGCTGATACTTCATAGCAAATAAATTGATGATGTATTCCGCACCTACAGTTAATACTAAAAATAAATTTTTTAAACTTCGCTACGACAGAACTCAGAAGTCAAACAGCCTCAACCTTAACTATGGAATGGAGAAGCTTAGAAGTGATAATAATGTATTTCCGTCGACAAGGTTTGCAGTTGTTATATCATAAAAGCAGCTTGAGGAGTGAGCACATTGATAGGTTGCAGATTCGCTCTTCTGGCAAAACTCTACTCCTCTAAATGAGGATGGGAATTCCTTATGTTCACGATCATGAGAAAAGGAGAGACTATATACCCGATGAGGTATTCAAAGCAATTAAAGTAACAAATGAAATTCTCAAAAATCTAAAGTAACAAATGGTTATACTCAAAAGGGGGTAGCTACAATGGAAGGACTCTAGATATCAAAGTTCTTCAAGAAGTGGCTTTAAGTATGTCTCTGCCACCAGTGAAAAACCTAAGTGGATACCCTATTTCATTTGGAATATCGTATATTAATAGCTAATATTCATATACCCAAACAACAAGAAGTACATTGTAAATTTTCAATGCTACCCCTAACCACAACAAATGTGCAATGATACATACAAAAACTTGAATAAATCAATTTAAAGCTGTATATCTTATTTGTGTAAGAGATTATTGGGACCAAGTCGTAGCAATGTCTGTGTCTTAGGCATACTAAATGATTAAAATTCTTTAGAAACTGTTTTCCAAGGTTATCCCCCACAAGTGTGGTGTACAGTGTACTAATCTCAAATAACCACAGGCAAGCATCTTACCAGTATTTTCCCTCCTTTTTATGTTCTGTTGATCCTCCCCTTGCTTCCTTGCCACTTCACCATCCACTGCCCTACCCTCCGCATCCCTCTTACCATCCTGAATTTTCCTCTCCCAATTAGACCCGCGATCCTTCTCTTTCATTTCCTTTGAATCCTTATACTGGTGACCATCTTTCTTCCCGGAATCTTTTTCTGCCTTCTTTTTCGACTCGCTTTTACTGCCACCACCTTTACTTTCCTCCTTCTCCCCAACCACACTAATACTCTCCTCCTTTTTCTCAGTCCCACTCTCGTGCCTCCTACCACTACTCTTACTCTTCCCTTCCACCATGACACTCTTCGAATCTTTAGTCCTCAAAACTTTATCCATCTCCTTCTCCACATTCCCACCCTCACCTTTCTCATCTACCCCACCACCGCTCCACCTATCACTCTCTTTCTCTTTTCGTCGCTTCAAAGCAACATAATCCTCCAATGCATCTCCATTCCCATGTCCAGACAGATCCTTAGCGTCCTTCAACAGCGAAGACGTGAACTTGCGCTTCTCACCAGATGCAGAATCCCTAGAAACCCTAACCAAAGCAGAACTGTCATCCTTCCCATTCCTTTCCTTCATCTTCACAACATCCTCTTCGGAATCCGTATATTCCTTCGCGGCAACCGCCTCCCTCACGCTGTGTTTGCTTTGCTTGTGCGATTTGCTCCTAGAACTTCGCGGCATACTTAAATCAAAAAAAAAAATTAAAACCGCCAACAACCGCAAAACCTAACTTCTTCAAAGTTCCGTATCAACAAAATCCGATAAATCAAATAAAAATTGCCGCTCAATCGCCAACAGAGCGCCGAAACCCTAGCGGAATCGGACTGATACAACCGAAGACGCTTGATTCCAGAGAGATTCAACAAACGATTAAGTCATTGTGAAATTGAGGAAGATCAATAGATAACAGAAGAAGAAAAACCGCAGAGGAAGAGCTGAAGAGGCGGGGAAATAGGGGCGGTTGTATGGGGGCGGAAAGAGAAATTAGGATTGAAATCTGAAAATTTTGACGAGGAGAGAGAGAGAGAGAGAGAGTTTGATTATGGGGGAGAAATTGAAATTGTGAAACATATTTGGGGATAATTTTAAGTTAATTGACAATAATAACCCTTTGGAAGTTGAGTTATGACGGTACCGTGAGTTCCGTTGTCCTGTCTATTTGGGGACTTCCAACACTGGATTTATTTCAATGATGTTGGAGCAATATAAATCAAACTAGTAAAATATTTGTCAAAATTTTACAGAAAAATGCGTTTTTTTTAAGCTTAAAAAAAATATGTTTTATTTTCCTTGCTAGTGTCAGTGATAGTGTAGCAAAGTGTCAATGTTAGTGTAACAAAGTGTCAGTGTAAAAAAATGTCAGTATTAGTGTAACAAAATGCCAGTATAAAGAGTGTCAGTGCATGTATATTAAGTGTCAGTGTAAAAAAGTGTCAGTGTTATTGTAACAAAGTGTCAGTGTTAGTATAACAAAGTGCCAAGGTAAAGAGTGTCAGTGCATGTATATTAAGTGTCAGTATAAAGAGTGTCAGTGTAAGGTAAAAAAATGTCAATATTAGTATAGAAAAGTGTCAGTGTGAAGAGTCAGTGCATGTATTATTAAGTGCCAGTGTAAAATGATTTTTTCTTGAGCTTAGAAAAAAATGCGTTTTTTATAAGATCAACTCAAAATATTTTAAACAAATGTAAAAATAATTTATTTTTTTATTAAAATATAATGTAAAATATTTAGTTATACACATATATTTTGAATACAATTTTAATAAATAATATAAAATATCTTCTATATGATTTATTAAAATTGAATTTTAACAAATATTCTTCAAATTGAATTTTGAACATTTATTTAAGAAATTCATTTAGGGAGAGAATATATAAGGATATTCAATCGAGCAACGCTAGAGACAAAAGGAAGCTCACATACTCCCTCCGTCCCATTTCAAGTTTCACTTTTTTGCCAAAATGAATGTCCCATTAAAAGCTTCACCTTTCCTAAAATGACAAAGAATCTTTACTATTTTACCCACTAATTATCTCTCCTATTTCACTATTATACTCACAACACTTTTCAAATTTACTATTTTCTCCACTCATTCTCTCACCTATTTTACTTTTACACTAACAACATTTTTTTCACATACCTTTTTTCTTAATTTACGTATTTACGTATTTACGTATGTAATTTGAAAAAAGTGTAAACCATAAAATGAGATGGAGGGAGTATTTTGGAACAAAAACTGAGTTGACAATATTTGAATGAGTTGACAATATTTGAATGGATAATTAATCATTGATTAATTAATGTGACCTACAATTACACAAAATTCAATTAAACATTGTCAAATCACAACAAAATTCAATCAACATTTTCAAATCAGTTTCCAACTAAATTTTTGTAAAAAAAAATTGTGACTTTAAATTTACTCTAATTGATCTAATTGATGACGCCACGATCCGGGATGTTAAAGGTTGCAGAAATCACGTCGCACCTCGAGCAAGATCTGAAAAATAGCACCGTTAGAGGTGCGAGGATGCCCCGCTATAACCCTCGAGTATAAGAGTAAGTATGTACTCCCTCCGTCCCAGCGAAAAATGCACAAAATGAAGAGGGCACGCAAAATAAGAAATGTGATGTAGGAAAGAGAAAAAGTTTAAATGTTGTGAGTATGAAAAATTAAATAGGAGAGAGAATGAGTGGGAGGTGATGTAAGAAAGAGAATGTTGTGAGTGTAAAAGTAAAGTAAGAGAGAGAATGAGTGGAGAGAATAGTGATTTAAGGTTTCCTTTTCGGGAAAGTGTCTTTTTAAATGGGACGCCCAAAAAGGAAATTTGTGGCTTTTGAGTTGGGACGGAGGGAGTATTTATTTGAGTAAACATGTGTATGGAGAGCTCTAGAGAGAGTATTGTAGAGAAATAGTAGATTAGAGATTACCTTCACCATGAGGAGGGTTATCTATAGTATAAATGATAACCTCTTCGTGAACAGTACAATGAACAGTTTCAAGTGTCAAAATTCCCATTTTGCCCTCACTAAGTTGTCCATTTCCCATTTTGCCCTTAAAAAAAAATTTAAATTAAAAACAAAAAAAAATGTGTCATCGGACACGAGCTTTTACTAGTTGTTTATATAGGGAAGAAAGTGTATAGGTAACACTTTGTGTGGATCCCATCGTATATATTTGACATATGTATATATGTGATATATATGATTGTATATATGTGTATAAGTGTATGTATAAATATATCCCAAAAAGTCAGGTTCATCACTAATCAATAACTACTTATAGATAATTTTTGTAACTAATTTGGCACACTTTCCTTCCTACTATTGAATACCAGCTAATGGATACATAGCAGAACCAATCACGATAGCAAGCATATCAACAAACCCCCCAATTTTGTGGCCACCATTAAAAGGATAAAAGGTTCATCAAATTCTGAGTTCTTTTTCTCTCTCAATCTCTCCCAACACCCCAATTTCGCAAAGCTGAATCATGGCTTCTTCCTTCCACCTCCCAACCCTTCGCAAATCGCACTTCCTTGGTCGAGAAAACTTCTCAAAATTTCTCACGCACAAATCATATTTCCCAGCTCCCAAACAATTCTCAACTATCACAACAGCCAAATTCAACCTTTCTGAGATCTTAGGAGGCAGAGGCCTTTGCAATGGGGAAGCTGGACTCCAGAAAGAACTGGAAAAATCAGTGACCCCAAAAGAATCATCGGAGAATAGACCCAGCGATCAAGAAAAGTCAACTCCTTCGGAAACTGAGAGTTTCCCAGAAAGTGGATTCGAAAAGGAGTTGTTAGGCCTTACTGGTGGATTTCCAGGTGGTGAGAAAGGTCTGAGAAAATTCATTGAACAAAACCCACCACCTCCTCCTCCTCCTAAGAAACCACAAACCGAGAATTTGATAGCATCTGAGTTGACTCAGAGTTTAACCAGAAAGCCGAAACCGCCAGAGTTGCCACTGCTGATGCCTGGTATGATTGCTATTGTGAAAAACCCAAACAGCCCTTATCACATGTACTGTGGGATTGTGCAAAGGATTACTGATGGAAAGGCTGGAGTGCTGTTTGAAGGAGGAAATTGGGATAGATTGATTACCTTTCGGCTAAGTGAGCTTGAACGCCGGGAGAAGGGCCCACCTATGGTTAGTCCCCGGTCCGTCATGCTTGAACTTGAAGCCACCCCAGAGCAGAAATCATGATTCACGCAGTTTTTGCCGTGTTCTTGAACTTGAAGCCACGCGAAAGCAGAATTCATGATTCCCCAGCTTTTCAGTTTGTACATTGCATCAATCTGTGTACAGTTCATATTTGAATTTCAGGAAAGAAAGTCTTTTCATACAGAATTTTAAGCTCTTTAATAGCTTTGATCTGTCCGTTCCATCCTACTTCTTGTACAATTTTCATACTCTCTGGTGTCTCCATAGGCCTCCAATAACCCCACCCGCTGTTGAAATAAGCAACATACTCCTACACTTAAAATTGCATGAATGCATGAACAATGATTCATGAAATGACCCCAACTAACAATAGGGAATGTTGTATATTGGTAAATGATGCGTGAATAAAAGTGAATAATTCTAACATGTGTCTTGTTGATATGTTATATTATGCAACATGGAAAGATCTCATGCATGCCATCGAGTTTCTCTTTGGGTCAGTCAACTTAAAAGTGTCAAATGGTTTCAGATTATTTAATAATCAACAGAGTACATGAATTTATGTAGGAATGCCCCTGTAATAGTTTAACACCAAAAATTTCTTCAACAATCTTCTCCATTTGCAAATTCTTGTCATCCATTTCAGATACAGCCACCCAACTGCCAGGAAGAAAAAAAAAAGTTGATGGAAAAACAAAGATAAAAAATTGTGACACGAGAAAGCAAATATCTTATATAGCGATTCTCTATCACAATTATATTTTTATTTACATCAGTCATGCATCATTCGATCAGATAATATTGACTGAATAGACATTAATCGTACACATCATAAGACTGTTGAACACATTATAAGACTGTTGAACGTGCACACTTTCAAACACAGAAAACTATAGAGCAGAGGTGATCAGCGTAAAAAGGTCACACACTCAAATCTCAGGATTCAATGCCAAAGACATCACATTATAACTTTGCAAGGAGCTCTTACATACCAAAATAGCTTCAATTTCATCTTTGGACATTGGGGTTCGTTTGGGCTGATCTGAAGCTTTTCCTCCCAAAGTCGAGTCGGAGGCAGCCCTTGAGAAAAATGTTGGAGGTGCCTCACCAACAACTGCTTTTGCTTGCTGAGGCGCTGAACCTGTACATTTTAAG
Organism: Adenophora triphylla var. japonica; assembly: GCA_022495995.1. Lineage (NCBI taxonomy): Eukaryota > Viridiplantae > Streptophyta > Magnoliopsida > Asterales > Campanulaceae > Adenophora > Adenophora triphylla. The sequence goes on along the minus strand of JAFEMH010000241.1, from coordinate 422,917 downwards.
CTTACTGAGAATGATTTACAGGCATAGGCGGACGTAGTAAGGGGCAACTGTAAACCCCCCCCCACCTTTTTTTTTAGCAAAACAAAGACATTTCACTGTACTATAAATACAACTATACTCCCTCCATCCCAAAAAAAAAAAAAAAACACTTTTGTTTTCGACACCGGGTTAAGTGTAAGTGGTGCAGGTGCTGTGAGTATGAAAGTGAGGTAGGAGAGAGAAAATGGGCTAAAGAATAGTAAGTAGATAGTTATGGTTAGTATGCAACTGGGTCCCATCAAATAAAGAATTGTATTAAAATGTTTCCATTTAGGAAAGTGTAATTTTTAATGAGACACCCAAAGAGGTAATGAGTGTAACATTCGTGGGACGGAGGAAGTATATGTTAGAAGTAAAATGTTTTATACTAATGATTTTCTTTTGGTAAGCGTGATTTGTAGATGTTGAACAATTATATATTGAACCATTTGGTATGTGTAATTAGATATACACGTGTTATTGTCACCATTAAAGGGACAAAAACTTTCAATTTTTGAAGCAGTGCGTAAACTAGAAAACTTATTCTTCAATGGAATCCATAATGAAGTGGCAAATGAAAGTTCCGTGGGATGAAAGGATCATTTTCTATGCATTTGATGCTAGTGTTCAAATATTGTCAGCTTACGTGAAAGATGTATTTATTTTCTAATGAAAAGGAAATCAAGGAAAATCATATAAAAGTTCATTATAATCTCTCTCTCATGAAACATGAAATTGGGGTAGCCGGGATATTGGCTTGAATGGAAAGTAAAGAGAAATGCAAAATGGAATGATAGCACTATATAGAGGATTCACAAGGGTGGTGTTATAGACACCCCATTCTAAACTCATTATAAATGATTACACTACTATTTGTCTCGCCTTTGTGTTTTGATGTATACTCATTAGTTTCGTTAAAGTTTCTGACTAACTTCGTTAGTTTTGGACTTAACTGACTAACGGAGTTACTAAAGAGGGCAAAACAGGAAATCTGTGATGCTTGACTCGTACGAGACAACGTGTCTAGTACAATTGTACAAGACAACCTTTCTGATATCAAGTCTGATTCACTTTCGTTCTCCATATTGATCTCTTTCTTGACTCTTACTATTCCAACCCGGAATTTACATGATTTTTCAATATTCTGGAACATTCTAAACCAATATCTCTCACCTTAATGTGATTGATTACTTCCATACTTGTGACTCCTAATCTTAGTGAGCAAGTCATATTCTCCTATAAATACAAAATTTCTCCTCCTTGTTTCGAACCCACTGGAACCTCTCTCCTATTGCTGAGTTCTCTCCCATAAAGAGCACACAAAACACCCTCAAATGCTCTCTCAAATTCGTCCATAACAATCCCCAATATAGGATCGCAAGCCTTTGCCAAGGCTATCACTTGGAAACTCAAGATGTACAAGATAAATTCCTCATACTTTTATTTTCTTCTTCTCAACCTCTCTATTAACTTTTAGAGTAGTGTAATCCCATAAAAAAGGGTTAAGCCTAGAGTCTTTCCAATCCATGTTGATGGTCTCGAAGCACATTAACCTGACATCCTAACCTAACTAATAAAACTAATTTGTTTATATGCTTTTTGCTTAAATTGATTATTTGAACAACTTGATAAATACCTAGAAGCAAGACCAAACATATGGTTGGGGGAATTTGTGCTCCTTGACCTTTCAATTCCATAACTTAACCCCCAAAACCATGAAACCTGAATTTGGTCTATGTTCCATAAAACAAAATAGTGGGCAAACCCCGGTGCGCCAAGCGCTTCCCGCCAAGAGGGAACCATTTGCTAGAGCCTTCCCCAGACAATTGCCAAGAGGCTGTTCGCCAAATAATTAAAAGAGAATTAAATGATAAACATTTAAAAAAACGTGTTTTTCTCACATTCTCACATGTGTGCACATATGTTACGATAAAAGCTGGTTCCTAAAGTTGATCCACAAACAGATCACTTTGTACCAAAAGGATCCAAGATTTTTTATTTTTGTATTTACTGGTATATTGTTCACATTATATTATGGTATATTTACTTTATTTTCTATCTGTAGGAACTGCAAGGATTTACTTGGTTGATAAATTCTTTGAGAAAACTGACATAGTAGCATAAACCCAAATAATTATAATATCTCTCTTTGTAAGTAACATGGATAAGATTACATGTTACTGGGGACCAGGTAATATGATAAAAAAAGACTTACATGAAAAATGTGTACCATCCAGCAATTTGGCAGCAAGCTATCCCACTTATTATAGGATTTAAAGCGACAACATTAAAAAGATAAGAAAAGAATACCTAATCAATAAAATAGACCCTTCCTTAACAACATCACTATATATGTTCACTATTATGAAAAGAGTTGTCCGTTTTCCCACAAGTCAAGATTGATGATCAATAGACTCTTAAGATAAAACTGGTTGCTAAAAAAATTGAGAAAAGTACATTGATGTTCATTATTGGTTGCACATTTGCAATTGTTAATCGTCCGTTGAAATGTTATTATTAAGTTTCAATGTAAATAGGGCATGTATTTATGCATAAGATTCCAAGTTAATTCACATACTATCAACTCTTACGACATCATTAGAGATTTGATATTTGGAAAGGCAAAAGGAGTTGTTTCAATACTTGAGTGCACACTGACATGCTGATATTAGTTTTCTATGTAAGAATAGAATCTTTATAGTTACACCAAAATTCAGTCAATATCATTAAACAATTCCAACTTGATTATTCAACATGATCCAACACCGGCAATATAATGACTCACGAATAACTCATTATCTGCGGATAATAGACACTGCTCACACATCGTTCAAAACTTACACATTAGTTCTTGTTTGTTATTATCTTCTGAAATGTCGTCGCAATGAAATTCTGTTTGTTGATTCCAATTTTAATTACTAATTCTATCACATGATGAACATCGCTCTTTGCTCTCTATACACAAAATTTAAGAATTGATTATTTGCTTTGCATCATTCAATTTGACAAAGTGACATTCGTATAGGATTTGACAAATTAACATTCATTTTAAGAATAAAATACTACTCAACTAGGAGGCATATTCAGGACCTGAGTATTGTGAGGGGGAGTAGGCAGTGATAGTGTCAATGGTGCTGAGTAATATGTTACGTGCAGATAATTCTAAGTTGGATATTTTATGATTATGAAAATTAACATAGTTCTAAGTTAGGGTACCTGAACTTCAATGTGGCATAGTGAGAAGTGAGTAAGAAACATACAAACAGTTCAATATTCATTATGATTCCATTTTCCATTTTTTTTTTACCAGACATCCACCTTGATAAAGAGTATTACTATTCCATCTGCTCTCATTCAGTTAACATATTCTTTCCAAGGCATCTCAACAATTGAAACTATACTCATGCAACGAACAAATATACCTATACATGTTCTATTGACTACTCCAACCCAACTTAGAGGTATGGGAAGGGCCAATCAGGGACGGAGGTGTATAGGGGCAAGGGAAGGGGGGTCAATTGACCCCCTGAATTTTTACATTTCTTCATTTTTACCCCTTTAATTTTATAGAATTGACATTTATGTAAAACTTTGACTCCCCTGAATATTAATGAATTCAGTATGAGCCCTCAAAAAAAAAAAAAAAAAAAAAAAACTTAAGTCATTATCTAATTTGAAATGTTAAGGGAGAAAGGGAAAACAAAAAATTCAACACGTCGAGAACGCAATCAACGTAAAAGCAGAGCTAACAAACGTCGATTCCGATCTAAGTATCTAACTTCTGGCAATTTTTCTAGATATCCGAAAATGCAAGCATAAATTATGAATAAAAAATCTCAGGCTTGAATCAAAGTCAAACCCTAACGTAAAACTCTTACGGAGAGAGGCACAACCAACCAAAGCAGAAATTCAACATGATAAGCAAATAATCAACGATATACAATTAACGAAAACAAATCCAGTAATTTTCTAACAGCAATAGATAGATGGGGACGAACCGGAGGGTTTAGGGTGCCGCTGAGGAAACTTGATGCGAGGGATTCTCTTCATCGCGTTAGCTGCTTCTCTCTCTCTCTCTCTCTCTCTCCCCCCAAAATCTCTGAAAACTTGTAGCAGATCCCCGGGTCGGTTACACAACCTTTTTCCCCTTTGGCGTTTGTTCTCCAAAGTTGGGGGTGGCTTTTGCCGATAATTATTGTACATCTGTTACTGCAGTACGTACAGCTAGTCACTGCACTTTTAATTTTCCAAAAATGCTCCGTCATTATTGTGCATTGATCGCGATTTGGAACTAGTGCATCAGTCAAATTTAATCATGTTAAAAATGGGTGCCCCTGCCCCCTGCGGAGTGTCAAAGTACAATAATATAGAGCTAGTTAGTACTCTATTCTGGACATATAAACGAAGTAACAAACTTGTAATATCATGTTAGATTCGTAATTTTACAGAAACGGATGTTCCTGTCACATTCGTATACTACTAAAATTACTACTAAAATTACTCTTATAAATATCATATCACATAATTATGCTAAAATCAAAGACCATAAGTTAAGTTAAATAAGCCACTGTGCCCAAAGGCCCCAGATTTGTTTTAGTAGAGTAGTATCGAGGGCCGCAGTTTAACTTCCACTCGATCTTGCCAATTTATTTTAATCACGAGTTTTACATGAATTTCCAACATTTATTGCATATCATGATGATAAGTAAGCAGTTATTATAATATCAATTAAATATCTCGCTAATTGATCTTTGCGACACATCCTTTCTCAATCACGTCATTCCTATACCCATATGAAGTACTATCTAATACTCCCTCCGTCCCAATCTAAATGTCCAAATTTTTCATTTTGGGTGTCTCATTTAAAATGTCTCATTTTCAAAAAAGAAAAGTTTTTTTCACTATTCCACCCACTCATTCTCTCTCCTACTTTACTTTTACACTCACAACATTCTCTCTCCTAACTATTCCTCCCACTCATTCTCTCTTCTATTTAATTTATCATATTCACAACATTTAAACTTTTTCTCTTTCCTACCTCACTTTTTCTCTTTCCTACCTCACTTTTCTTAATTTCCGCGCCGGACCCATTTTTGGACATTTAGATCGGGACGGAGGGAGTATACAATAGAGAGCAGTCCCATATCTGTCTATTGATTAGGGATAAAGAACGGCTCAGATTTATTCAATCCAATGGCCAAAAATTGCCTAAAAATAAATATAAAATAAATTACTTTTATTTGAAGGCTGAGATTGATTGTTATCAATTGATCTGACGCTCCATAATGCCTCCTAATCAACGGTTTCTGAACTCGGAGACGGTTGTCTTTCTCAAACTACTGTCTACTCTTTCTCCCTTCCATCTTTCTCATACTTTAGCAGCACCTGTACTCCCCGATCAGAAACGCAATGTCTACGACCTAAACTATCAAAAAAATTTAAGCTCTTTATCGGAAATCGGCATGTCAATTGGGGAAAATAAGGTAGCTGGAGGGATTCGGTCTCTCTCTGTTCTGCAAGTTCGTGGCCCCTTCTCCCCCGCCCCATTTTCCTTTCCGTCAATAGAGATCACATCTAACCGCCACACAATCGATGACCAAGATTGAGTTTGAGAAAACATAACTGGTGGCTAGGATTGAATATGAAAAATAATTTTTTTTAAACTTTCCACTCTACTACAACGGTGACTACCTCTCTAACCGCCACATAAAGAGTGGTTCAGATTTAATCTCTCAAAAGACAAAGAGCGGCCTAGATTTAAAGTTGGAAAAAACAAAAAAAAAACTTCCCTACACCGATTACTAACTAATATAAATAATTAATAATTTTTATTAACAAAATTGAATTTTACTATATTGACAGTTAAAAAATTAAGTATTAAGCTAAATGGTGAATTTACTAATAAATATTTTTTGTACTGTGCTATTGCTTGCTTGGAAATGTCTATTTTGCTTGGTTTATATTTTTGTAGAACTTTTGCTACTCATTGAGTCTTTGAGAGGGATAGCAGGCTTGGTATTCAATATAATACCTTTTTGCTGTCAAATAACTACTGTTAAATGTTTATGTGAATATGACATTTGTACAGTTATGATGGTCTGTGGTTGGTTGTTTTGTTGTTCTTATTTTCTCCGTTTTCACTCACAATCTGTTTGTGAAAATGCCTCATGTTGGTGTAATGCCCTAGGCTTTAGTTATGTTTAACTGAGAACCGTTATGTATCATCTTTATCCTTTATGTTTATTATTTGATTATTATATAGTTTGCATATTTATTATAATAATCTTCGTCCCTGATTATTAAGAGAATAATTAGTATAATTGTCAATGGATAATCATATGATGATTATATGCATAGAGATGCACATTGAAATTATGGGTACTTGTTAGAGAACAAGTGACTGGACTTGACCCGTATGAGATTTATGTCATGGTCAAATGTCATAATTAAATCTCATATGGTCACTTCATTTAGTCCTTAGACCTGAGATTATCATGACCTTACATATGATAAAAGTCATGTTTGATTTTAGTCAAACGATATCTTAACACGATATTTATAAAGGCTATCTTTGGCATGATCGAATTCAAGATGGGAAGGATGATAAGTCAAGATGGAATTTGTCCCTCGAAAGAGAGATGTTTTGCTTGGGCCCCTCGATGAGTGATAATGATGGAAAGTGTGTGGCCACACCCCAATGCGATTGGATTATCATTATACTCAAGAATCGAGAAAGCATTGAGCAGTCTAAGTTGACGTGGACCATGACTTGTGTTCAATATAACATCGTGAGACAAAGGGAGAAATGGAAGTGTACCATTGGAAACGTGAACTCTTACGTTATATTATTTGGGTAGACATAATGACTTGCTAGAGTCCGCTTATGTCTTATGAGAGTCGATATGATCGAATTCATTGCCAACATAATATAATCCTATTGGGTCACACACAACTAGAATGAATTGGTTAAACCAAAGGAAGAATGATTGAGAGTTTCTGCATACTTAGCCATATGGCAACGTTTGTCACGCGACATAACTAGCCAATGAGGCGGTTTACACCTGTTTCCTAATTTGATTAGGGCACAAACTCTAAATACTAAAGTAGTATAAATATGAGTCTGTAAACAGCCGAAAAAGAGCCAAATTTTTCAATAGAAATTCACAACAAAAGTTCTCTCAATATTCTTCCATAGGTTTAAGAATCTAGCAATTCACAAGAACTGTTCTTGGTTCATTCTTACGTGTGGATACAACAATAGAGGGTCTTCGCTCGTTTGACGATCAAGGCCTAGAGTTCCAATCTGAAGATTGAAAGGTTCTTGAAGATTGAAGATTGTGATTCAAAATCACACCAATAAATTGTTCGATAGCTCAAGACCGGAAAGCAATTAAGGTTGGTAAATTCTATCTCATAGGAATTCAATTTAATCGTATAGAACGGATCTTAGGACTTGGGTTTTGTGTTAATTTGATGCTTAATTCCGCTGCTCATGGACCCATAAAACCCAACAGTGGTATCAGAGCCCCGTTCTTATGGTTAAGTTTGAATTAACATGCTAGAATTAAGATATAAATTGTTTATATGCTTATTGCATGTTATGTATGCGATAGAATGTTTATTGTTTATGTGAAACAATGTGAAAAACGTCTTCTGATTATGCTGAATTAAATCTGTAAAAGCTGTTTACTTGATTTGATTGCTTTATGATTAGAATTGATTGAATCTGAAAAATCTGCGAACTGGTAACCTATGTCGTGCGACATAGTTAGCCACGAGTGAAAATCTGGTAGTTGGGCAAGGTATGTCACGCGACATACTTTGCCAACTGGCTGAGTTTGTCACGCGACATACTTTGCCTATCTGGCCAGAATCAGTTTGATAATTTTTCTGCTAATCTATGATTATGTTGATAATCTGAGATGTTTTATGTCTTAATCTGGATGCTATAATTTTTTGGAAATAAAATTTATAGGGCTATGCTAGATTAATTCATTGTTTATGATGCATGCTTAATTAATTCAAATATGTTTTTATTAATTGTTGCGATGCATGAATTATTTGTTTTTAAGTGTTAAGAATATTATTAGATGTTTAGTTGAAACATTGATTCATAACTTCCTAAATGTTTAGTTGAAACATTAAATTTTGGTTTTCTGATTGTTTATGAGAAACAAGTTAGTTTACACAAAATTTGAAGGAATCTGATTGTTTATGAGAAACAAATCAGTTTATGAGTCTGATTGTTTAAGAGAAACAAATCAGTATACAAAGTATTGATTATGTTGCATTCAAACTGATATTATAATTGTGCATGACTAGGAAAGTTCTGTCGAAAGAAAATTTGGTACTTAAGCAGTCCTTGTGGCTCACCTATTTTCTTGGGAACTTACCTGGTGCACAGTTATGATTATCTTTGTTAATATGCTTATAATCTGCTTTAAATAACCTTCATTTAACTTTTAAGTTCTTTATGCCAATCCATGATTAAAACACTTGAGACCACTCGTATAGTTTTGGGTGGGCTTGCCATAGCAAGGTGCTTTGATTCTATTCCGTTTGCGAGCAAGATAAGGAAATGGTGGTTCCTATACGTTTAAAGTGGATGAACTTAATTGGGTTATCAAAATGGTTTTGGACCCAAGGCATAAGATGAGATTAAAATATGCTTAGACATATGATGTCTTAAATAAATCTCATAAAAAATCTAAGAGTCATATATGATATGATTGATGTTTTCTACCTAATTAGTTTAATATTGAGCGGTGCGCCATAGCGTACTTGGGATTAAATTAAAGTTGAATCTTAGCCCATTAAATGCATATTATGCTTATTTGCATTGGAAGGTGTATGATTTAGTGGGAGTATTTGTAAAATACATTATTTGCTCTTAAATGATAAATGTGTTGATATTGATATGTGTTCATATAATTTGTATATTTTGTTATAGAAATAGCATTACATAATGATAATTGTGATTCAAGGACAAAGTTCGAAAGGAACAATACATAATGTGTACGTTCTTGACGAATCTGTTCCTACTGAACCCATTGCAAATGTTGCAAATGGCAAATAAGGAAGCAACATTAGAAACATATTGATGATTCTGACAATATTGCTTGCCTTGTATTTGCCACCATGTTTAAAGGCTCTTATGAAGAATCTTAAGCACATGATAACTATTCTTTTGTTCTAGCATAACGCAAAAAGGGAAATGTTCCAAGTGCAAGCTAGGCAAAAGATATATGTTGTGGTGAAGGCTCTTAATTCATATGATGAAAGAAGGAGCAATCCGCAAATTGTGTTAATGGTTGACATAATAAAAGGGTTCATAAAGGAAGGAAAAGAAGGTAAAGCAAAAGTTGCTAAACCTAGGACAAATGTTGTCATAGCCGAAGAGGCTAAACCCAAAGTGTCTCAAAAGGATGCATTTTGCTACAATTGTAATAAGATTGTCATTGGAAGCAAAGTTGCAAGGCTTATTAGGAAGGCCTAAAAGGTGAAGAAGAGCAATATGATTGCTACTACTTCAAGTATCTATATGATAGATATTTTCCTTTCGACTTCTTGTTCTTGGGTATATGATAACGGATTGGATCCCACATTTGTTTAAATGTGGGACTTATGAATAAGAATGGAGCAAGGGTTGCTACATTAACCATAGGGACTTATGAAGTCACTTTACCTTGTGAAATAGTACTTGTTTTGAACAAGTATGACTACGTTCCGAATTTGAGTAGGAGTATTATTTCGGTTTCTTAAATGGATGATGAAGGATATAATTTTCTTATTTTCAATAAGAAGTTTTATATTTATTTAATGATATGCCTTATTGTATTGCATATGTGATGTATCTGATGTATCCCTTAAAGAAGCGGGTTTTGGAATTCCGATTTGATTTTGTTTCCTATTTTGAAGTGTTTTAATTAGGATTGTTTTGCTTTTCCTTTTCCAAGTAGTTTAGGGTTTTTGATTTTGTTTCCTATTTTGAAGTGTTTTAATTAGGATTGTTTTGCTTTTCCTTTTCCTAGTAGTTTAGGGTTTTGTTTAGAGTATAAATACTCTCTTTCATTATTTGTTTTAGGATACGTTTGATTTATTGAATTATTGAATTTTGATTGCTTTGCAATTGTGGGTTTTTCCCTTTGGGTCTTAATTGACTTGCAGAAGACTCTCGCAAGAGATTCTTGTTGGAATTCTTTGAATTCCTTGTGAAGGTTCTCATCTTCTTGGTGTTTACCTCTTCAAATCCTAATTCAAATTGTTGATTCAATTCGAATTGGGTCAAATAGTTGTTAATTCAATTATTTGCCTATCCGTTTTATTTTTCCGCTGCAACCCATTTACATCAGTTGGTATCAGACAAAGGACGATCCAAGGAAGAAAATCTAACAAGAAAGATGACCAACAATGGTGGAGAAGAAGAATCCCTTCTTGAGAAGATCGATATGCGTTTGGAGTTTGATCGTTGTCAGGTAAGAAAATATTCTATAAAGTATAATAAACTTTATAAGGAGTCCGATGATAAGAATGACTTGATGCTTTATTTTGAAACTGAGATTCAAAACGACCGACTTCAAGCAAGTCATCAGTTTTTGGTGGATAAGTATCGCGACGAAAGTGATGTTGTTTGGGCAGAAGCTGGACGATGTCTTGTCCAAATCGATCTTTATACGAAAAGAATTCATCGTTTCGAGGCACGAAGGGAGGCTGAATTGAAGCGTCTCGAGGAAGAAAATCGCCTTGCTATTGATATATTTCCTGCCCAAGAAGATCCTGTTGAAGAGGAGTCTATTGTTGAAAATCTATGTGCAAAGGACAAGGACATTCAGGTTTGTGGTAATAATATTCCTTCCCTTATTATAAACCCTGTTCATGCCCCTATTGAGTCCAAGGTGAATGATGAAATCCGAAGTAATTGGTTTGTTGCAAAATCGAATTTTGTATTGGGCGATATTTTTGTCGGTGACTTTATTATGATTACTCATGTGGACGATGGGGAGGTTGATCGGCCAAGAGATAATGGGATTGATACGGATGATAGTATTATGTCTCCTGAGGAAATTTTCATGCATATATTTATGCTTCGTCGTCATATGTATTCAAAATACTTGTTTCAATGGGGTGGACACGTTTTCTTCTTTCTTCCAAGGACGGGAAAAGATTTGCTTTATTCGAAATATCTCTTTATTTGGGATGGAAGATGTCAGATGTTGATCAAGGGGAGGTCGGGGCGGAAGGTCAACAATGGAGGATCAAACACTACAAAATCATGTTCTTTTTCTAAAGACCAGAATTCGGAGACGAATTCTTTTGAAGTGGGGGTGTATGATGTATCTGATGTATCCCTCAAAGAAGCGGGTTTTGGAATTCCGATTTGATTTTGTTTCCTATTTTGAAGTGTTTTAATTAGGATTGTTTTGCTTTTCCTTTTCCAAGTAGTTTAGGGTTTTTGATTTTGTTTCCTATTTTGAAGTGTTTAATTAGGATTGTTTTGCTTTTCCTTTTCCAAGTAGTTTAGGGTTTTGTTTAGAGTATAAATACTCTCTTTCATTGTTTGTTTTAGGATACGTTTGATTTATTGAATTATTGAATTTTGATTGCTTTGCAATTGTGGGTTTTTCCTTTTGGGTCTTAATTGACTTGCAGAAGACTCTCGCAAGAGATTCTTGTTGGAATTCTTTGAATTCCTTGTGAAGATTCTCATCTTCTTGGTGTTTACCTCTTCAAATCCTAATTCAAATTGTTGATTCAATTCGAATTGGGTCAAATAGTTGTTGATTCAATTATTTGCCTATCCGTTTTATTTTTCTGCTGCAACCCATTTACATCAATATGTCATTGAATGATCTTCATATCCTTGATGATGAGAAACAAAATAATATTGAAGATATCTATAATATAAATGGGAAATCTAAATCGAATAATATGAACAACGCGTTCATATGGCATTGCCGGCTTGGTCAAATAAATAAGAAACATATATCTAAACTCCATTAACATGGACTTTTAGGCTCATATGACTCTAAATCATTTGAGGAATGTGGATCTTGTTTATTGGAATTATTGACCAAACCACCCTACACTAAAGTAGTGGGAGGGCTAGTGACTTATTGGTCATTATACATGAGATGTATGTGGACTATTAAGCAGCATTGCTAGGGGAAGACTTCGGTATTTCATCATATTTCACTAAAGACTTATCTAGATATGACTATGTCTATCTGATGAAGTCCAAAGGTGAATCGGTTGAGATGTTTCAAACATTTCAAGATGAAGTGCAAAACAAACTTGGCAAAACTATTAAGTACTTCGATTAGATCGAGGTGGTGAATATTTGAGCCAAGAGTTTGACAATCATCTCAAAACTATGAAATCGTTTCAGAGTTGACTCCACCCGGAACACCACATTGTATGGTGTGTCTGAAAGGAGGAATTGAACCTTGTAGGACATGGTTCGTTCGATGATGTGTCAATTAGACTTTCCTATTTCCTATTTCCTTTTGAGGATATGCATTAGAAATAATGCGGTTACACTGAATCGAGTCCTTACTAAATCGGTACCTAAGGCCCCACATGAAATGTGGCATGGAAGAAAACTTAGTTTGTCTTTCATGAGGATTTGGGGTTGCGAATCTTATGTAAAGAGACTGGTCTCTTATAAGTTAGCACCAAATTTGACAAAGTTATTTTCGGAAATTAATCTTACAACCGCAAAGAGAACAAAACGTTTGTTGCTCTACACGATTTGTTTCTTGAGAAATAGTTTCTCAATAAAGAATCTAGTGGGAGTAAAATTAATCTTGAAGAAAGTTCAAGAACCTGAAAATGACATGGATCCAAGAGTAGAGACGGAACCAAGTTCACAAAGGAGTTGTGGAACCGGTTCAAGATGCACAAGTCCATCGTAGATCGGATAGGTTACGATCCAAACTCAAGAAATATTAATTTCTCGTTTCGAAAAGTAATAAAGTGGAAGTCATTGAGAATGACAATCCTACTTCCTATCTTGAGGCGATGTCCACTCCTAATTTGGATAAATGGTTAGGAACCATGGAATCCGAATTACAATCCATGTTTGACAATCAAGTTTGGAACTTGATTGGGCTACCTGAAGGTGTAAAAACTAAAGGGTGCAAGTAGGTCTTCAAAGACCGACATGGATGTGAAGGTGTATACTTTCATGACTAAGGATTGTAACAAAGGGATTTAGGTAAATTCATAGTATTGACTATGTTGAAACCTTTTTCGCCAGTTACAATGTCGAAGTCTATTAGAATTTCAATTGCCATTATCACATATTGTGACTACGTGATATGACAAATGGATGTCAAACGACTTTCTTTAAATGGAAAGATTATTAAGGATGTGTATAGTACACAACCCGAATAGTTTGACGATCCAAGAAACTCTAATAAAGTATGCATGTTGCAAAGATCCATGAGATGGGTTGAAGCAAGCTTCAAGGAATTGGAATCTTTGTTTTGATGAATTGGTCAAAGAGTTTGACTTCATCAAAGAACAAAGATGAATCTTGTGTATGCATGAAATTCAGTGGGAGCGTAGTATTATTTCTATTGTTTTATTACAATGATATCTTACTCATTGGAAAAACAAGTTCCGACACTTAAGACTGTTAAGTCTTGGTCAAGAAAAGGTTTCTCAATGAAAGATATTGGTGAAGCCGCTTACATCCTTGGCATCAAGATCTATAGAGATGGATCTAGAAGGATAAATTGGTTTGAGTCAAAGTATTCACATTGACAAGGTTCTTAGAAGAGTCTAATAAAGGTAACTTGTCAATGGATCATGGTACTTCTCTTAGCAATACTCATTGTCCTATGACAACTGATGAGCAAAAGGGAAATGAATGAAGTTCCATATGCTTCGGCATTTGGATCTGTCATGTATGCCATGATTTGTACTAGACCCGGCGTCTCATATGCTCTAAGCATGATGAGTCGATACCAATCTGATCCTGATATAAACCATTGGATGGGAGTCAAGATGATCCTTAAGTAGTTAAGAAGAACTAAGGATACGTTCTTGGTATTTGAAAGCTTGGAAGTTAATCTTGTTGTAAGGGTTACATAGATGCTAGCTTCCAAACTGACAAAGTTATTTTAAAATCGCAATTAGGATTTGTGTTTATGCTTATTAGAGGTGCAGTTTTGATTGGAAGAGTTCCAAGCAGAAATTGTAGCCAATTCTACTACTAAGGCCGAATTTTAGCAACATATGATGTGGCTAAAAGAGGCAGTTTGGATCAAAAGTTCATTAGTGTTTTGGAAATGTTCCAAGTATCACTAATCGGTGAAACTTTTGTTATGACAATAGTGGTGCCACTTGTGCAAACAATGGAACCAAGGTCACAACAGCAATCCAAACACTCACTTAGACGTTCTTCGAGGAATTCATAAAGAATGAGAAGACGTTAAGATATACAAAGTATCAACCGATGATGACATATGGGATTCACTAACAAAGACCCTCGCACAGGCAGAAGCATGATAGTCATGTTAGATCCATGAGTATTCGATACATAAATGGAGCTTAGTGCAAGTGGGAAACTGTTGGTGTAATGCCCTAGGCTTTAGTTATGTTTAACTGAGAACCGTTATGTATCATCTTTATCGTTTAAGTTTATTATTTGATTATTATATAGTTTTCATATTTATTGTAATAATCTCCGTCCCTGATTATTAAGAGAATAATTAGTATAATTGTCAATGGATAATCATATGATGATTATATGCATAGAGATGCACATTGAAATTATGGGTACTTGTTAGAGAACAAGTGACTGGACTTGACCCGTATGAGATTTATGTCATGGTCAAATGTCATAATTAAATCTCATATGGTCACTTCATTTAGTCCACTAGACTCGAGATTATCATGACCTTACATATGATGAAAGTCATGTTTGATTTTAGTCAAACGATATCTTAACACGATATTTATAAAGGCTATCTTTGGCATGATCGGATTCATGATGGAAAGGATGATAAGTCAAGATGGAATTTGTCCCTCGAAAGAGAGATATTTTGCTTGGGCCCCTCGATGAGTGATAATGATGGAAAGTGTGTGGCCACACCCCAATACGATTGGATTATCATTATACTCAAGATCGAGAAAGCATTGAACAAATACAAGTTGACGTGGACCATGACTTATGTTCAATATAACATCGTGAGACAAAGGGAGAAATGGAAGTGTACCATTGGAAACGTGAACTCTTACGTTATATTATTTGGGTAGACATAATGGCTTGCTAGAGTCCGCTTATGTCTTATGAGAGTCGATATGATCGAACTCATTGCCAACATAATATAATCCTATTGGGTCACACACAACTAGAATGAATTGGCTAAACCAAAGGAAGAATGATTGAGAGTTCCTGCATATGGCAACGTTTGTCACGCGACATACCTAGCCACATGACAACGTTTATCACGCGACATACCTAGCCACATGGCAACGTTTGTCACGCGACATACCTAGCCACATGGCAACGTTTGTCACGCGACATAACTAGCCACAGAGGCGGTTTACACTTGTTTCCTAATTTGATTAGGGCACAAACTTTAAATACTAAAGTAGTATAAATATGAGTCTGTAAACAGCCGAAATTGAGCCGAATTTTTCAATAGAAATTCACAACAAAAGTTCTCTCAATATTCTTCCATAGGTTTAAGAATCTAGCAATTCTCAAGAACGGTTCTTGGTTCATTCTTACGTGTGGATACAACAATAGAGGGTCTTCGCTCATTTGACGATCAAGGCCTAGAAATCCAATCTGAAGATTGAAAGGTTCTTGAAGATTGAAGATTGTGATTCAAAATCACACCAATAAATTGTTCGATAGCTCAAGACCGGAAAGCAATTAAGGTTGGTAAATTCTATCTCATAGGAATTCAATTTAATCGTATAGAACGGATCTTAGGACTTGGGTTTTGTGTTAATTTGATGCTTAATTCTGCTGCGCATGGACCCATAAAACCCAACACCTCATTACCTCAGTATTTATTTGGCTATATTTG
Source organism: Adenophora triphylla var. japonica (assembly GCA_022495995.1). Taxonomy (NCBI): domain Eukaryota; kingdom Viridiplantae; phylum Streptophyta; class Magnoliopsida; order Asterales; family Campanulaceae; genus Adenophora; species Adenophora triphylla. The sequence continues at coordinate 406,856 of JAFEMH010000241.1, read as the reverse complement.
GATCGGGGCTAGGTAGAAAGATGGTAGTGAGTAGAATGTGTTCTTTTAGGGGGCGGTGTGGGGTTATGTGTGTGTGGGGGGGGGGGGCGAATTCATCCTTTATTTAATTTTTATACAGTCATTTTTGTACTGTCACCGTGCGATCCGCACGGGTGGGTAATACTAGTCTATAATACAATACACATGGGAAAAAATCGTTTGTAACCGCCGGGATAAAAAGCGGCTGAGATTAATTCTAGAAAATTGATCAAACGGCCTGAATTAATCAAAATATTTCACCTTCCCACTCCAGTTTTATTAACTCCCCACCTTCTCCCCTCAAACATGTCTTTTAACTTTCCCTCACACATCCATTTATTTACTACATGATTTTTTATTAATTTGTTTTTTTAATAATTTTTTACTTATCAATCTCATAAATATCAATAGCAATAGAATTTGAATTTTATTTTTTATTATTTATTGTTCATGATTTTATTTTTTACTTTTTGTTATAATAATAAATAAAAACTTAGTTTAAATTACTTTTTTGGGATTTAATATTTTTTTACTAGCACGACGATTTCGATTAAAAAAATGAAAAAATGAATTTAGTAAAATCGCGAACGGGTATGCATCACTCCGTGCCCTTGGCACGAGGTTAGTACTAGTTAGATTACAATTGGACTTGCAAAATTTCACTATGATTTTCAAAGTTACTAGGTATTAAATTAAGAAATAGAAATTTTAACGAAAGTGTGGATTACATCGTTTATACGATTATTCTTAAACGGTAAGGTCTGAACGGTATAAACCGAGATACGAATATGGGTTTGCCCGAGCTGGGCCCAAATGGATTGGGCCATAAACATAATCCAACATCCAAGTATTAGGGTCGAGAGACACCTTCCTCGTATACCTCGGAGCATATACCTCGGCCTTATGTCATCAGGCTTGAACCGTCATATCCCGAGATGTCATAAGTGACGAGGAGGGAAAAGTTCTTACCTCGGTATATCCTCAAGTGACGAGGAAACAAAATCATTTACCCCGTCATATCTACGTGTCTGGCAATTACCAAATGACAAGGAAGCAGAATCATTCACCTCGGCCTATTTGCCAAGGTCGAGGTAAAACATTTATGTTCCTCACTGCTCGGGCTAGCGTATTACACAAATTCCTTATTCAACAAGGATTATACATTCATGATTCAATCAGGATTGTAACCAACTACACCAAGGCAAGTCAAACAATGACTCTTTATCAGATATAATTCTCTTAGGATTATATCCTATCTCTTTACAAGTTCACTTCAACATGGATTCTATCAATCCATCCCTATAAATACAAGCCCCATGGCTCATTATTGGGTACATTACTTTTTACATTGGGGAAACTCTGTCAATTTATTTTCTCACATACAAACCGTGAACTTATTCTCACGCCGGAGGGCCTTTAGCCGGATCCGCCCCGACTTAGTTTACGTGTTTTCTCTTATTTTCAGGCCTTGCAATCACCGAGCATTCAACGCTTGGATTTAGGCTGATTTGACGATTTTGGCATCATCAATTGGTTTCATTGCCGGGAAGTCGATTCAAACACCCTTTGTATGGCCTGGAAAAGTCGCCTGCAGCCTGGTCACGGTCGGAAATTCTCTAGTTTGAACGAGAAATTCTTTGTTCCGTTTGGGCTCTGTTCTTGTTATCGCCGGATTCTGCGAAAATTTCGGTCGAAATTTGCCAGTTCACGTCTGAAGTGAATTGTTTGGCCTGAATTTTTTGTGTTGGAAAAATCGCAATTGGCTGTTTGTTTGTGGTCAAAATTTACCCTAATTTTGGCCAGAAATTTGGATCTATTGGAAATTGTGATTTTTGGAAAATTTGCACTTGGTAATTTGCTGTTGACTTACAAATGGACGGACAGTTTACGAGTGTTACGGCTGAGGACCCTACCCAAGTGAATGGGGGGAACACTGGAGCCGAGGAGATGCCTCCTCCTCCTCCTCAACCTCAGCCAGATGCCCCTCCTCCCCTCTCCATGACCCTTCGTTCCAAGGGTCGTGCGAATGCCGAGGAGAAGGCGCTGAGCTTCCTCGTCCCACTCGTGCTCGCGGAAAGCAAGTGGGAAGGAAGAAAACAAAGAATGCCGACGCCGGTCAAGCAGGAGGAAGTCAACCCATTGACCGACGCTCTTTGTTACATAGGCAAATGGAGACATTGCAAAGGATGTATGAAACACAGGCTGCTCTTTTGCAATTGGACCCAGAGCATTCCATGGCTGAATTCATTAGGCCATCTGTGGGCAACCCCCTCGAAAGGGAACAAGGTGAGCAACGAGCTCCTATCCTCAAGACCGCTGAACTACCAAAGCAAGCACCCCGGGAACCTACTCGTCCCTGGCATGACAAAGAAGAAGAGGGATCAGGTAGTTGACCTGAGACGCCAATTGACTCCCAGGGAAGAGGAGGTGAACTCAAGGGACCTAAGGACAAGGCTCAGTCTGAACAGGCGAATGTCACCACCTCGTCTAGTCATAGCACCCCGGCGTCCAGATTCTCCTCGTCCTCGTCGATCCCGCCATGATTCTCCTCTTCCTCGGCATCGTCGGGATTCTCCCCGTCCCCGTGTTCGTGAATTTGCTAGGCCAAGGACCCCGAAACCATACAGGATGATACTTGGTGGCCAAGACCTGGAACTGAAGCGTGATAAGGCCCCCTCCAAACGGGACAGCCACCGACATGACGCGGAGCACAGTAGGGTGAATGATCGCCCAAGGATAAATCCATCGTAAGCTCCCAACGAAGCACCCGCTCAAGCAGCGACAAGGGAGTGGAAACCAAGCAGTGGGAGCTGTTGAAGCAAAGACTGGATGACATGGAGATGGGAAAGAAGTTTAATGACGATGACTATGACTGGGCAACTCGTCCGTTCTCCTTGAGGATAACTTCGGCTCCACCTAATCCTCACCTCAAGCTCCCTAATTTCGAGAAGTACAATGGCACTACTGATGCAAAAGACCACGTGCAAGGTTTTGAACAAACTATGAATCTCCTCACCACTGCTGATGACTTGCTCGTAAAGCTTTCGCGAGCACCTTCTCCGGAATGCCTTTGACCTGGTTTCGTGAGCTTAAAAGAGGAAGCATCGATTGCTGGAGAGGCATGAGGAGAATGTTCTTGGACCACTTTGCCACCGCTGGTAAGAGGAAGATGAGGCTGGCCGACTTGGCCAACATCGAGCAAGGAAAGGGAGAAACCACCCTCAGCTATTATAATCGGTTCCGGAAAATGGCGTATCAGTTGAAGAGAGCCTCACTAATAGGGAGGTCATTGTTTGTTTCAACTCTGGCTTAAAATCTGGTCCCCTCGTTTACGAACTCTCAGCCCGGGAACCTCAGACAAAGTCCGAACTATACAAGGTGGCTTATGCCATTTCCATGGCTGAAGATAAAACAAAGAAAAGGGGAGGCGACAAGACGGAAACCGAAACGACGGTACTCGCTAATGACAATGGGAATGGAAAGGGTTCCAAGGGGAAAAATAGAACAAGAAGCACTGAGAAGCTTGAATTCACCCCTCTTACAAAACCCATCTCTGAAATCATGCAGCTAGTAAACCTTCCTCCACCCCGTCCGCTGACTGACAAGCCAAAATTCCCTCGTAACACGAGCAAATACTGTGATTTTCACAAAGACCACGGCACACCACCGATGGCCGTTGGGCCCTCAAGAAAATAATCCAAAAATGGGTCGACGAGGGAAAGTTAGATCGTTATGTCATGAAAAAGACAACAAGCGGAAGCGGAAGGAAGAGGAAAGTGAAGATGACGACAAAAGCGAGGATGAAGACCGCAGCCTCCTAGGGCCAAGTTACATGTGATACGGGAAGAAGTAACTTCTACCGTAAAACTAAGGGACCAGATCCACGAGCCGAGCAAAGTATACCATGTTCCGCTTGGATCCATAAAGCGTAAGAGGTCATTAGTTTCTCTCCTAATGAGTTGGTCGGAAGCCGAGCAGCTCGTGAACAACCCTTGGTGATAAAGGGCCGAATTGACAATGTTGAATCCGAAAGACTTCTTGTTGACACGGGGGCCTCCCGTGACATCCTATATTATTCAGCCTTCCAACAGATGGGCTTGAAAGACACCATGCTGGAGCCTTATCATGGAAGGCTAGAAGGATTCACCAATCACAAGGTTGGAGCCAAGGGAACTGTGGAGCTGGAACTTGAAGTCGGTGATCATCCCTTCCTAGCCAAAGCCACAATCAATTTCGTAGTCATGGATTTGACTAGTGATTACCATGCGATCATAGGCATTCCAAGTCAAGCTAAACTTGGGATGGTGGCCTCACTTCCCCACCAACGAGTTAAATTCCCCACTCGTGCTGGGATTGGATGTGTGAGGGCAACCCCCAAAGACTTCTTGGAACATGTCGTGAAGAGCAGAAAGAAATCCAAAAGTGTGGAGATAGATACCCCGAGGAAAACATCAAGGTCTCAAAGTCTCGTAAAACCACCGAAACTAGCTCCGTAATGAGCTATATTCGTGAGGTGCTTGAAGATGAGGACGAACCTATGGTCCTAGAAATTGCAGATGACCAAGGCATAGTCCTACTCGTACAATGGAAGAGCCTATGGTCCAAGAAATTGCAGATGACCTAGGCATAGTTCCGCCCGTATCCGAGGAAGACCCCGTTCTCTTCAACGGCCGTAACTCGGGGCCAACCACGACCTAGGGAAGGTCAATCTCCCGATGTTGATAAACTTATGGAGGAAGAAGGCCTCAATGTGAACGACAACGAAGGGAGAAGAATTAGAGAGATCATTATCGAGTCTCTAGAATTCCGTGACGGTCCCGAAATGAAACCCGTAGATGAACCGGAAGAGGTAGTCATCAATCCCGACTATCCCGAACAAAAAATCAAGCTCGGGGCCAACTATCTCCGTAAGAGAAAGAAAAATCATCTCCTCTTGAAAAATAGTCTTGACGTCTTTGCTTGGAAAGTCGAAGACATGAGGGGGATCAATGAAGAGGTAGCCCTCCACCGCCCGGGAAGTTGATCCTTTAGCAAAGACTATCTCCCGCACAAGGAGAAATTTTGCAAGGGACAAGGAGGAAGCTATAAAAGAAGAGGTGCAAAAATTACTTAGCGCCAGAATAATTCGTGAAGTCAAGTACCCCATTTGGTTGGCCAATGTAGTGATGATGAAGAACCAAAATGGGAAATGGCGTATGTGCATAGACTTTACTGATCTAAACAAGGCCTGACCCAAGGACAGCTATCCTCTCCCTAGAATTGACAAGTTGGTTGATTCCATTGCTGGACATCAAACTCTCAGCTTCCTAGATGCCTATTCAAAGCTATCATCGATAAAAATGGCGGAAGAGGACATTGAGAAGACGGCCTTCCAAACACTGGGAAATTACCGTTACATCATGATGCCTTTTGGGCTCAAGAACGCGGGTGCTACATACCAACGGATGGTGAATCGAGTTTTTGCAAGCCAAATAGGTCGCAACATGGAAGCTTATATTGATGACATGGTCATAAAGATCAAGGAAGGCAACACGTTCTCGACCCGGAAGAGACAATTCACAACCTCCGAGCTAACAACATGAAGCTGAACCCAAGCAAGTGCGTATTCGGAGTAAAGGCTGGAAAATTCCTAGGCTTCATGGTATCACAAAGGGGAATAGAGGCCAACCCCGAAAAATTAAGGCGCTCATGGACATGAAGGAACCTACCACGATCAAGGAGGTTCAAAGACTAAATGGAAGAATAGCGGCCCTCGGAAGATTTATCGCCAAATCCGCCGAAAAGTCACCGCCCTTCTTCAAGGTATCAAGGGTACCAAAAGCTTCTCTGGACTCCCGAATGCTCAAGCATTCCTCCGGTTGAAGAAGTACTTGGGCTCCCCTCCCTTGCTTAGCCAGTCCGACTACCGGTGAGATGCTATATGTCTTCCTAGCCGCCACCGATTATGCCGTCAGCCTTGTCTTAGTTCGGAATGACGAAGGAGTTCGAAGCCTCGTCTACTATGTCTCTAAGGCACCGTCCGACGTGGAAAGCGTATACTTCAATGTGGAGAAGATAGCGTACGCACTAGTCATCGCCTCAAGAAAATTACGTGCCTATTTTTACGCACATCCTATCACCGTATACACAAATGAACCATCAAGAAGATACTACATAAGTTGGACGGCTCCGACGTCTCCTTAATTGGTCCATCGCTCTCACCGAGTTTGATATCACTTACCAACCAAGGAAGACCCTCCCGGCACAGCCCATTGGTTGACTTCATGGTCGAGATCGCCTTTATGGGCGAGCATCTCCCCACCTCTCTAAGCAAAACGCACCGAGGATAAAGACTCTCCCATTGAACTCCCACTCCAACCGTTGGATCCCGTACACCTGACGGATCAGCCACAAAAGAAAGAAGCGGAGCGGGAATTGTACTAGCAAGCCCAGAAGGAGAATATACTACGCAAGACGCCATCCGTTTCAAGTTCCCTGCCTCCAATAATCAAGCTGAATATGAAGCTCTAATATTTGGCATTGAGTTAGCCTCCTTCTATGGAGCAACTAAGGTGGCGGCTTTCTGCGACTCCCAACTCGTTGTCAAACAAGTAAAGGGAGAGTATAATGCCCAAGACCCCACCCTTGCCAAGTATAGAGACCTGGTCCTAGATATGACGAAGAAGATGGAATTTTTCGAGCTCAAACAAATTGGCAGGGAAGATAACCAAGTCGCAGACGTTCTCTCCAAACTGGCAACCATGGATGTGTCTAAGACCAGTCCATATGTAGTTTATGCCGAGGAACCTGCGTACGAAAGACTACAAGTTATGCTCTTAGATAGAGAGGAGAGATAATGGATCGATGACTACATTGAATACATTGAGAAGGAGAAACTCCCCGAAGATGAAGCTCAAGCTAAACTCATAAAGAAGAGGTCTCCAAGGTTCGTGGTAATAAGCGGAGTCCTCTACCGAAGATCTTTCACGAAGCCCCTGCTAAGGTGTGTCTATCCCAAGGAAATTGAGAACCTCTTGGCAGAAGTACATGAAGGCGTTTGCGGCGGACACCCGGGGGCCAGAACCTTAGCTGACAAGATCATATCGCTAGGTTACTACTGGCCAAACCTAAGGGAAGACGCGCACGCCTATGTTAGAAAATGTGACAAGTGCCAAAGATTCTCTGACATTCCTAGACTACCGGCAGTTGAGCAAACACTTGTAATACCTACGTGGCCATTTGATATGTGGGGGATCGATATCATCGGACCCTTCCCACCCGCCCGTGGTAATTGCAAGTACGTGATAGTAGCTGTTGATTATTTCTCCAAGTGGATAGAAGCCAAGGCATTAGCCAAGATAACGGAAGAGAATGCGATAAACTTTGTCCATGATAACATCTGGTGCAGATTCGGCCTTCCACATACAATTGTCTCTGATCATGGACTGCAATTCTCCACAAAGACATTCACTACGAGTTGGGAAGGGTAAAAGTCCGACATGCAAAATCTTCGGTTAGCGAGACCACAAGGCAACGGCCAAGGTAAGCAAAGAAACAACCGGTCCTAACCGCCCTTACCAAGAACCTTGAGGGACGCGAGGGTAGATGGTTGGACGAACTTCCCTAGCCTTACGGGTCGCTTTTCGCACAACCACCCGGGGCCAACCGGGAAACCCCATTCGCACTAACCTTCGGTTCTCGAGGCTATGGCACCAGGCGGAGATGGCCATCCCTACTATGAGAGAAACTCCCATTATGATGAGCAAGTCAACAAGGTCAATAGGCTCCTAGACCCGGACCTCGATAGATGAGAAACGACTAGCCGCACGATGAGGATGGTGAATTACAAGCAAAGGACCAAGGCGTATCACGACAAGAGGGTCATCGTAAGAGTATTCCAAGTACGCGATTGGGTACTTAGAAAGAATTGAAGCTACCGGGTCGGAAGGCGTAACAAAACAAGCTCTCCCCAAATGGGAAGGTCCCTATATCATCACTCAAGTCATTCGAGAAGGGACCTACAGATTGAAGACCAAGGAGGGGAAGGATCTCAAGCATCCGTGGCACTCCGACAACCTTAGAAAATATTATCACTAGTCTAGTTTAGTTTATTTTACAGTAGTTTAGTTTCTTATTTTACTGTCTTTTATTTTTTGTTAGTTGATAGGATCGGTTCGATGTAATCGCATTTCGCCATTTAAAGCGCTTTCTTCCAAAGATGCAAAGCAACTATCAACTCTTCACACGTATTACCCAGTGAGACGAGGACTTTATCCCCGACTCTTCAAACACACAGTCAAGGGTCCACCTTGATTCAGATTACTAATGCCCAAGACCAAGGGTCCTCTCGCCTAATGGCTTACCACACATCCCGTCAAGGGTCCACCTTGATTCAGATTACCACGCCCAAGACCAAGGGTCCTCCTTGGCCTAACGGCTTACCACACATCCCGTCAAGGGTCCACCTTGATTCAGATTACCAAATGCCCAAGACCAAGGGTCCTCCTCGCCTAATGGCTTACCACACATCCCGTCAAGGGTCCACCTTGATTCAGATTACCAATAGCCAAGACCAAGGGTCCTCCTCGCCTAATGGCTTACCACACATCCCGTCAAGGGTCCACCTTGATTCAGATTACCACCAAGACCAAGGGTCCTCCTTGGCCTAATGGCTTACCACACATCCCGTCACGGGTCCACCTTGATTCAGATTACCAATGCCCAAGACCAAGGGTCCTCCTTGGCCTAACGGCTTACCACACATCCCGTCAAGGGTCCACCTTGATTCAGATTACCAATGACCCAAGACCAAGGGTCCTCCTCGCCTAATGGCTTACCACACATCTGTCACGGGTCCACCTTGATTCAGATTACCAACACCAAGACCAAGGGTCCTCCTTGGCCTAATGGCTTACCACACATCCTGTCAAAGGTCCACCTTGATTCAGGATTACCAACAGCCAAGACCAAGGGTCCTCCTCGCCTAACGGCTTACCACACATCCCCGTCAAGGGTCCACCTTGATTCAGATTACCACGCCCAAGACCAAGGGTCCTCCTCGCCTAATGGCTTACCACACATCCTGTCAAGGGGCCGCCTTGATTCAGGATTACCAACAGCTAAGACCGAGGGTCCTCCTCGGCCTAATGGCTCACCATACATCCTAACAAGGGTCCGCCTTGATTCAGGATTACAACACATTCAAAGCCAAGGAAACCTTCCTCGGCCTAAATAACTTAGAGTATAGTTAAAGCTGAGGAGTTTTTCCTCGGCATAACCACTTGCTCAACAATTTGGGAACGAGGAACCCTCCTCGGATCCCACATTCATAAACCTGTTGCTTATGCCTAGCATACGGAAACACAAACAAGTCAGTGAAATAACAAGAATATTGACAAAAGGATTTTTCATTGATATTCAAAGAAAATTACAAGTCCTACCTTCTATTACAAAAAAGCAAAGAAAGAAGAGAAATCCTATCTAAGTTTGCTTGCCGTCATCAAAAGGCTTTTCAAGCCAATCCTCAGTAATAGAGCCGGGGGGAGGAAGATTAGTTTGGTCAGCATTGGCTTCAGTCCTCTCAGCCTCCTCTCCCTCGACCTCGGCCTCGTGCTCCCCAAAGATCCCGGATGGCCTCCACCAAGGCCTTGATATTACCGGGGACGACAGAAGCCGGCCTCCACACTTCCCGACAAGCTTGGGCATCCTTCTCTGCTATTATCTCCAAGTTGTTTTCAGAGAAAGGAACCAAGTGGTGGAGGGCCCTAACCTCTTCGGCGTACTGATCCCGGCAAATCAGCTGAGCAACCTTGTTTATATCCAAGCCGGTGGAGGGGTCAGCCAAGATACTACGGGCCAGGTGAAGATAACCATCTTCAAACATGGTGGCCGTTCGCTCGTCCACGGCATCCTGAAAGGCCGAGCTGGCCATCATAGATTCCTTGAAGGCCGGGCTCACCTTGAACCGAGCAACGGCCTCTTCTTCCCTAGCCGAAAGGGTAGCTTCTAACCCTCTACAACAGGCTTCAGCTTCCTCGGCCCTAGTTTGGACCTCAGCTTTTTCCTTCCTTGCCGTAGCAAGCTCTTCTTCTTTCAAATGAGATGCTCCTCGGCTTTGGTCTTCTCTTCCTCGGCCCTCTTCGCCTCGGCCTCTACCTTGGCCTTGGGCAAGATCGAGCTCGGCATCCTCGGGACTCTCGTAAGTTTGACCAAGGAGGCCTTATCAGCCGCACTCTTTGCCTGGGCGTTCTTGGCCTCATTCAGGCGCCTGGCTTTGGTCTTGGCCAAGACGTTCTCGTACGCCGTGACGGAAGCCAACTGAAAGAGAAATCAATGTTAGAAATTCAAGTAAATCTCAAATTTAATAAAACCGAGAAAAAAGAGATTCACCTCGGAGATTAGGAGCCCTTTTGCGGCAAAGCAAGACATCCTCACTTGGAGCCTCTTTGACGAGGGCCTCGTAGGTCTCCTCATCCATAGCCCTCTGTACGGGAGCTCAGCCTAGCCTTACCAAGGGTCCCTCCCTAATCTGTAAAGGAAGGCCCCTAAGACGGGGAACGTTGATGGCCATGCTCTTAGCGAGCTCATCGGCCTCTTCATCAGTTTTGATGGCCTGAATGGATAAAGGGGGAGGAGCCTCAACATTGGGGGCCCCACCAACAGTTGCCCTCTTAGCTGCGGGCTCCTCGGCGCTGGTTGCCTGGGATCTCTTGGAGCCTGAACGTCGGCTCACGAGCCCCCTCTCCTCGGCTACCTCTTCCTCGGCATCAACATGGAGGCTATGCCCCTCTATAGTTGATCAGTTGGGTTGTTCCTCAGTCGCCGCTCCCTCGGCATTTACCTCCCCATGCAGTTTGAGGGGAAGGGGTTGGTCACCCTGCACGTTAAGTATCAAGTTACGGGCATTGGCTTCTTCCCGTCTTTCCACCAAGCCAGACTTCTTGCTCAGCTTCCTCTTTTGCTTTATAAGTTCCATGGGGCTCATTCTCCTCGTAGACATTTCTGCCTCTTCCTCAGGGGTTAGATCTGCAAAGAAAAGGACGAGGAGGTCAAATACGAGCAGAAGAAAAAACATTCACAAAGTAACCAAGTATCAAGAAGTTAGATATTTACATCCAACTATGTTTATTTCTTCCAGACATTGGTCTGGGGGATGGGATTTGCACGTGGTACAATCCTCGTGAAATACAAGGCCGGGTGAATTGTCCGCCGTTAAATCGCCTTCCCCTCTTTACGGTGATGAGGGGAACTACCCCGTCCCTCGGCCCCGGCATCAATCCAGCTTGGACATAGTAGTGATCTGAAGACTCTATCACCGACCAATCAAGGACCCCCACCTCGGCGAATGTCTCCAAACGCTTGATTAAAGCCTGGGTCCACTCATATTGTTGGACTGGGAATGACGAGGTTGGATCCTTGCAAGGAGATTGGAATTCCCAACCTTGGCGACTCTCAACCCTGATGACATGATTATCCCAGCCTGCAACTTTGCTAGACATGGGGAGAAGAAGCTTCGGTTTTGTGGATGCACTCCTAATGACGAGGAGCCAACTTTCCTTGACAAATTGGACGTTATAAAAATGCCTAAAGGCTCCCATGGTCGGCTCGTACCCTAAGCTACAGCAGAGGACAATAAAGCTAACGAGAACCCGGGCACCATTAGCTCCTAGCATGGGCGGCACCACCCTTACATCGTCCAAAAATTCACAGATGAAGGGGTCCAAGGGAAGACGAAGTCCCTGTTGAAACTGTTTGAAGTAAAAATGGACATAGTCTTGGTTGTAATAAAAGCTCTCCTCCTCCTTCTTCGTCTTGAGCTCAAGCTTGCCCATATAAGTTAATCTGTACTCATCTTTATCTACCCCGTATTTGGAGTATATCTTTTCCAGCATGGGATCCCCGGCCCCTCTCTTGTCGCTTTCCTAATCCTAGGCCTCCTCTTCCTCGGCCTCCCCTTCTTCGAACCAGGCGGGCATCAGCCTGGGCACCTTCCACAAAGGCATCAACTATGTTGGTGGACGAGGAGGGCTCTCCTTCCCTTCCCGTCATATCTGCATAAGGACGAGGAGACAAAGTTAGTTACCTCGTCAATGGCTGATCTTAGGACGGGGAAGGGAGATTCCCCTCCTCGTCATTTCATAAGGCCGAGGAGGGAGCCTTACCACTCAGACGCTCACGCATTTCACAATCTGAGGCCGGATAAAACAGCTCGATGTACTCCACTATCTCGGCCCTATTCTCAAGCAACACAATATTACGAGTTGACGAATCAATTCGATCTATTCTGGTGCTATCGGGGTATTGGATGAACATCCGAGTACGGCCATAACCCCTCAACATCTTTCCTATGTCATCCAAGGTGAGCATCAACCAAGGTCCCCTCTCTCTCCGATAAACCCTCAGGTTGCCGGTGTGATATCCATAACGGAATCGGGGGGAATGGTCTCAAGAACGAGCCATTGCTAAGGGGAATCAAAGATTAAAGGGGGAGTTCATTCAATATTCAAAAAAGTTCAACAAAATGCAAAGAAAAATCAAAGATTCAAGTGTTTGAGAGTTGACAACAAAAAATGCATCAAGAAAAGCTTCAACCTTCAACAATGGCAGTTCATTTTTCTTGGCACATTCAAAATCCTTCCTAAAAACCCTAGAAATCGCAAAGTCATGGACGGATTACATAGAAAAAGGAAGATTTCATACCTAATTGAGAAGAAATGGTCGGAATCGCAACTGCAACAAGCTCGCCGGAAAAAGGAAGCTTCGCCGGAAACTGGGTAAGAAGAAAATCGGAGAATCGTCGGTGAATCTGGCTTTCGTTCTTTCAATATGCTCTCAATTGCTTGGGGTTTGTAAAGAGTGAAATGAGAAGGGTTTAGCTTTTTATAACCCCTTTATCGGGTCAAACCCATGGGTAAAGAGAAAATACGGGTAAGGCGCCTCAAGAATTAAATGCGGATGACAGTTATCGAGGCGTGACAAGACTGGGGGGCCCCAGGTAATCATCAGAATAGCAACCGTCAGTTACATGAAGCGACACCGAGGACACGTGTCAAACCTGTTCGTATCCCATAAAGCCGAGGACGAGGTGACATTCTACTCATCCTAAGCTGAGCTAGAAAGTCGGGGGCCACTGAACGGTATAAACCGAGATACGAATATGGGTTTGCCTGAGCTGGGCCCAAATGGATTGGGCCATAAACATAATACCACACACAAGTATCAGGGCCGAGATATCATCAAGTGACGAGGAGAGAAAAGTTCTCACCTCGGCATATCATAAAGTGACGAGGAGACAAAATTATTTACCCCGGCATCTCTACATGCCGGCCAATCATCAGAGGACGAGGAAGCCAAACCATTCACCTCGGCATATAATAAAATGCCGAGATAAAATATTCTTGCTCCTCATGCTCCGGCGTTAGCGTGTGCATTACACAGTCCTTATTCAACAAGGATTATACATTCATGATCCAATCAGGATTGTAACCAACTACAACAAACCAAGTCAAACAATGACTCTTTATCAGATATAATTCTCTTAGGATTATATCTTATCTCTTTACAAGTTCACTTCAACATGGATTCTATCAATCCATCCCTATAAATACAAGTCCCATGGCTCATTATTGGGTACGTTACTTTTTACATTGGGGAAACTCTGTCAATTTGTTTTCTCACATACAAACCGTGAACTTACTCTCACGCCGGAGGGCCTTTAGCCGGATCCGCCCCGGCTTAGTTTACGTGTTTTCTCTTATTTTCAGGCCTTGCAATCACCGGAACAATCATCGCTTGGAGTTGGGCTGAATTGACGATTTTGACATCATCACTCTCTTATATCTTACTTTTCATAATAACAACACTTAAAGACATCTTTACTTATAAACCCCTTCAAGGGGTTTATATGTCCAACACATCATCACTTTTTTACCTTCTCATTTTTATAAATCTCTAACAACTTTTTTTCCGTACACTCATAAACCTCTTCAAAAGCTTTTTAGAAACACTTTTTTTTTAAATAACATTTAATTTGTTAAATGTTCAGTTTGTGAGAAAAAAAAAAGTCATAAAAAACCGCTCCATTGTGATGGAGCGGTTTATGTCTTTCTCTCACCCTTTTGATGAGGTGGAAGGCCACCTAGGAAAAAGCCCACCTAACAATGGAGTGGTTTATGTCTTTCTCAGGCCCGTCTCAATAATTATTGGAGTTTTGTGCGAAATGTGAATATTGGGCCCATAATTTTTAAAAATTAATACAAAAATTATAATATGTATATATAAGTGTTTTTATATAAATATTAAAGTTTTACAAAATTAAGTAATAAAATTCAAAAATAATTTATTACATTGATCATTACTTTTCGCACAACATAATTTTTTTTTGAAAGCTATATACCTAATGGACCTAGATAAAATGGAGGCCCTCTAAAATTTGGGGCCCGGAGCGGAGGAACCTCTTGCACACCTAGAGAGCCGGCCCTGGTCTTTCTCACACCCTTTTGCTGAGGTGGAAGGCCACCTAGGAAAAAGCCCACCTAAAAACCTCTCCTTTTTATCACTAAGGTTGCTCTCCACTATACATTTTTCTTAATTTTTGGACAAATCTCATTTTGTGTCTTTTGTAATGGGATGGTGAAAGTATAACTTTTAGTGGTTTGGATGAAATATAATGTTTAAAATTAGAGCAATAATATTTATTTGTAATTACCATTTATGGTGAAATGAGTTTCTTACTGCATACTGCATAATATAACACGAATTTAATGAGAAGTAGAAAAATGTTGTTTAGCCTGATAAAGATGATGAGCGGTTGGATTGAGAGATAATTTTTTATTTTTTTTTTGTTATCCAGGTTTTCAGTTTTGTCGGACTAATCCTGGACCACCAAGTATCGGCCCCTCAGTATATTGGCGGGGAGGTAAATTGCGGGATGTGCCCTATACAGCCAGGGTGGCAGCACCCCTTATAGTCCAGAGCCCCAAGGGAGCCCTCCTACAAGGCATTTACATCACTTTTACATCACCAATTGGCTGCTCCAGCTGCTCCTGCCAAAGAGGCATTTACATCACTCTTACAACACCAATTGGCTGCTCCAACCCAGCAATGCTGCTTCCTTAACTGCACGGATGTGTTCCGGGGGGCTCCTAGGGACCCTGAAACCAAGATAGGAATTAAAGCCCCAAAAATCCCCTTGGGGGGACTCGAACCGGTGACCTTCCCTTCGGAAATTCACCAAGATATCACTAGACCAAGGCCCATTAGGTGGATTGAGAGATAATTGATTGGATGGAAGTGGTGGAAGTGACTGTAGAGTTGGGAGGGAAAAATTAAATTGATTTTCTGCAAGAATATGGGGAAGAGAAAAAGGATTACTTAAAAAAGTAAAATTTTTACTTAAAAAAGTAAAAATTAAATTGATTTTGGCTGTAGTAAATTGTGATGGAAGGAGGAGAGTAGATTGTATTAGTGAAATATGGGGAGTGAAATTTATGCATCCAAATATGATGATGTAAGCATAGCGTTTTGGTGGGAAATTTTTCAATACCATAGTGTCAAGTATTCATGATGATAATGTAAGCTGGTTATTATTTAGTAATATACAGTAGGCGAAGATCTAAGTAGTAGGATAGTGTTTTGGACAAATTTTAACAAGTAAATTTATTTATTTAGGATGTTGAGTACAAATGGAATATAATTTTCAAGTCAAGATGAACACGAGGATATAACGAGAAAAACCTTTGAAAAATCGTTCACCGGAAAAAACATTGGGAGGCTTTAGGAAAAGCCTACCTTAACAAAAAAAGATAATGTTATTGAGCCTACTAATTTGTGAGTACAAAGTGCAGTATGAGCGTAAAGTAGAGTGTGAAAGCGTGAGCTTTTTAGGGAATATATTCTTGTTTCCTTATTTCAAAAGACTTCTATAATGGTAAGAAGATTTTGTGACTTTCATGGAAGATTTATTATTGTCCTATTTTGACTAGGACTTTGTAAATAGAGTAAATATCTTTTATTTATGTACATAGTTTTATATTAGGACTAACCTACTAACATTCTATTTCTTTGTGAGTGTGTTTATGTTTTCTTATAGGAAAAGAGATCTCACAAAGGAAGATGTTGATTACTTGAAGATCTTCTCCATGGTGCATATAAATACAAGGCATTCAACACAAGAGAAGACACGAAAATTTTGAGAGAAAAATACATATTCTTCACAGTTTTCGACATTGTTGATTTTAGGTTGTGAGTGAAGGTTGTGCCTCACATCCGTAACTCACATCTAGTTTTTCATAGAGTTCTTTGTTTTACTTCTGACCAGAATAGGTCCTACTTGGGAAAGGGGAGTTGTTCTTGTCATGGAAGGTGATTAGAACTCGTTTAGTATTTTAGTATTTTAGTTTTTCACTTATTTGTTTTTGTAAGTAACAAAAGTTTTTATAGTGAAAAGTTTTTGGGCGTAAGCCTAGTTTGCTGATCTCACAGATCAGTAAGCGCATAAAACTCTTGCGTTATTGTTTTTAATTTGTTTTATTCCGCTGCATTATCTGTGGATGTGTGGACAGTTGTGAGACACATCTGTACTTACATCCGTTGTCTGTTGGGTGATTAAAGTTTCCTAGCTACACGAAACTTTCAATTGGTATCAGAGCCAACTCTCGATATATTACTGAGTGTTGATCCAGAAAGTGTAGTCATTATGGAATGCCAAAATCACCAAAACAGGCCTCCTGTCTTGGATGGCACGAACTATTCTCTTTGGAAGTCTAAGATACGTAATTACATCAAAAATTTTGATGAAAGGGCTTGGATGTGTATCCTTGTTGCATGGCAACCTCCTACTGTGGAGAAGAAGCCTACTTCTGGTGTTGGTGAGTCTATTTTCGAAAGAAAACCTGAAGAGCAATGGACTCTTGAAGAAATTCAGGCTGCTAATTATAATTCAAAAGCAATGGGTGCTATTTCCAGCCATGTTTTTGGGAATATGTACAAGCTTATCACTAATGAGAGCGTAGTCAAAGCTGCTTGAGATATTTTGCAAACTCAATGTGAGGGAGCACCAAGTGTAAAAGCTACTAGGCTTAGAATTTTAATGGATAGGTTTGAGTTACTTCGAATGGAAGAAACTGAGGACATTGTGTCATATGCTGCTAAAATCCATGAGATTTCAAATGAGTGTACAAGTCTAGTAGAATCAATCTCCAATGCAAGACTTGTGAGTAAGATTTTAAGGACCTTACCTGAGAGGTTCAACATAAAAGTGGCTGTGATTGAGAAAACTGATGACACCAATACTGTAGGCAAAATCGTAGATATTTTGACTGTGTTTGAGCTAAACCTAGAAGCTCAGAAAAAGAACAAATCTCACAGTCTTGCTCTCAAAAGTGCTGCTGCATTATCAAAAGAGCTTGTGGAATTATCCTCTGAGATTGACAAGTCAAATCTTGAAGAAGAGGATATGGCTTTTATTTCAATGAAATTCAGTTCCATACTGAAAAATAAAAGGATAAGTAAATTTTCTAACATACCTACTCCCAGTGCTACTGAAAAGGCAAAGCCTAGCACTGACACTGGATTCAAGAAACCAAGCTTTGACAATAAAAAATTCTCTGAGTCTGTTCAATGTAAGGCATGTCGTGACTTTGGTCATTATGCCAATGAGTGTGCTAATACACTCAAAAAGAAGGGAATGAGCTTAACTGCCACCCTTAGTGACAGTGAGGATGAAGATGAAGTGGCTAATATGTCTATTATCAATTGCCATTATGTGTTTAATGCATTCTGTGCAGATATAGAAGATGGAGTTCCTGAAAAATCCTTGGATGTGGTCTCAGATGTGAACACATCTGGTGTCACATCTGACCTAATGCTGAACTGTTTCACAGTAAAAGGTGATTCTGAAGATGAAGATAGGGACATCCCCTATGAAGAACTTTTTGCAAAATACAAGGAGTTGCATACAGATTGGATAAAAAGATTGGACAAGATTGAGGTACTTGTTAAGGTAAATAAATCTCTTTCTAATAAATTGGCTACTTGTGAAGATGAAAAAGCTATACTTTCAAATGAAAATGATGTTTAAAAAGATACCATTGCCAAACTTGAAGTCCTTGTAAACAAAAGAGAAGTTGAGCTTGAAAAATTCAAAAATGAATGTGAGAAAGCTGAGATTACATTTACCAAGTTAAACAAAAGTAAAATGACACTTGATGAAGCTATTTTCATAGGACAGCTTAACAAAACTGGTTTGGGCTTTGAAAAAGGTAATTTTGTAAAGGAGGGATGTGAGGCTTCTACTTCAAAAGGTGTGAAAAAACCAATTTTTAGAGAAAAATTCCTTTTGAGTGAGAAAAGACCAAGGAAGAGGCACTACATCTGCCACTATTGCCTTGCTACTGGTCACATTAGACCCTTCTGTTACAAACTAAAGGCTGATAAAAAATCTGGTCACTTCAATCAGCCTCAGATGTGTGAGAAGATGTATGCACATCCAAACACACATCCTGGTAATCTGAGACCTCTGCAATCCAAAAAGAAAGCTGTTAAGCAGTGGGTGGCCAAACCAAGCGCCACCTGCAATGTTTGTTGTTTACTCTTCCCTCAAGAGTACTGTCTCTGGCTCTTGGTATTTTGATAGTGGGTGCTCTAGGCACATGACTAGAAACCAAGCAGTCCTCCTTGACTATGAAGTAATTAGTGGGGGGAAAGTAAATTTTGGTGGAGGTGCTCAAGGAAAAATTGTTGGGAAAGGAACCCTAGATGTCAAGGGTCTCCCAAAATTGCACAATGTGTACCATGTGGAAGGCTTGAAAGCCAACCTGATAAGCATCAGTCAACTATGTGATGATGATCTTTATGTGAAGTTTGATAAGCACTTGTGTGAAGTGTTTGATAAGGATAATAAATGTGTGTTTACTGATCCTAGATCTGCTGACAATTGTTACTAATTTGGTGACAATCTTTCTTGCCTAAGCTCAAAAGCTAATGATGTCAATCTGTGGCACCAAAAATTAGGGCATGCTAGCTGTAGAACTCTGGAAAAACTTCAAAGGTTTGAAGCTATTAAAGATCTCCCTAAACTGAACTTCAAGAACCCTGATGTTTGTGGTTCATGTCAAAAGGAAAAGCAAACAAAAGCATCACATAAAAAGGTCCAACAATGCTCCACTTATAGGTGTTTTGGAGCTGATTCATACTGATTTGATGGGACCTATTGAAGTAGAAAGCTTTGGTAGGAAAAAGTATGCCTTTGTGTGTGTTGATGATTATTCAAGGTACACTTGGATAATGTTCTTAAGAGAGAAATCTGAGACAATTGGAGAATTCAAGAATTGGTACAAAAGGGTTAGAAATCTTTATGGTCTTAAGGCTGTGAGGATTAGGTCTGACCATGGTACTTAATATGAAAATCAAATGTTTACTAATTTTTGCAATTCTAAGGTAATCACCCATGAGTTTTCTGTACCAATCACTCCACAGCAAAATGGAATTGCTGAAAGAAAGAATAGAACTTTGCAAGAAATGGCTAGGGTCATGTTAAGTTCTAAAAACACATCCAAGAAATTAGGCGAAGCTTTAAACACTGCTTGTCACATTGGCAATAGAGTGTTTCTAAGGATTGGTAGCACTGTCACTCCATATCAAATCCTCCTTGGTAAGAAACCCACTGTGAAATATTTTCATGTGTTTGGATGTATTTGTTACATTCTCGATGATAGAGAATATCTGTCAAAGTTTGATTCAAAGAGTGACAAAGCAATTTTCATGGGCTATTCCACTAATAGTAGAGCTTACAGAGTTTTTAATCTCAAAACTAAGACCATTATGGAATCTGCTAATGTTATTTTTGATGACTCACTTTATCTTAACCTCAAGACTGCTAAGGATGATGTTTCAGGTTGCTTACTGGACTGGAAGGATGAAGAAAAGGTGCTGAAAAACCAACAGAAACTTCCAGTGCTGAAAAATATGTTGAACCTGATAAGGATGTAACCAAGGATGTGGACACATCTGCCTCCACATCTGAACCCACATCTACTCCCACATCCACTCAAAATCCTGTAACTGAGGACAGTTCCTCTGATTCTGATCAGGATGATGCTCCAGAAGGTAATGTGGATGGGTCTGTGGATAGATCAAAGGATATTCCTTCAAAAATCCAGAAAAATCACCCCACTTCACAAG
This sequence comes from Adenophora triphylla var. japonica, assembly GCA_022495995.1. NCBI lineage: Eukaryota > Viridiplantae > Streptophyta > Magnoliopsida > Asterales > Campanulaceae > Adenophora > Adenophora triphylla. The sequence continues at coordinate 386,678 of JAFEMH010000241.1, read as the reverse complement.
TTGTGGGAGATGTGCATGCTCAAGTGAGAACTAGACAAAAGGACAAAGTTGATTATAGAAAGATGGCTGGTTTGTGGAGTTGCTTCTCAGCATACTCCCAGGTAAGCTTTTGTTGTTTTGTTTCTAAGATTGAACCTAAGAATATTGCTGAAGCATTGAAAGATGCTGACTGGATTCTTGCTATGCAAGATGAGTTGATTCAATTTGAAAAGAATGATGTTTGGACTCTTGTACCTAGACCCTCACATGGTAATGTCATAGGAATCAAATGGATTTTCAAGAACAAAACTGCAAGGTGTGATCATTAGAAATAAAGCTAGGTTAGTTGCTCAAGGTTACACTCAAATTGAGGGAATTGATTTTGAGGAGGCATTTGCTCCTGCTGCAAGGATTGAGTCCATTAGGCTTCTGTTAGCTATTGCTTGTTACCTCAAGATTACTCTTCATCAAATGGATGTTGGATGAGGAAGCCTATGTTGAACAACCTAAAGGCTTTGTGGACTTCAAGTATCATAACTATGTGTATAAGCTAAAGAAAGCTCTGTATGGGCTAAAGCAAGCCCCTAGAGCTTGGTATGGTAGGTTGACTGATCATTTGCTTCACCTAGGATTCAAGAGAGGTGAGGTTGACAAAACACTATTTGTGAGGAAAAATAAAAAGGAGATTCTTGTGGCACAAATCTATGTGGATGATATTGTGTTTGAGTCAAACTCTGACCCTATGCTAGCTGAGTTTGTGGATAGCATGACTTCCACATTTGAGATGAGTATGGTAGGTGAGTTGAATTTTTTCTTAGGCCTACAGATTAAACAATTCAAAGATGGCATGTTCATCTCACAGTCTAAGTATGCCAAGAATCTTGTGAAAAAGTTTGAACTTGAACACTCTTCACATCAAAGAACACCAATGGGATCTTCCCAAAAGCTAAGTCATGATTCAGATGGTGAGAGTGTTGATCAAACCCTATACAGAAGCATGATTGAAAGTCTGCTTTACCTCACTGCAAGTAGACCTGACATTATGTATAGTGTGTGTCTCTGTGCAAGATACCAAGCTAACCAAAAAGGTGTCCCATCTTAAAGCCTTGAAAAGAATCATTAGATATGTGAGTGGGACTGTGAACCTAGGACTACATTACTCCAAAGAAACAAACACCAATTTGGTTGGGTACATTGACTCTGACTGGGCTGGAAATAGTGATGATAGAAAGAGTACCACAGGTGGATGTTTCAACCTAGGAAATAACCTTGTGTCTTGGTATAGTAGGAAGCAGAATTGTGTGTCCTTATCCACTGCTGAGACTGAATATGTTGCCCTTGGGAGTTGCTGCACACAACTACTTTGGATGAATCAAATGTTGAGAGATTATGAATTAAATAGCAAAATTTTGACTGCTTTTTGTGATAACAAAAGTGCCTTGGACATATCTAAAAATCCTGTCCAACATTCTAGAACAAAGCACATTGATATTAGACATTACTTCATTAGGGATCTTGTAGAATAAAAAACTGTGTGTCTGGAATTTGTTGGGACTGAAAATCAATTGGCTGATATATTTACAAAGGCATTAGATTTGGAGAGATTTTCCTCATTGAGGAAGTCTCTTGGTTTGTGTGATATCTAAGGTTGTGAGCACAAATGTGTCTCACATCCTCTAACACATCTATAGATTAGATTAACTGAAAAAAATATATAAAAATGAAAATAAAAAAAAATATCATGCATTAGCATGAATTTTCTCAGTGTGGTCACTTGTGAGTCTTCATCTAGAAATTATTTTTGATCACTTAATTGTGAGCACTTCCTGTTCATGTCATCTTTTGATGACTTGATATAATTTTCCTATGTATCTCACAGTGGGTGCTGTTGTGGGCATTTTTCAACATGGCGACATCTTCAATTGATCCTGCATATCGAGATGTCATTACACTGTAAGTATTGTTTTAATATTTACTTGTTCAATATTTCCTAATATTCTTATTCTTATTTTTCAGTAATTAAGAGAGGAATGCGGAACAATCTCCAAGCACGTTCAACAGACCTTCAAACGGCTAGGGCGACTTGGTCTCACGGAGGTTGAAGTGATAAACCAAAATGCCGAGATTATAGGAACCATATTGACTCTTTCATATCTATTTGTATTTAAGGGGAAATGGAGACGGAAAAACACATTCATGCTCATACGCACACACTCTACACAAAAAGCTCTTGTAATCCTCTCCATTATCTTCCAAAGTTGTATTTGTGATCATTATAGTAAAACCTTTAAGGTTGGAGACCTAACTCCCGGGGTTTTTTCCAAAGAAGTTATCACCTCCAAGGTTTTCCTCGTTAACAAATCGTGGTGTCATTATCTCTTTTTCATTCTTTTGTTCCATATAATCGAATTCCATAGTTCCCTCCTTATTGTTCAATCCACACACTAAACATAGTTAAGATTCTACTTTATTGTTTTTTCTACCAAAACAATTTGGCGCCCACCGAGGGGCCTCGTGGTTTATCGGTTATTTGAAACATTTCCTAATCAAATTCACTATGTCTGCACCCCCAATGTGTCCACCGCCGGCAAAGGTCCCGCCGTTGTTCCCACATCAGGAGGTAGAACCAGCTTGTTACCACCACCTCCTCAGACCGGGTCTCAGCCAACTCAACCTACGAAGACTCCACAAAAGGGGGCAACGTCTTCCAATGCGAGATCTTCGACATCCGGAGTATCTTGACCAGGTTGAATCAAAGGTTGGACCAGCAAGATAACAATTCGAAGGTGTTGACCAATTCCATGATTAAGATGCAGAAAGACCAACAGCTCATCGCATCTCGGCTTGAGAATATATCACCGCTGCGTGCAAGGATTCTCAACTTTGACAACACCGGAGGATCTACATTTCAGAATGAATTCATTCCAATGGGCACTCCTCCTCCGCTGACATCTTTAATGATGTCGACATCTTTGCCCGGGGACACCCCATTGACGCCATCTTCCGCAGGATTCACCCCATTCATTCCATTTATAGACAACACTATTGTCACGACTACTACGGACGATTCTGGTTTGCTAAATAATCTTTTCAATAATAATAATTTCAATCGTATTCCTATGGCCGACCCTTTTGCAGAAACCCACTAGCTAAACGGATGCAGGATCTCGTAGAGTTGATAATGAACGTGCCAGTGTGTAACTCCTCCAATTCAACCAGTGACCCAAAGCTGTTACAATCAATCCCGGTTTGTCCCAAAGAATTGCAAATGTCGACATCCCGAAGCGTTTCAGCGTACCATCTATGAAGTTGTACGACGGCACCACGGACCCAGAGGAGCATGTTGCACACTATCAAGAAAAGATGGACATAATCCATATCCCGCTTCAATACGGAGGCCTGCTTATGCAGGGATTTGGATCCACCTTGTCCGGACCAGCTCTCAAATGGCCGATTAGGCAACCCCTAGGTTCAATTGGTTCATACGCCCGGCTCATCAACATGTTCTATAACCAATTCTCATGCAATCGACAATTTGAAAAGTTGACAAGTGATCTCTACAATGTGACCCAAAGAGCCCTAATGAGACTACGAAGGATTATGTCCATCGGTTCAATAAGGAGGTGTTAGAAATTCCCAATCTTGACATGTCGATGGCCACGAAGCATTCAAAATGGGGTTGAAGAAAGATTCACGATATTATCAAGATTTGGTAATGACTCCTTGTAAGCGGCTAGAAGAAGTCAGAGCAGGGCATTAAGGTTCATAAGACCGGAGGAAGATGAGCCGCGAAGATCGAAGTCGTCATCCAAGATGTCGACATATGACCATCCCGAAAGAAAGACCGAATCGTCCCATCGCAGAACAACCGTCCCAATCCTTATCCGAGAATTGACACTAGCAAAATTAATTCGATAGACGGTGAGGATGAAGATAGTGATAATGTGCCTAACATTTCGATTATTGTTTTTCCGTTGACATTTCGGTGTACTGCGTGCAATGGGCAACCTAGGAGACAAAGCCGATGGCCAAAGAAAATGGACAAAACCACAGAGGATGGCGTGACAAATCAAAATGGTGCGCTTACCATGAAGACTTTGGACACGTTGCGAAGACCGCATCGCGTTAAGAAAGGAGATCGCATTACTTGCTCTCGAAAGGACATCTTAAGGAGTTGTTGGGATCCGTAAAGAAGAAGGCCGAAAATGCGAAGCTCCTCATGAAGCCGAAAGGCGGTTTCTCCCCGGCATCAACAAAGGTGATCAACTTCATCGCTGGAGGCTCGAAATATGTGGAACATCCTATTCTCGCCGCAAAACGACACGCTAAGGAGTCAAAAGAGGAAAAGCCGAGAGACGGCCCAGATGTCGACACCTTGCCCGGATCCAATTACCTTTGATGAAAGTGATCGTGATAACTTGCCGGAACCCCATCATGACGGTCCGGTTATTTCCTTGCAGATCGCTAACCGTACAATACGACGTATTCTCGGTAGATGGGGGCACCCGTCAATCTTATTATGTTGGGTACCCTTAAGGAAATGAACATCCCGTAATCGGAGATTGTCAAAAAGTCTTGATCTTTGGTAGGCTTCGGTGGTGAAGTCAAAGAAACGGAGGGGGAGATAAAGCTTCCAATATACTCAAAGGGCCTCAACACCATGGAACGGTTCTGCGTAATTGATTGCGCAACATCTTACAATGTCATTCTTGGAAGACCGTGGATTCACGGACTGAAGGCCGTACCCTCCACTTACCATCGGTGTGTGAAGTTTCCAAGACCTTGGGGTGTCGCTAAGATTTACAAAGTGATCAACAGTGGCCATGGAATGTTACAAAACTTCAATGAAGGCGTCTACATCTCCAAAACAAGCATAGCAATTACCGAGGAAAGTACGTGAAGTACTGGAAGCTAGGGAGGATGATGTGAAAGAAGTATTGTTAGATCCTTCCAACCCGGACATCAAAGTACTTATTGGCACCGACATCACGTCGGATATAGAAGAGAAGCTTGTGAACCTATTAAGAAGCGAATAAAGAGTTTCGCTTGGAAACATGATGACATGACAGGCATTAGCAAAGATGTCATCACTCACAAACTTAACGTAGATCCTAGCTTTAAACCAGTGCACCAGAAACGTAGAAAGTTTGCAGAAACCAAAAATCAGATCATCAAGGAGGAGGTAGAGCGCTTACTCAAAGCCAACATGATACGGGAGGTCGATTATCCAAGATGGTTGGCGAATGTGGTTGTGGTAGAGAAGAGAAACGGGAAATGGCGAGTTTGCGTCGACTTCACCGACTTAAATAAAGCCTCGCCCAAAAGATCCTTTCCCTTTGCCGCACATAGATTCATTAGTTGATGCCACCTCGTGTCATGAACTCCTCACTTTCATGGACGCGTCCTCGGGATTTCAACAAATTCAGATGGAACCATCTCGACCAAGAGGACACTACCTTCATAACCCCCACAGTATTTATTGTTATATTGCCATGCCTTTTGGACTAAAAAATGCAGGTGCAACGTATCAAAGGCTCGTCAACAAGATGTTTAAGGATCAGATTGGGGACACAATGGAGGTATACATCGACGACATGGTAGTAAAATCCAAGAAGGCCAAGGATCACATAAGCAACCTCTCTCAAGCTTTTGACATCTTGGAGTGTTTCAATATGAAACTTAATCCAGCCTAAATGTAACTTCGGAATGAAGGCCGGCAAGTTTCGGGTTATATGGTTACTAAAAGAGGCATTGAAGCCGCCCAAGAACAAATACGCGCTATTCTCAACTCCGTCATCACCTCAATCTGTCAAGGACGTCCAAAGATTGACAGGAAAAATTGCCGCACTCACTAGATTCATTTCAAAATCCTCGTATCGATGCAAACCTTTCTACGACATCTTAAGAAAGAACAAGAAGTTCCAATGGGAGGAACAACATGAAGAAGCTTTTCAGAGCTCAAAACTTACCCGTCGACACCTCCCTTATTGGCCAAACCTCGATGGAAGAACATCTTTACATCTACCTAGCAAGGTCCGAAGGCGCCTGTAAGCGCAGCCTTGGTGACGTAACGAGATGGTAATCAAAGCAACCCATCTACTATATAAGTAAGACACTCTTAGATGCCGAGACCAGGTATTCTCATTTACAAAAATTAATTTTAGCTTTGATAATCGCTTCTATTAAATTAAGGCACTATTTTGAAACACCTACTATTATTGTACGCACTAACTATCCTATTAAGAATGTCATGAGAAAACCGGAGATGTCGTCGAATGGCGAAATGGTCTCGTACAATTAAGCACATACGACATCAAGTACGAGCCCGTAACCGCAATAAAATCCCAAGCCCCGCCGATTTTGTGGCCGATTTCACCCAACCCTACAACAAGAGGTGGAATTGGAAGTACATCAACTTCAAGATGATGACATCCTAAAAATTTGGACTCTCTACACGGACGGTGCTTCCAACATGAGAGGTACAGGTCTTGGAGTTGTACTAAAATCGTCTCAAGGGGACATAATACCACAATCTATCGCTTGCGCTTTCAAGGCTACCAACAATGAAGCGTAGTATGAGGCTCTAATTGCAGTTTAATCGCAGCCCAAGACTTAGATGTCAAGCATATCCGGGTGTTCATGGATTCATTACTAATTGTTAATCACAACGGGTCCTACGTCGCGAAAAACGCTAAGATGACAACATATTTGGAAATTGTAAAAATTATTTCGGCCAAATACAAAACATTTTCCTTGGAACAAATCCCACGGGAAGAAAATTCTCAAGCGTATGCTCGGGCAAACTTGGGTTCAAGCCTTCAAAAGCTTCTCACAAACCAAGATCCCAATCATACATGTTGACATCCCAAAGAATTGACCATCTTGAGATGTTCGCCCTGGATGCCGACATACTTGCCTCTCCCCGCAAAGAACCTCTTGGACAGCCTCCTATTATCAAATATCTCTTAGATGATACGATCGGTCGAGGAGAAAAATGTAAGAGCCTTCTGTGCTAAGAGTATCTAAATATTTACTTATTGATAATCTCTTGTTTAGAAAATCCGCCGCAGTCACTACTTAAGATGTCTAGAGTGCGATAGAGCCCATCAGTTCTCAAGGAGCCGCACGAAGGAGATTGTGGAAATCATACCGGGGGCGTAAGTTTACATACTAAAGCTCTTAGAATGGGCTATTTCTGGCCTACAATGAGAAAAGATGCCGTTGACTACGCAAAGAAATGTGATTCCTGTCAACGACATGGGGACATCCCGCACCACCACCGAACTGCTACATCCTATCCCGTCACCATGGCCTTTTATGGTTTGGGGGAATGGACATAGTAGGAAAACTTCCCATAGCACCAGGGGGACGAGTATTTCTTTTGGCCATGACAGACTACTTTTCTAAATGGGTAGAGGCCGAGGCATATGTGCAAGTTCGTGACAAAGAAGTGATATCTTTTATCAAAAGGAACATATTCAATCGATTCGGAATTCCATCGTAGATAATTTGTGACAACGGCTCTCAATTCATCAAGAAGAGGACCCAAGATTTCTTGACATCTTGGGGTGTTAAGATGGTGACATCTTCGCCTGTTCACCCTCAAGCCAATGGACAGCAGATTCTAGCAACAAAATAATAATCAAGAACTTAAAAGAGACTAAACCGTAAGAAAGGACGTTGGGCGTAAGAGTTACCAATGGTCCTATGGGCCGACAGTAACGACATCTAAGAATGCTACCGGTCAAACCCCTATTCACTTGTATTTGGAACCGAATCGTTATTCCACAGAAGTCCTTGTACCAACGGCAAGATACAAATGCGACATCCGAACATAATAAAGACATCTTGATACATGACCTGGATACCGTGGACGAGCTAAGGGACATGGCCAAAGTTCGCATGGCAAAGATATCAAGAAAGGGTAGCCCGATCTTACAATAAAAACGTAAGGGTTAGAAGGTTTCAAGTAGGAGACTTAGTCCTACGAAAGGCATTCCAAAATACCAAGGAGCCCAATGCAGGCAAGCTCGCCCCAAAATGGGAGGGACCCTACTTAATAGATGCACAAGCCGGAAAAGGAGCATATCGCCTTGCAACCTTGGATGGCCAAATGATACCGCGAAGTTGGAACGCCATTCATCTCAAAAGGTATTACATTTAAATATGATTTCCCATGAACTCATCTTTCCGTGTATGAATCGTCTTTTAATTCTTTACAACCTTTCTTTTCTCCTATGCATCTTTTTTATTATTTACAAGTTAAGATGTCGCTAATATACTTTGTGGAGAGACGTCAACCTTAGTTGGCGTCCGTTTTTAACGTGTTTCTATCTTATGAGGTATTGACACATTTACAAGGGGACATATCGAATGCACGCAAGGAACAACGATTTCTCCTCCGTTAGAGACTGGCCATCTCTTCTCAAGTAAAGGTACACAATCCCTTCTAAGGTTTAAAGAGTTAATTACCTCTTTCTTAAGAAGTTAGGTTACCACACCTTCGCCTCGGAGCGCAAGTTATCTCACTAATTGAGGTGTGGGGTGGGCCTATATGGGTAAACTCATATAGCTTACCCATTCCCACTCGCTTAGATGATTGATCTTAAGTATTATTCTTATGGTTATGGCATATTCGTGTCATCTAAGTATCTACGGTTTATGGCATATACGTGTCATCTAAGTATCTACGGTTTATGACGTATACATGTCATCCTAAGTACCTATCATTTCGACATACTATCATGTCACCATATGTGCAAAACATACAAAAAATTATCCAAAAGAAACAAGCCTTGACGTGCTTGAAAACTATTAAACCATAACTAAACTAAAGCAACCATAAAGTATCCGAACTACCAACAAGAACGTGCACAAGTGTTGGACCAACCCAACACATAAAAAGATTGTCTTTAGTCCTTATGGACCCATTACAAACCAAATAAAAATAAAAATTGTCTTAAGGGATTCCACCCCAAGAAACATCAACAAAATACCAAGAACCAAGTTTATTTTACCTTTTTCAGTGGCATCCGTCGGAGGTATTGCTCGACTAACTTCTCCGGGTTTCTAAAAATCACCCTGTGTCGGTGTCCTCACCACTGTTCCTGCATCCTTGAAATCATCGATTGCTTTTTCCTCGTGAATTCGTTGCAAAGCCATTTTCTCTTCATTCAGTTCCAACTCACATGCTCTCTCGCCCTCGATATTCCTCAATCATTTGGATTCTAGTTTCAAAGACCGCTTTGCGAGCCTCATGCACCAAGTCGTCCCGAAATGCTTCCATCTCCCTTTCATGATCGATGTCAACGCTTGCGAGCCCGGACCGCCATTTTAATATCTCTTCATTCTTGTCCCCGATCTCCAATCCCCTTTCCCTTATTATGCTTTGTCGCTTCCTTCAAGTCCTTCTCATATTCAACCTTACTCATGTCGTAGGTATCGCATTTTTCCCTCAATGTCCTAATTTCTTTGGACATTAATTGAGCCATCGAGACAATCTATCATCAACAAGAAGAGGTATTTTACTAAAAAATAAAAGAGGATCAAGGTGTCCACGATTCAAAAGCAACTCTTACCTCGATTTTCCAACACTTCTTCATTCCAAATTTGTTTCTCTACACCGGAGATTTGTTCCACCCTTTTTCTCTTCGGAGTAATCTTATCTATCTCTCGGTATGTTCTCTTCCGCTTTCATCTTACCTTTATATTTGGCCACAATATCACTTGTCGTCAAGCCGGAGAAAGTCACTGCATATAAGAATATATGTTAGCAGGATTCAATAAAATAGCCAAGTGATACGTTGATTCTGACTTACTTATTTGAGAGCGTCGTAATTATAGAGGAAAGATAAAAACTGTATGCTTTAGAAGATTACTCTCCCCGTAATATAGTAGGAGACGTCTGATTTGGATAAAGAATTTGGAGAAGATTGGATAATCACAATAGTTATCCCGAATTGCGGTTATCAAAACTCTTCCTTTTTAGTCGCCTCGTATCCCTAACCGTCGCATTGAAGCCAGTTAGAAGATGAACGGTTAATCAAAAGAAAACATTTTGCCTCTTCAGTTGCCAACATAGTCAAATGTTTTTGGGGACAAATTGTTGTGGGCATTTTTCAACATGGCGACATCTTCAATCGATCCTGCATATCGAGATGTCATTAAACTGTAAGTATTGTTTTCATATTTACTTGTTCAATATTTCCTAATATTCTTATTCTTATTTTTCAGTAATTAAGAGAGGAATGCGGAACAATCTCCAAGCACGTTCAACAGACCTTCAAACGGCTAGGGCGACTTGGTCTCACGGAGGTTGAAGTGATAAACCAAAATGCCGAGATTATAGGAACCATATTGACTCTTTCATATCTACTTGTATTTAAGGGGAAATGGAGACGGAAAAACACATTCATGCTCATACGCACACACTCTACACAAAAAGCTCTTGTAATCCTCTCCATTATCTTCCAAAGTTGTATTTGTGATCATTATAGTGAAACCTTTAAGGTTGGAGACCTAACTCCTGGGGTTTTTTCCAAAGAGGTTATCACCTCCAAGGTTTTCCTCGTTAACAAATCGTGGTGTCATTATCTCTTTTTCATTCTTTTGTTCCATATAATCGAATTCCATAGTTCCCTCCTTATTGTTCAATCCACACACTAAACATAGTTAAGATTCTACTTTATTGTTTTTTCTACCAAAACAGGTGCTATAAAAAGAAAAAAAAAATATGTGAGAAACAGCTGCTTTACCCTTAGTATGAAGCCAGACCATTGTGATCAAGTGTTTTTCATAAGAAAACTTGAAATCAGACTTGACAAGATCATTGGGAAAAAGAGCTATCTTTGGGATCAAGTAAAGTGAAAGCTACTCACAATGCAAAAATTCACAACAAAAAATTGGTGAATGCATCCTAGAGGCTGTGCAGATTGGATTATTGCTCATTGACTTTTTGTGATCTAAATGTGTCCCCAAATGTGACTCACATCCTATGCCACATCCATAAGCTGAGAATTTTTCCATCACTTGTGTGTTTGCATCATGCTAGTCATACTGCATTCTTTAGGACATATAGGACCTTTGTAAATATACTAGTTAATTTATTTTCATTCTTAATTTATTCTTTGATTTTATAGGTTTTTGATCCTCAACATCTCCCATGAAAGAAAAAGGTGTCTATAATTCCTTGTTTGAAAAGGTTGGAAAAATTTCGAATGAGATTCTGGTTTGGAAAAGATATGGCTAAATTATTTTTGTTTTCATAAAAATCTATCAAAATCTTAGTTATTTTAATCCCCTATATTTTCGAAGGTGGTTGTGTGTGGTAATCTCAAAGGATTCTAGCCGTTGGAGGACTTTTAAGGTATTAAGGATGTGTGAAACCTTTTTGGAGAAGGATTTCAAGTTTCAGTTGGAAAGGGGGAGCTGTGAGTATTAATTAGACCTCACATCCGTCCCATCCCCTATAAACCCTTGCTAAAACCTTTTGTTCTTCCATCTTTTTGCAAACAATCACACACACATTGCAATTAATTCTCTTGCACTGTTCAACCTAACGCCCTTGTGTAGTTTAAATGGTTGATCACTCGAACATTCGTGAGGAAGACGTCCTTGATATTGAGCCCCTTTCGGTCGCCATTGCTGAAGCTCCCATTGCCGCCAATCCTGTAATTTCTAAATTCCTTGCTGAAATTCCTCCCCCCTCATCCTCGTCTAGCTCTTCAATGGAAGCTTCTCCTGCTAAATCCCCTACATTGGAACCATTGTCTGTTTCAGTAGCTTTTGAAAACCCTAATCCTCCAACCTCTCCGGTTTTACAACCATCGGTTATAGCCTCTGTTCTACCCTCTGTTGAAACCCCTTCAACCAAGAAGAGGAAGCTAACCCCTGCAAAACCCTTGGGCCATGCTGCGATTCAAGTTCCCCAACGCAATTTACGTCGATCGCACATGGTTAGGAAATTGTGTGAAGCTGACAAGCTTAAGAATTTGAAGAAACCTGGTGGTAAGCCCTCTACTGCCATAGCTTGTGATGATGAAGAAGAAGAAGAGGAAGTTGCTCCTCTTATTAGAACTAGGGCTCAACCCTCAACAATTACTCCTCCTGTTGCTGCCCCTTTCTCTACTCCTTCTGAAGTAATTACTCCTGCTGAGCCTATTGATTATGTTGATCCTGCTCCAACTTCTCCCATCAAGCCTTCTGATCCCAACATCTCTACTCCTACTCCAGTAGTTGATACTCTTGCCCCGAGTGCTCATACATTGATGATCCTTCTGTGTTTAGTGATGAGGAGCCTTTGGCCAATATCTTGATGGAATTGAAAGGTAAGAAAAAGGTGGCTGCTACAGACCTAGAGCCTATTGATGAAGAAGCTGATGATTCTAAGTCCAGTTATGATAGTGATGATATCTTGCCTCGAGATGCCAATTTCAAGCTTGGAAGGGCTGAGCTTGAACAAGAAAAGGAGGATCAAGAAAAGGATGCCTCTTCTGATGATGAGATAGAGGTGGAGTCTGTCAAAATACCATCTCCTGCTAAGGATGTGTCTGAAGATGTGCACACATCCAGTCGCACATCCACTCGGAAGAAGGCTGATAAAGGTATTTCTATATCTCTCTCTGTTGCTCCTGCCTTTAAACCCTTTTCTAAGAAGTTTTTATCAAAGAATGCCTCTGATAGGTTTGGCCTGATTGCTAATAAGGCCTTTATTATTGAGATGAAAAGGGACAGAGAAACTTTCTTTAAATTAGGTATGGATAAATTTTTTGAAGAGAGAGGCTTGTTTTTAACTGTGGATCACCCTCTCCCATTCTACCCTAAGATGGTTTATGAGTTTTATGCCAACTTAACCAAAGGGCTAGATAGATACTCCTCTCCCTACACTGTCTATGTTAGAGGAAAGTTTGTCCCCTTTTCCCCATCTGTGATCAATGATTTCCTTGGTTTGGATAATACTTTGGAGCAGCTCTGTGCTATTTCTGATGAAGAACTTGTGTCTGCAATCACCCATGGCAAAGTAACTTCTTGGCCTGTAAAGCCAAAAGATTTGGGAAGTGGATCTCTCTCCACTCTTTATTGTTTTCTCCATACAATTCTTGTTGCCAACCTGTGCCCCTCAAATAACAAGACCTCTGTTACTAGGGTGCAAGCTGATCTTCTTTATAGGTTGGGTATTAAAAGAAATATCAATTTTGGAGATTTCATTTTTAGGAAAATCTGTGCCTATGGAGAACCCCCCTCTAAAAAGTGGTCTTTACCCTATCCCTCTCTCATCTCTCAAATTTTGATTGCCAATGGTGTTAAGCCTGAGAAAGGTGAAGATAATGTTGATAAGTTTGATTTGTTTAAGGAGACCAAAACCCTCCTAGATTCTAAGCAAAGATTTATTGATCTCCCTTTAGGTACTGTTCCTGAAATATCTATGCCAGATGTGGACACAACTGAACCCACATCTGAAGACCCTTTTGCTGCTCAAATGAAGGATTTGGATGCAGAAATTGCAGCTGCTGAATCTCATACCTCTGCTTTAACTGATCAACTCCAAGCCTCCAATGCTCATGCCAACAATCTTAAAGCTCTTAAGGATAGACTCCTCAAATGGCATGCTAATCTTTCTGCTCAAAAAGGGGGAGATAGGTGATAAGTGACTATTATATAGTCATTTATCCTCATTTTTATATACTTTTTATAGCATAAAACATCATTTCTCATTTCATTTCTTATACTTTTTAGTTTCTTTTCCTTATTTTCTAGATTTTACGCTTTTGGTATATTTCTTGCCTTTTTAGACAGGTTTTAGGGTCATTTTATATATACAAAGGATACATGGACATTTTGGTCCAAAAAGATGAAGGGACACCAAGCAAATAAGCACTCCAAGTTGAAAACCGGTCGAGCGGCCGTGCGTGAGAGATGGAGCGGCCGTGCACTTGGCATTTTTCGGGCCACTTTTGGCCCTAAAATATGGAGTGGCCGTGTCTTGAAGAGGAGCGCCCGTGTCATCGAGCGGAGCGGCCGTGCGGCCTAAAGTAGGAGCGGCCGTGCGAGGTGTCAAGGCTTGAATTCAAATCGGCGCCAAGGGTCACACGGCCGTGCAACTTCCTTGACACGGCCGTGCAAATCGTGACCGCGATGTAAAGGCACCTTTTGGTTGCACCCGATTGAAGAGTTCCCTCCTTTTTATAAATAGGACCCTAGAGATCAGTCTTAAGTACGAATTATTAGAGAGAAATGCGATAGTTGATAGATAGAAAACACAAAATACTTGTGATATCAATTTCTAAGAAGATTTGAAGATCAAGTCATTACTTTGTTCTTAAAGTTACTTTGGAAGAAGATCAATAAAAGAAGCATTATTTCCAGCAATTGTTCATCATAAGTCTCTCTTACTCAATCTCTTATTTTAATTGTTTTTACTTTATAAATGGCTTGTGAGTAATCCCCCATATTCTTGGGGTTGGAAACTCAAAACATGCTTATTCATCATCTAAAAAATGATTAGTCTTGTCTTCTTTCTTCATCTAAAACAATTTCTTTATATTATTCTCTAAATGCCTTACTTATTGGCGATATCCAATTTGTATGATTCGGTCAATTGAGAGAAGTACCTAGCGGAGAATCTCAATTGACGGAACCATATAAAGAAACTAGGTTCATTGATCACGAGAGTAGTTCAATGGCCTAGGGATGTTCCTTTAATGGAAAGTATGTTGAACTTCCGTCCTTAATGGATTCTTACTAATTATGGTCAGCTAGAGATAAGCCGGAATGCCCGTTTGTGACGGGCGGGATCAAACATAAACGGATTTCTCAAACGGTTAGAACATAATTAGTGAAGAATACAAACGCTATTGTCCTAGCCCGAAATAGTGTAGGCTTAACATACCATCCTTTGCTTTTTATGAAAACCTTTTATTTCTAAGACAATGACAATTTGATGAATAAGATTATGTGTATGATTTCCAATCCCGAGAATGCTTCGTTTTATAAGAATTCAATTAAAGTATTTTTGTCTATGCTCTCTATTATTCTAAAAACAAATTTTATCTACCCCCAATCCTTTTTATATTTTCTAAAGACAAAATTATACCAAAGTAAACCCCGTCTACTGTGGGATCGACTCGTACTTGCACCCGCTATATTATAATAGCCCGTGCGCTTGCGGATATAAAATAAACCGTTAGGTTTCGACCGAACAAGTTTTTGGCGCCGTTGCCGGGGACAACGGTTTACTTTTTATTTTTGTCTTTACTACAAATTTTTAGTTTTTGTTTTTACTATTTTGCTTTCCTATCCTATAATGCATTGCGTTTAATTTCTCTTCAAGTGTTTTTGTAGTTTATGAAACGGTCTCGGACATTTGTTGACAACTTTGATCCGGAACCCGAAAGAAGCTTTCACGAAAGATTAAGAAGATTTAGAGAAGCCCTACAAAACACATGGACGGAGAACCGCAAACACCTGCTAGGACCCTACGGGACTTTGTTAACCCAAGTACCCCGGGAACTAGATCCCCTATAGTTGTGCCGAATGCCGGAGCGGCAAACTTCGAAATAAAGCCGCAACTATTGCATATGGTTATGAATAACCAATACAGCGGCACTGCCTTCGAAGACCCCCATCTACACATCCAAACATTTCTTGAATATTGTGATACTACACGTATTCAAGGTGTTACGGTAGAAGCGATTCGGATGCGCCTTTTTCCATTTTCTCTCAAGGATAAGGCGAAACAATGGTTGAATTCGGTCCCCCAGAATTCATTAACAACATGGGCCAGATTCAAGAAGCTTTCCTTGGTCGATTTTTCCCGCCAAGCAAGATCGCTTCAGATACGAACAAAGATCACTAACTGGTCAAACAGATAGTGAAACTTTGTATGATGCATGGGAACGGTACAAGGAACTTCTCAGAATGTGCCCCCACCACGGGCTTGAAAAGTGGTTAATTGTTCACACCTTCTACAACGGTCTCATTTTTAAAACAAGAGAGACCATTGATGCCGCTGCAGGAGGAGCTTTGATGAACAAAGGAGTAGATGAGGCGTACGACCTCATTGAAAACATTGCATTGAACCATTACCAATGGTCAAACGAGAGGGAGCAACAACAAGGTACGCCCGGTAAATATAATGTTGATGCAGTTACTCTTCTCTCCTCTAAAGTTGACATGCTTTTAAAGAAGTTTGATAATCTTAATGTCAATCCCGTTGCTAGTGTAAATGTATTGTGCGAACTATGTGGGTCTAACTCACATGGTACGGATAACTGCAAGTTGCTTGACGTTACTTCTAACGATCAAGTGAACTTCGTTAATTCTTTTGGGCAAAAAGGAGGAATGTATTCTAACACATACAATCCCAATTTTTCCTATAAGAATAACAACGTTCTTAACCCGCAATCATTTACACAACATCAAGGTCTTACATTTGGAAATTTCAAAAATACTTCAAATATTTTTTCTCCCCCTAAATCAAAATTAGATCTTTTAATGGATTTCATAGTTGAAAGTAAGAATGAGCAAGAAAAGACTAATGCTGAATTTAGGGAATGCTTTAAGTTATTTAATAATAGATTTGATGAATTAGCCACCCATAATAAAATATTAAATGAGCATGCTAAAGCAGTGGTTACTAGAAGTGGGAGAGAGCTTGTTGATTGTCCACCTAAGGAAAGTAGCCCCATTAAAGAAAGTATTAGTCAAAACCCACCCGTGGTCGAGACTAATGATGAAGATGATAAGGGGACGGAATCCCCTAAAATAACTAGAAATTTTGATCCACCTATACCTTATCCTCAAAGGTTGGTAAAGGCAAAACTCGATAAACAATTTGCAAAATTTTTAGAAGTTTTAAAATCTATCTACATTAATATACCTTTCACGGATGCTTTGCAACAAATGCCTTCTTATGCTAAATTTCTCAAAGATATTCTTTCTAACAAAAGGAAGCTAGAAGAAAATGAAAGCTGTTGCCTTAACAGAGGAAGTGAGTGCTTTGTTTTACAAAAAGGTTACCCCCAAAACTAAAAGATCCGGTACTTTCTCTATCCCTTGTAATATAGGTAAATTTGATGTTGATAATGCTATGCTAGATCTAGGAGCTAGTGTAAGCCTCATCCCGCTTTACGTAAGCAAGAAGATTGGTGTAGGAGAATTGAAACCTACAACCATATCCCCGCAATTGGCAGATCGTTCCATTAAATATCCGAGTGGGTATTATGGAAGATGTCCCTTGCCAAATCGGGAAGTTAATCATCCCGGTAGATTTTGTTGTTCTCGAGATGGAAGAAGATAGTCATATTCCTGTAATTTTAGGTAGACCTTTCCTTGCCACAGTGGGCGATTATAGACGTTAAACATGGCAACTTAACTTTGAATGTAGGAGATGATAAAATAGAGTTTAACTTGTCTAAATTCATGAGAAATCCTGATCTTGAGAACCCTTGCTTGAACATTAACATGTTAGAATCAATTAGCAAGGAATTAGAGAGTCCCCAATCTAAGGATCCGCTAGAAAAAAGTCTTATAGATTGGAAGAGAACTTTGCATGATAATGACGATGAAGAAATTGCAAATTATACCATGCTTTTAGACACAGCAAAGCCTATTGAGGACAATGATTTCGAAAAGTTGGAGGCTACAGCGGAACCATCCAACAAAAAGGAAAAAGAGGTAATTAAGGCACCTCAAGTCGAGTTAAAACCTCTTCCTGCAAATCTAAGGTATGAATTTACGGGACTGACTCCACTTATCCCGTGATTGTAAATGCTAACCTAGGACCTCTAGAAACAGAAAAATTGTTAAATGTGCTTAGGTTGCATCAAAAAGCCATAGGATATACGATAGATGACTTAAAAGGAATTCATCCAAAAATTTGCATGCATAGGATTGATTTAGAGGAAGATCATAAACCTTCCATTGAACATCAAAGAAGACTCAATCCTAACATGAAGGAAGTAGTCAAAAAGGAAATCCTTAAATTACTTGACTCAGGCATCATCTACCCAATTTCAGATAGCAAATGGGTGAGCCCAGTTCAAGTTGTCCCTAAGAAGGGCGGAATGACAGTCATTCGAAATGATAAGGATGAATTAATCCCAACAAAGACTGTCACGGGTTGGCGCATGTGTATAGATTACAGAAAATTAAATAAAGCCACCCGAAAAGATCACTTTCCCCTTCCCTTTATAGACCAAATGCTAGAAAGATTGGCCAAACATTCCCATTTCTGTTATTTGGACGGATATTCAGGATTTTTCCAAATCCCTATCCATCCAGACGATCAAGAAAAAACTACTTTTACTTGTCCTTATGGTACCTTCGCTTATAGAAGAATGCCTTTTGGACTTTGTAATGCTCCCGCCACTTTTATTTGTATGATGTCCATTTTTCCGAATACATAGAAAATATTATGGAAGTTTTTATGGATGATTTCTCTGTTTACGGATATTCTTTTGACGAATGTTTAAAGAATTTATCTAAGGTCCTGCAACGTTGTGAAGAGGTCAATCTTGTTCTAAATTGGGAAAAATGCCATTTTATGGTAAATGAAGGGATAGTGTTAGGACACATGGTGTCCGAAAAAGGAATAGAAGTAGATAAGGCAAAAATTGAAATTATTGAGAAATTACCTCCGCCTACTAATATTAAAGGTATAAGAAGTTTTCTTGGTCACGCCGGATTTTACCGACGTTTTATAAAAGATTTCTCAAAAATTTCTAAACCTTTAACTAATCTACTAATGAAAGATGCTCCATTTGTGTTTGATAGCCCTTGTCTTGAAGCTTTCAATAGGTTAAAGGAAGCTTTGATCTCCGCTCCTATCGTGCAACCACCCGATTGGGATCTCCCTTTCGAAATAATGTGCGATGCAAGTGATTTCGCGGTCGGAGCCGTCCTGGGTCAGCGGAAAGACAAGAAAACGCACGCAATATATTATGCCAGCCGAACACTAGATGAAGCACAAATGAATTATGCCACCACGAAAAAGAGCTTTTGGCCGTAATATTTGCTATGGAAAAATTTCGGTCATATTTGGTGGGATCGAAGGTAATCATATACACGGATCACGCTGCAATTAGATACTTGTTGACAAAGAAGGATGCAAAGCCAAGGTTAATAAGATGGATCCTTCTCCTCCAAGAATTCGATTTGGAAATCCGTGATAAAAAGGGGACGGAAAATTTGGTCGCAGATCATTTATCCCGCCTTCCTAAAGAGTTAGAAATTTCCGATAATTATGACCTTCCCATTGATGATTCATTTCCGGATGATCATCTTCTTGCTATAAGCAATGTCGAAATTCCTTGGTTTGCAGACATTGTTAACTATCTAGCATGCAAGATTCTTCCTCCAGAAATAAGTTATCAACAAAAGAAGAGATTTTTATCAGAAATAAAAAAATACTTTTGGGAAGACCCGCTCCTCTTTAGACATTGCGCAGACGGAATCATTAGGCGGTGTGTACCTAATGAAGAGATAAGGGACATTACGTATCATTGTCATTCATCTCCTTATGGCGGTCATGCAAGCACGGTCAAAACCGCCGCCAAGGTTCTTCAATCGGGTTTTTCTGGCCCACGCTCTTCAAAGATGCTCGAAATTTTGTCATCTCTTGTGATCGTTGCCAACGAACCGGTAACATTTCAAGAAGAAATGAGATGCCTCTCAATAATATTCTGGAAGTTGAGATTTTTGATGTTTGGGGTATTGATTTCATGGGACCTTTCCCCGCATCTTTCAACAACATTTACATTTTGGTAGCAGTAGACTACGTCTCAAAGTGGGTAGAAGCTATAGCGTCTCCAACAAACGACTCAAAGGTTGTCATGAAGCTTTTCAAGGATACAATTTTTCCAAGATTTGGGGTTCCAAAAGTCGTCATAAGCGATGGAGGATCGCACTTTTCGCACCGCCAGTTTGATGCTTTACTAAAAAAGTACGGAGTCTATCATAAAACAGGCACCGCGTATCATCCTCAAACAAGTGGGCAAGTGGAAATCTCAAATCGAGAAATAAAGTGGATCTTGGAGAAAACGGTAATAAGTTCAAGAAAGGATTGGTCAATCAAATTGAACGATGCTTTGTGGGCTTATCGCACCGCTTTTAAAACACCTATCGGAACCACTCCTTTTCGATTAGTTTATGGGAAGCCATGTCATTTACCAGTAGAACTCGAGCATAAGGCTTATTGGGCAATCAAAGCCCTAAACTATGACTTGAAAGAAGCCGGTGAAAAAAGGAGATTACAGTTACAAGAGCTTGAAGAACTCCGATTTGAAGCATACGAAAGTGCCAGACTATACAAGGAGAAAACGAAAAAATGGCATGATGCTCATATAATGAGAAGGGATTTTAAAGAAGGAGACATGGTATTACTTTTCAATTCTCGTTTAAAACTTTTTCCAGGAAAATTAAAATCAAGATGGACAGGCCCATATCAAGTACGTAAGGTATATCCATACGGAGCCATCGAAATTTGGAACGAGACACACGGAGAATTCAAAGTAAACGGGCAAAGACTGAAACACTACATAACCGGAGATCCGATTGGAGTAGTTTCATGTATTACTTTGGGCGAACCACCACCACCACCATTTTAGTAAGTTTTTTTTTCTCTACCCTCCCGGGATTTGGCATTATTCCTTGAAACATTGAGGACAATGTTCATTTCAAGTGTGGGGGGGTAAATCTATCCTTTTATTTTTTCTAGTTATTTTTTTTTCTAGTTTTTAAAATTTACTTGCTTTCTAGGATAGATTTAATCGCTTTCTAGTATAATTTTTTCTTTTTTTTTACTTAGTTGCATTTTTTTTCTCTTTTATGCTTGTATAATAGTAAAAAAAAAAAAAAAAAAAAAAAAAAAAAAAAAAAAAAAAAAAAATCCCTATGATGATCAAAAATCATTATCATTATGCTTGCCAATTGCCTTAGTATAAATGCCTTTATCTTTCCTCTCATATTTTCTATACACTTAGAAATTTATAAAAAGGAAAAGTATAAGGGATCTTTTTAGGAAATAATTGAAAGCCTCATAAGTTAGTATAGCACAATATAGAATCTCATCAAGAAAAACGCATTTGATTAGAAAGGAATTCTTTTATGCTTGGTTATATATTTAAATTTTTGAATATATTCCTTTAAGTTTGTACATTTTTTATCTTTATTAGATATTTTATTCCCTTTTTAGAAGCACCTTTTTGTTTGCATCCCTTGAATCACACCCTTTCATAAATTCCATCTTTCCATTTTCAAATCAAGTCAAAGAAAAAAACACTTTTATCTTATTAATAAAAAAGAGTGACAATGATCACCAAAAGCAAAAAGAAATTATCTCCTAAGTAACTCGGGGCACGGCGTTCGCTGCGACGATGCTTCCTTGCCAAAACGGGAATAATATCCAAAAGTATTTTTGATCTAAGTATTAGGAACATGGGGCTCGCGACCACAATGTCTCCTACTTGAAAGGATCAAGAATAACTTAGGACTTTTGCAAAAATATAACACGTGCAAAAATGAGATAAATTTGTTTGACTTTGACGAGATTTTTCCACTACCATCACCCATTCTTCACCCTTGTGATTCAAGAATGTAATGCAAATCTTCGGAACTTCTAAATTGTGAATAAATGTCTATACCTTTTCTTGTACATCTTAAAGAAATAAAATTCATCTTTTCTAAAAAAAAAAAAAAATCACTCTAAAAAGTGATGGCTTTTTCTACCAAGAAAATTCTTCCTTCTAGCATGCTTTACTTGATCAAAATTCTATATATGCTATACTAGGTTATTGTCTTGCATCTTATCTCTTTTAAATGTCCCTAAAATATTTCTTCCTAAATAAATTTTTAAAGGTATTCAAAATATGAGTAGATAGATAAAAGGCATTATCTACAAGGCATTTAAGGGCTTGCTACTTTATTTCTGAGGGATCAAATCATATTTTTCTCCCTCCCCATATTTCATTATAAGTTTGCTTGGGGACAAGCAAAGGTTTAAGTGTGGGGGAGTTTGATAAGTGACTATTATATAGTCATTTATCCTCATTTTTATATACTTTTTATAGCATAAAACATCATTTCTCATTTCATTTCTTATACTTTTTAGTTTCTTTTCCTTATTTTCTAGATTTTACGCTTTTGGTATATTTCTTGCCTTTTTAGACAGGTTTTAGGGTCATTTTATATATACAAAGGATACATGGACATTTTGGTCCAAAAAGATGAAGGGACACCAAGCAAATAAGCACTCCAAGTTGAAAACCAGTCAGAGCGGCCGTGCAGCAGAGATGGAGCGGCCGTGCACTTGGCATTTTTCAGGCCACTTTTGGCCCTAAAATATGGAGTGGCCGTGTCTTGAAGAGGGAGCGCCCGTGTCATCAGGCGGAGCGGCCGTGCAGCTAAAGTAGGAGCGGCCGTGCGAGGTGTCAAGGCTTGAATTCAAATCTGGCGCCAAGGGTCACACGGCCGTGCAACTTCCTTGACACGGCCGTGCAAATCGTGACTGCTGATGTAAAGGCACCTTTTGGTTGCACCCGATTGAAGAGTTCCCTCCTTTTTATAAATAGGACCCTAGAGATCAGTCTTAAGTACGAATTATTAGAGAGAAATACTGATAGTTGATAGATAGAAAACACAAAATACTTGTGATATCAATTTCTAAGAAGATTTGAAGATCAAGTCATTACTTTGTTCTTAAAGTTACTTTGGAAGAAGATCAATAAAAGAAGCATTATTTCCAGCAATTGTTCATCATAAGTCTCTCTTACTCAATCTCTTATTTTAATTGTTTTTACTTTATAAATGGCTTGTGAGTAATCCCCCATATTCTTGGGGTTGGAAACTCAAAACATGCTTATTCATCATCTAAAAAATGATTAGTCTTGTCTTCTTTCTTCATCTAAAACAATTTCTTTATATTATTCTCTAAATGCCTTACTTATTGGCGATATCCAATTTGTATGATTCGGTCAATTGAGAGAAGTACCTAGCGGAGAATCTCAATTGACGGAACCATATAAAGAAACTAGGTTCATTGATCACGAGAGTAGTTCAATGGCCTAGGGATGTTCCTTTAATGGAAAGTATGTTGAACTTCCGTCCTTAATGGATTCTTACTAATTATGGTCAGCTAGAGATAAGCCGGAATGCCCGTTTGTGACAGGGCGGGATCAAACATAAACGGATTTCTCAAACAGTTAGAACATAATTAGTGAAGAATACAAACGCTATTGTCCTAGCCCGAAATAGTGTAGGCTTAACATACCATCCTTGCTTTTTATGAAAACCTTTTATTTCTAAGACAATGACAATTTGATGAATAAGATTATGTGTATGATTTCCAATCCCGAGAATGCTTCGTTTTATAAGAATTCAATTAAAGTATTTTCTGTCTATGCTCTCTATTATTCTAAAAACAAATTTTATCTACCCCCCAATCCTTTTTATATTTTCTAAAGACAAAATTATACCAAAGTAAACCCTGTCTCTGTGGGATCGACTCGTACTTGCACCCGCTATATTACAATAGCCCGTGCGCTTGCGGATATAAAATAAACCGTTAGGTTTCGACCGAACAATAGGCCTGAACCTGCTGTTGCTGGAAACAAAGTTTGGGATGCTGCTGGCCGGAGAAACTGGGAACTTTAATTTAGGAGGAGAAGACTTTTAATAGTTGTTTTACTTTGATGGTTTTAAGACAATTTTAATTTCTGCTTTAAATTTTTAAGTTTTTAAACAATGGGTTGTAATAACTTTAATTAGGATGCTGCTGAATGGTTGTTTTGTTTTTTATTGAACTGCTGGTATTTTGCTCTAACTTGGTTTATGCAGTTTTTATGTGTGGATGTGTAAACGCATCTGAACACACATCCATTCAGGGGGAGTTGTGCTTAATTCTGAATTTTGTGGTCACAAGATGTGATTATTATAAATCTTTGGTTTTGACCAGAAAGTCCAAAATAGGGGGAGATTGAAAGCGTGAGCTTTTTAGGGAACATATTCTTGTTTCCTTATTTCAAAAGACTTCTATAATGGTAAGAAGATTTTGTGACTTTCATGGAAGATTTATTATTGTCCTATTTTGACTAGGACTTTGTAAATAGAATAAATATCTTTTATTTATGTGCATAGTTTTATATTAGGACTAACACATAGTTTTATATTAGGACTAACCTACTAACATTCTATTTCTTTGTGAGTGTGTTTATGTTTTCTTATAGGAAAAGAGATCTCACAAAGGAAGATGTTGATTACTTGAAGATCTTCTCCATGGTGCATATAAATACAAGGCATTCAACACAAGAGAAGACACGAAAATTCTGAGAAAAAAATACATATTCTTCACAGTTTTTGACATTGTTGATTTTAGGTTGTGAGTGAAGGTTGTGCCTCACATCCGTAACTCACATCTAGTCTTTCATAGAGTTCTATGTTTTACTCCTGACTAGAATAGGTCCTACTTGGGAAAGGGGAGTTGTTCTTGTCATAGAAGGTGATTAGAACTCGTTTAGTATTTTAGTATTTTAGTTTTTCACTTATTTATTTTTGTAAGCAACAAAAGTTTTTATAGTGAAAAGTTTTTGGGCGTAAGCCTAGTTTGCTGATCTCACAGATCAGTAAGCGTATATAACTCTTGCGTTATTGTTTTTAATTTGTTTTATTCCGCTGCATTATCTCTGGATGTGTGGACAGTTGTGAGACACATCTGTACTCACATCTGTTGTCTGTTGGGTGATTAAAGTTTCCTAGCTACACGAAACTTTCAGAGTGTGTAACGTGTGTACATGTGAATTTTAGACGACTTATATACTTGAAAAGATAACTGAAGTAACTACATGAATGTAATCCCACTTCTTTCGCCTAGAATCTCGCTTTCTGTTGATGATTTTGCAGCCATTACTCCTTGGTTGATACTAGGGTTGTTATATCCTTTGACTGAGTCTCAAACGGTCATGAGGATAAATTATTCATCCATAATTTCGTTCCTGAATAATAGGAAGTATACAACAAATAACTCAAGGCGTTAGTCCAATTCGTAATTTAAGACATTACCTCAAGGTGGATAATCAAGACGTAGAACATGCTAAGTGAAATTTTTGGGGTGAAACAATTGCCCCAAAAATATTGAGGCTTTCCAAGCTGAATAGGGAAAGGCTTAATGTTTTGCCATGTGTCGCCTCGTCTTTGCAAGGAAACTGATGAGGTGGTTGGCTCGCGTGGCTTAAGAAAAATTAGGGCAATTATAGGCTTTTCGTAGGCGCCTATTAACTGTCTATTCATATTTACACGGTTCAAAGGAGGAAACCAAATTTCTTTTCAACAATCATCGGCCCACCGGTGCTAGGTCTTTGTTCGTTTCTCCGGTGAGTTCTTTCTCTTTTCTATTGTTTTTTCTGTCTCTTTTGGGAGCCATAATGGGAAAAGGTAAGAAAAAAGTAGTAGATGTCGACGCGTCTTTACCTGAGGGTTTTAGGTGTTTAGGATTTATCCGGGATACAGAGGGTGAACGGTGCAATTTCAACGCGTCCCATGCTGAAGCTTTGAAGAAAAACAACGCTTTTCCTCCGAATGCTGAGTTCTTGATCCCCACTGAAGTTTTTAGCGCTGATTGTGTGTCCGATGAGTGGGTAGGGTTTTACGAATACCCTTTCAGCGTAGGTTTGAAATTCCCTTTTTCCCTTTCCATCTCCCATATTTTCGAAGCGACCCAGTTATCTTACTGTCAGTTAATGCTCATAGGATAGCGCATTTTGCTTGCCCTAGATTGAATCACAGCCGAGCATGGGATGGTAGCAAGTTTAGAGGAGTTGGCCTTCGTTTCTGAGCTTAGGGCTCACGGGAACGGTAGGTACAATTTTAGGGTTACGCCGAAGAGGGATCCTTTCATTTTGGGTTTGGACGCGGCAGATAGAGGGTGGAAACGTAGATTCTTCTATGTAAAGAAAAGTAGCCTGGAGGGAGGAGGAGATTTGGTATCAACATGGAATCCTTCAGGTAGTTGTCTTTAGCTATGCGTTTTGACTATTGCTCCTTTCTTCATGCCTGCCTTAACATGTTGATGACATGCATTTTTTAGTTAACAAGTTGGAAGAGCTTTTCCCTCCCCTTGATGATACGCCTGCCAATGTTGATCGGATTTTGAGTTTGTCTCCAGAGGATCTTCGAAAATTTAAGCCGCCTTCTGCAGAGTTGGTAGAGGAAAGAAAAGGGATTTCTCATAGTGCCAGTTTAAGCAAGATGTCATCTGGTATACTTCTTTCTCTTGTTGATGCATCTTATTCCATCTTCATTTCGCTGCTACTCTTGACATTCCTCTTGTGTAGTAACTCAGTTCAAGGCCATTTTCGGTGTGGAGGATGTCCTGTATGGTATCAGGGCGAGAGTTGGGGTGAAGAAAGAAGAGGGTAAACCTCCTCTCCCGAAGGGGGAAAGTTCCAAGAGTGCCAAGGTGGAAAGAAAGAGAATGTTTGAAGACGTGGAGATCGTGGCAGTAGATGGATTGAAGATTGAGGATGCGAGAGCTAAGGTGGAATGCTTTTATGGGAAGGTAAACTTTTTATTTACTTGACGCAAGAGATTTTTTAGATGTGGATTTTTTTAACACAGTAACATGTTTTTTCGTAGACTATGGAAGTGGTAGACTTTTTGCTGAGACAGCTGGAGGTGAAGGAGGACAGAAACAAAATGCTCGTTCAAAAACATAAATTTAAAGCTTTCAAGGCAGTGAAGGCTGAAGATCAAGTGGAGAAGCAAAACAGTGAGCTTGCCAACCTAACGGCCAAGATGTTAAAGGTGGAGGAGGAACATATCAAGGAACTAGAAGAAGTGAAGGAAGGCTATATGATGGGTGCAAGTAAATCGGTTATGGAATGCAGGATCAAGATGATGAAGGAGTTTGAGAATGGGCAACACGTTAATTGCAAGATTGAAGAGGAGGTGGCCATGCTGAACGAATTCCTAGGAGAGGCTCCCAATGTAAGCGAAGTTAGTTCCAAGGTGCAAGAATCCAAGGTGGTTGATCCAGGCAATGAAGAAGAAGGAGGCAAGAAGGAAGGTGAAGTTGAGGTTGGACCTGCAGTGGAAGGTTAAAAACAATTTTTTTTTTTTATGTTTTTGAACAATGGTTACGTTTTATTCGTCATGCCTCTGTTGGCATGCAAATTTGGGTTTTAAAATAGAGGGGTGCCCCTAAGACATCTTTAAATTTTTGGTTCTGTAAGTGGCTCATAAAAGTCCATACACTCATTTTGGTGATGTTGTGGTCCAACACCCTGGTCTTTTGGTTAACCTCTCCTTATCGTAATGGTACTTTTGGTGTTTTCACCCCTACGAGTATTTTTATGCTAGGTACGAAAGGCAATACGTACTAGTGTTGTGACCAGTATGTAAGGATAATATGCAATGATGTTATAACCAAGTTGTAAAGATAACATGCAACAATGTTATAACCAAGTTGTAAAGATAACATGCAACGATGTTATAACCATGTTGTAAAGATAACATGCAATGATGTTATAACCAAGTTGTTGATGACATGTAGAAATGTCATCTTTCTGTGTCCTTTAGATAACATGTTAATGTTACAACCCTTAGTTCACAACTTAAATTTAAAATAGCAGACATAATTCATCTGACAGGGTGAATTAAGTTCGCTTTTTAAATCAAGTGTGAAAAGCGTGCGCCCAGGCAGTTCTATCATCATGACTCTATAGGTATACTTTATAATACTCCTGAGTATGAAGAGGTTGTGTACCTTATGTCATCAAGAAAAACATAACCCTTCAAGGCATTTATCATGTGGTCTCCAATCGCCCTTTAGCTCTCGTGTTGAGGGGTCCTCATCTCGCAACACAGAAACATGTTAGGGTTGGGTGTTATCTTGGTTAACACCCCTCCAATGCTCAAGTCAGTATGGGATTTGATTAAAGAAAAGGAATAAACGAAAAAAAATCAAAAATATATTTAAGAGGAGATTCGTACCTTAGTGTTAAAATTTTAATGAATTTTAACTTACATGTGGTAGTGCCTAAGATGCCTCCCATGGTACTTTGTAAGACAATAATATACCCTCTAGAATGTGTTACGAGGATATCAGCTTGGCCCAGTACTGGTTTATCAATCAACAGGTAGGATTTGACATCTTCGTTCCTTTATGACATCCTGGGATTTCTTCTTTAACAGCTACGCTTTAGTGAGAAGTAGAACATGCTTTCATATCCATTTTGTAGTATTCCTTGGCAGCTTGTTGGTCTCCTTTCACCTTGATTTCACCCCAAGGCATTGGCATCTTGACTCATTGATGGTATGTGGACGGGATCGCTTTCATGTTATAGATCCAAGGCCTGCCTAAGATGACGTTTTAAGAGGATGGGCAATCGATCACACAAATTCTTTCCATAGAGTTCATCCCTTCCTCATAGATGGGTAACTTGATTTCTCCAATTGTCTCTTTGGTTTTTCCAATGAAACCTACTAGAACGGAAGAATTCCTCACGACCTCTGATAGGGGAATCAACATTTCTTCCAAGGTGCTCTTCATGATTAGGTTGACTGAACTCCCATTGTCGATTAGGATGCATTTCACCTTGCAGTTGTGTGATGATGTGTGTCCGAAAATTTTCCCATTTTTGTTTGAAAAAAATCAACGAAAACGGAGTCGCCACGCCATTTTAATTTTGAGGGCCAAAACTTTGAAAAAAGCCCGAGATCAGAGATTTAGGTTCGGAGGTCATGTTACGCGTCGGGAAGGACGTTAGTGTGCACCCGACGCGCCTCGTAAAACGAGTCTTCCAAGCTGAAAATCATTTGTGTGTGTGTGTGTGTGTGTGTTTTGGAAAAAATACTTTGAAACTCAGAAAAGTAAAAATTGGGATATCTTTTTAAGACTTTAAAATGATTCCATGATTTTTTGGAAGATTTTTGGATTGAGATTTGGTACTCAAAAGACCTTTTGAAGTTGAGAGCCATTTCTGCCAGAATGAAAAAGGCAGTGGACCTTTGATTTTGAAATGTATTCAAGGGTCTTAAAACTTCATAATCTGGATAAACTCAGAGAATGAAAGTTGTTCTAGACACCTTAAATAAAGTTTGTGCGAAGGAATTTTCCATTTTGGAAAAGATTTGAGGGGTCAAAACCTTCTGGAAACCTCAGATATGAGATCTGGATTCCCAGAAGCTGATGAACTAGCCTCTGAAAGAAAATTTGAAAAGAGGAGTTTTACTCACCCAAAAAATAAAGTAAAAATATGTCTGGAAATCTCTGGATGTTGGCTACAAAAAGTGTTTTGTAGTCAACACCAAATTCCAAGTTCATCTGTGTCCAAAAATTAAGACCATGGACTGAGGTCTGAGAAAATTGCTACTGGACAGCAACTTCTCAAGAAAGAAAATATGATTTTAAGGGGGTTTTGCATCCATGCTTGTCCCCATTTCCCTAGGTTTTGGTTAGTGATCACTAGACATTTTAGTGGTGAATCAACTATACCAAACCATCCTTGGGGTACATTAGGACTAAGCACTTCATTTGCTTGGGAAGGGGAATTTTATCCTTTGAAATCAAGATTTTATGCTTGAAAATGGTTTTTAGGGTTTTGAAAATGAGTTTTCTTTGCAAGAAAGTAAGAAAGCTTAAAAATAATTTTGATCTTTGTAGAAGATCATCCATGGAGATGGTCTTCCATGGTGATCTTCTTAGATCTAGAGCAAGAAGATGAAAGAACTACATTTTGTAGTTTGAAGATGCATGCATGGTTGAGATTTAGGGTTAGGAGGAGGAGGGTTTACCAATCTTCCTTGTGTTCTTGAGTGTTTGGCTTGAGTGTATGAGTGTTTAGGGCTTTAATATGAGAGTGAGTGGATGAGTATGAGTTGGGAAAGATTGGAGAGAAAAAGGTGACAATTCTTGAAGAATTCTCACTGTTTTCTCTCTATATTTCGCCAGAGGTTCGGTGCAAAATGTGTTTTTTCCTCCTTATTTTTGTGACTGGAGGGCTCAATTTATAGCCCTCCTGAAAATGCAAAGATGTCCGCGCGGATGGATCCAGTCGCGTGCACTGTTCATTAATTGCTGCTTCAGGCTTTGGACACAAGGAATAATCTTTTTCAAAATTCAAATTGACCAGCCAGATTATGTTTCCAGCATTTCTATTTGTGGTTTTATTCTTTTGTTTTTCTTTTTTAAGATTCTTTTTAAGGTTTAACCTTAAATAACAATGCCCATTTTACCCTCACTTTGTTAGAAAAGTTAGGATTGTTAGGAATTGTTAGAAATGTTATAACTTTCGTTAATTTTCTAACGAAAATTCTAACAAGCTCAAATTGGAGCACTTACAGTAGCCCCTCGGCGACGGCGCTTTCGAAGGAAGCGGGGTCGTCGATAAGAGTAAGGCTCCATATTTGGCGGGATGATCGAGTGATCGGGTGGCTGAACCTAGCGATAGGCTACCTACGTATCCCGGGTGGGAATCAAGCCAGTCGTAGTTCGGGTCTTTGACCCTGGAGATGATGGCGTTTTAGGTGCCTCGAACCTGATGAGCGAGTTCTACAGTCGTTTGCTGGAAAGAAACTCTGCTGGGGATAAGAGATGACCATTTTCGGTCTGATGGGTATCCGCTCTGCTGGGGATAGGGATGACCATTTTCGGTCTCTGCTGGGGATGATTGCGATTTATCGCTTTCCTAGTGATAGCGTCTTAGGTGCCTCAAACCTTGAAGATGGCGTTTTAGGTGCCTCGAACCTTGGAGATGGCTTTTTAGGCGCCTCGGACCTTAATTTGAAATGGCCTTTCGGTGGACTTTGTCTGCTGCCGAAGGATAGGGTGACCGTTCTGGTCGAGGGGCTGGACCTAATGATAGGCTACCTACGTATCCCTAGTGGGAATCAAGCCCTTTCGTAGTTCGAGATCTACTCGAGATTCCATTGGCTTTTGGGATTCCGTTAACTTTGCTGGGGATTTCATTAGCCTTTGCTGAGGAAAATCAGACGTATTCGTCTGGGGAATTGGTCTTACGTTTGACTGCCGTCGGATGATTTTGATGAAAGATACGGGATCTCGTTATCTTTCTCGGGGCACTCGGTCTTACGTTTGACTGCCGGGGGTAATTTTGATGAAAGATACGGGATCTCGTTATCTTTCTCGGGGCACTCGGTCTTACGTTTGACTGCCGGGGAAGATTTTGATGAAAGATACGGGATCTCGTTATCTTTCTCGGGGAGATCGGACTTACGTTTGACTGCCGTTGGATGATTTTGATGAAAGATACGGGATCTCGTTATCTTTCTCGGGGCACTCGGTCTTACGTTTGACTGCCGGGGGTAATATTGATGAAAGATACGGGATCTCGTTATCTTTCTCAGGGAGATCGGACTTACGTTTGACTACCGGGGAATGATTTTGATGAAAGATACGAGATCTCGTTATCTTTCTCAGGGAGATCGGTCTTACGTTTGACTGCCGGGGAATGATTTTCTTGACAAGGGGCTGACTTTGGTTAACTTTGGGTTAACTCTATCAAGTTGGGGACTGAATTGCAGAGTCCTGGAATTTTAAGGGGCAAAAGGTTCATTTTGACCCTTGCAATCCTATCCGCGCGGATAGGGTTTGAAAACCAGGAGTATTAATTAGGGCCAACGCCCTTTTCTTCTTCCCCATTCAGTTTTGAAATTGTCGAGAGCAGAGAGAGAGAGGCCGAGGAGAAGCCATTGTTGGCCAAGAAAAGCTTCAAAAATCTTCCGATTTCTTCGATTTTTTGAGCAATGGAACACGGGGAAGGCGCTTTTCAAGGCCAAGGACGTGGCCCAGTGGCGGAGAGACGATTGGAGCTCGTCCGGATGAGGAGGCATTACAATCTTTCGCAATCGGTTGCGGAGGAGCATTACCCCGATGCTTGGCAACATTGGGCTTCGGATTCGAATCTCCGAACGGTATACTTTGAAACCCTTTGATCCCTTTGTTGATTTCTTGTTTGAAAATTGAATTTTGGGTGATTTTTGAATTTTTTATTTTTGAAAATTCGAATGATTGATGTTCTTGGCTTTGAATCTTGATTTTGATGCTTTGCATGTTGTAATGAGTATATGAGTAACCCAAAATGTGCATTTTGCTTGGGAAAAAGAATTGGCATTTTTGCCACATTTTTTTTTTCAATTCGAAAATTACATGTGAAAATTCGAAGAATTGTGATTTTTTTTTGAAATTGAATATTGCATGTTGATGATGATGATGATTTTTTTTTGAAATTGAATTTTGATATTGATGAATGATGATGCAATGCATGCATTTTGTTTGGAAAGAATGGGCATTTTGCCAATATGGGATGTATGTATGTTTAGGATATATATATTTTTTGAAAAGTGGGATGGATTTTTCCTCCCGTTGCATGTAAGATGGATGATATGCATGTATGCAAAAAATTTTTTTTT
Source organism: Adenophora triphylla var. japonica (assembly GCA_022495995.1). Classification (NCBI taxonomy): domain Eukaryota; kingdom Viridiplantae; phylum Streptophyta; class Magnoliopsida; order Asterales; family Campanulaceae; genus Adenophora; species Adenophora triphylla. The sequence continues at coordinate 354,281 of JAFEMH010000241.1, read as the reverse complement.
TGAGATGATGCATGTTATTTTATGAAAATGGGACGGAGTTTTTACTTCCGTAGGAATGCATTTTTTTTATTATATTTTTTTTTTGATGAATGCATTGGGACTTCTTTGAAAAGCTTGCTTTCTTTCATGCGAGAAAAATGGGGCTATGCTCATTGTATCTTTGTTATCTTTGTCGAAATTTCTCTCTTTTTTTTTTTTTTTAATGTAAATGCAAATGCAATCTTTTTGACACTTTCTCCTCCTCTTTTTTTTTTTGCAGGGCGGAAACCGTTTTGTGACGGAGCAGCTGAACAAAATGAAGACTCGAGGATCGGTGGAGTCCGTGATTGACTTGTGGGACCGGCTTCCGGACGCGGGCCGAGGAGCTTTGCCGAGTCCGAGACAGATTGTTGTCGAGACGGGGCTCTGGGAGTTCGTCGAGTGCTTGAGGGGACTGGTCAAGTTCCCTAAGAGCAAGGGCTTGATGTTTGCTCTGGCGCAGCACTGGTGGGACGCGACCCACACCTTCCACTTCTTACGGGGCGAGGCTACGGTTACGCCCTCCGATTACTGGCTGCGATCACGGGCTGTCCTTTAATGGACGCGGCATTGAGTGGCGGGATGGCTACGGCGATGCGATCTGCGAGCTCTTACGGGATTTTCCCTATTCCCAAAAAGGGGATGGGGATGGAGTATGCCGTGGTCTACGGCAAGATCGTGGAGACCATTGTGAGCTATGAGGTGGGGAGGAGAGGATAGGCGCCGATCAGATTGCCGGGGCCTTCTTGTGGTTTTGCTTTCTCGAGCACGCTCTTTGGACATGCTTTGAGGGACGGCGATCTTTGCCTTGTTGAGGTCCTTGGAGGACATGGAGACGGCCGGAGATGTCTCGTGGGGAGAGGCCGGGTGGCGAGCTTTATTTTGCTCTCGATAGGTACAGTAGGAAGGCTGTGAGCTCCTTATCTTGCTTTGAGTTTGCCCCCTGGAGGTATAAGCTCTCTTTTTTGCTTTCCCTCTTTTTTTGAGCACACACTTTTCTTTTGCCTTTGGATTGATTGGATTTTTACCTTTCGCGGTATGGGCGTTGGAGTTTTTCACGTCACGGTGTGGCGACGGCGGCGGAGTACGTCGGGCGTATCCGGCCATGCGGTCTTGGTCCAAGCATGCCGGGAGAAGATAAGCTCCGGGGCGTACGACTCTCGGTACGCGGATTGCCTTCCTTTGACGGAGGCCGAGACGGATGAGGGGATGATATTCTTCCCACAGGATCGCTTTGAGGTAGCGCAGTGAAGGGCGCGAGATACGGGCCGGTGCGGCGGAGGATTTTGAGGGTCGACTGCGATGCCTATTATGCGGGAGAGAGGGTGACACGCCGGCATGGCGTGAACTCGCCTTTGAGGACACCGGTGGAGCCTCCCGCCGATATGATGCACCCGAGCGATCGGTCCGTGACTGGGATGATTCACCGAGCGAGCCGGCACTTCTCGGACTTCGTGGCGATTGAGCCGTATGCGACATTCGTCTTGAGGAGGCCGAGGATGCCTCGGGTTTTGGATAGGGAGGGGCTTGGGATCCCGCGGTACCCTCGGACGGATTTTTCCTATATCCCGGGATGGGGTCCGATTGAGGGTGCAGATCCCTCGGCCGGCGACTTCCACGAGCTTTCCGGCCTCGTCAGGAGTATGAAGGTATGGCTTTTTACGCTTACGCCTCTTCCTTTCTTTCTTTTGTTTCATCATCTTTAGCATCACTTCCCTTTTTTTTTTTTTTTTGACGCTTTTGCTTTTGTGCGGTTTTCGGAGGTGGTCGTCGAAGGCGACGAAGCAAGTGATCGGGGGCCAAGAGATTCATCGGGAGGATGGTCGCTTGCGGGGCTCCTCGAGGCTAGAGCGAGCGACCACGGCCGGCGCACGTCAAACGGGAGGCTTCCCCTATTCGCTCGGAGACTTCCTCGAGACTCCTTTGCCTCCTCTCCTCGATCCCGCGCGGTGCGCCTTCGGATCACGTCATTCTCGGGGATCCACACGGGCGAGGACACGTATGGCGGCATGGCGGGTCGTCTTCGTACGTGCGAGTCCGACGCCTTCACCTTCGGATACGATTTTTCGCGAGATCTCGGCTTGCCCTATCGAGCTTGCCGGTTGGTCACGATGAGCCTCTTTACGGAGACGAGGACGATTACGAGCCCGAGATTTTCGGGGCTCTACTGAGGAGGCGGGCCCGAGTCGCAAGAGGGGCCGGGGGAGACATCGGGCGGCGGAGACTCCGATTGATTTTTTTTTGAGATTTGAGATTGAGATTTAGATTTGTACGGCTTATGCACATTTTTTTCTTTTTTTTTGGATGTAATAATTTAGGATTTTATTTTATGTTTGTTTGTTTTTTTGTTTTTTTTTTTTATGCACACTCTTTTTTTTTGAATGTAATAGTTTAGGATTTTATTTTATGAATGCAATGCAGTATGAATGCAGTGTTGCATGAGCCTTGTTTTTTTTTTTTGCAAGGGTGTTTGGTATATGAGCTGGTTTGGGGAGTTTTTTGCACGGGTTTCGAGCAACGGGACGGAATATTCCTCTTTTGGTGTAGCGGCTTGGGCATTGCGAGATTTTTTTTGGAAAGCAATCCCATCCGCGCGGATAGGGGTGCATACGACATTGTCCTTTAATTTTGGTTCAGACCTGGTCTTGCTTTATTTCAAATTCAAATATCCTCTTCAACCTCCAGTCCAAACAGCCATTTTCGGGGAGAAAGAGAGAAAAACCATGGAAATGGCCAAAAATTCTCCAAAATTGTCCAAAGAAAGGCAAATGTTGTTCTTTGCAAAGTTTAAGGAGTGGTGTAGGGAGATCATGCATGAGAGAAGATCATTCTTTGAAGAAAGGTACAAGATACGATGCTTGTGGTCTCTCAAAGAATTGGTTCCGGATTATGACCTCTTAAGAGCTTCTTCTTCGTTTTGGGATACTAGAAGGCATGTCTTTTGCCTTTCCTTCAACGAGATTGTTCCGTGTCGAAGAATTTCGGGCCTTGCTTGGAGGTCGGAGGTGGAAGAGATAGCGGTTCCTTTGCCGGAGGAGGCTTCTTTTCTTGACAGATTGTGCGTCCTCCTTCATCTTTCCCCGGAGGAAGCGCAAGGTATGATCCGCGGTCCCGATCATTTCGATATTTCCGGTCTTCCCGACGGATTTAGGGGCCTAGGTTTGGTGGATGATGCCTATTGGGATGCCTTTGCACTTTGTATGTTTGGCACCTTTGTTCATGGTCTATTCCTTTGGGATGCGCCATCGGTCTTTCTTTGGATGTCGTCGTTCGCTGTCGCACAGGCGAGAGATGTCGTTCCTTTGATTACGGGGAGACTTTTCATGCTCTCGGCAGATTAGCTACGGAAGGCGGTATATGCGCGGGGGCAGCCCGTTTCTCTTGACCACGTGGGCGATGGAGCGTTTGGGGGTTCTTCGGGAAACCTACGATATGATCGAGCCTTGGACTTTTGCCGGGAGGGGTGTTGATGTAGATTTTGATGATCGGGGCTCGTGGGAGCGTTAGATGGCGGGTCGCGGGCTGAAGATATCGAGATGGTCGGTGCCTCGTTGGCGGGTGGAGACTCGCGAGTGCTTCGAGGATGGGTCTCCCGTGGTCATGCTTCGGGGCTTTCTCGGTCTAACTTCTATATTCCGGCTTTAGTTACGAGACGAGTTTGGCTTGGAGCGGGTTCCTTTGGAGGGCTTTGATGATGTAGCCACCGGGGTGGTGGCTCTGTTTCTATGGATGATCCCTCGGTGTTCCCATTTCTTTCCCGAGCATGGAGGTATGATGCCTTTCCTCCTCGGGTCATTCTCGAGGCGTCGAGACCGGTGTTCTGACCACTTGGTACTGGATTGGTATGAGAGGCATGCAGGAGAGACTCGGGTGGCTATTTTGAGACGGCGTGAGGCCATTGTGGGTGCGGAGGACTGGCTGTTACGAGAGGAGGAGGGCCGAGGCGAGGGCCAACCCTCATGATAGGAGCGGAGACGGCGTGACCGATTATGAGGCTTACGTCAAGAGACGGAGAGGAGGGCTCCTATGCTACCGGCTAGGTTACGGGAGATGAGAGATGACGCTAGGGCTACTAAGGCCACGACGGAGGCTGGTTTGATAGACCTGTCCCTATACCCGAGCTTGGTAGGAGAAACGCGACATTTTCTGTTCGGAAAAAGAAGACTCGAAGGGGAAGAAGAGGGGAGAGGCGATACGAGTGGCTTGGAGTGACTCTGAAGGTTTCCGAGTATCCCTTTCTTGTCATGGCGAGACACATTAGTTTGATTATGTATCTTAGTTTTCCTTTAGCGAGGTTGCCGGTTGTAGGAATGAATCGGGCTTAGACTCATCAAAGAGCTTTTAACTTGTAATGAATATTTGAATTGCTTTAGAGTTTTTCGAGACACTTTCATGGTACGATCAATTGTATTGATGCCAAAGTATGGCTTTTATTTGTGCTTTAGACCGAACCGTTTCCATTTGCCCTACGTTCCCCTCATTTTGAGGAGCTCGGGTCTTCGTAGTTCAACTTTGGTGAACTCTTTTTTCTTTGTTTTTTTTTTGTGTTTTTTTTTTTTGTTTTTTTGGTGCAACCTGTTTTTTACCTAGGCCGCCCTTTTCGGGTTTCTAACCTAGTTGGGTATTACTCTTTTAGCACTCTTTTTTTTTTTTTTTTTTTTTTTTTTTTTTTTGTTGTTTTTTTTGTTTTTTTTTTGTTTTTTTGTTTTTTTGTTTTTTTTACGCGTAGTATCTGCGCGGCTTGTCACCATTCCTTTGGGTGTACAAAGGGATTCCGTCGAGTGCACTGCAAGTTGCATGGCTCCTCAGGAGAAGATCTTACGGACGACATATGGCCCGACCCATACGAGGCTCCCATTTGCCGAGAGGGTTGATACGGGTGGGGGCTTTTCTTTGAACGAGATCACCTTTTCGGATCTCCCGATGTTTACTTTCTTGTCGAAGGCTCTAGCCATTCTTCCTTGGTAGGCCGGATGTGTTCCATGGCCTTCAATCGGCGTTCGTCTAGTAGGGCCAATTCGTCATGGCGACTGCAGCCATTCGACCTCGTTGATACGGCTTTCCGGCGGTATACGGGCGAGGTATTTCCGGCTCGATTGGGAGTACGGCTTCCATTCCGTATGTGAGGGCAAAGGTGTTTCCCCGGTTGCCGTTCGGCCCGATGTTACGTAGCCCCGAGTGCCAGTGTAACTTCTCGGGCCAATCTACGCCTTGGACGGCCATTTTCCGGATGATATTTTCGAGTCTTGTTTCTTTGCCTCGACGGCTCCGTTGGTTTGGGGCACTGTAGGGAGATGACTTGTGACGGGTTATTCGGAATTACGCGGCAATTTTCACATTCCCCTTCGAAGTGGGATCCATTATACGAGATGATTTCGGGTGGCAACCCGTATACGCACATGATGTTTTCTTTGATGAAGAGGGCAACTTTCCTTGAATTGAGGATTTTGTAGGACTTTGCGAGCATCCTTTCCGATTCCTTCGAAGAAATCGCCAATCTGCGTCTTTTAGGCTCTTCCGCGGTTCCCAAGATTCACACTTGTCAAAATCTCTTCGGCGGCTTGGGCTCGATTTTCCTCTTTAGGACAACTTTGCTTAAAGATTTTTTTGTTGTTTGATTTTTTTGTTTAATGTGTACGCTTCTTTATCTAATGAATTATTATTAAAATTTTTTTATTAATTAATTCATCATTATTTAAAGTGGCAATCAAGGGATACTCGAAAGGTTCGTCATTTCATTGAAAACGAAAGGGGATACGGTGCTTGCTACGGACTCGTAGTCTTCGGGCGTAAGGCCATCGGACGACCCTAGAGACTCGATCTTAACAAGAGAGAGGGCGGGAGGACTTGTCCTAGATTGACACAAAGGGACGGGGGACCAATCCAAGCTTGGTGATCATTTCCTCCTTGGTCGCGGACGGGCACGAGAGTTTCCCAATTCTTTAGCGGCATCGGCTATTGGTGGCCTCATGACTCGGGAAGCTGTCTTGTTTTTGTTTTCCTTTCTCAATTGCCGCTATCATCTCTTGGACGAGCCGAGATCAATCAGATCGGCACACTGGACTTCTTCTTCGAACAATTCTTTGCATAACCGAGACCATCCCAACCATCGAGGGAAATTCCGTGGCCTTAGCTTTTGGCCTGTCGGTTCGAATTCGGGTTTCGGATCTTCTGGGCGGTAGGAATAGTGGTTGTGAGCTTCTCGAACTGTTCCACCGGGTCGAGCACGCCTACGAAGGTATACTCGCTCTTCATGGTAGTGGTAGCCCCGGGTATCTTGGGTAGGTCCGGGAACATTCTACGGACCGGGTTAGCCTTGGTTCCTCTAAACTTGTTGAGGCTATCCTGTAGCTTTAGCCATCTGCCGTAGGAGTGGGCTCTGTGATGTTCCTGGTTGCGTGGGACCCTTTACAAAGTAGTCGGCCAAATTAGGAGCGAAGGGGAGAGACTTAGGGTTGTCGGCCAGGGACCTTTCTGTGGCGGCTTCAAATCTTTTTCCTTTCGCGGTGTCACGCGAGGAGGCCTCATATCCCGGGCCGCGGCGAGTATTACGTCCTTTCACCTCGATGAGTTTGTGAGTTCCTTGTTGGTGCTTTCCCGGACCGAGGCCGGGTAGATAGCTCATTTTTCTCATCATTTTCAAGACCGGTGGGATTTTATCCCGAGTGATCGTCGGATCTACGTTGCACACTTGGGCTTTGGGAGGCTCGGCCGTGAAGCTTGTTAGCATGAGACCTTCCTCATCATGTTTGATTTCTAGAATAGGTATTCCGCTGTATACTGTGCCCTCTAAAGTGACTAAATCCCCATAAATGGTTGTCGGGTCCCCATTTGAGATGAATTTCACACACTTTGGTGGAGGCTTGAGGCGACCCCCTTTGACTGGTGCGGCCAAGGTCTTCCCAATAAGGCATTGAAAGTAATCGGGATGTCGATAACCTGGAATTCCACAGAGGTATCAATTTACGTCCGAACCGAGAGGTCTAAAGTGGCGACTCCAAGGTTTGCTCGGGATGTTGAGTCGTAAGCTTTGGCTGTGAGAGAAGAAGGCTTCAAGTCTGTAGTCTTGATATCAAGCAAGCTCATGATCTTTCTTGGGAAGAATGTTCATTCGGACCCATTATCAACCGGGACCCGAGGGAGGCGTCGTTCATCCAAGCGGATTTGTGATGAAGAGAGGCTCATTATGATCGGCCCCAAATTGAGGGAGGTCGAGATACGTGAAAGTGATTATGTTCCGTAGTGGATGTTTCCAATCATTGTACCACATCATCGGGAGTAGCATCAATAGGCACGAGTGTGAGCCGGGCTTTCTTCCGGCTTCGGTTTATGGGGATAGGACGAGGTGAGTAGAGACCGAGAGGAAATGTTGGCTGTGTTTGCTTGGCCAAGGTGAGCACGGGATCCTCTTTTGAGTGCAGGTTTGTTTGTCTTAGCATAGGGGCGGCGATCTTCTTTTGGTGCTTGATACGTGGCCTTCTTATACGCCTTGGGATTTCCTTGGAAGATCTGCTCGAGATCGGGTCAACGAGTTAACTTCCTCATCGATCGTCTCTTATTTGGATTTCTTCAATCTTTGCTAGGGTCGATGGGGGAGCCCTTTTGGCTATTGGCCATTGGTTACGACGGAGTCTAGTGACGATGAGGGTGAGGCATGCGGCTCCTTCTGGGCGGCCCTTATAAGCGCTTCCCAAGTCACGAGGCTTTTGGGTTTGGGGTTGTGTTGTTGCCCCTTGGATGGCCCGCGAGCTAGGGCGTCCTCTGATTCACTCTCATGGCCGGCCTTGCTCATTGTTATCATGCAACAAGAGTCGTTATTGTCGGGACTCGGCGGCTTTTCGATCTCATCCCCGGTATAGTGCATCCATTCTGATTCCTTTTACGTAATACTCGGAGTTGGAGATGATTATAGCGTTACGTGTGGGAGGCGCATCCGGTATCATGCCGGTTTCTAGGACTTCTCGAAAGGCGACATACATTCGGGGAAGGTGACCTCTTCTTGGGTAACCACGACAAGGAGTGTTACTTTGTTAAGGGTGGATTTGATCTAACCATGGTTATTTTCTCATTTGGGCGGATGGGAGTTAATTTTCCTCTTTCGATCGGATCTTCGACTATCGGCTGGATCGGACACTGAAAACCCTTTCCCAAAGCATGGTAGGCGGTGTTGAATTCTAAGACATCCACGTGCTCGAGATCCATGAAACTTCATGGCCTTCATGTCCTCGGTCTCGTATTCGTCTTCCGAAGTTTCTTCGTCGTCGCTTCGATAACTTGACCATTGTGCTGGCTCCCGTGGGCTCATTTACGGCATGATTGTTCAGTTGTTTCCGGATCGGGGGCCTCAGTTGACTCTTCGCTCCCGTCATCATCATCATCATCGCTGTCATCGGAATCTTCTTCCCATACCAACGGGATTTCGGCTGAGAGGGAACGTCGATCAAACCCGTTGGGGGAATATGGGTGCGTGCAACCGCAAAAATTGTCATATGTTCCCATTCCCGGAAGTGGTAATTGTGACTCAGCTTCTCCTCCCAGAAATTGCGGGGGAAGAGTGAGAGGAGGTGGCACGTATTTGACACCAGGTAGGATATAGAAGGAATCCTCCTCTTAGATTCTTCCTTTGTTCTCGGGATCATATTCGGGCTCTCCCAAAGCCAATTTGCAAAAGTGTACTAGCTCCGGATGCTCTTCGGCCTCTTTCTTTGATAAGCCCCGTCTGAGCGCTCGCCGGAAGCTTTCTTGTTCGATTCTTCTCGATTGTTCTAACCATCTTGCGTAAATGGTCCTCTCATATTTTGAACGGAACAACCCAAGTTCTTCGGTATCGGCCTTCCCTTCGTCCGAGAAATAGCGGGCCTCGTATTCTTGCAAGGAGTCTCTGACATGAGACCAAGATGGGTTGATTCGTTCAATATCCTCAAGGCCGAGGGAATCCGAATTCGGGATCCTCGACGAGGTTGGCCACGGGTATTTGGGGACCTTCATCGGCATCTTCATGGTCATGCGAAAGATTCTCCGCATTCAATCATATTCACACGATTATGGTTCCTTGGTAGAGGATTTTTGGCTTGTGTTAGGCCCTTCGGGGCCTTCCAACTTTCCTTGCCCTATTAGCCTGGATTGCCTTTTGAGTGAAGCGGTGTCGGTCGGATGCCGTGAGCTTGATGAAAGGCACAATACTTTGTAGTATCCACGGGAGCATTCGGATTTACGGGTTGGAAATTCTCCAAAGGCCGCAGCAAGCCTTCTTTCACCGGTCCCTAAAGATGTCATTCGGGGGCATTCCAAAGTTTTCGAGATTTATGACCCGCGGTTTGGGCTCATTTGGTTTCTGGGAGCAAAAGGAGTCGTGTTATTGCATTCTGTCCCGCATAGTTAATCATCTCTTTGCCTTTAGCGAGGCGGGGCGGTGTTTGCGGGAGGAGCCCGATATACGTAGGCGAGTGCAGCGGCGGTTCTTTGATTGTAGGCCTTTTCAAACTTAGGCTGCGAGTTAACCATGGCCCGTAAGTGCAGTATGGGAAGTGAGGCGAGGGAGGCTCTCGAATGTGATTTCAAGCATAGTGGAAGATGTCCGGTTGTTCCTCTTCGGAAGGAGGGATGGCCATTTCACGAGTTTCGAGATTCCACCGCTTGTAGAAGTCCCCAACATTCTCATCGGGGGCCATTTTGCTGCTTGTTGTTTGTAGGTCAACCCTATTTGTTTCCCATTCCAAGTTGGCCTTATATTTTTTACGTGAAGGCATTGGTAATCTGGTCCCATGTAGCCACGGCTTCGGGTTTCAAACGGAAGAACCACTTTAAGGCTTGGACTTCAAGGATAGGCGAAATAGTCGACCAGCTGGCGATTGGTACATCCTTTGGCTTTCATCGCCAAGGTATACGTGTCCAAATGGGTTTTCAACATGCGGTCCCATCAAAAAGATCAGATTAGGCATCACGAATTTGTGGGGCGGAGGAACAATGGAGTCAGTGCAGTAGGCGGAAGCGGACTTCTTGGCGATCGGTTCGGCGATCTGCGCTTTCATTTCCTTGTGTTGTTCCATGAACCGAGGCCGAGATGAGGGTCTTGTGGCGGAACCATGGCATTCAAGCTAGTGGTGAGCTAGAGAAAGGAGCTACCCTTTGGAGCGGGCGGTGGAGGGAACGGCCGATCCGGGGACGTAGGTGAAAACTGTCACGGGGTGAGTTACCACAGGGAGCATGAGTAGGAGCCTAAGCAAAAGGGTAGAACCTTGCGGCTTCTTTGTTGATTTTCAGCGGCAAAGTAGGTGGGGGCAGCCCGATGTAGCCGGATAACTTGGATTTCGAGTGGGGCCCGTAAGTAGGCTTGAGTGCGGGCTGTTGTCCGTATTGTTGAATTGCATGGTGCTTGTGGTGAAGGTGCGTAACCGGGAATGCTGCGGTCTGGTGATTCGGATGACACGGGATGGAGGCTTGGTAACCCATAGAAGTCAGTGAGGAATGGATTTGTGTGAGGAGCTTGGTGAACTAGTGCATTACGAGGAGGGGCTCTGACGTGGCCCCGAGAACCAAGTTGTGGCGGCATTCAGCTGTAGGCATTCTTTGTGAGGGTCCGGATTGATCGGTTCCGAGGCGAGGAGGGATCCCGATTAGGCGTGGCATTCCGAGATAGCCCCAACCATGAGAAGACATTCCGTCTTGATTTTGCCCCATTTGATTTGTGCCGTCGAGGCTGCATAGATCCGGTGGTGCGTGGTTGGGGAGCTGGGTGACCCGAAAATCGAGGAGCATGGGTTACGGTAGTGGCACCATAGGAGGTGGGTGGCGGCATCTGGTGTAATCGGGCGGCCGAGAGTGGGGTTGGCATCCTCGTCTTCTTCCACGGTGAAGGTGCCATCGGATTGAGGTGGCGCGGCCGGACCGTGACTCTTAATAGCCTCCATAAACATTTTATTTGTGCTTCTGTCGTAACCTCATACGTTACGCTAGCGATTCCCTTTGTTGCTTTGTACGAGGGTCCCGGGAGGCGGAGTGACGTTGTCCCCATCATTACCGGGCGATGCGGACATTACGAAACCGGAGTCGGAACAAACGGCGAAGGCGATGATGCGCTTGACTCTTCCCAGCGATCAAACGGTGACCCGGTGCAGAAACCAAGCTTTGTGCGGAGGCTGCGGGGAAAGGACATGAAGGTTCGAGATGTGCAGGAATGGAAGGAGGGTAGGTGTTTGGGCATTGGGCTCATGCGACATGCGGTTATTTGTTCACGTTTACTTAAAACATGTTTTATTAACCTAATCGGTTGGAAAAGATTGCTCTTCTTTTCGCAAACTACTACGATTCTGGATCGGTGGGCCCCGTCACTACGTCTATAAGCCCCTCGTATTCCACGTATTTCGACCTCCCGGGGTGGACGGCCCGGGCGAGGGTCCTATAGGGCAAGCGGGTCCCACCGACCGAAAGAAAAACGATCCTAAAAGTCGGTGGGTAATCGAGTCTTAACGAGCATTCGATGTAAATTACGGACAAGGCGACGTCAAAAGTCAAGATCGTGTCAGGGGACTCGACGAAAAGTCGGCATGATTTGGACGATAAATGTCCACGATTGATCTTGACTTGTCGTCGGTTAAGCCGTAATTAGGCATGGAATATTCATTAATCCTTGATGACTCGGTGTCAATCTTTGGGAGTCGGTGTATAATTTGTGCCGGTCGAGCCGAAGTCAAGGCGCCGGTCAATATCTTGGTCAAAGTCGCGGCGGAAAACCGGCGAGAACTTCGGCGATAAGGGTCCCCGAAAGATATTGAGTCGGTATGCCGACAAAGGCTTGAAAGGAAAGGTCTATACACGGACAGGGCATGACACAGACCAGACTAAAAACCAACCGGGACTCGGACAAAGTGTGTCACGGACAAGTGCATGGTCGACACGAGGCTCCATGGGATGTTTGGGTAGTCCTGTGCTCATCCGAGAGGCGTAATAAGACCAAACGGACCGCGACAAGGATTTCCCCGGGTTAAGGACGTAGGGTGCAGTGTACGGTCACGTGCGCGTAGTGTGCAAGCAGTCTATATTCTTTTTCTGAGTAAAATAGAGATTTTTTTTATGAGTCTTAAAAATATGATGCATGATTTTTTTCTTTTTGAGAATTTTCTTCTTCTTTTTTTTTGAAAATCTTTTTTTTTTGAATTTTTTTTTGAAAATTTTAATGAGCATATAAGCACGTAAGCACGAAAATTCCGACAGTTAGGGACATTATTCCGACAGTCAAGATTTTGACTTTCTCCGAGGCGGCCAAAACAACATGAAAACTGTGCAAAAATCAACACACACACAAAAATGATTTTCGAAGCCGGGACGGAAGCTTGACCCTCAAAAGCTTTTTTTTTTTTGAAAACGGTGATACCGGTACGTGGGATTGTTAGACCACAATTTATCCCCGACTCGTGTTAGGAGGCGATAACGGGAAGTTTAATGGTTTCCACCAATATACCGAATACCATTTTTTTTAAAAAAAAACTTGATTCCCCAGCGGAGTCGCCACTGTGATGATGTGTGTCCGAAAATTTTCCCATTTTTGTTTGAAAAAAATCAACGAAAACGGAGTCGCCACGCCATTTTAATTTTGAGGGCCAAAACTTTGAAAAAAGCCCGAGATCAGAGATTTAGGTTCGGAGGTCATGTTACGCGTCGGGAAGGACGTTAGTGTGCACCCGACGCGCCTCGTAAAACGAGTCTTCCAAGCTGAAAATCATTTGTGTGTGTGTGTGTGTTTTGGCCAAAATACTTTGAAACTCAGAAAAGTAAAAATTGGGATATCTTTTTAAGACTTTAAACTGATCCCATGATTTTTTGGAAGATTTTTGGATTGAGATTTGGTACTCAAAAGACCTTTTGAAGTTGAGAGCCATTTCTGCCAGAATGAAAAAGGCAGTGGACCTTTGATTTTGAAATGTATTCAAGGGTCTTAAAACTTCATAATCTGGATAAACTCAGAGAATGAAAGTTGTTTTAGACACCTTAAATAAAGTTTTTGCAAAGGAATTTTCCATTTTGGAGAAGATTTGAGGGGTCAAAACCTTCTGGAAACCTCAGATATGAGATCTGGATTCCCAGAAGCTGATGAACTAGCCTCTGAAAGAAAATTTGAAAAGAGGAGTTTTACTCACCCAAAAAATAAAGTAAAAATATTTCTGGAAAGCTCTGGATGTTGGATACAAAAAGTGTTTTGTAGTCAACACCAAATTCCAAGTTCATCTGTGTCCAAAAATTAAGACCATGGACTGAGGTCTGAGAAAATTGCTACTGGACAGCAACTTCTCAAGAAAGAAAATATGATTTTAAGGGGGGTTTTGCATCCATGCTTGTCCCCATTTCCCTAGGTTTTGGTTAGTGATCACTAGACATTTTAGTGGTGAATCAACTATACCAAACCATCCTTAAGTACATTAGGACTAAGCACTTCATTTGCTTGGGAAGGGGAATTTTATCCTTTGAAATCAAGATTTTATGCTTGAAAATGGTTTTTAGGGTTTTGAAAATGAGTTTTCTTTGCAAGAAAGTAAGAAAGCTTAAAAATAATTTTGATCTTTGTAGAAGATCATCCATGGAGATGGTCTTCCATGGTGATCTTCTTAGATCTAGAGCAAGAAGATGAAAGAACTACATTTTGTAGTTTGAAGATGCATGCATGGTTGAGATTTAGGGTTAGGAGGAGGAGGGTTTACCAATCTTCCTTGTGTTCTTGAGTGTTTGGCTTGAGTGTATGAGTGTTTAGGGCTTTAATATGAGAGTGAGTGGATGAGTATGAGTTGGGAAAGATTGGAGAGAAAAAGGTGACAATTCTTGAAGAATTCTCACTTGTTTTCTCTCTATATTTCGCCGAGGTTCGGTGCAAAATGTGTTTTTTCCGCCTTATTTTTGTATTTGGAGGGCTCAATTTATAGCCCTCCTGAAAATGCAAAGATGTCCGCGCGGATGGATCCGATCGCGTGCCTTGTTCATTAATTGCGCTCGAGCTTTGGACACAAGGAATAATCTTTTTCAAAATTCAAATTGACCAGCCAGATTATGTTTCCAGCATTTCTATTTGTGGTTTTATTCTTTTGTTTTTCTTTTTTAAGATTCTTTTTAAGGTTTAACCTTAAATAACAATGCCCATTTTACCCTCACTTTGTTAGAAAAGTTAGGATTGTTAGGAATTGTTAGAAATGTTATAACTTTCGTTAATTTTCTAACGAAAATTCTAACAAGCTCAAATTGGAGCACTTACAAGTTGGCAATCTGTAAGGTGACGACCAGACCGTCATGATGGGGGTCCATGACGTCCTCATTATCATCTTCGTCGAAAATGATTTGCTGGCCCGGGGAGTGATCTGGGTGCCTAGTTGGTAGCTCCAACTTATCTTCTTTGGAATATTTAGCATGATGTTTTGCCGCGGAATACGTGGTCCCACAGATGTCCAAGCCACCTGTGATGAAATTGATCACCTTGGTTGCAAGAGGAGGTGAAGATGGAGCATCGGCCATGACTTCTTTTGTCTCAGTCCGTCCTTTTCTTTTTCCAAGCAGATCCTTGAGGATCCCCTTTGAAAGTAAGTAGCTAATTTCCTTTCTTAGGGCGATGTAGTTGTCAGTAATGTGGCCAAAATCTTCATGGTAAGCATACCACTTAGACTTGTCCTTCCAAGGTGAATGTTTGTCAGCTGCTTTTGGCCATCTTGCCTTGCTGCCCAAGCTGTCCATGGCGTAGAGAAGTCCTGAAACATCAACAAAAAAGCAATAGTCACTAATCTTTGGATAAGTTGTATCATCTTCATCATCATCTTCTTCTACAATGTTAGTTTTAGAAAAGTCAGTTTTAGAGTAGGGTTTCTCCCTATTGGATCGATGATGAGAGGTGTCCGCCTTTCTGTTCGGGTTATCATAGGTAGGTGTATTGTTTGATGCCTTGCCATGAATCATCTCGTCTTCTTCCAACCTGATGAAATGAACAGATCTCGTTCTAATTTCTTCTAAGCTCCTAGACGGGTACATGACCAAATCATGGTAAAATGGTGTTTCTCTTTTCAGACCCATCCTGAAAGCTTCTGTTGCCGTTGACACATCAATATGAGGGATGCTCACGGCTTCCTTATTGAATCTGAACACGTAATATTTTTGGGTTTCATCAGGTTGTTGTACCACCCTGTAAAGGTCACTGGTTAGTTTTTCAAACACACGATTACAGGAGAATTATTAAGAAACATGTTTAGTAATTGAGAGTAAGAGGAGATAGAGTTCATAGGCTGATTAGTCAGTCACATCAAAGCGGGACCAGATAGATTTGACCCAAAGCCTCTACACAAACAAACTTCCTCAAGATGGTGGGGAATGCTGATGATGTCCATCTTTTCTTGGTACAGGGCTATATGTTCTACATGGTGCGTTGTGCCATCATATTGTTTCATAGGAGGTACTTGGAATCTTTTAGGGATATCCACCCCAACTATAGCAGGAACAAAACGTGAATCATGATGGCTGGTTGGAGATGCTTGGTTGAAAGGTAAGGAGACTCCAGGAACCTTCATGAGATATCCTAGATCTGCTGCACTTCCCTTGCGAGTGTGCTATCTGCAACAGGTTTATTAGCAACAAATGGATTTAAAGGAGTACCGAACATATTAAAACTCCCTATTTGCCCCATCAGAGGTAAGGTCGCAAAGGTGAAGCGGGTTGATAGTGGAACCGGGTTGGATGTAATAGTAGTGCTTTCAGTTTGAACAGTGTTGGACATTGTAACATTGCGTTGCTCATTTATTGTGCTTGGTCCAGCACCTGGAAAGAGAGTTCTAGGATGCAGCGGTGAAACCTCGGGCATGCTGACCACATGATCGTTGCGCCTTGAAGCTGACATCTAGTTTTGCAACCGGCCTATCGAATTGAATATCATTTCACTGGTGTACTGTTGCACTTCCATCTGATTATTCAACTGCTACATCATGGTGGTCATAATGGTTATAATTCCCATTGATATTCCAGGCATCGTCATGGACGAAGAATCCCCCAAGTTGAGCTATTGGTTTTGAGACGTAACTGTAAGTACCCCAATCTGGATCACCCTCTGCCGAACACACAGGAAACACCGCAGACTCACAAACACAGTCTCGAAGACCTATGGCACTCGAAACCCTCTCAAAACCCTCAACCAAACCAAGGGAGGGGCCTTTCTGGGATAAAAGGGACAAAAGGACCTTTTGGGAATTTTTAGGAAATTGGAAAAGCATAACTAGTCCGTACGGACCTCTTTGCTTTAATAATTACTGAATCCCCTTAAAGTCCACAATATTCCCTCAAATCCCGGAGAAAATGATTACCCTCATGCATGGTTGGTCCGTACGGACCTCTTTGCATGCCAAGATGGTCCGTACGGACCTCTTTGCATAGGGGACATCATAATTCCAGAATATTCACCATCATCACATATTCCCTCAAATCGAGGAAAACCAAAATTCTGGATAACCTGGGAGGTCCGTACGGACCTCTTTGCAAATTTTTCCTACTATAAATAGAGGGCTCCCCCTCCCTCATTTTTCACACCTCCCTCTTCTCTCTTCCTCCCTTAGCCTTCAGGCTCCACTCTAAGACCCTTCGGGGCAATCCCGACGCCTTTCGGATCCTTCCGAGGCCTTCTGAGCCCCCTCGTGGTGCTACGAAGCCTCCCCGAGCGCTCCCGCGACGCTCCCGCGCTGCCCCGAGGCACTCTCGAGGTACTCTGAGGCCCCTCGTGGTACTCCGAGGCCTTGCCTGGTCTTTCCCGAGGCGTCCCGGCTCTTTTCGAGTCAAACCGGCGATCCCAAACCACGCCGAAACTCTGCCCGAGTGACTCCTGCCACCCCAACGCACGCCGAACCTCTGCCCGAGTGATCCCTGCGATCCCAACGCACGCCGAAACTCTGCCCGAACGCAGCCTACAATCTCAACTCACGCCGAAACTCTGTCCGCAGACAACCGGCCCCTCCCGAAGCAATCCCGGTCCGTGCCGGAACATCATTCCATCCCCAAACACTATTCCCCAGCGGAAGACAGACACGAACCAACATTGGTAAGGCTTCCTTCCATTACTATTTCAATACATTTCAATACGCAGTGTACAATGTAGACATCCGACACAGCATGCATTTTTAAAAGCACATACACACACACAACATTTAAAGAATATTAGGGGTATCCGAAAGACTCGTTTTTACGAGGCGACTCGGGTGAGCTCTAAGATTCTAATATTCTCTTCCTGAGGAGTCATATGACCTCCGAACTCAAAATCTCATCACACAAAAACAGTTTATTATTATTTTTAAACTGATGCCCTTTTTCAATGTATTGGGCTTAATAATAAAAACAGCGTGGCGACTCTACAAAGCAAAACACGGCGAGACACCTCCAACCGAAAACTCTGCAAAGCGGGAATAAAGCCAGATGCCGGGGCGCGAACGCGCTGCCTCTCGGATCCGGGCGAGCATTCCCCGAAACAGCGACGCGCGAATGCGAGATGCGCGGGAGCTCGGATCCCGGGTAATTTCAGTTGGCGACTCCGCTGGGGACTTATTGTTTTTAAATTTTTTTAAACAAAACAAAAGATTTTTAAAACGATGATGAGGGTCAAACTTTCATTTTACCCCTTTCTTTAAATATTGTGTGTGTGTGCACGTGCTTCGTTTTTATTTTACAAAAAAAATAAAAATACAAAAAAAATGCATCAATATACATCTATGCATACATTTAAAATTCTTCAAAAACTTCTGTTTTACTCAGAAAAAGAATTTTAGAGACCGCACACTACTAATCTTGCCTCGGTTACACCGCACACTACGCACAGCTTTGCCTCGGTTACACCGCACGCTACACGCCTTCTTGCCTCGGATACCGCACACTACAACCCTTAACCCGCAAAGGTGGTCTCGGTTGCGATCCGTTTGGTCTTCCTCGGCCTCTCGGATGCGCACGGGATCATTCCAAACATCCCATCCTAGCCAAGTGTCAACCCGCACGTTTGAGTCTTGAGTCACACTCTGTCCGGACTCGGTTGGTTTTACCCGGTCCGTGTCATACGGCTGGATACATATACCATGGCGGCCATTTTTACGAGTCAAGGCTCGGAACTCAAGATCCCTTGCGCAAGCAAAGCGATGCAAGGTCATGCTAAAATCTTGACCTGATCTTGATTTCCGAAGCTACGCCCAGACGATGTTCCGTCCCGGATATACATCCATGCTCACATGACACCATGTCATCACGCCTTTGATACGTCAGCCATGACAATATGACCCAGCCAACGCCTAACGTCACAGATCCCTTGCGCAAGCAAGGTAAAGAGAGGTCATGCCGAACTCTTAACCTGATCTTGACTCAGCGGCCAGCTCGGTTCACTATTCACATGGCTAACGCATTAAAACGAACATGACAGGCTCGGTCCTTAGGTTCGGTTTTTTCTTTTAGGCCGGTGGAAACCGCTTGCCCTATAGGACCCTCGCCCGGGGCTGTCCACCCTGGGATGTCGAAATACAGGTGCAAAATGAGGGGCTTATAGTCGTACAGATGGTCTCCACTGACCCAGGATCTAGCATAGTTGCGAAAAAGAAGAGCAATCTTTTCCAACCTACCTATGACTCTGAGAAAACATGTTTTAAGTAAATTAAAACAACAAAAAAAAAAAAATAAATATAAAAGAAACGGAAACCGCATGCCACGTGAGCTTTCCCCCTTTTACCTCGTGAGGCCATTCCTGTGTCTAAACCTTGCCCGTCACCCCCTCCAGCTAACAGAGAGTGATCGAGAGTACCCAGGAACCCGTCTCCCCGTGTCAAAGCCGCAAGGTCCAACTTTCTTCCCAGCTCTGTCACCAGGACAGTCCGTTAATTCCCCATGGCCAAGTCAGTGGATAACAACGATGAGAATGGGACCTTACCCCCGAGAAATTTCCCAACATTGGAAGAAGTTTGGCAGGTCCTCATGGCTATTGAGAAACGCCAAGGTGAACAACAAGCCTGGATCGAAGATGCTATGCACCATTTCGGGACATTAGCCACCCAACTACACAGGGCTTCCAAGGCGTGGCTTGCTCTGTGTAGTTTCTAACGCCTCTCATTGTCTCCCGAAGTCAACCTCGTTACCCTCGTACGAGCCATGCAATTATGACATAAGGCCACGGGACCCTCCGGGAAAGCCTGCCCATTCAGTCTCCTGAGGTCCCGGTTCAACCGCCGAACAACGAACACATCTGGTGGGACGTCTGCGATTGCAGTGCTTATCTGGAAATGGAATTCCAGGATGAAATGAACGAGGGCCGTTCTCAAAGAAAGAAGAAGCCATCTTCTCGGCAAAAGCGAAAAAGAGGTATGAATCCGGTGATCCCACAGTCGGAACCCTTGGAGAACCCTCGGGAAAGTTTGACTACTATGTCATCTACTCCAGCAAGCCTAGCTCTACACAAGGCCATGGCAACGTCTGCTCCATGATCAGTGGGACGAGCTCCGCACCGCCACCGAAGGCCCGAAGGTCCGGATAATCCAACCCCTGTCTTGGGGAGATCTCAAAGCCACTATTGATGCTTGATGCAAAAGCTATGACGGTGAACGAATTGAAATGCGCGGTCGGCCTTACGCCAATCGGGGTCCTCCCACTACATAAATAGGAGAGACAAGCAAAACCATAAGTCCAGAAGTGAACGTTCGACACGTTCGGTCAAATCCAGTGAATCCTCCACGGGCGGACAAAAGGCCAGCCATACCACGAGCCACGGGCGAAAAGGGGCCCTACGCCAAAGAAGCTGAAACCTTGGACCCAAAGGCTGAAGATCCTGTCTTAACTCAGCTCAAGCGTACTCAGGCTGACATCTCGCTCTGGTCCTTACTCACTTCATCTTACCCGCACAAGCTCAAGTTGGAAGAAAGCCTGGCTCAGACCATGGTTCCCATCACAGTGACACGTGATGAAGCAGTTCAGATGATTGGCAACGTTAATTACAGCAATATCATCACTTTCACAGAGCTCGACCTTCCAAAATTTGGGGCTGACCACAATGAGCCTCTCTACATGACAGTTCAACTGGACGAGCGTTGTCTCCCACGGGTTTTGGTAGACGGGGGATCATCCATGAATGTCCTGCCATCCAAAATGATGGATCTGCTAGGGATCAAAGTGACTGATCTAAAGCCCTCAACTCAGGCAATCAAGGCATACGACTCAACGTCCCGTCCAGTCTTGGGTATAGCCACTTTGAACCTGTGGTTCGGAAAACAAATGGTCCCGATGGATTTCCAAGTCATCGACATCCCGATCACATTCACTGCCATTTTGGGACGCCCTTGGCTACACCGGATCGAATGGGGTGGCATCCACTCTCCATCGGTGCGTAAAGTTCGTCCAAGGAACAGATCTAACCATCATCTATGGTGATAGTGTAGTCACCGAAAGGACCGAGACAAACGGCGTCCCGATCTTAGAGATCAAACACGACGATGATGGCATGATGCTAACAGGGTTCAACATCGAAAACCCAAAGGCCCAGCTATGCCACATAGACCTGCCTTTGATTTGGGACAAGATCCCTCCCCCGATGAAAATGATGAAGCACATGAACTACATCTCGGGGCTCGGTTTGGGAAAACGTCATCAGGGTACCCAACAAATCATCCATATCAAAGAACAGAATACTCTCCATGGCTTGGGATACTCTCCTACTCCCGAACACATTGCGGAGGACAAGCGAGCTGCACGAAAACGCTCCGCAGATAACAAAAGAGGCTTGCACGCAATCTCCGATCTTCGTCCTTACAGCTTCGACATGACCAAGTACTTCACAAAGAAGGCCGGCAACATGGAAGAAGATCCAGGAAAGGGAACAGAGCTGATCAGCGCCAAACAAAGCTGGTCGACAACCATGGACAAGCTCCAGCGGAACGGCAAGATTCAGAGGCCTCAAGCCAAATCCCGTCCGAAGAGCATTTCTCGACACACCGCCTCTACCGGGATCCATGACCACCACTATTCACAATGAATTTTGGTTCGGGAAAACCCCCTCTTTGGTAGAAGAACTCGAAAAACTCTCTGTCAACATTCCTGCCTTCAACAAGCGGGACGAGTCTGCATTCGAGCTAGTAATGCCCAAGACAAAAGCAAAAGACTCCGCAGACGATGCTTGGAACGAGCCACTGCTCCACCTGCTCTTCAATGAAGAAATCGAGATGCCAGACCTGATCGATTTTGTTTCTGATAACTCTGTGATAGCCATGATTGGGAACGGTGACACAAAGGCTTTCAAACCCCGCCTCCTATCAAGCTCATTGCCACTCAATAACTGGGCTACCTTCTCCGGACCCACTGCCAGCAAAAAGGACATGATCGAACAACTTGGTCTGACCCCTCGATTCCTAGAGTCTAGTGTCAAAACTCATCCTGAGTCCATTATCTTTGAATTTGAGTCTCTCGAGTCACCTGATGGCCTCACGCCAGAAGATTACGAAATCATTGCCAATAATGTATTCCCGTATGCTCTTAATGAATGCTTCGATCTTTCCGAGTATCATTTCATTGCATCTTTAACAAGTGATGAGTTAACTAATCAAAACAGTTAATAACAATTCATCGCTACAAAAGGCAAACACATTAATTGAATAAATGCATCAAGCAAACATTTAAGCATGTTGCCAAACGAGAGAAAAACCGGGCCCAAGCTGCCGAGGAGGTTTTAATCACAACGATTTGCAAGATTGCTGAAGAGCCAAAGAGACGCAAGTCCGACGCCATTTCCAGCACAGACCAGATCTTCCAATACCTCCAGAACGGGGAAACTACCTTCATGAACAAGGAAGAGACACACACGGGAGAGGTCAAAACCAAGAGCATCATGGCCCTAAAACGCCTCGCCTCTCACTTCATAATCCTCGGGGACATGCTATACAAGAAACGCTACCATGGACCACTCCTACGCTGCATCAACCAGGAAGAGGCAAACAAGCTCATGAACGAAGTCCACAATGGGGCTTGCGGTCCCCACATGAACGCCAGAGCCCTGATGCAAATCATTCTCAGGATGGGCTACTACTGGATCTCCATGGAGGCAGATTGCATCCACTTTGTCCGAAGCTGCGACAAGTGTCAACGGTTCTCCAACCTCAATCACCTGCCTCCCCACGATCTCTACTGCATGACTACACCCTGGCCATTTGCCACTTGGGGAATTGATGTCATCGGGAAAATCGCTCCGCCAGTGTGATGATGTGCCTACCTAAAATTTCTCGCGGGGAAAAATTCGATTTTTGCGTTTCTTTGAAAAAACCAAATAAAACCCGGAAAAAGAACGGAGTCGCCACGCCATTTTTGTTTTAAGGGCCAAAACTTTGAAAAATGCCCGAGATTAGAGATTTGGGTTCGGAGGTCATGTTACACGCCGGGAAGGACGTTAGTGTGCACCCGGAATGCCTCGTAAAACGAGTCTTCCAAGCTGAAAATCATTTGTGTGTGTGTGTGTGTGTGGTTGTGTGTGTGTGTGTTGGCCAAAATAATTTGAAACTCAGAAAAGTAAAAATTGGGATGTCTTTTTAAGACTTTAAACTGATCCCATGATTTTTTGAAAGATTTTTGGATTGAGATTTGGTACTCAAAAGACCTTTTGAAGTTGAGAGTCACTTCTGCCAGAATGAAAAAGGCAGTGGACCTTTGATTTTGAAATGGATTCAAGGGCCTTAAAACTTCATAATCTGGATAAACTCAGAGAATGAAAGTTGTTCCAGACACCTTAAATAAGATTTTTACGAAGGAATTTTCCATTTTCGATAAGATTTGATGGGTCAAAACCTTCTGGAAATCTCAGATATGAGATCTGGATTTCCATAAGCTGATGAACTGGCCTCTAAAAGAAAATTTGAAAAGAGGAGTTTTACTCACCCAAAAAATAATGTAAAAATATGTCTGGAAAGCTAGGGATGTTGGATACAAAAAGTGTTTTGTAGTCAACACCAAATTCTAAGTTTATCTGTGTCCAAAAATTAAGACAATGGACTGGGGTCTTGGAAAATTGCTACTGGACAGCAACTTCTCAAGAAAGAAAACATGATTTTAAAGGGGGGTTTTTGCATCCATGCTTGTCCCCATTTCCCTAGGTTTTGGTTAGTGATCACTTGACATTTTAGTGGTGAATCAACTATACCAAACCATCCTTGGGGTACATTAGGACTAAGCACTTCATTTGCTTGGGAAGGGGAATTTTATCCTTTGAAATCAAGATTTGGTGCTTGAAAATGGTTTTTAGGGTTTTGAAAATGTGTTTTATTTGCAAGAAAGTAAGAACACTTTGAACAAAATGTTGATCCTTGTAGAAGATCATCCATGGAGATGAACTTCCATGGTGATCTTCTTGGATCTAAGACAAGAAGATGAATGAACTACATTTTGTAGCTTGAAAATGCATGCATGGATGAGAGATTTAGGGTAAGAAGAGGGAGGTTATACCTATCTTCTTTGTGTTTTGTGTTTGAAGGCTTGGATGCAAGAGTGTTTAGGTTTGATTTGAGTGAGTGAAAGTTGGGAAGATTCAAGAGAAAAAGGTGACAATTCTTATAGAATTCTCACTGTTTTCTCAAGTATTTTCGCCAATCTTTGTGAATTGTGTTCTTGTTCCTCCTTATTTTTGTAGTTTGGAGGGCTCAATTTATAGCCCTCTGAAAAATACAAAGTCATCCGCGCGGATAGGATCGGTGGCGTGCCTTTGTTCATTAAATCTTTGCTCCAGGCTTTGGACATAAGGAATAAAATTCAAAAATACTAGCGAAAATGTTTTCAACTTCTTTGTTTCGGTTTTTTCATTGCTTTTGCTTTTTTAAGATTCTTTTGAAGGTTTATCTTTAAATAGCAATGCCCATTTTGCCCTCACTTTGTTAGAAAAGTTAGGATTGTTATGAAATGTTAGAAATGTTATAACTTTCGTTAATTTTCTAACGAAAATACTAACAAGCTCAAATTGGAGCACTTACAGCCAGGCAGCAACGGTCACGAGTTCATTTTAGTAGCCATCGACTACTTCACCAAATGGGTCGAAGCCAAGACCTACAAGGTACTCACCTCCAAGAATGTCGCGCATTTCCTCAAGGAAAACATCATCTGCCGATACGGCATCCCAAATGAGGTTATATCAGACAACGGTTCACACTTCGAAGGGGAATTCAACAGACTGCTGGCCGAATTCAAGATCACACGCCACAAATCTTCTCCCTACCGGCCACAAACAAACGGCGCCGTGGAAGCAGCAAACAAAACCCTCGAACGAATCATCCGAAAAATGACCACCCAAGGACGAGATTGGCCCGAGAAGCTGCACCTTGCACTTTGGGGCTACCGCACATCAGTCAGAACAGCCACGGGAGAAACCCCATTCGCCCTGACATACGGGATGGAAGAAGTCCTTCCCATCGAACTGGAAATTCCTTCACTCCGAGTGCTGTTGGAAAATGACATCAACGAAGTTGAATGGCTCCGAAGCCGACATGACGAATTGGCTCTACTAGACGAGCGACGACTAAAGGCCATGGAACACGTCCGAGCCTATCAAAGCAGGATGGCTAGAGCTTTCGACAAGAAAGTCAAGTCCCGAGACATCAGGGAAGGCGACCTTGTACTCAAAGAAAAGCCTCCCACTCGCACCAACCCATTGGGAAAATGGGAACCCACATGGATCGGCCCTTTCGTGGTTCAAAAGATCTTCTCCGGAGGTGCCATGAAGTTGACAGACCTAGACGGCAATCCCTTCATGAATCCAGTCAACGGAAGCAAACTTCGTAGATACTTCGCCTAAAGAAGAACAAATGTGCATCTCTTGGCACTCCATGTAGTGTCGAACTACGCAGACCTGAGCCCTCTAGTCCGGGGGAACGTAGGCAACCTTAATTGGCCCGGTCTAAAAATACACAAAAAAGTCAAAAGTTTGAATGTCAATCAAGACCTCCATCAAGCTACGCACTTTTCAAGAACACGCCCCAACGTCACCTTGACCAAGTCAAACGACGGCGACAACATCAAAAGACATCCGAGGGTCACTCAGCATCAAACGACTGACTCATGTCTGCTTCCAAGCCAGGGGCTTGTCTTTGCCTTCACGCGCTTCGAAAAAAAAAAGAGAGCTCGAGCAAGGGCTCACAAAAAAAATAAAAAAAGAGAGAGCTCGAGCAAGGGCTCACACAAAAAAAAAGAGCTCGAGCAAGGGCTCACAAAAAAAAAAGAAGAGCTCGAGCAAGGACTCACAAAAAAAAAGGGCTCAAAGCAGAAGCTGCAAAATTGAGGTTAAGAGCCCGACGCCAACAAAGGGCAAGGAAGCTACGGAAATGACCGTCAAAAACAACTTGTCAAGGGATCATCCAAACCCCTCAAACACAAAGCCCAAGCAAAAGGGGATTGCCGTCATGGCCCAGACTGCTTCAGTCCGCAAATGCAACAGAAAAGTTCAAAGATGGACGCCGAGAAGGTGCACAAAAGAAACAAAGGCAAACAAGAGATCTTGCGTCTCGACAAAGCTTTAAAAGTAAATCACAAATCACTAACGGTTACAACATTTCTTGATGAGTTCAAGCATGGTCTACTCTCAAGTTCACAACATGCTAAAAGACAGCTTAATACATTTAACAAATAATGTGTTTACAATGCAATGAATGGATACCTAGGAGGTCATTCCGCGCCATCTACGCTTGTCCCCTCGCCATTCTTCCCTTTCTTCCCTCGTCCCCGGCGAGTCTTCTTTCGCTCAACGCGAACCAACTCTACGTCTCTCAGTCCGAGATCAGGGGTCCTCCCCATAGAGTCAAACAATCCAGTAGCTCTCAGGGCTTCATTCGCCCGTACTTCGGCTCGGATCTCCTCCTTGCGAGTCTGTAAAAGAGGACCTCTCCCTATCAGTCGGTCAACTCTAGTCTCGTAGTCAAACAAAGTGTCTCCCGTCACATCCTGAGGGTCAGACCAGGCTTCGGCACTCCTAAGGAAATAGCTACTACGGCAACCGGGTCCCAGAATCGCTACACGCCTGCTCTCCAAAGCCACTTGGGATCGCCTTGACACGCTGCTCATACCGGGCCGAATGCGAGTCGTTAATACAGCACTCTCCCGACGTCTAAGGAGCACCACAGGAGGGAAAGCGGAATACTTCTATACCCTCAGAAAATACAAGAAAGCACCTGGAGCTGCCATACAAAGAGGAGCTATCTCCGTAGTAGCAAGGTCATCCCAGCCCAACAAAGGCTCCTGCTTCATCCCAAACTACCGGGAAACAAGCGACGAAATATAGAAGGAGGACCAAGACAAACCTGGAACTCTGACAACATATGACCCTTCCTGAAAGACCCTCCTAGTCTCAATCCTCCAGTGAGGAACCCACCAACGGATCTGATGCGTACCAAGCCGTGCCATCCATCTCTCCCAGGCGGACTGATCCATATCCAACACTAGAGGTCGCTGAGCAAATGACCACGGGCTAAACGACGTCGGAGCCTCTGGCAAGGCCTGAAGTCTCTCTCGCAGCCACAAGGTGAGCAAAGCGGGGCTTCCCCCTCTCATGAACCGATCCCCAGTCGCCAGACGGTCAATACCATGACCCATTTCCCCAGCAAACAGTACAACAACCACTGTTCTCAGCAGGACCTTGCTCCAAACTGCCCAAACACTGGCCAAAGCCATTTCCGACAAACATACACTACCCACAAACGCACTCTCAGCTCACTTGGCATGCACAAAAAAAAAATAATAGCAACAATTTCTAGGACAATTTCCGGGAATCACAAAAATGACATTACATCTTACAATAAAATGCTGTTTGCCATGCAAATACGAGTGTTTTATTATAGGTACATCTAATGTCTGTTGCTAAAAGAAAAAAAAAGAGAAGATATGGAAAGAGGGAAAGCAAATGAACCCTAATCCGAATCCTCAGCATCATCCTCCTCACCAAGGTCCTCAAGAGAAAAGTCGGGCATCCCGGTGAACTCGCCCGTCACATCCTCGTCATCAGAGTACCGAGCCCCCTCCGGAGGCTGATACTCAAAGTAATCAGAAGGATCAAATCCGACGAAAGGATCGAAAAAAGAAGGCTCTGACGAACCCTCACCCTGTTCATCCCGTGAGGAAAGAGGCGGTAAAGTCTGCGGCCTCGGAGCTCCGAAGACGTCCGGCATCCATGCTATGCCGCCCCGCGAAGGTCCCTCTGCGTGGCTCCGGATCGGCTCTCGATGGGGAACATCCACGGGAATGCCTCGAAGGCATTGGCTCGTACGCCGGCACACGCCGCGAAGACCGGCAAGACATCTTCGATGCCATCTTCTTCGCGAAAGACCGCATCGCCACATAACGGCGGGTCAGCATGTCAAAAGCCCTCCCGGGACTCCGCACAAGCAAGGCCCAAAGAAACGCTCAGCAATACAGTCATACTCAACAACAAAAAGAGAAAAATACAGAAAGGATGCCAAGATGGAAAAGAGTAAGCACACTCACCGGTCTATCAGGATCCACGCGGTAGGTAGCAGGAGCCTGCTCAGGGACGGGTACAGACACCCTCCTCCTCGAGGAATCCCCACGAACGTACGTAAAGTCCGGCCCAGGCACCGGAACCTCTGGGGAACCCTGCGGACCAGCCTCCCTCTCCCTCGCCAACAACTGTGGCATCCTCAACTTCCTCCTCACGAAAGCTCCATACTCCTCTCTATACAACACAAACTCATCGGCACTCACGCCGCCCAAATACCTCTCAAAATCCAACACATCCATATCACGGGAATCCAGCATCCCAAAAGGAGGGTCCCTCGGAGCCAAGGGAAGCATACCCGGGCCATGCTGCCAGAAGACCCGCTCCCCCAGGTACATGACGTCACAAGTCAGGCCCCACAGCATCTTCCGTTGCACCGTCACCAGGGGAGCCCCCTCAAAGTCATCATCCTCATATCGAGCCCAAGGATACAGAACAAACCTCTCCGGGCTATCTCTCTCCAAATGCTCTTGCACATCCCCGTAGGCGATGGTGAGATTCCCCCTGCTGGTCCTCCTCCTCCACGCCGGGCGGGCCCAGCCTAACATAGCGGGATCTGGCCTGCCCCGGGGATCTTTATCCCACGGGAAGCACCGAAAGATCTCATAGAACCACACTGTGACAAAAGCGAGAAAAGGCTCGGTGCAAAGAAAATGGAGAAACGACAAGTTGCTAAATCAAAAACAGCAATGAACTCATACCTCCAAAGCAAAGTCAAAACAAGCCAAGGAACTGGCTACACCCCGGCTAAACCGGTCCAAGGAGAAGTAGAGCTCGGCCAGGCCCGCCTCGCCCCAAGCAATATCACAAACTCTCTCCAAATCAATCAAGCTCTCCAGCAGAGCAAAAGGAGTCGTAGTTGAGTGGTTCGAGAACAAGGTCTCGGAAAGCGCAAACCACAGGAAGGAGTGCGCCAGCTGCTCCGCCGTCACCTGGCCGGTACCGCGGACATAGGCCCCAATCTGGCCGTGATCCTCATCTCAACATCACTATACAACATGCCAAGACCCCGTGAGAACAGGCGCAAAGCCAGCCCGGCTCGGTCGGCACATCTTCGGCAATCATATCTCGCCACCGCACCGGCCCTCCTTTGAAGGAAAGCCCGGTGATAGCGGCAAAGTCCGTGGGCGTCACCGTCACCTCTCCCGGCTCGGATGGAAGGTGTGGGTGGTATCCCACCAATACTCGAAAGGCCAAGGAGGACGCTCTTGTTCTTCCTCGTGTCGAAACCCGGCCAAGTTCTCCACGAACACGCCCGGGCCGAAGCGTAGACCGGCCTCCACGGGACTCGGCCTACCATCCACGAAATATCGGGCATCCCACGCCACAACTCAACAACGGCCTCGGCGATCCCAGTCTTCATCTTCTTGGCCTTCCCGGCCAAGAGCCCCTCATCTGCGAGGTAAACACAAAGAAGGTACATCAGTAAAAGTACTTAATGCAAAATACCAAAAGAAAATCAAAGCACAAAAGACCGTTCCAACACGGCAAAGCACATATATCCCGTCACGAAACACGGCACATATTGCACATAATTTTTACATGCAACTCAAAACATGACATGCATTATACATAATTTTTCTATACAGTCCGTCACAAAACACGGCACACACTGTACAAATTTTCTCAACAAAGGGATCAAGCACTACACGACACATTTTCAAAAGACCCGTCACAAAACACGGCACATATTGCACATATTTTCCCCACAAAGTCCGTCACCAAAAACACGGCACACATTGCATAACACATTTTCAAAAGAAAAGTCCGTCCCTACACGGCACATACTTTCAGACCAAACCCGTCACGAAACACGGCACATGTCACATTTTTTCTACGAAATTTGTCCCTACATGACAATTTTTCCCACATTGTACATACATAAATAGCATAAGGTACAAAACACCAAAACATGCATTTTCATAGAGAGGCACTTTATTTTCACAAATAAAAGCTAATCTACACATTTCTGCACAAAATGCACATATTCACAATATTTACATGCTAATTTTCAACAATTCGTCAAGAATTTCACAAAAGGCATGGCAAATAACAAAAGCCCCAAAATGCGAAAAACTAAAACCTAGTTCTAGCATTCAAAAAAAAAAAAAATTCGAGCAGGGAATCGAAACGGAACAGATTTCTTACCTCCCCGACGTTCCTAGAGCGACGATTGTGCACCTCCGGATTCGGATACAATACATCCGGGTTCTTCGAAGGTGGAACAAAGGAGATCCAATTTCTTTGGAGCTCCATCCGTTGCTCGATCACTTCTTGACTGCGTTGTCGACGATTCCTTCGAGATCCTTCCGCCATGGCAAGCAATTCAAGCAAAAAATGGAGGATTTTGGTTAACAATGGAGGTTTTCTCTCCTTCTCTCTCTCTGGTTCACGCACGGAAGAAGAAGAAATGGGGAAAGGCTCCAGCATTTAACCCAGTCAAAACCTGGGAACTGTAAAAAACCAACTTGGTTCGTACGGACCTCTTTGCATCCCAGGTTGGTCCGTACGGACCTTCTTGCAAGGGAAGGCCAAATTACTTTCCTGCCCTTATAATCTTTGCCCCTGGCCGTCCTAAGGCCTATTTCAGCAAATTCAGTGCAGTATGGTCCTTAACCCATCAATTCAACAACCGGCCGTCAATGTAAGCCCGGACTTCGCCTACTCAACGACAATTCAACAATCGGCCGTCAGTGTAAGCCCGAACTTCGCCTACTCAACGGCAATTCAACAACCGGCCGTCAGTGTAAGCCCGGACTTTGCCCACTCAACGGCAATTCAACCACCGGCCGTCAATGTAAGCCCGGACTTCGCCCACTCAACGGCAATTCAACCACCGGCCGTCAATGTAAGCCCGGACCTTCGCCTACTCAACGGCAATTCAACCACCGGCCGTTAATGTAAGCCCGGACCTCGCCCACTCAACGGCAATTCAACAACCGGCCGTCAATGTAAGCCCGGACTTCGCCTACTCAACGGCAATTCAACAACCGGCCGTCAGTGTAAGCCCGGACTTTGCCCACTCAACGGCAATTCAACCACCGGCCGTCAATGTAAGCCCGGACTTCGCCCACTCAACGGCAATTCAACCACCGGCCGTCAATGTAAGCCCGAACCTTCGCCTACTCAACGGCAATTCAACCACCGGCCGTCAATGTAAGCCCGGACTTCGCCCACTCAACGGCAATTCAACCACCGGCCGTCAATGTAAGCCCGGACTTCGCCCACTCAACGGCAAAACAAGCGCAAGAAGGAGCCAACACCTCCCAGCACAAATCTCAAGGCACAAAACGCCTCCAAAACGCTCAACGACAACGCAAGCACCGGCCATCAAAGTAAGCCCGAGCTCCTTCCCCAACAAGTCAAAAGGAAGTCGTACAAGACTACATATCCCCAGCACCAGCCGTCAATGTAAGCCCGGACTTCGTCCACTCAACGGCAAAACAAGCGCAAGAAGGAGCCAACACCTCCTAGCACAAATCTCAAGGCACAAGACGCCTCCAAAACGCTCATCAGCAACTCAAACATCGGCCATCAAAGTAAGCCCGAAGTCACTCTCTCAGCAGAAAAGGCCCCTACAAGGCCACGATAATCCACAATGGATGAACACCGGCAGTCATCGTAAGTCCAACCTTCTCCCCAGCGGGCATAGCACGAGGCATCTGCACCTCTCACAACCAAAGCTCAAGGCAGCCATGCCTCCACGACCACAGCCAGAAGACGATTCAAGTCCTCACGCATGGCACACCCGCAGCCAGAAGACGATTCAAGTCCTCACGCATGGCAAACCGCAGTCAGAAGACGACTCAAGTTTTCATACATGACACCACCACAGCCAGAAGACGATTCAAGTCCTCACGCATGGCAAACCGCAGTCAGAAGACGACTCAAGTTTTCATACATGACACCACCACAGCCAGAAGACGATTCAAAGTCCTCACACATGGCACACCCACAGCTAGAAGATGATTCAAAGTCCTCACACATGGCAAACCGCAGCCAGAAGACGATTCAAAGTCCTCACGCATGGCAAACCGCAGCCAGAAGACGATTCAAAGTCCTCACGCATGGCAAACCGCAGCCAGAAGACGATTCAAAGTCCTCACGCATGGCAAACTGCAACCAGAAGACGACTCAAGCCTTCATACTATCTTCAGCCCGAAAGGCTTTAAATCACTCGGTCCGGAAGACCGTATAAACCACCCACATTACTATCTCCAGCCTGGAAGGCTTTAAATCACTCGGTCCGGAAGACCGTATAAACCTTCCAAATCACTATCTTCGGCCCAGAAGGCCTTAAACCACCCGATTAGGAAAATCGTAAACTTTCCACCCCAGGACACCACCACGTCCTCACAATTGACCTCGGCGGTCACCACATCTTAGGACACCACCCTGTCCTTACCACTGACCTCGGCGGTCACACGATACTTCAAGGCACCATCACGCCCACATACACTCACAATTTCACGACCTCACGAACTACGATCAGGCTTGATTCCCGCCAGGGATACGTAGGAATTCTATCACAGGGTCCAGCCAATTGACCTAAGCGGTCACACAACATGACACCGCCATGTCCTCCCACCGACCTCCATGGTCACTTCCTCTCCCAGCACGCGATCCAGATTAGGACCCTTATCTTATCAATGACCCCACTTCCTCCGAAAGTGACGTCGTTGAGGGGCTTCTGTAAGTACCCCAATCTGGATCACCCTCTGCCGAATACACAGGAAACACCGCAGACTCACAAACACAGTCTCGAAGACCTATGGCACTCGAAACCCTCTCAAAACCCTCAACCAAACCAAGGGAGGGGCCTTTCTGGGATAAAAAGGGACAAAAGGACCTTTTGGGAATTTTCAGGAAATTGGAAAAGCATAACTAGTCCGTACGGACCTCTTTGCTTTAATAATTACTGAATCCCCTTAAAGTCCACAATATTCCCTCAAATCCCGGAGAAAATGATTACCCTCATGCATGGTTGGTCCGTACGGACCTCTTTGCATGCCAAGATGGTCCGTACGGACCTCTTTGCATAGGGGACATCATAATTCCAGAATATTCACCATCATCACATATTCCCTCAAATCGAGGAAAACCAAAATTCTGGATAACCTGGGAGGTCCGTACGGACCTCTTTGCAAATTTTTCCTACTATAAATAGAGGGCTCCCCCTCCTTCATTTTTCACACCTCCCTCTTCTCTCTTCCTCCCTTAGCCTTCAGGCTCCCCCCTAAGACCCTTCGGGGCAATCCCGGCCCCTTTCGGATCCTTCCGAGCCCCCTCGTGGTGCTTCGAAGCCTCCCCGAGCGCTCCCGCAATGCTCCCGCGCTGCCCCGAGGCACTCTCGAGGTACTCTGAGGCCCCTCGTTGTACTCCGAGGCCTTGCCTGGTCTTTCCCGAGGCATCCCGGCTCTTTCCGAGTCAAACCGGCGATCCCAAACCACGCCGAAACTCTGCCCGAGTGACTCCTGCCACCCCAACGCACGCCGAACCTCTGCCCGAGTGATCCCTGCGATCCCAACGCACGCCGAAACTCTGCCCGAACGCAGCCTACAATCTCAACTCACGCCGAAACTCTGTCCGCAGACAACCGGCCCCTCCCGAAGCAATCCCGGTCCGTGCCGGAACATCATTCCATCCCCAAACACTATTCCTCAGCGGAAGACAGACACGAACCAACATTGGTAAGGCTTCCTTCCATTACTATTTCAATACATTTTAATACGCAGTGTACAATGTATACATCCGACACAGCATGCATTTTTAAAAGCACACACACACACAACATTTAAAGAATATTAGGGGTATCCGAAAGACTCATTTTTACGAGGCGACTCGGGTGAGCTCTAAGATTCTAATATTCTCTTCCCGAGGAGTCATCTGACCTCCGAACTCAAAATCTCATCACACAAAAACAGTTTATTATTATTTTTAAACTGATGCCCTTTTTCAATGTTTTGGGCTTAATAATAAAAACGGCGTGGCGACTCTACAAAGCAAAACACGGCGAGACACCTCCAACCGAA
Organism: Adenophora triphylla var. japonica; assembly: GCA_022495995.1. Taxonomy (NCBI): domain Eukaryota; kingdom Viridiplantae; phylum Streptophyta; class Magnoliopsida; order Asterales; family Campanulaceae; genus Adenophora; species Adenophora triphylla. The sequence continues at coordinate 320,729 of JAFEMH010000241.1, read as the reverse complement.
AACGCTGCAAAGCGGGAATAAAGCCAGATGCCGGGGCACGAACGCGCTGCCTCTCGGATCCGGGCGAGCATTCCCCGAAACAGCGACGCGCGAATGCGAGATGCACGGGAGCTCGGATCCCGGGTAATTTCAGTAACAACGTTGAATCCGATAAGTGTATGGACATTAGACGTCATGGGCAAGCTTGACGTGTTAGTTCTTGCCCCAGTCGTTATGATGGGTGTAGACATTGCAGAAGTAGGATTGCTCATCTTGATTGGAATCTAAAAAACCAAAGGTTCCCACAGACGGCGCCAAATTGTTTTGGACAAGTAAATTTATCTATCTAGGATGTTGGGCACAAATGGAATATAATTCTCAAGTCAAGATGAACATGAGGATGTAACGAGGAAAACCTTTGAACAATCGTTTGCCAGAAAAAACCTCGGGAGGCTTTAGGAATAGCCTATCTTAACCAAAAAAGGTAATGTTATTGAGCTTAGTAGTTTGTGAGTACAAAGTGCTGTATGAACGTAAAGTAGAGTGTGTAACGTGTGTACATGTGCATTTTAGACGACTTATATACTTGAAAAGATAACTGAAGTAACAACATGAATGTAATCCCACTTCATTCGCCTAGAATCTCGCCTTCTGTTGATGATTTTGAAGCCGTTACTCCTTGGTTGATATTAGGTTTGTTATGGCATCCTTTGATTGAGTCTTAAATGGTCATGGGGATAAATTATTCTTCCACAATTTCATTCCTGAAAAATAGGAAGTATACAACAAATAACTCAAGGCGTTAGTCCAAGATGTAATTTAAGACGTTACCTCAAGGTGGATGATCAAGACGTAGAACATGCTGAGTGAAATTTTTGGGGTGAAGCAGATAGTAAGAATATTTATGGATATCTGTTCATTGCTTTGTCCCTAAATAAAATTTCCTTCTTAATTGGCACATGTTGGTCCCAAAGGTGGCAACAAGGGTGAAAATACAGCTAGAGGGGGGGGGGTGAATAGCTGTTACAAAATTTTCGCCCTCTTTTAAAAACTAAACCTCTTGCTTACAAAATCCTCTTGCAGTTGATAATAGACTGCAAGTGATGATGTAAAATGCACAGCGGAATAATAGAGTATAAAGCGGTTTGAAGAGGCGGCTTGTAAATGCAGTTTTGCTTGGCGGTTTTGGTAAGAGCAATTTTACAAACACGTGGTTTTGACAATGTTTACTCCAAACACTATTTCACAATAAAGGATAACTATATAAAGATCAAACAGAGACAGAGATAAATAATTAGCAAGCACAGAAAATATAAAATGCGGTAAAGAAAGTACGAACAAGCTATTTGGAGTGGTTCAATCGATAAACGATCTACGTCCACTACCAAGATGGTTAGTCTTGGATTTCTTAAGAGAGATTTTATATTGAGTATTGAGAGATTACAAAGTACAATAAAATCTTTTCTATGAAGAACAAATCCTAGACTATAACCAGTGTATCTCAAATGAATAAACTATGTGTTTAAACAAGTGAGGTGTGTGTGTGTTCAAGATCAAGGCTCTTTAAATCTGAGAGATGTAGAGCTCAATGATTCTTGAATGTGTTAAGGCTTGATTTCTGGGCTGGGGAATATTTCTTGAAGGTAGAAGATGAAGATTCAAAGGACTTATGAATTTCTGGACAGAGCTTCAGCTTCTATGAACACAGCACTTTTCAATTTTTCAAGCAATCTTCAAATGGTGAAGATTGAGGTTATTTATACCCAAGCATTTCAAATGTAGCCATTGGACACAGCTATTCAAGGACAGTACTTGATGCTTTCCCATTGGTCCACAATATCCACTTTTGTCCTTTGGAACAGCTGCTGCAGATAAAGCTGATCAGGCTCCAGCTGCAAGCAATGAGGTTAGGACACCTGTCACCTTTTCAAGATCCTAACAGATCTTTTCTGACATTGAATCACGTGACAAGATTTAGTGGTTGACTTTTGATATTGCTGACGTGGATTCCAACGGTTAAAAAATGGTTCACTTCAAGTCTTCAATCATTGGATACGGTCTGGTGTGGAGCGGTTGATGATGTGCGGTTTGCTACACCAGGAGGTTGCACAGAGCGGTTGCAGATGAACTGCAAAGGTGCGGTTCATAAGCGGTTGGCACTGAGGTAGTTCATTGGGCAGAATCAAGGGAATCATACATGCGGTTGCATGTGCGGTTATGAGGGGCAGTTTGATACTGCTGAACTGCAACTCTCCAATCCAATGAGTCTTGTGCCAGTCTTTAAGCCTAAATTTAACCTATTCTATAAAATGGACTTAGCTAAAAAATTGAAGTCTAAGCTTCATTACATAGGGTCCTAAAGTCCTGAAAATAGACAGGAGGTTATGGTATCAATCAAATTTAATACAAAATAGGAGGGTTAAAACATGCATACCCAACAATCTCCCCCTATTTGATTGATGCCATTACCTACTATAACTAAAGCAAACATTGTACTTGGTAAAAACATGTCCATAAGAATTAACATGGTAATTCATGTCCCAAGTCAATGCACACACTTAGCTTAAGCTATAGATTTCTATACTATCTGAAAGATAAATCTTTACAATATGGAAAGTATAGAAATGCATTCAGTGCACTTAAAAATATGAGTTTAAGTTCAAAGTGCGGTTTAAACTGAATGTTTAAACATCAATTCAAAAGAGTGATTTTTTAAGTTAGAAAATATTTGAATGAGGTTTAAGACCATATGCGGTTTCATTGTTCTACAAACAAGCAGTTTGATATGAACAAAGTTTTGGAACCATGATGCAATTTCCATTAATTCCTAAGATGATTACAAGTACAGGAATGAAGGAAAATTACAAGGTTACAAAAACAAAAAGAAGTTGGACAGAAGAAAATACATGAAGTGCGGTCCAACAAAACAAAAAGGAGTTCAGCAAAAAGGAAAGAAATTACAATGAAGAGCGGTCCTAATGCTGACGCGGTTGATGATGATGCGGTTGATGGCGCTGCTGATCACGACGCTGGTCCACCTCTTGATTTGGCACTTGCGGTCCTGAAGGTCTGAAGGCTGAGCTTTCACCTCTGATAGTTCTTCTAAGGGCTCTGAGGTCTTCAGATTGTCTTCCTAAGGTGGTCTCAACTGCTCTAAGTGCGGTCACGGATTGAGCAGCGGTTGAGCCTACAGCATCAACTGATCTGGTATTGGCAGCAACACTCTCTTTGATCTCAGTAGTAAATCCTTCAATGCAGGCCTTAAGAGAGTTGTAGAATGTGAAGATCTCATCCTTAATAGCTTCGGTTTGATTGGAGAGAGCATTTTTCAAGGGATCCAGATCAACAGATACATTCAGGGTGGATCTCAATTCCTTGAAGGAGTTGTCAAGCTTGAGATTGAAGCCTGCCTTGAGGTTCTCAAATCTGAAAGAGATATCATCATCAAAGGTCTTTACCTGCTCCTTGAGACTGTCTCCCACTATGTTGAGATCAACATTAATTCTATCTTTTAGGGAGTCCAGTTCAGAGAAGATCTTCAATTGCAGGTCATCAAGAGCGGTTTGGGAAGGATCGGCTGAGGTTGAGGCTTGTTGCGGTTGGGTTTCTTGAAGGGTCTTCATAAAAGATACCAGCGCCGAGTTGGTGGAAGAGACAAACTCATTAGAGAGGTTAGAGAGCATCTCTTGAAGTTGGGTCTTTGAAACAGCATCACCCATGGCTCTAAGTACTCCTCTGGCTAAATCTTCTTTAAAGCCTTGAAAACACTCTGTAGCTGCAGTTTTGATGGTTTCAACGGTCTGGGTTGTTGAAGCGGTTTGAAGTGTGGAAAATCTCTCCCCCTTAATGGCATCAATCAATTGGGCTTTCATGATTGCCAGTTCAGTGGTTTGAGAGTCCACCTTGGAAAGAAGAGTGCAGTTGGAGGCTTCTAGGGATGAATTTGAGGCAGCCAGGGCAAGGTTAGATTTAGTCAACTTCAGCATATGCCCTTGGTTTACAACCAACTGTGATTGAATCAGTTGGAGGGTGGATAAAATCTGTAGGTAGTCAGAAGGAGCGGTTAGGATAGAAGGAAGTTGGGTAACTGAGGGAGGCGGTTAAGATTGGGTTGGAGGGGCGGTCTGAGATAAAGGATTTAGAAGGGTTTGGAAAAGGCGGCTGGCTGGGACAGTGAAAGGTTGTGCGGTTGAGATTGGGATGGAAGGAATTGGTGCGGTTGAGATTGGGATGGAAGGAATTGGTGCGGTTGAAATTGGTGCGGTTGAAGGAGGTTGAATGTTAGAAGTAGGGATTCCAGAAGTGATAGGGTTAGAATTTGAGGAGGAACTGGTATGGGAAGTATGGACTTCAACAGAGTTGGATTTCTGTTGAGGAGGTGAAGTTTCTGAAATGGGAGAGGTTTGAGGAGGTGGAGTAGGAATGCGGTTTGGAGAATTTTCAGGAGGAGGAGGAGGAGGTGAATTAATGCGGTTAGGGGAAGGGGTTCTATCGCGGTTTAGATTGGAAATGGAGATGGCTGGGGTATGATGAGAATAAGGAGGTGATTGAGCGCGGTTTGAAGGAGGAGGGGAATTTGAGCGGTTGGAATGTTGAGGTGAGGGAGTTGGGGTTCTGTTTTGGCTAGAGGAGGAATGAGATTTGGAAGGAGATTTGGATGGTGAGTGTGAAGTGGAATGAGAAGATGAATGGGATGAAGGTGGAGAAGGAGTAGGTTGTTTGGCAACACGGTGAAGAAAATGCTTGGGGCCTTTGGTTGGGGTCCTTTTCAGGGCAATATGCTTGACCCTCTTTGGCTTCACCCCCTGAGCGGTTGCAGCTCTTTGTGGTTGAGGAGGAGAAGGCGGTCTTGGTGATAGAGTTTTGGCTAGTGAGGAATGATGAGAGTTGTTAGGAGATTGAGGTGGTGTTTGGATAAGAGTTTGGGTTTGGGGCGGTTTAGAAGGAGGCGGTTGGGGAATTGGTTCCTTGATTTTTCCTTTGACAGCACCCTTTTCAGCTCTTTTCTTATCAATTCTCTCAATCTCAGCCCTATAGAAGGCAAATAATTCTTCATCAGTCATCCTGGCTAACTCAGCCTGGGTTTGCTTTGCCTTCTTAGCTCTAGCAATCAAGGGAGGAATAGTGGTATCCTCCTCTTCTTCTTCTTCTTCAAAAACTTCATCCTGAAGAGTCATCCTTTCCTTTTCCTTCCTTTGCTTTTTCTGACTGGGGCCTGCACCAGTTGAACCACGCGGTTGGGTAGGTGCGGTTCTGGTTGGCTTGGGGAGCGGTTACCAGAGTCTTTCTCTTCCTTGATACCTTCTTCAAAGCCTTACCCAAAGCAGTTACTGCGGTTGCAGGAGTCATTTCCACAAAATGTTCCTTGGGTTGAAAGGTATCAGCATCATAGAGGGCTCTGTAGTCATCGTTGCCAAAAGAGAATCTGAAACTATGGCAAGCCTTGAGCCCAAAGGATTCTTCAACTCCCCAATGATAGCAAATATCAGGAGTGGTAGTTCTCATATCTTCCAAATGCTGGTAGTTGGCAAAGATGGCGGTCAGCAATCTACCAAAAGGTCTCCATCAGGTATGCACATCCTTAGTCTTCAACTGATAGGCATCTATACTGCTGGCAAGCTCTCTCATCAAAATCTTGGGCCAGTGGAGCTTCATACTGTTGTAGATGGCACAACAATACTGCCACTGGTGAGAGGTGAAGTTGTTGTGGTTCCCAGTCTTCCCACACACAGACTTCCCTACAAGATAGCAGAGGTGACTCATAAGTTCTCCAAAATCTCTTCTTGCTATCTTCTTGTAGTTGCCAGATAAGGAATCCAGGGTTCCAGTAAGGGTTGAGCAGGTAGCATCCTGAACCTCCTGGGACACTTCAACTGGAGCACCAGACACATGGAAGTCATAGGTGCTTCTGATATCCAAGTAATCAATGGAGACTTTGAATCCTTCTACAACTCCCACTAGGCTGGGGATCTTGGTTCCATCTGAAAGCTCAGTCTCTCCACGCACTGCGGTTTGATAGAACTGGTCAATGAATAGAGGGATGGTGTAGGTTTGTTGTTTGTTGAACAAGGGAAGGATTCCTGAAGCTTGCATCTTCCTTATCATCTCCCTTCCAAGAGCATCAGACCGCAGTTCAGGTTCATTTATCTCCCAACCTGGTAAAAAATACTTGGTATTCTACAAAGAAAACACACAAGTTAGAACAATTTAATAACATCACAGTTCACAAGCGGTTTGGTGCACACATGCGGTTGGCAATAGTGCGGTTTTGGAAATGATAATTTCCAAACCTCAAGGAAACTGTGAACACAGGTAGGAGAACAGATAGGAAAAAAAATACAAAAGCATAATTACTTAGTACGTGGCATTGTAATCCAGTTATCCCACACTGCAAGTGGTGCTTAGAGAGGAAGTTCTTGGTTTCCAGCCTATATACTTTGTAATTCTTAAGTATTTTTCTAGCATGCGGTTTCAAAAGATATATATAGATGCGGTTTTGAAAACATGGCATGCGGTTCTTAGAGAGCGGTTGAATGACCATAAAACACATGCGGTTTGAAACACAAGGATAGGCAGTTACAAGTGCGGTTTCAAAGTAGCATGCGGTTTACTATGAAGCGGTTCAAACATGCAAATCAAAATTCAAAATTTCCAAAAATTTTCTAAGTTATGAAAAACAAGATTGAAAATTAGGTCAAACCAAAACTTAAGAAATTTCTGAAAATGATGATGAACAGTCACATGAGTGCATGAAGAACACGAAGAACATTAAGAACAGAGATTTGATGAATGTTAACCAAAATGAACAAATAATATGTCAAAATTATCACATTGAGCAGTAGATCAATAATATAACAATAAAAATTACTACTTTACTCAGAATCACCCAAAAAAGGCAAGAATCAGAAAGTGGGTTTCGAAAATGAAAATTTCAAAAGTTCAAAATCAGTGTCCTAGATGTTCATTGATCATGAAATAAAGCATATAATCCTAATCTAGGCATGATTCCGAACATAACCCAACAAATTTCATGCAAAATGATCAAGAAATGAAGCATATATGAACAAAAATTAGGTTTTGGTGCTCGAAGCTTGACAGTGTTCATCAATGGCAAATTTAAGCAGATAAACATGTATGATTGCAGAAAAGTAATAAGATTAGAGTTCAGAAGTCATACCATGTCAAAGATTGGTTGTTTGGGTGCCATTGACTTGAAGAAAACTTAAAGATTTATGAATGTTTTGAAGGTTAGAGAGAGAAAGCGAGTTGGTAAACTGACACAGAGAAGGTACTTTTGCAGAGACGGCAGTTGAAAAAGTTTAAATAAAATGGAATGATTTCAATTTATAGGCACAGAGGAGGGTTAGGCAAATTTGAAGGGACAAAGACGTAACACCCTTTCGGCCTTCAACACATCATCCAATGACGGCTGACATGAAGGCCATTAAATGCTAATGTTCCCTTTGCATTAAATGCATTCAAATTTTAAAATTTCGTGGGAAAACATTTGCAAATAAACCCTTAAAGAAAAACAAGGACTGAAAAATAAATAAAAGGAATTTGAACATGTTTTTTTTTTTTTAACATAAGCAAAAATTAGAAAATACTCCAAGTTGAAACACGGTTGAGGTCCAAGCGGTTGAGCTGCAGCACGCGGTTGGAATGAAGCGGTTGGCTGCAGGGCGGTTGGACTATATGCGGTTTGGTACACGCGGTTCAACAAGATGACTTGAAACTATACTCAACACACAAGTTAGAAAATAAAAAGAATGGATTTATTTAAGTTCAAGCATACCCATTTCTCCTCTAAGGAATGAAAATCTCTTGGAGTCAAGAGCCTTGGTGAGGATATCGGCCAATGCAGTTGTCTCTGTCCCCACATACTCTAAATGGATATTCCTCTTCTCCACATGGGTCTTTGAGGAAATGATACTTGATATCAATATGCTTGGTCTTGGAATGCATGACGTGGTTGTTGGAGACCGAAATTGTTGAAGTGTTGTCGCACATGATAGGGCAATTTCCTTCATGGATTCCATAGTCTACCAACCGCCTGCTTCATCCAAAGGATTTGACAAAGAACAACTACCGGCTGACAAAGAATGTACTCGGCCTCCGTGGTTGACACCGAAACCGAAGCTTGCTTCTTGCCGGCCCAAGCAACTAGTCTATTCCCGAGGAAATGACAAGTACCACTAGTGCTTTTCCCGCCAATAGTACAAGCCGCATAACTGCATCCGAATAACCTACAAGATCGAAGTTCGAATCTTTGGAATACCAAAGTCCAAGGTTAGTGGTTCCGGATAAATAGCGGATTATACGCTTGATCGCAATAAGATGTGCTTCTCTAGGATCCGCTGTAACGAGCACATACGTAGACACTAAACATAATATCGGGCCTACTAGCGTATAAGTAAAGTAATGAGCCGATCATACCTCGATATAAAGTTTGATCAACTTTCTTACCTTGAGATCTTTATCTAGCTTATTTCCAAGTGGGCCATAGGAGTATCATATGCTTTAGCATTTTCTAATCCAAACTTCTTTATCAACTCCTTGGTGTATTTGCCTTGACTAAGGAAAATACCTTCTTCGCATTGCTTGATTTGAAGCCCGAGGAAGAATGTTAATTCTCCCATCATGCTCATCTCAAACTTGCTTTTCATTAGCTTCTCGAAACGCTTACAAAGTAACTCATTAGTAGAACCAAAAATAATATCATCGACATAAATTTGAACAAGTAAAGTATGCTCATTATATTTGGCAATAAAAAGAGTTGTATCAATTTTACCGCGTTTAAATCCTTTTTCTAGTAAAAATTTAGAAAGAGTCTCATACCATGCCCTTGGAGCTTGCTTAAGTCCATACAAAGCTTTCTGGAGTTTGTAGACATGATTGGGAAATTTAGAGTCTTCAAATCCAGGCGGTTGAGCAACATACACGGTCTCTTGCAGTTCACCGTTGAGGAAAGCACTCTTTACGTCCATTTGCGGTTGAGTTTCAGGTGCGGTTTGAGAGGGTTCACCTGTTTCATTATGCTCAACAAAATCATCAGCAACATTTGGAGCCAAATGTGGCTCAAGGAGAGAATGCTCATCGAATGTAACATGGACAGACTCAACTATCGTTAAACTAGTTTTATTGAAAACACGAAAAGCTTTTGAATGTTTAGCATACCCAAGAAAAATACCTTCGTCGGCCTTGGCTCCGAATTTACCTCTATTTTCTCTTCCGTTGTAGAGGACAAAGCATTTGCAGCCAAAGATCTTGAAGAATGCAATGTTGGGGGTTCTTCCTCGCCAAAGCTCATAGGGAGTCTTGTTATAGGTTTTGTTGATGAGGGAGCGGTTCTGAGTGAAGCATGCTGTATTGATTGCTTCATCCCCGTAAATGCGAGGCAAACTTGGCTTCAGATATCATTGTCTTTCCAAATTTCAATCAACGTCCTATTCTTCCTTTCCACAACCCCATTTTGTTGTGGAACACCAGCTGCGGAGAAATTGTGATCAATCCCATGGTCATCACAATATTGACCAACACCGTTGTTCTTGAATTCTGTTCCATTATCTGATCGAATACTAACGATGTCATCTTCTTTTTGAGTTTGGAGCCATCTAAATAGTGCGGTGAGAATCTCGTAGCAATCATCTTTGGAAATCATCATCTCAACCCACGTATATCTTGAGTAATCATCCACCACCACTAAGGTATATCTATTTCCTCCAATGCTGGCAGTGGTTACGGGTCCAAAAAAATCTATGTGAAGCAGTTGTAAGCATCTTGAAGTTGATGGAGTGGTCTTGCTGGTGAAAGACGACGCGGACTGCTTACCAAGCTGGCATGCACTGCATTTCTCTGGATGGTGGTCAGCCACTTTGGGTAAACCACGAACGAGGTTTTCCCTACCAATCTTTGCAAGATACTTGAAGTTCAAGTGGCTCAACCTCTTGTGCCATAGCCAACTATTTTGGCTAACATTCTTAGCTACAAAACAGAGATTAGTAATACTACATGCAGAATCTAAATCAATAATGTAAATATTACTCTTACGAATCCCTGTGAGTAGGGTAACACCGGAAATGCTATCTTTGATAAAGCAGTTTGATGACGTGAAGTTGCAAAGCATTCCTTTGTCGCAGAATTGAGAAATTGAAAGGAGGTTGTGCTTGAGTCCTTCAACAAGAGAAACCTTCTCAATGGTTAGGTTTCCTCTCCTTATAACACCATATCCAATGGTCTTGCCTTTGTTGTTGTCACCAAAGGTTACAGACGGACCACTTGCTTCAATGACATCTTCTAGTAATGATCTATCTCCAGTCATATGTCTTGAGCATCCACTGTCAAGATACCATTCATTTTCTTGGAGTGACCAGCCATTAATCAGAGGACCTGAAATGTAAACATTAAGAACGAGGTCCCCCTTTATTCCTTGGGTCCTGAAGTTAGCAACCCTTCACGACCCACACCTGTTTGACAGAAGGAGGTTTACTCTTCCTGGCATTGGATGTGAACCGCAAAAGGCATTCTGCAGCCTTGTGACCTAAACCATCACACACAGAACATTTATAAAAGCTACAAGCATTATGAGGTTTTACTAACTCCTTACTATTCTTAGGAGTTGCATGCGGTTTGGGAGGAGCGGTTGTAGCTGTGACAAAGGGAACTGGCTTTAGTTTGACCACGTATTTTCTAGGAACGCTATTCCTGCTTTTGAAGGCAGGAGGAGCGGTCGAAGAAGAGGCGCGGTCAGACCTGGAATTGCCAGAACCGCCTTTTCCACCAGAAGCGGTTGGAGCAGGGATACGACCAATTCCATAAGCCATTTCCTCTGAAGCTACACTCTCAGAATCCTTTGGCTTCATCTGAGAGTTCTTTCCATATTGCTTTCCCTTTGGGTAGACATAACTAATTTGTCCTCCTTTACCCTTGCCTTTAGCATGCTTCCCCTTAGGAATTTCTTTAGTTAGTTTCAAAGTTTCCTCATCCTTTTCACTAGAGGATGCACACTTCTCCTCTTCCTCAGATCCAAAACCTAGACCCTCCTTAATTCCAGGGGGAACTTGGGAGTCCATGATTCGATCCTTGGTGGATTGAGACTTGAGCCATGAATCAATAATCTTTTGGAGATCGTTGATTTGGGTAACCAAGTCATCATTCCGGAGTTGAAGTGCAGCAACCTTAGTTTCAAGGGTGCGGTTTTGATCAGCAAGAGGAGTCATACTTCTGATTTTGTCCTTAAGATTTGAAATATTGGACTTCATCACAGCTTTCTCCGTCTTGTACAGATTAAGTTCATCATGAGCTAAGCTTAAGGATTTCTTAAGATTAGAGAATTGATGGATCACCACTTCTGCTTCCTTGAACATCCTTTCATGTTCCATGGGAGAAACCTCTTCCACCACCTTTTTCAAAATTTTCTTTGGAATTGCTTTTGAAGGTGGATCATTTTTAAATGAGAAAATGGGACGTGAATACGAGCAATTTCCTATCTTAACGCTAGGAGTAAGTTTGATATCGTCATCCAATTTATAATTTGGATGTTTTGTGAAAACCTCTTCTTCTTCCATATCTTGCAACTCGTTTGACTCAGAATCTGAATCATCGGAAGCATCTGCAATTAAGTAGAGATTAACCTCTTTGGTTTCATCATCACTTCCATCATCAGAATCCGTTTCAATCCAAGTTGCCAATTCCTTGGAATTTTCTTCTTCCTCAGCAACCATTCCCTTGCGACGAGAAAATTTCGCAGGAGTGATTTTCTTTTTCATGTATTCGTATTTGGGCTGTGGACACTCAGATGCAAAGTGACCAGGTTTTCTACAGTTGTAGCAAACTAGATCACTCTTTTTCTTTGTATCTCCAGCCTTAGAAAACGTTGCAGGAGGTTTGCCTTTTGAAAAAGTTTTTGTGAAAGGTTTTGAGGATTTTCTAAATTTTTGAAATCTTTTCACAAACATGGCAAAATCATCATCATCCATCTCAATGAGTGATGAGGTTGATATGGAAGGATCAGCAGTTTGATTGGATGTAGATGGTTTCTCCTCTTGTTCCACTACGGACATGGAAAGCGATTTGGTTTTCCCTTCAATCTCTTCAATATGATTTAATTTTAATTCATAGACTCTAAGATTGGCGTACAAGTTACTTAACGACCAAGTACCCAAAACTTTGGAGTCTTCTAAAGAGGTAGCCTTATTTACCCATTTAGAACCTAAAGCAGATAGGAAAGTCATATTGATTTCCTTATCGGTTAAAGTTTTGCCAAGAGATCTACAAGCATTAACTACCTCAACATAGCGGTCGTAGGTTTGACGCAAGGTTTCGTTGGATTTTCTATTTAAGTTATTGTAGGATCTTTCAACAGCATATAATTTGATTTCCTTGCATTCATCATCACCTTCGAGGTAGCTCTCTATGGCATCCCACATCTGCTTTGCAGTTTTGAGGTACATCACTTTCTGTAGGGTTGATACGGGGAGGGTTCCAGAAATGATGTGCCTTGCCTTGCTGTCTAAGGCAACTAATCTCTTCTCTTCATCTGACCACTCATCTTTTGGCTTTTTGACCTCTGGAGTTTCTCTATTGGTGGTTGCATCAGTGTTGGCCTTCATCAGAATTAACGGGCCATTGATCACGCACTCCACCAGCATCTCATCAATTGTTTCCAAGTGAATGAGCATTCTGCACTTCCAGATATCAAAGTGGTCTTCATCCAAGATTGGAAAGTGTGAATAGTTAACAGTAGTCATTGTCTTTGAGGTTGCCATAACGAATCGGCACACAAGCTGTTAAGCTTGAAAAACAGTGGTTTTAAAAATGTGTTACGCTCTGATACCACTTGTTGGTCCCAAAGGTGGCAACAAGGGTGAAAATACAGCTAGAGGGGGGGATGAATAGCTATTACAAATTTTTCGCCCTCTTTTAAAAACTAAACCTCTTGCTTACAAAATCCTCTTGCAGTTGATAATAGACTGCAAGTGATGATGTAAAAATGCACAAATGGAATAATAGAGTATAAAGCGGTTTGAAGAGGCGGTTTGTAAATGCGGTTTTGCTTGGCGGTTTTGGTAAGAGCAATTTTACAAACACGTGGTTTTGACAATGTTTACTTCAAACACTATTTCAAAATAAAGGATAACTATATAAAGATCAAACAGAGACAGAGATAAATAATTAGCAAGCACAGAAAATATAAATGCAGTAAAGTACGAACAAGCTATTTGGAGTGGTTCAATCGATAAACGATCTACGTCCACTACCAAGATGGTTAGTCTTGGATTTCTTAAGAGAGATTTTATATTGAGTATTGAGAGATTACAAAGTACAATAAAATCTTTTCTATGAAGAACAAATCCTAGACTATAACCAGTGTATCTCAAATGAATAAACTATGTGTTTAAACAAGTGAGGTGTGTGTGTGTGTGTTCAAGATCAAGGCTCTTTAAATCTGAGAGATGTAGAGCTAAATGATTCTTGAATGTGTTAAGGCTTGATTTCTGGGCTGGAGAATATTTCTTGAAGGTAGAAGATGAAGATTCAAAGGACTTATGAATTTCTGGGCAGAGCTTCAGCTTCTATGAACACAACACTTTTCAATTTTTCAAGCAATCTTCAAATGGTGAAGATTGAGGGTATTTATACCCAAGCATTTCAAATGTAGCCGTTGGACACAGCTGTTCAAGGACAGTACTTGATGCTTTCCCATTGGTCCACAATATCTACTTTTGTCCTTTGGAACAACTGCTGCAGATAAAGCTGATCAGGCTCCAGCTGCAAGCAATGAGGTTAGGACACCTGTCACCTTTTCAAGATCCTTGCAGATCTTTTCTGACATTGAATCACATGACAAGATTTAGTGGTTGACTTTTGATATTGCTGACGTGGATTCCAACGGTTAAAAAATGGTTCACTTCAAGTCTTCAATCATTGGATGCGGTCTGGTGTGGAGCGGTTGATGATGTGCGGTTTGCTACACCAGGAGGTTGCACAGAGCGGTTGCAGATGAACTGCAAAGGTGCGGTTCATAAGCGGTTGGCACTGAGGTAGTTCATTGAGCAGAATCAAGGGAATCATACATGCGGTTGCATGTGCGGTTATGAGGGGCGGTTTGATACTGCTGAACTGCAACTCTCCAATCCAATGAGTCTTGTGCCAGTCTTCAAGCCTAAATTTAACCTATTCTATAAAATGGACTTAGCTAAAAAATTGAAGTTTAAGCTTCATTACATAGGGTCCTAAAGTCCTTAAAAAAGACAGGAGGTTATGGTATCAATCAAATCTAATACAAAATAGGAGGGTTAAAACATGCATACCCAACAGCACACCGTTTTAGATAAAATACTAACTCTATGGCAAATGTATTTGATTCCACTCAAGAATGCTCCATATACATTGTTTTAGACAAATTTCAATAATTTATATTTGTGCTAATGAACTTCGGGCACAAATGGAATATAGTTCACTATCAAGATGAACACAAGGATGTAACGAGGAAAGCCCTTGAACAATCATTTGCCGGCACAAAACTTCAGGAGTCTTTATGAAAAGCCTACCTTAACCAAAATATACTTTTTATTGATCCTAGTATTTCGAGTACAAAGTGCAGAGGGAGTGTGGTGTAATGTGTATACAGGTGCTTTCTATTTTTCTTATATAATACTTGGGATGTAACGGAAATAACAACATAATTGGCATCCATATTTCTTCGCCTAGAATCTTGCCTTTTGTTGAAGATGGCAACCGTTTTGCCTTTGTTTGAAACTATGGCTGTTATAAGGATCATGTCATCTCTTGACTGGATCTTCAAGCAGTTGTGAGGGTACGGAGTTACCATTTGACCAAAATTTTTTATGCATGACTTTGTTCCTGAAAAGTAGGAAAGATATACAACAAACAATTTCCACAAGACGTTAGTTCAAGGTATAATTTCCAGACGTTACCTCAAGGTGTATGATCAAGATGTAAAACATGCTGAGTGGATTTTTTCACCCCAAACAATTGCCCCCAAAATATTTGGATTTCCAAGTGGGATACGGAATGCCTAATATTTTGCCAAGTGTTGATTCAATTCCACGTTTTTACTGAGGTGGCGGGTTTAGGCGGTTAATAGGCAGTCGTAGAGTTGTAATGGGCCTAGAGGTCTATATCTGCCTTCCTTTTGAATACCTCTTGTACGGTTTTAAAAAGAGAAATAAATCCTTCCAAATCCCTTCCAAGTCTGGCATTTCAAATCTTCCTTATATTCCGATAAGTTTTCTTTTATTTTGTTGCAAAGCTTTTCCTGAATGACGTGGTCCTCATCAATATTTACCCAAATCCGGCCTACAGACTACAAGTCCTCCGCATAACCTTCTGAAAGCTTCCTCACTAAGTATTTTTATGGGAAATAAATCGTCAATTTGCCCGGATAGTGCACTCGCATTCCATATTTTTGCTAACGTATATGATATTTAGCTTTGCAGTGACTTGTTCTAAATCAGGGTTTGCAGCAAGTGATCGTGTGGCTAAGTATAAAAATAAGACGAAGATGAAGAAAGTCTTCCTCTGAAGCCTAATTTGGGGATGGATGATAAGGCGGTGTTGAAAAGAAAGAGAAGTAAACAAGTAGAGGAGGCAACACCACGTGAAGAGGAGTTAGCGAATAAGGTAATATGTTTACTTTTATATTGTATATCCTTCCTTGTTCTGATCAAATGATATTTCCCTCGATGATAGGTTGTAGTTGTTGCTAAGATGATGGCCAACGAAATCAAGTTGTGGAAAGGAAAGGCTGATACTTTACTTATGGATCGGAAGGAGTATGAGGAAGATTTAAAGGCAGCTTTCAAGATGTTGAAGGAGAAGAATGCTGAGATAAAGGCGAAGGACAACGAGATTCAAAATGGGTAGTCAGAGTAGCTAAAGCTGGTATGAGACATGCTAAAGAGGTGGAGATTCTCCGTCATGACATGGTGACTGAGGTCGCGAAATCAGTTTTTTGAGGCTAGGATTGAGATGATCAAAGAATTTCAAGCTGGCAAGCACCTAAGCTGGAACCTGGAGGAGGAGTATGCAGCCTTAAGAAGGGTTGTGAGTGAAAAATTGGGTGAAGTCAACTCTCAAGCTCGAGATGCAGAAGAAGTTGAATAAGTTGGAGATAACCAAGATGATGAAATAGAATAGGTATCCTTAAAGGATTTTTCTTTTAAAACAATTTATTTAAGATGAGGGTGTGTCCTCAGAACAAGTTTTTGTATGTAATGGACTCATAAGAGTCGTTACATTTCTTTTGAAGATGTTGGGTTGGTTCAACATCTTAGGTTCGTAGGCTGTTTTGGAACTTTCTTCATGTTTATGGTATTTCCAAGCTTGGTAATGCTTGGGTTGTTGATTTACTTTATAATGAGCTTCTTTTTAAGATCGATGGTAACATGAAAAAATGTTACAACCAAATGATCTTGGGTAACATGTAAATGTTATAACTAGTTTTGAAAAGATAACATGCAACGATGTTATTGACCAATTTGTAAAGATAACTTGCAACGATGTTATTTAACCAATTTGTAATGATAACTGTTTTGGTCAAATTCAAGCAATTCAACTTCCAAGGGGAAAATTGGGTACAATGGAATAGAATAATGTAAATTCAAGATGTAGGGACAAGATATTTAACTAGGAAAGCCCTTGAACAACTTGTTCGCCGGCAAAAAACCTCGAAACAATGGAATTTTATTAGTATCGTGGTGATGGAGAGCCAATTGAAGTGTAAGTACAAAGAATGTTCATAAAAAGCGTACGTGTGTGTGTATACATGTGTTTGCTATTTAAATACAAATGGTGATAACGGTAGCAACTAAGTAAATGCAATCCCTCAACATGCACCTGGAATCTCGCAGGAGGTTAATGACGATGTGAACATATCCGTTGATGAATGAATGTTGTTGAAATCTATATTTGACTTTGTCTATAAAGCTTGCAGAACTCCAGAAAATGGTTCCTACAATGTCGCCATTCAGTAATTTTGGACAAAGTGGATAGTCCATCATGTTATACTACAAAGTTGTTACCACAGGATGAGATATCAAGATGTAACATGTTGCTGTAGATTTTCAACCCCGAACAATTGCCCCTGAATTTTTGGAATATCCAAAGGTATAAATTTGAATTTCAAAAATTCTATCTCTAACCACCTGCTTGCTGAACTTGGAAGGCGAAATGTTCTGCTTGGTTCATGAATGGTTTAAGGCTTAAATTGAGGTAGGGATTAGCATAGAATCTGTAAATAAGGATGTTGGAAGATAATTCTTCTATATAAGGGATGATAACTTGATCGGTTGATATATGTTGGAGATTCCTTCGAAGAACTTCGGTTTGTTGAAATATTTTGAGGGATAAGATGTCATTTGGTAAGTTCCTTTTGACGTTAGATCTGGGCTTCTTACCTGTGTCAGGATGTTTACTTTTTTTTTCCAGCCATCCGCTCAAAGCCTAGGTTTGCAGCGAAGGACTTAATTGCTAAGTACAAGGGAAAGGCGAAGGATGTGGTTCCAATATCTAGATTGGAATTTGGGAGTACATCGGGAGTAAAGAGAAAAATACATGGGAGAACAGATGTAGAAGAAGAAGGTATTCCCAACGAGGATGTACTAGAGACCAAGGTAGAATATATCTTTCCTCTTCGATTTTCAAACTTGTATCTTGTTTTGATAAAAATATTTGACTCAGGTAATAACTGCGATTAAGATGATGGTTAACGAGATCAAGTGGTGGAGGGATAAAGTTGTCACTTCAACCAGGGAGAGAAAGGAATATGAGCCAGACCACAAAGTAGCTTTTGACATGTTGAAAGCAGAGGAGGAAGAGATGGAAGAAGTTAGAAAGAAACATGTTCAAGAGATGGAAAACCTTCGTGATAAACTAGTGGCTGAAGCTGCTAAATCTATTTTTGATGCGAGAATCAAGATGATCAGAGAATATCAAGCTGGTTAACACTCTGCTTGGAACTTGGAGGAGGAATATGCTGCTTTAAAAAGGATTGTTCGTGAAAGGCCTTGTGAGGTGGCTTCTAGGGATGTGGATAGGTTGGAGTAGGTTGGTGAAACTCAGGAAGGAAAGAGAATGGATAAAGGCAAGGATGTTGCTCTTAATTGAAGAGGTCTTTCTTTGCTTTCGATTATTGGATATTTCCTCTTTTAGAATGTGAGATGTTACCTGTGTCTGCTTGGACATTTGATGAAGTTTCTTTTACGTTTCAAAAATAGTATGCCAATAAATGAAAAAGACGTTTAGCTTTTCATTATGATGTCCGTTTTGGTAACATGTTAATGTCGTAACCAATGATTTTAACTTAGATTCATAATCTTAACTAAGGGCAAGAAGGTAATCAACATGTACTTGACACATTGGCCCAGAAACACCTTAGCTAAACATGAAAAACGTGCGCCCAGGCGAA
This sequence comes from Adenophora triphylla var. japonica, assembly GCA_022495995.1. Lineage (NCBI taxonomy): Eukaryota > Viridiplantae > Streptophyta > Magnoliopsida > Asterales > Campanulaceae > Adenophora > Adenophora triphylla. Next base: position 302,320 of record JAFEMH010000241.1, on the reverse strand, counting down.
GGTGTCAATAACCTTGACATCTTGAGAAAGGTAAAAGACCTTTGAACCTTTTTAGAAGGAGTATACCTTTTCCTTTAGGGATACATTATTGAATAGGCTTAAATTTGGCTCAGAAAACTATGATTAAAAAACGTTGTGTAGAGAGAGAGAGAGAGAGAGAGTTACCAGTTTTTGATATGTTTGAACATCTTGACATATCTTTTGTTTTAGTTGATCTGAGTTGTATAAGTCGCTGGTGTCGTCTCATCTTGCAAAATAGAAATAGGTTAGGGTGGGTGTTAGCTTAGCTAACACCCCTCCGATGCTTAAGTCAGTAGGAGTTTGAGATATATAATTTAAATTGAAAGAACAAAAATAAAGTAAAATGAATCATATCGGATCCTTGGAATGAAGACTGATAAGTTTACAACTTACATGAAGTAAAATTTAAGGTAGACCGCATACCAATTTCTTGGAACTCTTATACCGTCTAGGGTTGACAAGCTGTATGCTTCTTTTCTAGCTTCTGCATCAATTAGGTAAGGACCTTCCCACTTGGCCACAAATTTGCCCGCATTAGGTTCCCTCATGTTCTGAAATACCTTTCTTCGGACCATGTCTCCAGCTTGTAATCTCCTGACGCGAACATTCTTGTTATACGACCTGGCTATCCTCTGCTGGTAGGCAGCCGTCCTGACTTTAGCCATATTTCTGAGCTCATCAATAGTGTCTAGGTCCCTTGAGAGAATAAGTTAATTTTCTTCTGGGGTTGTAAGTCATATCTGTCTTCTGGGGTTGTAAGCCATATCTAGCTATAGGGATTAAGAATTCCACTAGGAGAACAACTTCGGTACCGAATACCAGGGAATATAGTGTCTGCCCAGTCACACTTTTTGGAGTGGTTCTGTTAGCCCAGAGTAACAAGAGTAGTTCTTCGGCCCATCTTCCCTTTTTCTGATCAAGTGGCTTCTTCAAGTTGTTCATTATCAACTTGTTTCTGGATTCAGCCTGTCCATTTGCTTGAGGATGCACGGGTGTAGACATTATCAGTTTAATTCCCCATCTTATGCAGAAATCTTGTGTCTTTTTGCTAATAAATTGGGAGCCATTGTCATATATGATTTCGGATGGGACTCCAAACCTACTGATGATGTTTCTTTTTATGAATGAGATTACTTCTCTGTCTCTGATCTGTACGAAAGATTCGGCTTCAATCCATTTCGAGAAGTAGTTCGTCATGGCCAACATGAACACTTTCCCTCCAGGTGCCCATGGGAGCTTACCTACTATGTCCATTCCCCACTGCATGAAGGACCAAGGAGACAAGATGGGATGCATTGGTTCAGCAGGTTGATGCAGGATGTTGCTGTGTTTCTGGCATGCGTCACATTTTTAGACGTAGTTGATTGCATCTTGCCGCATGGTTGGCCAGTAGTAACCTGTTATTAATGCCTTAGTAGATAGTGATTTTCCCCCAGCGTGGTTGCCACATTCACCATCGTGCAACTCCCTCAGAACTTCTTCGGCTTGTTCCGGTTCTAGGCATCTCAAGTAGACACCTGTAAAGGATTTTCTGAACAAGGCATTATTTATCAAAACAAATTGTGATACCTTTATTCTAAAAGACCGTGGACTTTTCACGTCAACCGAGATTGTGCCGTCTTGCAAGTACTAAACTATGGGTAGCATCCAGGGTATCGAATTGCTGATAGGGGTGATCATGGCCCCAAGTTGCTCACTGACTTGGCATGTTTCAGGTTGGTCTATTGCAGGATACATGACGTGGATAATTGGGATATTATTATTTAACATGCTTCTGCAACTTGACCCCAGATTGGCCAGGGCATCTACTTCAGTATTTTCTTCTCACGGGATCTGCTCAAAGATGAAGTCTTCAAACTGTCCAGCTAATGCCTTAACATGCTGGAGATAACTCGTTGCCTTGAACTCACAAGCCATAGCTTGAGGAATGAGGTCTACTTGAGGAGACTTTAGGAAGATTCCAAAACCTGTGCCCCTAGCGTTTGAATCCCCATCCGTGTACAGCGTCCAGTATCTAGGTGAGTCGAGACCTTCAAGTTGTTGGACTTCAAGCTCAACTTCGGGCTGCAAACTGGGGCTGAAGTTTGCTACAAAGTCTGCCAAAGCTTGTGACTTGATGGCAGTCCTTGCTTCATATTGTATGTCATAAGTACTGAGTTGTACTGACCATTTAGCCATCCTACCTGACATCTCAGGTTTTCTCATCATGCTTCTGATAGGATAGTTAGTCTTGACGATAATAACATGGGTCTCAAAGTAATGGCATAATTTTATAGAAGCAGTGATTAAAGCAAGTATTAATTTTTCAAGATGAGAATACATAGTTTCAGCATCAAGTAGAGACTTACTTACATAGTAAACGGTATGATGTGCACCATCCTGCTCTCTAGCCAAGACTGCACTGACTGAAGTTTCAGATACCACGAAGTAGAAGAGTAGCGGTTCCCCTTGCTCTAGTTTGGACAATAACGGCGGGGTTGTGAGGTAGTCTTTAAGTTGAACGAAGGCCGTTTCGTGCTCACTAGTCCACTGGAACAATTTGTTCTTTCGGAGCACCTCGTAGAACAACCTGCATTTGTCAGAAGACTTAGAGATGAACCGGTTAAGGGCTGCTACCCTGCCTGTAAGCCGTTATACGTCTTTAACGGTTCTAGGTGACTCCAGTTTGATAATAGCTTTAATCTGTTCAGGACTTGCTTCAATGCCCCTCTTGGTCACCATATAACTGAGGAATTTGCCTGCCTTTACTCCAAAGTGGCACTTCGATGGATTGAACTTCATGTTGAAAGCTTCCAAGATGTCGAACGCTTCACTTAGATGTTCAACATGATCTTCAATGTGTTTCGCCTTTACTACCATGTCGTCGATATAGACTTCCATGGTCTTTCCAAGCTGATCTTTAAACATCTTGTTTACCAACCTTTGATAAGTCGCACCTGCATTTTTTAGTCCGAATGGCATGGCAATATAACAGTATATACCTTTGGGAGTGATAAAAGCAGTGTCCTCTTGATCTGAAGGTTCCATTTGGATCTGTTGATATCCTGAAGAGGCATCCATGAAAGTCAGGATGTCGTGACCAGCCGTGGCGACCACAACAGAATCGATATGAGGTAAAGGGAAGGGATTGTTAGGACATGCTCAGTTTAGGTCTGTGAAATCCATACATACCCTCCATTTATCGTTCTTCTTTTCGAAAACTACCACATTGGCCAACCACCTGGGGTAATCAACTTCCCTAATCATCATGACCTTCAATAGCCATACAACTTCTTCCTTTATAATTTGGTTCCGTTCATGAGCGAACTTCCTTCTCTTCTGATGGACGGGTTTGACGTTAGGATAAACATTCAACTTGTGGGTAATGATATATTTACTAATCCCTGTCATGTTCTCGTGTTTCCAGGCGAAACAACTAGCTCTGGCCTTCAAGAACTCTATTATACTATCCTCAACTTCATGAGGGATATCAGCCCCCAATAATATCTTGACATCAGGCTTGGAAGGGTTCAGCTGAACTTCTTTAATGTCACTTTCACCCATTTCAAGGCATCCCATGCCTTTTTCTTTAATTGCTATGCCTGCCTGGGGTGCTTGTTGCTTTCATTGAAACCTTGTAACATTCCTTTGCTGTCTGCTGATCTCCTTTCACCTTGATAACCCCCCAACGTGTGGGCAACTTGATACATTGGTGGTATGTTGATGGTACGACCTTCATGTTGTGAATCCAGGGTCTCCCCAGAATGATGTTGTAAGATGACTTGCATTCGATGACGCAAAATTTCTCCATAGAGTTTACTCCTTCCATATAAATGGGCAACTTGATTTCCCCATAGGTATGTTTGGTTTCTCCACTGAACCCAACTAGAATGGATGAACTTCTAGTAACATGATCGAGCGGGATGTCCATACTCGCCAAACTGTCAGTGGTCACTATGTTGACAAAGCTTCCATTGTCAATCAAGATGCGTTTCACCAAGTAGTTAGCTACTTGTAGAGTTACAACAAGTGCACCATGATGTGGGTCCAAGATGTCAACCTTGTCATCTTCATCGAATGTGATTTCTTGGGTGCCCTCCTTCACTGACGGTCTTGATGGGAGGTTCAACCTGTCTTCCTTTGACTCAGAAGCGTGGTGCTTAGCAGCCGAGTAGGAAGTACCGCATATGTCTGATCCTCTACTAATCATGTTAACTACCTTGGATGGAACTGGAGGAGTTGGTGGATTCTCAGTCTGCTGCTCCTGGTTGTCATTTCGTCCACGCCTTTTGCCGAGTAGATCCTTGAGAAATCCCTTAGATAAGAGGTAGCTGATTTCCTTCCGTAAGGCAATGCAATTCTCGTTGGTATGCCAAAAGTCTTCATGGTAGGCACACCATTTGGACTTATCCTTCCAACCGGAAGGTTTGTCAGATTTCTTAGGCAACCTTTCTTTTTCACCCAGGTTGTCCATGGCGTGTATAACTCCTGCAATATCAACAGAGAAACAATAGTCATCTATTTTTGGATAGTGTAATTCATCCTCATCACCATTATCATTAATATTATTGACATTAGAATGGTCAAGTTTAGAGTAGGGTTTGCCCCTATTGGATTTGGAATGAGAGGTTTCCATCTTGCCACCCGAATGCTCAGGAGTGACGGTCCTCTTGGCTGCTTTCTCTTGCATCAGCTTATCTTCTTCCAACCTGATGAATTTTATAGCCCTGGTTCTGACTTCTTCCAGTCTCCTAGAAGGAGTCATTACTAGCTCCTCGTAATAAGGGGAATATTTCTTAAGCCCCATCCTGAAGGGCTCTGTTGTAGTAGACATATCCATGTTGGGGATATCAACAACTTCTTTATTAAATCTGCTCAAGTAGTCCTTCCAGGATTCATCAGGTTGCTGGACTATCCTATATAGATCACTAGTTAGTTTATCAAAGACCCTGTTGCAAGAAAATTGGTTAGTGAACATATTGATAAGTTGAGCATAAGATCCAATAGAGCCTAGAGGCTGGTTGATGAGCCATCGTAAGGTCGCCTTGGCCAAGGTGGAACCGAAGCCTCTACATAGGCAGGCTTCCTTGAATTGCAAAGGGATGTGTATCACGTCCATCTTTTCCTGGTACAAGGCAATGTGCTCCAATGGATCGGTCGTCCCATCATACTGCTTCATATGAGGAACGGTGAACTTTTTTTTTATCACCATGTTGGCAATGGCTGGGCTGAAGCGTTACTCATTATAACATGTTGGAGAAGCTTGATGGTATGGCAGGGTAATCCCAGGCACGTTCATCACCATCTGCCTTAATTCCTGCAACTGCCTATTCACTGTATTTCCTGCAATAGGGGTAGCAGCAGCGTAAAAGGTATTAAAATCAACATGAGGGCTAACACTCCCTGCTGGTCCTTGAATGGGTGTTGCAAATGTCGCTGCGGTGGACTGGCCAGCTTCAGGATTGGTGACCACACTATCCGTGGCACTAACCATTGGTATGAATCCTACATTATCGGTCAACATTCCCGTATCCCTGTCGAAGCCGAGCCTCCTTGGTTGGATGGGGGAGAAAATGTTGGAGCCCATGTTGGGGCACACTCTGGAACCCAGGCGGTACATCTTGGTGCATTTTGGATGACCCAGATTGGAGAGCGGATACTTCACGTTGCAACCTGGTAACATTGTTCATTAGCATGGTGGAAGTATCGGTCTGCAGCATCACCTGGCGTCTCAACTCGGCCATTGTATCCGTCAACATGGATAGGCCATTGTAGGCATATCTAAGGATCCCCCCTGACCATGGATTGTGCTGGAGGTGGGACCAACATTTTAGCCTAATTTCGCCATTCCAGTGGTGGCTCCTACTGAAGTCGTAGTGACATTTCGGTAGACATCTTGAGTATTTTCAGTTAATCAAAAGACCAATGATTCCCACAGACGGCGCCAAACTATTTTGGTCAAATTCAAGCAATTCAACTTTCAAGGGGAAAATTGGGTACAATGGAATAGAATAACGTAAATTCAAGATGTAGGGATAAGATATTTAACGAGGAAAGCCCTTGAACAACTTGTTCGCCGGTATAAAACCTCGGAACAATGGAATTTTATTAGTATCGTGGTGATGGAGAGCCAATTGAAGTGTAAGTACAAAGAATGTTCGTAAAAAGCGTACCTGTGTGTGTGTATACATGTGTTTGATATTTAAATACAAATGGTGATAACGGTAGAAACAAAGTAAATGCAATTCCTCAACATGCACATGGAATCTCGCAGGAGGTTAATGACGATGTCAACATATCCGTTGCTGAATGAATGTTGTTGAAGACTATATTTGACTTGGTCTATAACGCTTGCAGAACTCCAGAAAACGGATCCTAAAATGTCGCCATTCAGTAATTCTGGACAAAGCGGATAGTCCATCAAGTTTTACTGCCAAGTTGTTACCACAGGATGAGATATCAAGATGTAACATGTTGCTGTAGATTTTCAACCCCGAATAATAACATGCAACGATGTTATTTAACCAATTTGTAGTGATAACATGCAATGATGTTATTTAACCAATTTGTAATGATAACATGCAACGATGTTATAACCAGGGTGTAAAGATAACATGTAACTGTGTTATAACCGGGTGACATGCAGGAATGTCGTAATCAATTGATCTCTTGGTAACATTTATAATGTCACAATCCTTTGTTCACGACTTGTTTTAAACATGGAAGAATTAATTCATATGACAAGATGAATTAAGTCTACATTTTTAAATCAAGTGTGAAAGTCGTGCACCCGGGCGATAATACAATCAGAGCACACTACAACAAATTTGCTTATTTACAACGTTTTAAGCACAACATTTTTAAAAAATGTTGTCAAAATACAAAGACAACATTTTATAAATATGTTGTAATATCTTTCTACCACGTGTCTTTAAAATGTTGTAAATTTATATTACAACATTTAAAAAACGTTGTTAAAAACTTTTTTACAACATTTAAAAAATGTTGTCAAAAACGTTTTTACAATATTTAAAAAACGTTGTCTTAGACTGGGGCCTATTACAACGGTGGATATCACAACGTTTCCTAAAACGTTGTGAAAGGCCTTTAACAACGTTTAAAAAAAGTTGTGAAAGACCCTTTTTGTTGTAGTGGCACTATAAGCATGTTTCTATTGCTTTTGTGAACGAAAAGATTGTGTACCTTATATTATCATGAAAAGTTCATCCTATTAAGGCGCTTAACATTTTGTCTCAGATGCTCTTTTGTCCAACACGTTGAGGGATTTTTATCTTGCAACACAGAAATATGTTAGGGTTGCTAGCACCCCTTATGATGCTTAAGTCAGTATGGGTTTTAATTAAATAAAAAGAGCAAGAATTTGTAAAAAAGGTTTAAGAGGAGATTCATACCTTAGCGTTAAAATTTTAATAAATTTTAACTTACATGTAGTAGTGCTTAAGATATATAGCATTCCAGCTTCTATGTATTCTGACGCCATTCGGGGTGGACAACCAATATGCTCCTTTTTCGGCCTCTGCGTCAATGAGGCAGGAGCCTTCCCATTTCAGAGCCAGTTTTCCTGCATTCAACTCTCTAGTATTTTGGAATACCTTCCTCAATACCATATATCCTGTCTGGAACCGTCTTATCCTTACATTTTTGTTGTACGATCGGGCTATCCTCTATTGATAGGATGCCATCCTAATCTTGGCTATGTCTCTAAGCTTATCTACCCGTATCCAAATCTTGGGACAAGAGTTGATTGTTGTCGTCTTGAGTTAATAATCCATATCTTGCAGTTGGGATTGTTACCTTTACTGGAATCACAGCTTCCATGCCAAATACCAATGAGTAAGGCATTTGCCCATTAGCATTCTTAGATGTCGTCCTGTTAGCCCATAACACGAGTGGTAACTCATCAGCCCATCTTCCCCTCTTCTGATCTAAACGTTTCTTCAGATGGTTGATGATCAACTTATTGCTTGATTCAGCTTGACCATTAGCTTGAGGGTGCACATGTGTGGAAGTTATCAATTTGATTCCTCATCTTAAGCAGAAATCTCTAGTCTTTTTGCTGATGAATTGGGAACCGTTGTCACAAATGATCTCTGAAGGGATACCAAACCTGCTTAAGATGTTCTTCTTCAAGAAGGAAATGAATTCCTTGTTTCTTACTTGCACGTATGCTTTTGCTTCTATCCATTTGGAAAAGTAGTCTGTCATGGCTAACATGAAAACTCTTCCTCCAGGAGCTTTTGGCAATTTCCCAACTATGTCCATGCCCCATTGCATGAATGACCAAGATGAAAGTATAGGATGTAAAGGTTCTGCAGGCTGGTGTAGGATGTTGCTATGTCTTTGGCATGCATCACACTTCAAGGCTTAATCCATTGCGTCTTGTCTCATTGTCGGCCAGTAGTATCCTGTCTTGAGTGCTTTGGAGGACAACGATTTGCCCCGAGAATGGTTTCCACATTCACCAGCATGTAGGTCTCTTAGCACCTTCTTGACTTCCTTCGGTCCTAAGCACCTCATGTATAGACCTGTTGCAGATTTTTTGAACAAGATATTATCAATTAAAATGAATCTAGATACCTGTAAGTGCTCCAATTTGAGCTTGTTAGTATTTTCGTTAGAAAATTAACGAATGTTTTAACATTCCTAACATTTCCTAACAATCCTAACTTTTCTAACAAAGCAAGGGCAAAGTGGGTATTGTTATTTAAGGTTAAACCTCAAAAAGAATCTTAAAAAGCAAAAACAAAGGAAGAAAACCAAAAATAGAAGTGGCTGGAACATAAACTAGCTGTTTAATTTGAATTTTCAAAAGATTATTCTTCCTGTCCAAAGCCTGGAGCTGCATTTAATGAACAGTGCACGCTACCAACCTTGTCCGCGCGGATACCTTTGTCATTTCAGGAGGGCTATAAATTGAGCCCTCCAGTCACAAAAATGAGGAACCACAACACAATTTGCACTGAACCTCTGGCGAAATATAGAGAGAAAACAGTGAGAATTCACTTGAATTGTCACCATTTTCTCTTGAATCTTTCCCAACTCACACTCACTCTCAAATTCAAACCCTAAACACATTCAAGCCTTGAACCCATTCAAACACAAACTCAAGGAAGATAGGTATAACCTCCCTCTTCTTACCCTAAATTCTCTCATCCATGCATGCATTTTCAAACTACAAAATGTAGTTCATTCATCTTTTGCCTTAGATCTAAGAAGATCACCATGGAAGTCCATCTCCATGGATGATCTTCTACCAAGGATCAACATTATTTTCAAGTTCTCTTACTTTCTTGCAAAGAAAACACATTTTCAAAACCCTAAAAAACATTTTCAAGCATCAAATCTCATTTTCAAAGGATAAAAATCCCCTTCCCAAGCAAATGAAGTGTTTAGTCCTAATGTACCCCAAGGATGGTTTGGTATAGTTGATTCACCACTAAAATGTCAAGTGATTACTAACCAAAACCTAGGGAAATGGGGACAAGCATGGATGCAAAACCCCCCTTAAAATCATATTTTCTTTCTTGAGAAGTTGCTGTCCAGTAGCAATTTTCCAAGATCCCAGTCCATTGTCTTAATTTTTGGACACAGATGAACTTGGAATTTGGTGTTGACTACAAAACACTTTTTGTAGCCAACATCCAGATCTCATATCTGAGGTTTCCAGAAGGTTTTGACCCCTCAAATCTTCTCCAAAATGGAAAATTCCTTCGCACAAATCTTATTTAAGGTGTCTGGAACAACTTTCATTCTCTGAGTTTATCCAGATTATGAAGTTTTAAGACCCTTGAATCCATTTCAAAATCAAAGGTCCACTGCCTTTTTCATTCTGGCAGAAGTGGCTCTCAACTTCAAAAGGTCTTTTGAGTACCAAATCTCAATCCAAAAATCATCCAAAAAATCATGGGATCAGTTTAAAGTCTTAAAAAGATATCCCAATTTTTACTTTTCTGAGTTTCAAATTATTTTGGCCAAAACACACACACACACACACACACAAATGATTTTCAGCTTGGAAGACTCGTTTTACGAGGCATTCTGGGTGCACACTAACGTCCTTCCCGGCATGTAACATGACCTCCGAACCCAAATTTCTGATCTCGGGCATTTTTCAAAGTTTTGGCCCTTAAAACAAAAATGGCGTGGCGACTCCGTTCTTTTTCCCGGGTTTTATTTGGTTTTTTTCAAAGAAACGCGAAAAATCGAATTCTTTCCCGCGAAATGGCGACACATCATCACAGTGGCGACTCCGCTGGGGAATGATTTTAGCTTTTTCTAAAAAAAAAATTGATACTTGGTATATTGGTGGAAACTATTAAACTTCCCGTTACCGCCTCCTAACACGAGTCGGGGATAAATTGTGGTTTAACAATCCCACGTACCGGTATCACCATTTTCCAAAAAAAAAAAAGAAGGAAAAAGCTTTTGAGGGTCAAGCTTCCGTCCCGGCTTTGAAAATCATTTGTGTGTGTGTGTTGATTCTTGCACATTTTTCGTGTTGTTTTGGCCGCCTCGGAGAAAGTCAAAATTTTGACTGTCGGAATCATGTCCCTAACTGTCGGAATTTTCGTGCTTACGTGCTTATGTGTTCATTAAATTTCAAAAAAAAAATTCAAAAAAAAAAGGATTTTCAAAAAAAAGAAAATTTTCAAAAAAATCATGCATCATATTTTTAAGACACATAAAAAATTTTCTATTTTACTCGTAAAAGAATATAGATCTGCTTGCACACTACGCGCACGTGACCGTACACCGCACATTACGTCCCTAACCTGGGGAAATCCTTGTCGCGGTCCGTTTGGTCTTATTACGCCTCTCGGATGAGCACAGGACTACCCAAACATCCCATGGAGCCTCGTGTCGACCATGCACTTGTCCGTGACACACTTTGTCCGAGACCCGGTTGGTTTTTAGTCCGGTCCGTGTCATGCCCCGTCTCGTGTATAGACCTTTCCTTTCAAGCCTTTGTCGGCATACCGACTCAATGTCTTTCGGGACCCTAATCGCCGAAGTTCCGCCGGTTTTCCGCCGCAGACTTTGACCAAGATATTGACCGGCGCCTTGACTTCGGCTCGACCGGCACAAATTATACATCGACTCCCAAAGATTGACACCGAGTCATCAAGGATTAATGATTATTCCATGCCTAATTACGGCTTAACCGACGACAAGTCAAGATCAATTGTGGACGCTTATCGCCCAAATCATGCCGACTTTTCGTCGAGCCCTCGGACATGATCTTGACTTTTGACGTCGCCTTTGTCCGTAATTTACATCGAATGCTCGTTAAGACTCGATTACCCGCCGACTTTTAGGATCGTTTTCTTTCGGTCGGTGGGACCCGCTTGCGCTATAGGACCCTCGCCCGGGCCGTCCACCCCGGGAGGTCGAAATACGGGTGGAATACGAGGGGCTTATAGACGTAGTGACGGGGCCCACCGATCCAGATCCAGCAGTAGTTTGCGAAAAGAAGAGCAATCTTTTCCAACCGATTAGGTTAATAAAACATGTTCTAAGTAAACGTGAACAAATAATCGCATGTTGCATGAGCCTAAAGCCCAAACACCTACCCTCCTTTCATTCCTGCACATCTCGAACCTTCGTGTCCTTTCCCCGCAGCCTCCTCACAAAGCTTGGTTTCGGGCACCGGTCATCAATTGATTAGTTGGGAAGAGTCAAGCGCGTCATCGCCTTCACCGTTTATTCCGACTCCGGTTTCGTAATGTCTCGCATCGCCGGTAATGATGGGGATAACGTCACTCCGCCTCCCGGGACCCTCGTACAGAGCAACAAAGGGAATCGCTAGCGTAACGTATGAGGTTACGACAGAAGCACATCTAAATAGCCTTATGGAGGCTATTAAGAGCCACGGTCCGGCCGCCACCTCAATCCGTATGGCACCTTCACCGTGGAAGAAGACGAGGATGCCAACCCCACTCTCGCCGCCCGACTACACCAGATGCCGCCACCCACCTCCTATGGTGCCACTACCGTAACCCATGCTCCTCGATTTTCGGGTCACCAGCCTCCCAACCACAAACCACCGGATCCATGCAGCCTCGACGGCACAAATCGCTGGGGCAAAATTAGTACGGAATGTCTTCTCATGGTTGGGGCTATCTCGAATGCCACAGCCTAATCGGGATCCCGCCACGCTTTGGAACCGATCAATCCGGGCCTTCGCAAAGAATCAGCTCAAAGGGCCACAACAGCCACGCTCGGAATGCCGCCACAACTTGGTTCTCGGGCCACGCCAGAGCCCCTCCTCGTAATGCACTAGTTTACCGCTCCTCACACAAATCCATTCCTCACTCAGACTTCTATGGGTTACCAAGCCTCCATCCTGTCATCCGAATCACCAGACCGCAGCATTCCCCTGGGTTACACACCTTCACCACAGTGCCATGCAATTCAACAATCCGGACAAGCAGCTCGCACTCAAGCCTACTTACGGGCCCCACTGAAATCCAAGTTATCCGGCTACATCGGGCTGCCTCCACCTACTTTGCCGTTGAAAATCAACAAAGAAGCCGCAAGGTTCTATCCTTTGCTCGTGCTCCTACTCATGCTCCCTGTGGTAACTCACCCCGTGACAGTTTTCACCTACGTCCCCGGATCGGCCGTTCCCTCCACCCGCCCGCTCCGCGGTAGCTCCTCTCTAGCTCAGCCCACTAGCTTGAATGCCATGGTTCCGCCACAAGACCCTCATCTCGGCCCGGTTCATGGAACAACACAAGGAAATGAAAGCGCAGATCGCCGAACCGATCGCCAAGAAGCTCCGCTCTTCCGCCTACGCACCCGACTCCATTGTTCCTCCGCCCCACAAATTCGTGATGCCTAATCTGGATCTCTTTGATGGGACCGCATGCCCGAAAACCCATTTGGACACATATACCTTGGCGATGAAGGCCAAAGGATGTACCAATCAACAGCTTGGCCGATTATTTTAGTCTATCTTTGAAGTCCGCCTTAAAGTGGTTCTTCCGTTTGAAACCCGAAGCCGTGGCTACGTGGGACCAGATTACCAATGCCTTCACGTAAAAATATAAGGCCAACTTGGAATGGGAAACAAATAGGGTTGACCTACAAACAACGGTGCAGGGCCCCGATGAGAATGTTGGGGACTTCTACAAGCGGTGGAATTCGAAACTCGTGAAATGGCCATCCCTCCTTCCGAAGAGGAACAACTGGACATCTTCCAAGCCATGCTTGAAACCACATCTCGAGAGCCTCCTCGCTCACTTCCCATACTCGACTTACGGGCCATGGTTAACTCTCGCAGCCTAAGTTTGAAAAGGCCTACACCGCAACCGGCCGCCGCACTCGCCTACGTATATCGGGCTCCTCCCGCAAACACCGCCTCGCTTCCCGCCAAAGGCAAAGAAATGATTAACTATGCGGGACAGAATGTAATAACACAACTCCTTTTGCTCCCGTAAAACCAAATGAGCCTGCACCACGGGTCATGAATCTCGAAAACTTTGGGATGCCTCGAATGACATCTTTAGAGGACTCGGTGAAAGAAGGCTTGCCGCGGCCTTTGGAGAATTTCCAACCCAGAATCCGAATGCTCCCGTAGATACTACAAAGTATTGTGCTTTTCATCAAGCTCACTGACATCCGACCGATAACCGCTTTACTCAAAAAGGCAATCCAGGGGCTAATAGAGCAAGGAAAGTTGGAAGGCCCCGAAGGGCCTAATACAGCCAAAAATCCGCCGCCAAGGAACCATAATCGTGAATATGATTGAATGCGGAGAATCTTCGCATGCCCATGAAGATGCCGATGAAGGTCCCCAAATACCCGTGGCCAACCTCGTCGAGGATCCCGAATTCGGATTCCCCTCCGCCTTGAGGATATCGAACGAATCAACCCATCTTGGTCTCATGTCGTAGACTCCTTGCAAGAATACGAGGCCCGCTATTTCTGATGAAGGGAAGGCCAATACCGAAGAGCCGGGGCTGTTCCTGGCCAAAACATGAGAGGACCATTTACACAAGATGGTTAGAACAATCGAGAAGAATTGAACAAGAAAGCTTCCGCGAGCGCTGTATCGGGGCTTATTAGCAAAGAGGCCGAAGAGCATCTCGGAGCTAGTACACTTCGCAAACCGGCTATTGGAGAAGTCGAATACGACCCCGAAGGCAGTGAAACCGAAGAATCGAGGAGGAAGAATCCTTCTACATTCTACTCCGGTGTCAAATACGTGCCACCCCCTCTCACTCTTCCCCCGCAATTTCGGGAGGAGAAGCCGAGTCACAATTACCACTTCCGAGAATGGGAGCATATGACAATTTCGCGGCCGCACGCACCCATATTCCCTAACGGGTTTGATCGGCGTTCCTCTCCGCCGAAATCCCGGTAGTAGTATGGGAAGAAGATTCCGATGACAGCGATGATGATGATGATGACGAGAGTGAAGAGTCAACCGAGGCCCTGCATCCGGAAACAACTGGAACAATCATGCCGGAAATGAGCCCATGGGAGCCGTGCACAATGGTTGGTTGTCAACAAGTGACGATGAGGGACCACCGGAAAATGCAAGTCAAATGCCGGTAGGGGCGGACCCCAAGAACCGCACCTCGTAAGATGCACATGCGGCCGCTGTCCGGATACTTCAGAGGATGAGGGACAAAGCAAAGCCCGCGCCTGCATCCGTACATATCTCGAAATCCTAGAACACAACGTTCCTTATAAGAACCTGACTGGAGAATGGAAAGGGTTTATTGAAGCACTGGTCGAGAATGGAGGGTTTCAGCCACCGGAAGATGAAGAATTCGTAAACGTTATCGGATCTTTTTCTTCTTTCCCGAGAACGGATGGCATAACAACCGTAAGGGTCACAACCGGGCCGCTCGAGCGCAGCGAGTGCCTGCAATCACTGAAAAGGGTTATTGATCTCGAACGTCTCCCCAAAGGGCCTTCATACCTATGAATCCACATGACGCCTTCCTAATTGCTCCAGCCCGACAATGGACCCCGGTGCTCCTTATTTGGACACGCATCTATCGAGCCGCTACATCAAACTCCGAAGGGGAACGTTGCCTATCCTTCACTTGTGGCTGCCCGACTTGCAAGATTGAAAGAAAAAGGATATACGATGAAATGGAGGCCGATAGCCATAACTCGCGGCCATCCAGGGGATGAGATCGAAAAGCCCCCGAGCCCCGACAATAGCGACTCTTGTTGCATGATAACTATGAGCAAGGCAGGCCATGAGAGTGAATCGGAGGACGCCCTAGCTCTGTGGGCCATCCAAGGGGCAACAACACAACCCTGCACTCCAAAAGCCTCGTGACTTGGGAAGCGCTATAAGAGGCCGCCCAGAAGGAGCCAAGATGCCCCTCACCGTTGCTAGACTCCGTCGTAACCTGGGCCAATAGCCAAAAGGGCTCCCCCGTTGACCTTAGCAAAGATTGAAGAAATCCACCAAGAGACGATCGATGAGGAAGTTAATCTCGTTGACCCGATCCGGCGCATCTTCCAAGGAAATCCCAAGGCGTATAAGAAGGCCACGTATCAAACACCGAAAGAAGATCGCCGCCCCTATGCTAAGACAAACAAACCTGCACCCCGAAAAGAGGATCCCGTGCTCACCCGCTTGAAGCAAACACAGCCAACATTTCCCTCTCGGTCTCTACTCACCTCGTCCTATCCCCATAAGCCGAAGCCGGAAGAAAGCTCCGGCTCGCACTTCGTGCCTATTGATGCTACTCCCGATGATGTGGTACAACTAATTGGAAACATCCATTACGGGAATATAATCACTTTCACGTATCTCGACCTCCCTCAATTTGGGGCCGATCATAACGAGCCTCTCTTCATCACACCCGCTTGGATGAACGACGCCTCCTCGGGTCCCGGTTGATAATGGGTCCGGAATGAACATTCTTCCCAAGCAAAGATCATGAGCCCGCTTGATATCAAGACTACGTACTTGAAACCTTCCTCCCTCACGCCAAAGCTTACGACTCAACATCTCGAGCACCCTTGAGTCGCCACTTTAGACCTCTCGGTTTGGACGTAAATTGATACCCGTGGAATTCCGTGTTATTGACATCCCAATCACTTTTAATGCCTTATCGGGAAGACCTTGGCCGCACCAGTCAAGGGGTCGCCTCAAGCCTCCACCAAAGGTGTGAAATTCGTCTCGAATGGGGATTTGACAACCATTTACGGAGATTTAGTCACTTTAGAGGGCACAGATACTGGGCGGAATACCTATTCTCGAAATCAAACATGACGAGGAAGGTCTTATGCTAACGGGCTTCACGGGCCGAGCCTCCCAAGGCCCAAGTGTGCAACATAGACCCGACGGTCACTCGAGATAAAATCCCACCGGTCTTGAAAATGATGAGAAAAATGAGCTATCTACCCGGCCTCGGTCCTGGGGAAGCACCAACAAGGAACTCACAAACTCATCGAGGTGAAAGGACAGTAATACTCGCCACGGCCCGGGATATGAGGCCTCCTCAGCTGACACCGCAAAAGGAAAAAGATTTGAAGCCGCCACAGAAGGGTCCCTGGCCGACGACCCTAAATCTCTCCCCTTCACCCTAATTTGGCCGACTACTTTGTAAAGGGTCCCACACAACCAGAAACATCACAGAGCCCACTCCTACGTAAGGATGGCTAAAGCTACAGGATAGCCTCAACAAGTTCAGAGGAACCAAGGCTAACCCGGTCCGTAGAATGTTCCCGGACCTACCCAAGATACCCGGGGCTACCACTACCATGAAGAGTGAGTATACCTTCAGAGGCGTGCCCGACTCCGGTGGAACAGCCGAGAAGCTTACCACCACAAACCCGATTGCCCAGAAGATCCGAAGCCCGAGTTCGAATTGACAAGACTCAAAAGCTAAGGCCACGGAATTTCCCTCGATGATTGGGATGGTCTCGGTTATGCAAAGCAATTGTTCAAAGAAGAAGTCCAGTGCCAGCACTGATTGATCTCGGCTCGGTCCAAGAGATGATAGCAAAGCAATTGAGAAAGGAAAACAAAACAAGACAGCTTCCCGAGTCATGAGGCCACCAACAAAGAAAGCCGCTAAAAAATTGGGAAAACCTCTCAGGCCCGTCCGCGACCAAGGAGGAAATGATCACCAAGCTTGGATTGGTCCCCCGTCCCTTTGTCTCAATCTAGGACAAGTCCTCCCAGTCTCTCTTTGTTAAGATCGAGTCTCTAGGGTCGTCCGATGGCCTTACGCCTGAAGACTACGAGTCTGTAGCAAGCGTTGTATTCCCTTTCGTCTTCAATGAAATGATGAACCTTTCTGAGTATCCCTTGATTGCCACTTTAACTAATGATGAATTAATTAATAAAAAAAAACACTTAATAATAATTCATTAGATAAAGAAGCAGACACATTAAACAAAAAAAAAATCATCAAATTCTTTAAGCAAGTTGTCCGGAAAGAGAAAAATCGAGCCCAAGCTGCCGAAGAGATTTTGACGAGTGTGAATCTGGAAACTGCGGAAGAGCCTAAAGAGACGCAGACTGGTGATTTCTTCAAAGGAACTGGAAAGGATGCTCTGCAAAATCCTACAAAATCCTCAACTCAAGGAAAGTAGCCCTCTTCATCAAAGAGAACATCATATGCAGATACAGGTTGCCAGCCGAAATCATTTCGTATAATGGATCCCACTTCAAGGGGAATGCGACAGACGCCGGCGTAATTCCGAATAACCCGTCACAAGTCATCTCCTTACAGCCCCAAACCAACGGAGCCGTCGAGGCAAAGAAACAAGACTCGAAAATATCATCCGGAAAATGGCCAGTCCAAGGCGTAGATTGGCCCGAGAAGTTACACCCGGCACTCGGGGCTACGTAACATCGCCGAACGGCAACCGGGGAAACTCCGTTTGCCCTCACATACGGAATGGAAGCCGTACTCCCAATCGAGCTAGAGATCCCCTCGCTCCGTATACCGCCGGAAAGCCAGATCAACGAGGTCGAATGGCTCCGCAGTCGCCATGATGAATTGGCCCCGCTAGATGAGCGACGACCGAAAGCCATGGAACACATCCGAGCCTACCAAGGAAGAATGGCCAGAGCCTTTGACAAGAAAGTAAAGCATCGGGAGATCCGAGAAGGGGATCTCGTTTTAAAGAAAAGCCCCCACCCGTATCAACCCCTCGGCAAATGGGAGCCTCGTATGGGTCGGGCCATACGTCGTCCCGTAAGATCTTCTCCTGGAGGAGCCATGCAACTTGCACACTCGACGGAATCCCTTTGTACACCCAAAGTGAATGGTGACAAGCCGCGCGTATACTACGCGTAAACAAAGAAAAAAAGAAGAAGTCAAAAAAAAGAGTGCTAAAAGAGTAATACCCAACTAGGTTGAAAACCCGAAAAGGGCGGCCTAGGTAAAAAACAGGTTGCACCAAAAAAAAAAAAACAAAAAAAAACAAAAAAAAAAAAAACAAAAAAAAAAAAAAAAAAACAACAAAAAAAATCGTTGAACTACGAAGGCCCGAGCTCCTCAAAATGAGGGGAACGTAGGCAAACGGTTCGGTCTAAAACACAAATAAAAGTCATACTTTGACATCAATACACCGATCGTAGACCATGAAAGCGTCTCGAAAAACTCTGAAGCAATTCAAATATTCATTACAAGTTAAAAACTTTTTGATGAGTCTAAGCCCGATTCATTCCTACAACCGGCAACCCGCTAAAAGAAAACTAAGATACATAATCAAACTAATGTGTCTCGCCATGACAAGAAAGGGATACTCGAAACCTCGTAGTCACTCCAAGCCACTCGTATCGGCCTCTCCCCTCTTCTTCCCCCTTCGAGTCTTCTTCTTCGAACAGGAAAATGTCGGTCTTCCTCCTACCGAGCTCGGTATAGGAACAGGATCTATCAAACCAGCCTCTCGTCCAGTGGCCTTAGTAGCCCTAGCGTCATCTCTCATCTCCCGTAGCCTAGCCGGTAGCATAGGAGCCCTCCTCTCCCGTCTCTTGACGTAAGCCTCATAGTCGGCCGCGCCGTCTCCGCTCCTGTCATGAGGGTTGGCCCTCGCCTCGGCCCTCCTCCTCTCAGAAACAGTCAGGTCCTCCGCACCCACAATGGCCTCACGCCGCCTCAAAATAGCCACCTGAGTCTCTCCCAGATGCCTCTCGTACCAATCCAGGTACCAAGTGGTCAGGAACACCGGTCTCGGACGCCTGAGGATAACCCGAGGAGGAAAGGCGTCATACCTCCATGCTCGGGAAAGAAATGGAAACACCGAGGGATCATCCATAGAAACAGGAGCCACCACCCTGATGGCTATATCATCAAAGTTCTCCAAAGGAACCTGCTCCAAGCCAAACTGTCTCAGAACCAAAGACGGAATATAGAAGCTGGACTGAGAAAGCCCCGGAAGCATGACCACATGAGACCCGTCCTGAAGCACTCTGCGAGTCTCCACCCGCCAACAAGGCACTGACCACATGATATCCTTTGTCTGGCGACCAGCCATCCAACGCTCCCATGAGCCCTGATCATCGAAATCCACAACAACCCCCCTCCTGGCAAATGTCCAAGGCTTGATCATGTCGGGAGTTTCCCGAAGAATCCCCAAACGCTCCATCAGTCACAGGGTCAAGAGGAATGGGCTGCCCCCGTGCATATACCGCTTCCGGTGAGCGCCTATCGAGAGCATGAAAATTCTCTCCCAAAATCAAAGGAACGACATCTCTGCCCAGGCGACAGTGAACGACAACATCCAGCAAAGACCGATGGCAAATCCCAAAGGAATAGACCATAAACAGGGTGCCAAACATACAAAGTGCAAAGGCATCCCAATAGGCATCATCCACCAAGCCTAGGCCCCTAAACCTATCGGGAAGGCCGGAAATATCAAAATGATCGGGACCACGGATCATACCTTACGCTTCCTCCGGGGAAAGATGAAGGAGGACGCACAATCTGTCAACAAAAGAAGCCCCTCCGGGCAAAGGAACCGCTATCTCTTCCACCTCCGGACCTCCAAGCAAGGCCCGAAATTCTTCCACAGTCGAAACAATCTCGTTGAAGGAAAGGCAAAAGACATGCCTCCTAGTGTCCCAAAATGAGGAAGAAGCCCTCAAAAGACCGTAATCCGGAATCAATTCCTTGAGAGACCATAAGCACCTCACCTTGTACCTTTCTTCAAAGAAGGACCTCCTCTCATGCATAATCTCCCGGGACCATTCCTTGAACTTGTTGAAGAATGACATTTGGGATTCTTGGGACAATTTTGATGGAGCTTTTCTAAGGTTTTCCATGGATTTTCTCTCTTTCTCCCCGAAAATGGCTGTTTGGACTGGAGGTTGAAGAGGATATTTGAATTTGAAATAAAGTGAGAACCAGATCTGAAGAAAAATTAAAGGACAATGTCAGATGCGAGGACTCCAAATCCGCGCGGACATGATTGTCATTTATCGAGAAAAATCTGCAGTCCAAGCCGCTACACCAAAAGAGGAATATTCCGTCCCGGTTGCTCGGAACCTGTGCAAAAACCTCCCCAAACCGGTCCATATACCAAAAACTAACACCCTTGCCAAAAAACCAAGGCTCATGCAACATTGCATTCATCTTGCATTGCATTCATAAAAATAAAATCCTAAATTATTACATTTCAAAAAAAAAAGAAAAAAAAAGAGTGTGCATAAAAAACAAACAAACATCAATAATCCTAAATTATTACATCAAAAAAAAAAAAAAAAAAAGAAAGAAAAAAAATGTGCATAAGGCTGTACAAATCTCAATCCCAGTCATAAATCTCAAAATCTCGAGAAAATCGGGGGGTAATCAATCGGAATCCCTAGCGCCCGACGTGCGTCCCCGGTCCCTCTTGCGACTCGGGCCCGCCTCCTCGGGAGCCACGAAAATCTCGGGCTCAGAATCGTCCTCGTCTCCCGAAAGAGGCTCGTCGGGACCAACCGGCACGCTCTGATAGGGCAAGCCGAGATCTGTGAAAAAATCATATCCGAAGGTGAAGGCGTCGGACTCCTGGACGTACGAAGACGACCTACCATGCTTCCAGACGTGTCCCTGCCCGTGTGGATCCCCGAGAATGACGTGATCCGAAGGCAGCACCGCGCGGGGATCAATGAGAGGAGACAGAGGAGTCTCTGAAGAAGTCTCTGAATGAATAGGGGAAGCCTCCCGCCTGACAGGCGCCGGCCGTGGTCGCCTCGCTCTAGCCTGAGGAGCCCCGCAAGCGACCATCCTCCTGATGAATCTTTTAGCTCCGATCACTTGCTTCGTCAGCTTCTCGACGACCACCTCCGAAAACTGCACAAAAGCAAAAGCGTCAGAAACAAAAAAAAAAGAAATGATGACAGGAAAGAAAAGAAAAGACAAAAAAAAAAGAAAGAGAAGCCATACCTTCATACCCGGACGAGGCCGGAAAGCTCGTGGAAGCCGCTCAGGCTGAGGGATCTGCACCCTCAATCGGACCCCATCCTGGATGTATGAAAAATCCGTCCGAGGGTACCGCGGGATCCCAAGCCCCTCTCTATCCAGAACCTGGGGCATCCTCAGCCTCCTCAAAACAAATACGGGGTACGGCTCAGTCGCCACAAATGCCGAGAAGTGCTGGCCGGCTCGGTAGTCATCCTAGGTCACAGATCTGTCACTCGGGTGCATCATATCGACAGGAGGCTCCACCGGTGTCCTCAAAGGCGAATTCGCGCCATGCTGGCGCGTCACCCTCTCTCCCAGATAATAGGCATCGCAGGTCAGGCCTCTCAGAATCCTCCGCTACACAGTCCAAATCTCAGCGCCCTTCAGCTGCGCCACCTCGAAGCGATCCCAGGGATAAAATATCATCCTCTCGTCCGTCTCAGCCTCCGTCAAAGGAAGGCAATCCGCGTATCTGAGAGTCGTACGCCCCCTGGAGCTTATCTTCTCTCGGGCATGCTTGGACCAGGAGCGCATGGCCGGATACGCCCCGACGTACTCCACCGGCTGTCGCCACATCGTGACGTGGAAAAACTCCAACGCCCATACCTGCGAAAGGTAAAAATCAAATCAATCCAGTGCAAAAACAAAGTGTGTGCTCAAAAAAAAAAAGGGGGAAAGCAAAAAAGAGAGCTTATACCTCCAGGGCAAACTCAAGCGATCTGAAGGAGCTCACGGCCTTCGGGTACTGCCTATCGAGAGCAAAGTAAAGCTCTGCCCGGCCCGGCCTCTCCTCAGAGACATCTCAGCCATATCCATGTCCTCCAAGGACCTCGGCAAGGCAAAGGCGCCGTCCTCGGCATGTCCAAAAAGGGTGCTCGAAAAAGCGAACCACAAGAAGGCCCTAGCAATCGATCGGCGCCTATCCTCTCCTCCCGGCCTTGTAACTCACAATGGTCTCCACAATCTTCCCGTAGACCACGGCATACTCCATCCCCATCCCCTTTTTGAGAATAGGGAAAATCCCGAAGAGCACAGATCCGCATCGCTATAGCCATCCCGCCACTCAATGCTGCGTCCATTGAAGGACAAACCCGTGATCGCAGCATAGTCGGAAGGCGTAACCGTAGCCTCGCCCCAGAAGAAGTGAAACGTGTGGGTCGCATCCCACCAATGCTGCGCCAAAGCGAACATCAGGCCCTTGCTCTTAGGGAACTTGACCAGTCCCCTCAAACACTCAACAAACTCCCAAAGCCCGGTCTCAACAACAATCTGTCTCGGACTCGGCAAAGCTCCTCGGCCCGCATTCGGAAGCCGGTCCCACAAGTCAACTACGGACTCCACCGATCCTCGAGTCTTCATCTTGTTCAGCTGCTCCGTAACGTAGTTGTTTCCGCCCTGCAATAAAAAAAAAAAAAAAAGAGAATGTCAAAAAAAAAATTGCATTTGCGTTTGCACGAAAAAAAAAAGAGGCATACATATGCATCATGAAATTTCAAAAAAAATTCGACAGCATGACAGCATACAATGAGCATAGCCCCATTTTTCTCGCACCAAAAAAGACAGTTTTCAGCAAATCCCAATCAACATTCATGAAAAAAAAATCTTTCATATAAAGAGTCAACGGAAGTAAAAACTCCGTCCCATTTTCAAAAAAAAAAGGTTCCAATGCATGCATGCATATCATTCAAAAAAAAAAAAAAATCCTACATTCATACATCCTACGGAAGCAAAAACTCCGTTCCATTTTTCATAAGACATGCATACATGCATTCATAAAAAAAAAATGCATTCCTACGGGAGTAAAAACTCCGTCCCGTTTTTCATAAAATAACATGCACTCAGTCAACGGGAGGAAAAATCTGTCCCACTTTTCAAAAAAAAAAAAATCATACATTCATATCATCAACTCATATTGGCAAAACGCCAATTCTTTTCTCAAGCAAAATGCACACCAACAAATTCATTGCAACATGCATATCATCAAGATCAATATTCAAATTTAAAAAAAAAATCAAAGTCACAATTCATAATTTTCGAATTTAAATAAAAAAAAAATGGCGAAAAGGCCAATTCTTTCTCCAAGCAAAATGCATATTTTGGGATACCCATATACTCATTACAACATGCAAAGCATCAAAATCAAGATTCAAAGCCAAGAACATCAATCATTCGAATTTTCAAAAAAAAAAAAAAATTCAAAAATCACCCAAAATTCAAATCTCAAGCAAGAAATCAACAAAGGGAATAAAAAGATTCGAAGTATACCGTTCGGAGACTCGGATCAGAAGCCCAATGTTGCCAAGCATCGGGGTAGGGCTCCTCCGCAATCGATTGCGAAAGAGTATAGTGCTTCCTCATCCGGACGAGCTCCAATCGTCTCTACGCCACCGGGCCACGTCCTTGGCCTTGAAAAGCGCCTTCCCCGTGTTCCATTGCTCGAAAAATCAAAGAAAATGAAGGATTTTCGAAGCTTTCTTGGCCAAAAATGGCGGATTTGCAGTTTTCTCTCTCTCTGCTCTCGTAATTTCAAAAAAACTGAATGGGGAAGAGGAAGGGCGTTGGCCCTCATTAAAACCCTCTGGAATACGCTCCTATCCGCGCGGATAGGATTGTCAGGGTCAAAATGACCCTTTTGCCCTTTAAAAATCCAGGACTCTGCAGTTTAGTCCCCAACTTGACAGAGTTAACCAAAGTTAACCAAAGTCAGCCCCTGGTCAAGAAAATTATCCCCGGCAGTCAGACGTAAGACCGATTTCTCCGAGAAAGATAACGAGATTCCGTATCTTTCATCAAAATTACCAACGGCAGTCAGACGTAAGACCGATTTCTCCGAGAAAGATAACGAGATCCCGTATCTTTCATCAAAATCATCAAACGGCAGTCAGACGTAAGGCCGATTTCCCCGAGAAAGATAACGAGATTCCGTATCTTTCATCAAAATTACCAACGGCAGTCAGACGTAAGACCGATTTCTCCGAGAAAGGTAACGAGATCCCGTATCTTTCATCAAAATTACCAACGGCAGTCAGACGTAAGACCGATTTCTCCGAGAAAGATAACGAGATCCCGTATCTTTCATCAAAATCATCAAACGGCAGTCAAACGTAAGACCGATTTCCCTGAGAAAGATAACGAGATCCCGTATCTTTCATCAAAATCATCAAACGGCAGTCAAACGTAAGACCGATCTCCCTGAGAAAGAT
The DNA here is from genome assembly GCA_022495995.1 of Adenophora triphylla var. japonica. Taxonomy (NCBI): domain Eukaryota; kingdom Viridiplantae; phylum Streptophyta; class Magnoliopsida; order Asterales; family Campanulaceae; genus Adenophora; species Adenophora triphylla. The sequence continues at coordinate 277,722 of JAFEMH010000241.1, read as the reverse complement.
AACGAGATCCCGTATCTTTCATCAAAATCATCAAACGGCAGTCAAACGTAAGACCGATTTCCCCGAGAAAGATAACGAGATCCCGTATCTTTCATCAAAATCATCAAACGGCAGTCAAACGTAAGACCGATCTCCCCGAGAAAGATAACGAGATCCCGTATCTTTCATCAAAATCATCAAACGGCAGTCAAACGTAAGACCGATTTCCCCGAGAAAGATAACGAGATCCCGTATCTTTCATCAAAATCTTCCCCGGCAGTCAAACGTAAGACCAATTTCCCAGACGAATACGTCTGATTTTCCCCAGCAAAGGCTAACAAAATCCCCAGCAAAGTTAACGGAATCCCAAAAGCCAACGAAATCTCGAGTAAATCTCGAACTACGAAAGGGCTTGATTCCCACTAGGGATACGTAGGTAGCCTATCATTAGGTCCAGCCCCTCGACCAAAACGGTCACCCTCTCCTTCGGCAGCAGACAAAGTCCACCGAAAGGCCATTTCATCATCCAGGTTTGAGGCACCTAAAACGCCATCATCAAGGTTCGAGGCACCTAAAAAGCCATCATCATCCAGGTCCGAGGCACCTAAAACGCCATCTCCAAGGTTCGAGGCACCTAAAACGCCATCTCCAAGGTTCGAGGCACCTAAAACGCCATCTCCAAGGTTCGAGGCACCTAAAACGCCATCTCCAAGGTTCGAGGCACCTAAGACGCTATCACTAGGAAAGTGATAAATCGCAATCATCCCCAGCAGAGCGGATAGCCATCAGACCGAAAATGGTCATCTCTTACCCCCAACAGAGTTTCTCTCCAAAGAACCGATCGCAGTAACTTCGCTCATCGTGTTCGAGGCACCTAAAATGCCATCATCTCCAGTGGTCAAAGACCCGAACTACGATCGGCTTTGATTCCCATTCGGGATACGTAGGTAGCCTATCGCTAGGTTCAGCCACCCGATCACTCGATCATCCCGCCAAATATGGAGCCTTACTCTTATCGACGACCCCGCTTCCTTCGAAAGCACCGTCGCCGAGGGGCTACTGTAAGTGCTCCAATTTGAGCTTGTTAGTATTTTCGTTAGAAAATTAACGAAAGTTTTAACATTCCTAACATTTCCTAACAATCCTAACTTTTCTAACAAAGCAAGGGCAAAGTGGGTATTGTTATTTAAGGTTAAACCTCAAAAAGAATCTTAAAAAGTAAAAACAAAGGAAGAAAACCAAAAATAGAAGTGGCTGGAACATAAACTGGCTGTTTAATTTGAATTTTCAAAAGATTATTCTTCCTGTCCAAAGCCTGGAGCCGCATTTAATGAACAAAGGCACGCTACCAACCTTGTCCGCGCGGATACCTTTGTCATTTCGGGAGGGCTATAAATTGAGCCCTCCGGTCACAAAAATGAGGAGCCACAACACAATTTGCACCGAACCTCTCGGCGAAATATAGAGAAAACGGTGAGAATTCACTTGAATTGTCACCATTTTCTCTTGAATCTTTCCCAACTCACACTCACTCTCAAATTCAAACCCTAAACACATTCAAGCCTTGAACCCATTCAAACACAAACTCAAGGAAGATAGGTATAACCTCCCTCTTCTTACCCTAAATTCTCTCATCCATGCATGCATTTTCAAACTACAAAATGTAGTTCATTCATCTTTTGCCTTAGATCTAAGATGATCACCATGGAAGTCCATCTCCATGGATGATCTTCTACCAAGGATCAACATTATTTTCAAGTTCTCTTACTTTCTTGCAAAGAAAACACATTTTCAAAACCCTAAAAAACATTTTCAAGCATCAAATCTCATTTTCAAAGGATAAAAATCCCCTTCCCAAGCAAATGAAGTGCTTAGTCCTGATGTACCCCAAGGATGGTTTGGTATAGTTGATTCACAACTAAAATGTCAAGTGATCACTAACCAAAACCTAGGGAAATGGGGACAAGCATGGATGCAAAACCCCCCTTAAAATCATATTTTCTTTCTTGAGAAGTTGCTGTCCAGTAGCAATTTTCCAAGATCCCAGTCCATTGTCTTAATTTTTGGACACAGATGAACTTGGAATTTGGTGTTTACTACAACACACTTTTTGTAGCCAACATCCAGAGATTTCCAGACATATTTTTACTTTATTTTTTGGGTGAGTAAAACTCCTCTTTTCAAATTTTCTTTCAGAGGCCAGTTCATCAGCTTCTGGGAATCCAGATCTCATATCTGAGGTTTCCAGAAGGTTTTGACCCCTCAAATCTTCTCCAAAATCGAAAATTCCTTCGTAAAAACCTTATTTAAGGTGTCTGGAACAACTTTCATTCTCTGAGTTTATCCAGATTATGAAGTTTTAAGACCCTTGAATCCATTTCAAAATCAAAGGTCCACTGCCTTTTTCATTCTGGCAGAAGTGGCTCCCAACTTCAAAAGGTCTTTTGAGTACCAAATCTCAATCCAAAAATCTTCCAAAAAATCATGGGATCAGTTTAAAGTCTTAAAAAGATATCCCAATTTTTACTTTTCTGTGTTTCAAATTATTTTGGCCAAAACACACACACACACACACACACACACACACAAATGATTTTCAGCTTGGAAGACTCGTTTTACGAGGCATTCCGGGTGCACACTAACGTCCTTCCCGGCATGTAACATGACCTCCGAACCCAAATTTCTGATCTCGGGCATTTTTTAAAGTTTTGGCCCTTAAAACAAAAATGGCGTGGCGACTCCG